>OX596234.1:16070081-17270081 GCA_951394345.1 Salicornia ramosissima | reverse complement strand
TTTTTTAGGAAGTCCAGAGAAGGATGGATACTTTAATCTGTATGTGGTCCATGAGAAAGAGAAGGAACCTAGTGAACCACAAATGATGAGTGGACTTGGAGCACTTGGAGGTGTAGTAAGTGGTGGTCAAAATGATGAGTCAACAAACAATGAGTCAGCAAGCAGGCTAGGGGGTCCACCACCACACTTTGGTTATGAAAATCTAGGGTTACATACTAAAGATTCCTCATTTAAAAACCTGAAACCAGCTAAAAACCAAAGCAAAACAACTTCACAGCCTTCTCCCAACAAACATATTCCTAAAGCCAGATCTAAGCCAAACACAAACCCTAAAACACAATCAAATCAACCTGAAACACAGCCAAACACAAAGCAACAAACACAGTCATATACAGAGGTCAATGATGAATTTTTTAAGGAGAATTCACATGAGAGTGATGATGATGTGGTTCTAAGTGATGGGGATTATGAGGATAAGAGCGATGATGACTTGTTCAATGCATATGTAGACCTTGATCTGTCTGAGAGGGTTACAAGAAGCCTAGGAGGTTTAGTTTCATCCCAACAGACAGAGAGGTGGGAGGTTGAACAAGGGGAGGGATGTCGAGAACTTGTTGAAAGTGAAGGGCATGAGGATATTTTATTCGGTGAAGATGAAGTTTTAGATGATTCAGATGAGGAACTGCATACCCCCCTTAATTCAGATAATGAAGAAGATGACCCATACAAGACTTTCAACCCTGAAGTGGATTTTAAAGGTCAAATAGTGTTGAGCAAAGGTCAAAAATTTCCCTCCATGAAAGTATTCAGGAAAGCCATTCAATATCATGCAATACAAGTTTAAAGGGACTACTATTACTTGCACAATGGTCGCACAAGGGCAACTATTTACTGCATGAATAGGTGTGCTTGTGAGTGGAGAAAAGGGAAAGGTAAGAGAGGGGAGTGTGTTTGTAACTCAAAGCTTAAGTGCAACTTCAAAATTCATTGTAGAGAGATGAAAGTTGGAGGGAATTTTCAGATAAAGAGTTTGAGACCTAACCACACATGTCCTACTCATAGCACCAACACAAAGGTAACAGCACAATACCTTGCTGAGAGGTATTTGGAGGATTGGAGGGATAATCCTTCATGGTTACTAACTGCTTTTCAGAAAAAATGTAAAAGGGATTTAGGAGTAGAGGTGGAATATCACAAATGTTACTATGCTAGGCAAAGGGCATTTTACATGATTTATGGTGATGCATCTGAGGAATATAAGAGAGTGTGGGACTATGCAGAGACAGTAAAGAAACACATCCCTGGTTCTAGTGTGTTTGTGAAAGTGGATAAAGTTGATCAACCACCCACTGTTTTTCAGAGGATGTACATGTGCCTGCAGCCCTGCAAAGAAGGGTTTATGGCTGGTTGTAGGCCAATGTTAGGGTTGGATGGCTGTCATCTCAAAGGCCCATTTCTAGGTATGGTGCTAGCTGCAGTTGGAAAGGATGGTAACAATAATATATTTCCAGTAGCAGTGGCATGTGTGGAGGTTGAAAACTTGGAAACATGGACTTGGTTCTTAAAGCTACTAACTGATGATTTGGGATCTGTAGCGGATACTATCACCTTCATGTTACATAGGGAAGAACCTGTCAGTTACATGAGTGACAGACAGAAGGTATACAACTGCCCACCTAATTTCTTTATGCTTTGATCTTTTTAAAAACTATCCTAACCTATTAATATTTTGGTTTGAATTGAACAGGGGTTACTTGATGCTTTCAAAACAGTTGTGCCCAATGCTGAAACAAGATTTTGTTGTAGGCATCTATGGGCAAACTTTAAATTGAAGTTCCCTGGTGAGGTATACAAACAACATTTCTGGAAAGCAGCCAGAGCCACAACAAAGGTACACCACTAATGATTGCATATTTCATTCATATATAATGTTTCATAAGTTGATCATTTTGTAATTTTTTTTGTTCTCTGTCAGCATCAATTCACTTGTGCAATGGAGAGTATTAAACTGTTGTCAATTGATGCATACAAATGGTTATTTTCAATCTCTGCTTGTCATTGGTCTAGACATGCCTTTTCCACCAATAGCAAGTCCGGAATGTTGCTTAATAATTGTTGTGAGAGTTTCAATAGTGTCATTAGAGAAGCTAGAACAAAACCAATACTCTCAATGATGGAGTGGATAAGAAGATGGATGATGAAGAGAAGTTGCCAAAAGAGAGAGGGATTACAAAATTTTGGTGGTGTCATTATGCCTTCTGTCGTCAAAATGATTGAAAAACAAAGAGAGTACATTAAGATGTCTGATGTCACACAAGCTAATGTTTGGCAGTTTGAAGTTGATCATGAGGGGGAAACTTATGTAGTAGATTTAGAAAAAAAAAAACATGTGATTGTAACAGGTGGAACTTGTTGGATATCCCTTGTTGTCATGCTGTTGCTTGTCTTGAGAAAAAGAAGATGCATTATGAGGAGTTTATACATGAAGCATATCATGTGAAAGCATATGCAGCTACCTATGCCCCGTCTTTTCATCCAATTCCTGGACACAATAGGTGGGAGAAAATTGAAAAAGATCAACCTATGCCACCTCCAATCAGAATACTACCAGGAAGGCCAAGCCAAAAGAAAAGGAAAAAGGAGAAAGGGGAAGGAAAACAAGTGAAAGACAAGAGGCAAAATAGGTGCAGCAAATGTCAAGGTGTAGGCCATAACAAGACAAAATGCAAAAACCCAACAGTTGCAAAAGAGGTACCCCCAAAGAAGAGGGTGGTAGGCCAAAATCAAATGATCTCGTGGTAATCAATTCAGAGAAGAGGAAAAACAGAAAGAGAAAAAGGGTTGGTGATTTAGTGCAGGGACAAGAACATCAAGCATCTCAGACTCAATCATCTCAAATTCAAGCATCACAAGCAAGCTGCACTACTATAAATTAGCACTTCATGAAATGTATTTTTATTTTGCATATGTATTAAGCCATAACAATATTTTCCAGACCTCTATTTGTTATGCCTTGAAAAAATAGGCTTTGAATATGTTTTAAAATTAGTTAATTGGACCTTTATGCTAGCTGTTGGTTTTGAGGTTGGTTATTAACCATCTTGTTTGATGTAATTAACTTGAAGTTGGATTTAATGCATCACTGCTTTCCTCCATTATTTTGTATCAGCTAAACTTCAAGCAATCATTTTTTTTGTGTATTATATTGCAAATTAACTAAAACGTCATCAAACATCATATTGTTAGCAATGATAGTATTTTGTTAGTTAAGATAAACAAATGGTAAAACTTCCATTTCATTCCATTTTAGCCAAAAGTTCACAACTTCAACTTCGATTCTTACAATCAAATTAGCAATACCTAAAAACACAACAATGGCAAAAAAACTAAACCAAAGACGAAGATTCCCAAGCCTTAAATCAGCTACCTCCTTAGCCAAACACACCTTTTCTCCCTCCATTAAATTAAGCTTCTCTTTTAAGGTTGAAATTTCTTCTTTGAAAGCCTTATTCTCAGCTAGCAAGTGATTACATAGATATCTCTGCCAACGAACATTCCCTTGGACAATCCACCTCCAGTACCGTCAACCTAGACCATCAATCATCATGACGATGCTCGGAGTAAAACTTGCATCTTTCGAATCTCCTTTGTGGTTGATTTGCCCCAATTTCACATTTTCACTTCCACTTCACATTTCTGCAAAAAAAAATGGTGGAGAATTATTAGGAGGTGGAGTCGTGGAGAAGATGTACAGCAAAATGATGAAGAGAAGATATGGCAAAGTGTTAAATTATTAGGTGGTTGTTGTTTTAATTAAATGAGTTTTATTTTTTTTAAAAAAAAAGTAAATTACTTCACGTGAGAATGGAGAACCAGGGAAAACAAGGTTTTTGGAAGTGAAAATGATCTCGCGTGACTTACACGTGTTTTTTCTAATAAGAAAACCAAGTCAACACCCTCTACAAACCACTTTGGTATGAGTCAACAGTAGTTTTACTAATTTTAGGTAGTTTTGGACAATTTTATTTTTTTAAGGTAGTTTCTCACAAACTGGCGTAAAATTTAGGGGGTTTTGGACAAAAAATCCTTAACTTAATTAATAAATAAATTATGCAACAACATTACATCATCAAGATTATTCAAGAACAAGATCAAAAATCAATTCTTTTAGGCATGCATATCACACGGTTTTCATAGCTAATAACAACATCAAGATTTAATTTCAAGAACTAATAATAATATAATTAAATTAAATGTTGGATCAAAGATTACTAATAATACTTCAAGAACTAACAAGATTTAAATATAAAAATAAGATTTTTAATCCCAAAATTATTCTAAGTCACTCGACATTTTAGATCAATAGGAACAAAATATTTCTTTTTGATTCAAGACTTTAATACATCAATTTAACAATCAAGGACATAATATTAATTTAAGAAAATATCATAAAAATAATCATAACCCTCTTCATCATACTCGACATACATGAAATAAATCAAGAACAATATTTCAATCATTTTATTCAATCATATATCATAATTATACAATTAAAGATTCATGAAATATTGTATAAAATAACAAGAAAAATTACATAATAATATCATCATAGGTTCGAACATGACTAGGTGAACATGGTACTAATCTTAGCAATTTTCATGATTTAATCCTAATTAATTATATGGAAAACTTGTTCCAGATTAAGAAGGTATGTCTAGTTACCTGAATCGCATTAAAATTCCAAGAAGATCACCCCTTTGATACTCGAAAATCACACGGCCAAACTAGAGTAAACTTTAGGGTTTTCTTTTGAGAATTAAAAGTGAATAGAAAATATGTAAAAGAACTAGGTTGTAAGTTGTTCCCTATTTATAATATAAGGAACCAAGGAAACAAAATAAAACCAAAGAACCCTAAGAGGGCTGTGAGGTTTGGAAAAGGAGAAGGGAGAGGAGAAAAATTAGGGGACTTGGTAATTAGGGTAGACTAGGTTTTTGCAATTTTAAATTATTAGGAATAAATTATTAATCAATAATAATATACAAAAAGAAAACAAACCCTAATTGCTTCTTAGGGAAACCGGCCAAAGAGTGGCCATTGGGTCATAGGCCCAATTCTGATTAAGGTAGAGAAATAAAAATTAAACAGTCCAAATATACGGGCCTTTTGGACTTAGAATAATAAAATAACATTAATAACCGCGAAATTTTCTGGCCCTAAATTTCGGGTTATTACAAATATGTATCCCTGAATTTTAATATGTACCCATTGAATTTCAATCTTATCAGTTGATCTAAATCTAACGGTGATAAATGACGGTTTTTAGTTTTCAACGAATGTTTGGTTTTTAGCTGATCCTGACTCTCTCTCACTCTATATATATATAGAAGTAGCCTCACGTGAGAAATGCAGTTTTTGTGAGAAGGGTGAGAAGCAACCACAACCCTTTGATAAAAAAATGAATTGACAAGATTAAATTTCATTTTTCCTCCGTACTCCTTCTATTTGTTAGGAGTCAATGTATCTATGGTATAAAGTCAATGCATTTTTACTCAATGTATTTATAGTATATTTTGAATGTACCTATAATTGTTAATCAATGTACCTCTATGTCATAGCTAATGTATTTATCTCTTTTCACGTTTCTCACGATAAGAATTTTTTTACCACAACCCAACCCTATATATATAACTAGGGTTGGGTTCCAGTGAGAAACGTCTTATCGTGAGAAAATGGAGGTTGTATGAAGAGAGATGTAGAGGATTTTTAAATTATTTATTTTAATGCTAAATGAGGTGTCAAAATCTTAAGATAGAAAATGGAGGGAAAGAAATGGAGGGATCTAAATCCCTTCATCTTCAGACATGCAACCCATAAATTAAAACACACATACCTTTTAACTCCATGATAGCGTTGAACGGGTGGTCCTCTATCATCTCCTTGCCATTTTACCCCCTCTGAAACAATAAAACTGGCATGAATTGGCAAAACCCCAATATATTAATAGCAAAGACACCCAACAAATGGAGAAACCAAACATGCAAAACCTAGCAACCAGAAGTAATGTATGCTAATTTGCCTCCCCATTCTGCGAAATCAAAATTCAAACCTCAAAAATCAAAATGAAGGGATCTATGCTAATCTGGCTCCCCATTGCTGCCGGAATTTATTTTATAGCCTAAAAGGATTGAAGATGAATTAGCTCCATTTCATTTTTTTTGATCGATCGGAACTCCATTCTTGCATAATTGATACATTCTTCAAGAAAGGAAGTTGAAGATGAATGTAAGGGTGACCACTCTGCCACTGCATAAGGTTTGAATTCTAATTAACTATGTTGACCATTAACTCCATTCTTGCATTGGATGAAGAAAGCTGGTAATAATAGAAATAAATTATATGTTCCCGTTCTTTAGGAAAAACGCAGCATATAGAAGGCTGAAATTTAAAAAAAAATTGCATGTTTTATGCTAAAATGAAGCCAAATATATTATATATACATAAAAGTATCAAATTACATTATAATTGTTGTTATTGTTACAAAAAACCAATATAAAATAATACAAAGATTTACAAGGTAGAGAATCAATCCAGAAGTAGTACGGCACCAGGTGCATCTTTTGCAGAAAACTAGAAATCCTCTACAACATGGATTTATTACGATAATTAGATTGTGCATAAAGAAAGATAAAAATGATTGTCTCAAACAAATTTCTAAACATTGAGGTCAGCAACACAATCATACCTCCGGAAAGCACCAATGGTTCACAAGAGCACATTGCGAGAGCAAATAAAGCATTTTCCTGATGTCCAGTCAATATTTGCGTAACAAGAGATAAAATGCTTACTATAAATAGTATTAAAAACTACGACATTAATTATCAATTGTTCCAAGAGATTCTTATAACTATGTATCAAAAATCCTAACTATTAGCATGTAAAATTTAATTAATAACTTTAAAACAAAACTATTATCCGAAAATCTTAACTATCGACTCAAAACATAACTATTGCTCAAAAATAAAAAAAAATAAAAACTAATAATTAGAAAAATATAACTATTACTAAGAGTAATTAGAAATCATCTACTGCATATACTATATCCCAAATACCTAGGAATCTTCTCATATGCTTCTTCCTTCAGCTTCCTTCCTAAAACTCAATTATATAAAGTTGTGTGTGAAATACTCCCAACTTCCCGTTCAAATACATTCTTCTTTTTCTTGTTATGCATAAACCCAATAATTTTCTTGTTGGTGATCAAGTTCATCATTAAAACTTCTCAGATGGAACTTTTTATGGTCCAACTTGACCATTATCTAAACAAAAATTTCACATATACAACTCTTGATGAAGCTACATCTGGAGATTTTGGTTTTGTATGTTCCAATTTCATCTTTGAACTTGTTTAGCTAGGGTGTCAATGACTTATGACTTGCATCTTTTGAGGTTAATTATAGTTCAAAATAAGATGTGTGAAAGAAAATAGTTTGGGATGGGGTAAGTTTGACCGGCCTCTAGGGTGTCGCGGCCCTAGACGCCTATCAAATATACAATTTATAAACCTAAACAACTAACACGTAGTATTAGTGGAGTTATGGTCGAACCACGAGGAATTAATGCGGAATTAGTCGTGAATTTAAAATGATCCAAGGATCTTAATTGTTGATTGAAAGTTCGAATTAAAACTAATCGAAAAGAAACGAAACGATACAATTGGAAATATCAAGATTTAAAAAACTCTAAAGATTGGAATTCCTAACGTTACTTCAATCGGAGGAATTATAGTCATTGAATTAATTCATGTTCGATTATCTCAATTGCAATGTGAACATTCAAAAGCACTTAACGGACTCAATCCCAACACCCTCTCTCGATTAGGTGATAGGAAATTCTAGGATCGGCTAAGATAACCTCTCTCGAATAGTCAAATTAGCAAAACCCAAAACCGAGTTCATCAAATACTTTCATCAATTCACAATCCTAATTACTACCTCTAGCAATCAAGAAATTACAATCACGATTATTCAAACACCAACAATCCAATGATTAACCCCCAAAATCTATAACATAAAGTGATCCAATCCTTAGAAAAGGAACTACTCACTAATGCAATCTATTAAAACTAAAATTATGAAATTCAAATTAAACTATTCTATGAATTCAAAACTAATTCTAATGAAACTAAAATGATAACAAGAAATTAAGAAGCTCAACAAAATTAACAATGAAAACTAAAACAAAACCTGATTTGAACTTTAATTGAAACTAATGGAATCTTGGTTTACAAGGATTGGAAACAATAATTAAAGAACAAAATGCTAAAACTTGGAATTCAATTGAAATCTTGAGAGAGAAATCTACTACTTGAGAGTGTGTTTATGCTAGCTAAAACTATTCTAAAAATCAGAAAACTTTTTTTAATACAATGCCTAAGTCCCTTATTTATACTAAAAATTACAAAGCATATGGCTAATTAAACAAAATCACGAGCTGCACTGTGCACGATCGTGCTGTTGAACCTTGGACGATCGAGGCGAAACGAAGTGAAATCTGCATGATCGTGCAAGGATAGCCTGCACGATCGTGCATGTAATGACCCAGATTTTATTAGTATTTTTGCCGATAATTATGTGTATTTATGTATGTTTATGTGTTAGTTCAAATTAATTTTTGAACTATTTATTTTATTTTATGTGAATAATTTCGATTTAATTCGAAATATTTATATTTCAGTTTTTATTATTTATGTTAATTATTATTTAATTAATTAGAATTTTTATTATTTAATTTTCTAATTAATTATTTAATATTTTGGGCTAAATCGATTATTGCATGATTAGTCATGTGGATTATGTTAATTAGCCCAATGGATCACGAGAGCCCATTTTTAGGCCCATTTCACCCCTTGGCCGGTTTTTCTAGCAAGGAAGGCAAGCCTTGCCACTTGCTTTGTTTTCACACTTAACCAACTTCTATATATAGGAGTGGTTAGTGATGCCTTAAGGTTTTGCTCATTTGCCATCTAATGCACTTGCAATCAAAGTTCAATCACCAAAATTCCCTCCACTTCCTCCTTGCCTCACGCCATTTTTGAATAGTTGAAGCCATCAATTGTTCATCATCTTTTCTAGCCCAAAACTTAAAGATTCAAAGTTTATTGATCTTTAGGTGATCAAACACAATCCTAAACACATTCATTTCATTCAAGATTTATTGTTCGGTTTTGTTTTGGGGTCGTGTTCGTGTGGGTATTCTTGTTCGTGTGTGGGTTCGAAGTGGTGCATGGTGGTGGTCGTGTTCGTGTGCCGTGGTGGTGCAGCAGGTTCGTAGGCCGTGTGAACGGGGTGGTGCAATCGTGCAACAGCACCGTACGTGATGGTGGCCGTGGCTGAGTTGCCGTGTTGAAGAAGTGCAGCCGTGTGTTTGCACGTGTTTGGTGCTTGTTCCGGACTGCATATTTGTGTTGAATATTGTGTGTAATCTTCAATAAGGTAACATGCTTACTCAACCTTGTTGGTATACTATGTTTATAGTATGAATTAAATGCATGTATGGATTGTTTATGAGTGATTGTTCATGATTTTATGAATGTTTTATATTCTGATTTTTAAGTGGTTTTAATGAGGTTTTGATAAAGGTTTTTAATGGTTTTATGATTGATTATATGTTGTAATATGATCATGATTTATGTATCAAAGTTTGATGAATTTTGGATAAGTTTATGTTGATTTTTCGTGTGATATGCGTGTGGTTAGTATGAGTTTGGATGAGTTCTTGATTGAGTTCTTGAATCTTGATTGAGTTCTTGGTTGAAGATCTTGATTCTTGAATGATTTCTTATGAGTCTTTGATGAGTTCTTTAGGTTTCTTGATTGAGTCTTGAAAGTTAAAGAAAGTGAGTTGTAAGTTAAAGAAAGTTAAAGATTGAGGTTTAAATGACTAAAGAATGATTAAAGAATGATGAATTGTGATTGGTTAGACTCAAGATTAAGGCTTGAGGCAGTTCTTGAGAATAACTTCGATGGTTTAACTAGTTAATTTCGAGAATCAAGGCTAGAGGTAATTCTTGATCTTAATTTAGTTATGTTGAAGATATGATGATTAAATGATTAAAGATTAGCTTGATTTCTTTTCTAGACGCCCTTTACCTAGAGTGAGATTCTTTGTATTTGGGTTAAGACGTTGCCCCTATTCCATCCGCGGTATTGGGATAGTTGGAGTCTTACTGTGTTATTCCTTGTATTTCCAGTAAGATTGGTTACTCGGGACACGGATTTCCAGTAAGATTGGTTTCGTGGGATTTTTGGGAGTAAGATTCCCGGTCCTAACATAGTAGAAAGTTCGGTTGCGTAAGATGCGACCGTACGAGCGTAGTCCGGTCTAGAATTTGAATGATTGCGCCAAAGATAGAGTTTAAGTTGGTTTAGAGTCGAGTTCACGAGTTTGAGGTTGTTCTCGTACTTTCGGTTTAGTCGTTGTTGTTTGATTTGTGCTATGTGCATGTGTATTCCCATTAGGGTGAGTCAGTTATGTTACTCGCCACTGATGGTGGACTGTTGTTGTTTTTCAGGTACTTCTGATGATGATGCTCTTGCTTAGCTTTGGGTTGGGCGAGCGACGTTGTTTCTTTTGCTATCTGTTGTATTTACTGTATTCCGTAGTGTTGGATAGTGATGGTTTTGTATAGTTGTTATTACTTTAGATTTTGGACTTCTATATGTTGTTTAAGACTCTGACATGTAGTTGGAGTTAATTCGTATTTTTGGTAGTTCTGATTTGACTTTTGGATTTAGTATGTACAAACTTGTGGGTACTTGTACGTTTTTGGTTATTAATAATAATTTTGAGGAATTAGTTTAATTTCTTAAGTTTTCAGTTGTAGTTTCTAACTATTCGACTCGTCGGTTTCTTCCGCGCCGATTTAAGCGAGTCGGGTCGTTACAGTGCAGATCAGAAAGGGACCTTTTGATCTCTGCACGAGGGGCTGCACGATCGTGCACCTATAACTTGCACGATCGTGGCCTGGGAAAGAGGGGTTGCACGATCGTGCAGTTATACTTTGCACGATTGTGCACCCATGCTCTTGGGTTGCTGATCTGCACGACCGTGCACTGCTAGCCTGCACGGTCGTGTAGCCTTCAAATCTAGGCCTTCTTGCTCCCTAAGTGCCCCGTTGTCACCTCGGTGCCAATCCCGGCTCCTCAGAATCCGCTCGGGACCTCTCACGACCCGTTCAAAGCCCGAAATTATCTGCACAAAACACGATACAACTCAAGCAACATATATTTTAGCCAATTATTAGCAAAAAGAACCAAACTAACACAAAAACAAATAAAACCTAAGAAAAACTCAAAACTAAGCTGTAACACCCTAAAAATGATAAAACAAAGACGAGAACGACCAAAACTCAAGCTAAAAGAAGCTAAGAAATAGGTCCTAAATGGACCGATCAAAATCCCCCAAGCTTGCCTTTTGCTTGTCCTCAAGCAAAGAAAAACAACTCAAAACAAAACAAAATCCTAACTCACTTTCGTAGGAATCACAGTCACTTTTAGTGCAAGTAACAAGCCCTTTAAGCCCCAAAGTCGCCAAAGAGGACGAGTATGCTCTCGTAAGGGTTTCCAAAGAGTTAACCCATAACTCTTACCAACTATTAATTAATCTAAAACTAAAAAGGAAAAAGAAAATAAAATAAATTAACGCACTAGCCGAAAGGAGAATGTGCAAAAGAGAACACAAAGTTTTCTAAATTCTACTAAACTTGGCATGCAAAGGACCTAAGAAATTAACCCAAAAGGAAGAAAGAAAGAAAACTAAGAAAACTATGCACAACCTAATAGTCCCAAATCTAGTTCTAGCAAACTACCACAACCCAACCAAAGGGTTCAAATCCACCTAACTAGGAGTGTCTCATGATTCCGCGAAGGAACCGGAAAGAAATGGGAAAACGGATCTGTTGTGACTGGATCATTTAATGTGGAGCTAGAGTTAACCCCCCATCACTCCCCTTGTTCGCCCGCTCAATATACTTGGCTAGTTCCCGAAAGACAAGGAGGACTCAACCCCGCATGGGTCGGAAGGACTTCTTATGGATGTAACGTAAGGCTTGGGTAAGGGTGTGGAAAATTTTGGCTATGCGGTGGTATCCTAAAGTGAAGTTCAAAACACAAGGGATCACAGTAACCAAACTACCGGGGAAACCTCCCCCAAGCTTATTCAAGAAACAATCTAAACCAAATGGACCAAAAATGTTACAAGGTCCTAAAAGAAAGAAAGAAACTTTTTTTCTTGACTTCCTCCCCCCCAAGCTTGAAGGACACAATGTCCTCATTGTGAGAAATGGATGGAGGAAGCTTGGAATTTTTTTGATTTTTTTGATATTTTTCTTGTTTTTTTTCTTTTTTTTGAATTTCTAAAGGATAAATTCATTTTTTCTCCTAATAATGAAATGCTTCTTTTTCTTTTCTTTTTTTTTCTTTTTTTTTGAATATCGAGACATCGCCTTTTTCACACTTGATCGGCTTTTATTTCTCATGAAAATTCACAAAAAGAGAAGTAAAAATGCTTAGACTTTACAATTCCAAGGCTCATAACCATAGAAACAACACCAAGATCCATAACTTCACTTACCTAAAAGGGTGAAATAAAAGCAAAGGAAATTGTTTATAACGTGGCTCAAAGAAAGAAAGGCTCAAGCTCAAAAGGGCTCCAAAGGTGAATAGAAAAAATGAAAAACAAACGCAAATTCTGCAAAGAAAAAGCCTAATCACAATGTGGGAAAAAAAAGTGAATGAAAAGGGAGAAAAATGAAATTAACTAAGAAATGAATGCCTTCGTCGTCCCCAAGGGTGGCTCGGTCACTTGAAACTCGGGAATCTAGACAAACTCTTGATCAGGGCTCAAAGGTAGAGGAAATAAACGCCAAAAACTAATCATGCACGGAGAAGGCTACCTAAAACCCCCACCAAGGTGCAAATACTCCTAGTAGGCTTCAAATTTCCCAAAGGTTCAACCAAACTTACCAAAACCTCTAACCTAGAACACAAAAGTTTGTACAAGTTTTCAAAACCTCGCCAACCCCTAAAAGGTCAAAAGAAAAGCTCCTAAGCATGCCTTATTCACTAGAAAAAAAAAAGCAAAGGTTAAAATATGCACAAACTACACTCAAAGTCGGCTAATTGAAGAAAAAGAAAAATAAAAGAAAAGAAAAAGGGGGAAAGGAAGAAAAAGAGAAGGACAAAAAACGAAAAAGAAAGGAAAAGAAATCAAAATAATAGAAAAGAAAGAAAAAGAAAGTAAAACTAAAAATGCTAAACCAAACTAGACAAGGCGGTAAACAAGTATGCACAACTCAAATCTAGCATTCAAGCAACCAACAAAATAAAATCGAGGCCCAATGCCATCGATATCCAGTTATCCTCAAGGGGCTTGAAAGCCAAAAATAAAAGCCATACAACCTCGAATATCATCTCCTCCTAAAGCTAAACCTAAAACTATGCAATCAAGAAATAAAAAGAAAAGGAGAGATCTCACCGAAATACCACGTAAGCTCCAAGCGACATAGCTCCAACAACAATAATGATAATAATAATAACAAAAATAATAACAAAATAAAGAAAGAAAATAAATAAACCAAAAGCTTAAATAAAACAAACAAAATAAAAATGATTTTAAAATTTTAAAAAAAGAAAATAAATATAGAGAAAATAAATAAGTAAATAGTAAATAAAGAAATCGCTAATCTAGGAACACGAGCCTCTTATGTCCCCGATGGCCCCCCCTCATCATCCCTAGGAGGGAAATACGGGAAGCCATAGGGATACATATTATAAGCGGGAGGCTCTTGGAATGGACCCAGGGCATAGTCATATGCCGGAGGGTAGTCGGGGTGGTTTGGGAAAGGAGGTGCCAAGGATTAGTTGACGTTAGCCAAATGGTTACGCCAACTAACCCTTGCCACGTGATCCAAATCACGCCTCAACCCTTGAATGCTATCCCGGGTCGAGTTGTAAAAATGTTCCTGAGATAGGCGCATCTCAGCCTATTGATCCAAGATCAATTGGGTGTCGGTTAGAGGGGGATGAGACCCCCCGCCTCCCCCATCTCGACGTCTTCACGTTGAGGCTGGGTGTCATCGGCACCGGCATTATTAAAATTATCATTATTATTATTAAAATTATTAAAATTATTATCATCACCTCCCCTGTCATCTCCATCCTCAAAAATAGTTCTAGGGGGAGCTAGGAAGTGCGGATGAGTCATCCGACTAGTGTCGGATGGAAAATTTGTCCACTTAACTCGGTTAGATCCCCAAAGAACTAAAAGCGTGAATGGGGGTGTTAGGGGGTGGTCAGATATAAAAAACCCCATGTCCCTTATGATGGGCATGGATAACTTATTCACGCCCTTCACCAAAACAGAAACCCCGTTGTTGAGACGATTACCATACACCAAATGTCGGGCGATTATGGTAATCATCCCACTGCAACTGATGGAAATTGGAGGCTTATCTCGAATCGATACCAAACGCTCGAGAAGATAAGCCCCACAATTGGCCATGGGGTCGTTCGGGTTTAGAGCGTGCCTCAAAAAAAGAAGGTCTACTTTGGGAAGTTGACCCGACTCTGTTTTAAAAAAATAATGTAAATGAAAAAACGCGGTGGATGTAACGCAACGCAATCTGGCGGGTTTGCGAGGCCTTACAATCGCGACCGCTATATCTATAATTAGACCCCGTGATGTTCTCCCAAAAGGGTTGGGGGTTGCCTTCAATTGGGGTGAATTCAAATGGCCCAAGGACACCGTCCGTAGGCCATGTGAATATTTTATTAAAATCTTCTAAAGAAATTAAATGCTGTTTATTGAAAAGTTGGAATTTTACCTGGATGCGAGGCCGGCCAGGAGGGCCTCGCTGAACCCCCGGGTTAATTTGGTACTCCAACGTGGAGAGAAACTCCAACGTTGGACGCCGATACGTGTTCTCACACTTTAGGAGGTACTCCTCCCATCCTAAAGTGCGTCCAATAGTTTGGACTTCTTCCCGAATGCCTAAAAGGTCTACTGCGCCCCAATCATTAAAAAGAGTGGGACGCAGTTTCCTATCGGACAGCTTCTGGAAGTTTGCCAAGTTCGCAGGAGGGGCAGAGGTGCCCCCGGATGTCGAGGCCGCCTCCTTACCCTTCCTCTGACGCTTTCCAGTCATACTTCAATGGAGTGAAATGGAGAAAAGAACTCGAACAAGAAGAGAAAAGGAAGAAGAAAGAGCAAAAATGGAAGCAAAAAGAGTGAAAATGAAGGAGGAAGATGAAGATGGAGAGAAAAAACACTCTTGCTCTTTGCTGAAAATGTCGTGCAAATGAAAGTGAGGAGAGAGAGAGTGCAAACGGGGGAATAAAATCAGAAAATTTTTTTTTTAAAAAAAAAATCGTGCTGCACGATCGTGCAGCTTAATGCTACCCCTCTGAATTCTGCACGATCGTGCAGAGTTTGCCTGCACGATTGTGCAGCCAAATTAGACCTCTTTGATCTCTGCACGATCGTGCACTCTGCACGATCGTGCATATTTTTTTGCACTTACCTGCTACTTTCTGCACGATCGTGCAGACTTTGCCTACACGATCGTGTAGCCCAATCAAGATGCTACTGACCTCTGCACGACCGTGCAGAGTTAGCCTGCACGGTCGTGTAGCTCATACTTCACTCCCTTTTTTTCAATTTTTGATTTTTTTGTTTTTTTTATTTTTTTTGAGTTTTGATTTTTTTGATATTATTATTATTTTTTTTATTATTCTTTACCAAAACAAAAATATGTACAAGGATTGCTATTTTTATAGTCACTAGCTCGACTTAAATCAATTTAGCTCATGTGTCCAAAACCGAGGCCGACTCGAGAATCAACCTCCCAATGAATTTTGGGTCATTATTATCGATGTATAGCTTCAATCTTTGCCCATTAACAAAAAATGAAGAATCCGACCCCTTAATCTCGAATGAGCCATATGGCCGGGTGGACACAATCTCAAAAGCTCCCGACCATTTTGATTTTAATTTTCCAGGGAATAGCTTAAATCTTGAATTAAAGAGAAGTACCTTATCTCCAATTTTGAATTCCCGGGATAGAATCATCCGGTCATGCCTCTTCTTCGTTTGCTCCTTATATAACTTCATGTTTTCATAGGCATCGAACCGGAGCTCATCGAGCTCATTCAACCTTACCAATCTTTTCTCACCCGCCTTGATTAGATCCATGTCAAGCTCTTGCAATGCCCACCAAGCTCTATGCTCCAACTCTACCGGTAAATGACACGCCTTCCCGTAACCAATCGGAGTCTTGTAAGCTATACGGAGAGCCCATAAAGTGTCATCTAGCTTGAGTGACCAATCCTTTCCATTTTTGTTGACCACCCGAGTTAGAATGTTTTTGATTTCCCTGTTTGAAACTTCAACTTGGCCTTGAGATTGAGGATGATATGGTAGACCTACCTTGTGATGAACGCCATACTTGACTAGCAACTTTTCAAATTGCTTTTTGGCGAAATGAGATCCACCATCCCAAGCACCCTAGGAACTCCAAATCTCGGAAAAATTACCTTTTTCAAGAGTTTGACCACAACCTTGTGATCATTTGTAGGTGACGGAATTGCCTCTATCCACTTGGTGACGTAGTCAACCGCTACTAGTAGATATAGATTGCCATTTGAATTCACAAACGGCCCAACAAAGTCGACCCCCAAACATCAAAAGGCTCCACCTCTAGAATTCCTTGTTGAGGCATCTCATTTCTTTTGGAAATTCCTCCACTTCGTTGGCACCTATCACAACCTCTTACCAAGTTTGCTACCTCCTTGGTCATGCTTGGCCACCAAAATCCGGCTTGGAGAATGCGTGCTATAGTCTTCCTTGGTCCTCCATGGCCCCCGCACACATGGGTATGACATTTTTCAAAGATTTCCCGAACCTCATGTGTGACGACCCGACTCGCTAAAATCGGCGCGGAAGAAACCGACGAGTCGAATAGTCATAACTACAACTCGAATACTTAAGAATTAAAACTAATTCCTCAAAATATTATTATTGAACTTCAAAAGTACAAATACCCACAAGTTTGTACATTACTAAACCAAAAAGTCAAACTAAAAGTACTAAAATACGAGTAACTCCAACCACACGTCAGAGTCCAAAACCAACATATGAAATTCCATACATGTAATAACCCGAAATTTAGGGCCAGAAAATTTCGCAGTTATTAATTTTATTTGTTTAATTCTAAGTCCAAATGGGCCATTTAATTTGGACTGTTTTCTTTTATTATCCAATCTTTTATACTCAAAATTGGGCCAAAGACCCAATTTCTCTTTTTCTTTCTCTTTGGCCGGTTTCCTTCCTCTTTTGGGCCAAGGAGTATTTTGTTTAATTAATAATTATGTTAAATTAATTAATTTAATTAGCCTAAACTTGTTCAACCAAGCCCATTTGCCTAGTCCATGCTTCCCCTTATTTTAGGGTTTCACACGGCACCCCTTCCCTATTTTTAGGATTTGCTTCTCCTCTCTTTGTTCTATAAATAGGGCTTATGTCCTACAATTTTCCCTAATTGCAAAATACTCTTAAACTCTAAAAAAAAAAAGTGTGTAACCTTCCTCTCCTTTCTTCAAAAAAGGCCGAACAAAACATTCACCAAGTGTGAATTGTTTTTCTTGGAATTTTAGCGTTTAGAGGTAACTTTGCTTTCCTGTTTAATTTTGATACATGTTTTTCACATAGTAAATTAGGATTAAAATATGAAAATTTGTATATGTTAGTCTTAAATTTTCGAGCCATGTAAATTATGATCATGAATGTTTTTAATTTATTTTATGTACTTTTCATGAATTTCTATGTTAATCTTGATTGTTTTATTAATTAGTTTGCATAAATTAATCTTATTTAATTATGTATGTTATTCGAATATTGCATGATAAATTATTAAATTTTGTTCTTGATTTTCTTGATAGATGTCGAGTGACATGATATTTTTTCCCATGATAATTTTTGTGCATAATTTGTTAATTTAAAAGCATGATCATGATTTATTTTATTAGTATGATTTAAATCTTGAGTTAAAATTAAATTTTTGTTTTTATTCAAAATTGTCGAGTAATACAAAATTTCGAGTAGATTTAAAAATATAATTTTTGTGGTTAATCTTGATCAATCTTGGACTAATATGATTTATTCTTGAATTAAAACATGTTATTATTGAATCTTGGAATTTAATCTTGATGTTGTTATTATGCCAAGAATGTCGTGTGATATGTGTGTACAAAGGGATGATTTTGATCTTGTTTTTATAATTAATTTTGATATATCGTGTTTATAGAATAATTTTAATGTCTAACATTAAGTTGTTATGAATTATTGATAATCATACTTATTTAATTAATTATGTAAAGTTTCGGTATTTTTGTCATTAATTTTCGAGTGGACTAAAATTTGGAAAATAGAATTTTTATCTTGTTTTCAGTAATATTAGTGATTAATTAATTAATTAAAATAATTTAGGAATTTAATTAATTGTTGTTACTAAATCCGAAATTGTCGAGTAACCCTAATTTATTTGGTCAATTTTAGTTTAATTTTGACTTATTATTTTTAGGAATAGTTGTTACAATTACAATTAAAGGAATTATCAGGGATAAGTTGTAACAAGGAAGGGTAGATAGTAATATATTAATATTATTAGGATTCGGATAATATTATTAATATCATTATTATTACGGTAAATATTAGTATTACTATTAATACTAGGAATCAGTAGGGATAAGTTATAAGATATTAATAGGGAAAGAAAGGAAACAGAGTAGGAGGAATATGAATCGTTTCGATTTCTGGCTAGGAAAGACTTGGTATTTAAGGTGGCCAACATACGTGCCGCACCTCTCTTTCCTGGGACTTCGAACGGTTCATTTCCGAATACGGTCACCTAGTATTTCCCGATATATGATATGATATAAGAATTGAAAGATATAAGATAAGATAAGGACGCCCACCTGATGACTCGAGTAGTCAGACTGGGTTAAGTCGAAGCCACTGCTCAATGGGACAAACACACGAGTTCCCCCGATTAGTTCTGGGTCTTAGGATATGTAGTCGTCTAAGTAGTGGTACACGAGCTGCTATTTAGGGGTTATGGCCATAGCTTAGGCTTAGTGGTGAAACACGAGATCCGCTACGGGTTGAGTACACGAGCTCACCCCGGCATGTTCTAGGAAAGTTGTGGTGAAACACGAGATCCGCAACGAGTTATAGTGACCGGTCCAATGAAAGATGATATGATATGATATGATATAAATTATAAGATATGGTACGGATGAAATGAAAGGATAAGATATGATATGAATACGGTATTTATGGAAACCATATAATATAAGTTAGGGATTTATTGTATAAGTCTTCCGCTGTGTATGATTTGATATATATTTTGTATAGGTACGTTTGTACGTAGATATGTATATATGTACTCGTATGATGTGATGATTTATGTATGTGTATTCGTATGATTATGTGCACCTGTATTCGTATTTGTACGTATTTCTAACCGTATTTTGCAGGTATAATTATACGTATGGTATACGTACCCCTATACGTATTTTGTATGTATTTCTAACTGTATTTTCTGCAGGTATTTTTATACGTATTTTATACGTATTTTTATACGTATCTCATATAATTTTTATATATGTATTGTATCATGTTTTAAGTGTGTTTTCATGTGTATATCCTATGATATTATGTGTTTAGCGGTCCCTCAATTAAGCGGGACAGCCTAGTTACTCGCCACTGACGGTGGACCCCCCCCTCAGTTGCAGGTGTCAATGCAGCAGCGTAGAACGGGCTTCCGTTGGATGGGCTTGAGTGCAATAGGAGCTTAGATTTATTTTCAGTTATTCCAGAACTTTTAAGACAATTATTAGAGTTTTCTTTATATTATATCCCAGTCTGTTGGGAAGACTTTTATTTATGATTAATGTAACACTTAGGGTATTTTTATGCCCCATTGACTTTTGGATTATAGTTCAGTATTTTAATAAAAGTTGATTAATCTTAATTAATTAATTTCATTTATAGTTTAAATTGTTTAAGTAATGATCCGAATGTCGATTCCCTTCGTAATTCGACAAGTCAAAAAGTCGGGTCGTTACAATACAACAGTCCAAAACTATCTAAAAACAATAACAACAGAAAATACAACAAAGCATAAAAACGCCGCTCGCCCAACCCAAAGCTAAGCAAGAACTTCGTCATCAGAATTACCTGTAAAACAAACAACAGTCCACCATCAGTGGCGAGTAACATAACTGACTCACCCTAATGGGAATACACATGAACATAACACAAATCAAATAATCAACCAATAATCCAAAATAGGCGAGAAACACCCAAATAACGAACTCGACTCAAACATCCTAACCAAACTATCTTTGGCGCAATCATTCATATACTAGACCGGACTATGCACGTACGAACGCATCTTACGCGATTGAACTTTCTACTATGCTAGGATTGAGAATCTTACTCCCTACCCCATGAAACCAATCTTACTGGAAATTCATGTCCCGTGCAACCAATCTTACTGGAAATCCACATAAAAGATAACATAGTAGGATACCAACTATCCCAATACCGCGGATGGAATAGGGGCAATGTCTTAACCCAAAAACAAAGAATCTTACTCTAAGTCTTAGGCGTCTAGCAACAAAATCAAGCTAATCTTTAATTAAACATCTTATAATCTTAATCATCTTAATCATAACATAATTAAATTCAAGAATTGCCTTTGCGCCTTGATTCTCGAAAATAATCAGTTAAACACGAAGTTATTCTCAAGATTGCCTTTGCGCCTTGATCTTGAGTCTAAGCAACATTAATCCATCATTTTTAACCCATTCTTTAACTAACTTTAACTCAATCTTTAACTTTCTTTATCAACTTAATCACTTTCTTTAATTCCCAAAATTCAACCAAGAACCCATCAAGACTCATCAAGAAATCAACAAGAACTCAAAGAACTTAACAAGAACTCATAAAGAACTCATTCAAGATTCAAGAAATTCAATCAAGAACTCAATCAAGATTCAAGAACTTCAATCAAGAACTCATCCAACACACTTTAATCACACGCATAACTCAACTAGTTACTCGAAAATTACCAACTTATTCTTATCCAAAATTCAGCAAACTTTAACACATTCATCATGATCATAAAACAACATATTCAATCATAAAATCATCATATCCATCATCAAAATATCATTAAAACAACATAAAAATCAGATTAGATATCATTCACAAATCATGATTAAAACTCCACAAATAAACCAATACATGCATTTAATCTATACTATAATCATAGTATACCAACTAAGTTGAGAAAGTATGTTACCTTATTGAAGATATACACACAAAAACAACACAAGAAGCTGCCCGGAAGGTCGAGCAACACACACGGCCAACACGCTGCACACGGCTTCAACCACGGTTCTTGCACTCGAACCCACGACCTGCACGGCTGCCCAGCACGGCTGCACGAACCAATCCACGACCCACGTGCTGCTGTTGCCCGGATGCTTTGCACGCATACCACCACGGAACACCGTCTTCACACGGCCCCAACACACGAACCACCCGGCACTAAACGAACAAGACCCAAACAACCCCGAACAATAATTCTTGATCAAAGGCAATGAAGTTTAATTTGTGTTTGAACACTTAAAGATCAAAGGATGATGAATCTTCAAGTTTGGGTTTATAAAAGATGATGAACAATTGATGGGTTTCAATTGGCCAAAATGGCGTGTGGAATGGGAGCAATGGAGAGAATTGTGTTGAAAAATTGTGATGGCAAGAGCTTAGGATGGCAATTGTGTTTTTAAATGGCAAAATGAGCAAATGCCTTACTAACTCCTCTATATATAGAGTTAGTTAAGGTGTGAACACAAAGCAAGTGGCACCCCTTGCCATGTACCTAGAAAATCGGCCAAAGGAGAAAATGGGCCTAAATTGGGCTTTCTTGATCAATTGGGCTAATTTACATAAATTACATGATTAATCATGCATAAATCGATTTAGCCCAAAATATTAAATAATTAATTAGAAAATTAAATAATAAAAATTCTAATTAATTAAATAATAATTAACATAAATAATAAAAACTGCAAATAAAAATATTCGAATTAAATCGAAATTATTCACATAAAATAAAATAAATAGTTCAAAAATAAATTTGAACTATATATATCATCACATAAATACACATAAATCAAGACAGAAAATATCATGAAAATCAGGGTCGTTACATCATGTTCTCCTACGCATCTCCGGAATAACCCATCCGCACTTTTTTTAAACAAATACGGTTCTTCCCAAAAATAGTGCCTAACCAACTTGAAAAACCTTTTCTTTTCTTTGGATGAGTACCCATACGGTATTTCACCGCTTGCCAAATAATTTTCTATGTCCGCGAACCAAGGGATGGAGTGGGTCGCTATGGCCATCAAAGTTTTCCCATTGCACTCATCGATAAATGGAAGGCTACCCTCTACTTCATTGATATGATTACTTGGTAACCGAGATAGATGGTCGGCTACCAAGTTTTCACATCCTTTCTTATCCTTAAGCTCAAGGTCAAATTCTTGCAACAATAAAACCCACCTTATGAGCCTAGGTTTGGCATCCTTTTTTGTCATTAGATACCTTACCGCCATGTGATCGGTGAAGACAACCACTTTGTTGCACATCAA
Source organism: Salicornia ramosissima (assembly GCA_951394345.1). Classification (NCBI taxonomy): domain Eukaryota; kingdom Viridiplantae; phylum Streptophyta; class Magnoliopsida; order Caryophyllales; family Amaranthaceae; genus Salicornia; species Salicornia ramosissima. The sequence goes on along the minus strand of OX596234.1, from coordinate 17,247,300 downwards.
ATAGGAGCGAAATTTCTCTATTGCATAGACTACGACAAGCATCTCTTTCTCCGTAGTTGTGTAGTTTCTTTGGGCTTCATTTAATGTCTTTCTTGCAAATGCTATCACCACATGTCGCCCTTCCCTTTTCTGTCCAAGAATTGCTCCAACTGCATAATCACTTGAATCACACATTAGTTCAAATGGCAAGCTCCAATCCAGAGCTTGCACAACTGGAGCACTTACAAGTGCGCTCTTTAGGGTATTAAATGATTGCAAGCAAGAGTCATCAAAATTAAACTCAACTTCTTTTTGAAGTAGATTCGCCAAGGGTTTAGCGATTTGAGAAAAAATTTTAATAAACCACCGATAGAAACCGGCATGTCCAAGGAAAGATTTTATCCCCGTCACCGAAGATGGTGGAGGAAGCTTCTCAATCGCGGCAACCTTTGCCGGGTCCACTTCAATCCCATTAGATGGCCAAGGACGATCCCATCCTCAACCATAAAATGGCATTTTTCCCAATTAAAAATGAGGTTCGTTTCTTGACATCGCCTTAGCACTTTCTCGAGATTTTCGAGGCAAATGTCAAAAGACGAACCTCCTATACTAAAGTCATCCATAAAAACTTCTATTTCTTTCTCTAGCATGTCGGAAAAGATGGTCGTCATGCACCTTTGAAAAGTGCTTGGAGCATTCCACAAACCGAAGGGCATCCTTCGATAAGCAAACGTTCCAAAAGGGCATGTAAATGTTGTTTTCGCTTGATCATCCGGATGAATCGGGATTTGAAAGAACCCCGAATACCCGTCAAGAAAACAAAAGTGTGAATGACCAACCAACCTTTCCAACATTTCATCAATGAAAGGGAGGGGAAAATGATCCTTACGGGTTGCCTTGTTAAGTTTCCTATAATCAATGCACACGCCAACCCGTAACGGTCCTAGTTGAAATTTCTTTGCCATCCTCTCCCTTGATGATGGTAATGCCTCCCTTCTTGGGAACTACATGAACCGGACTTACCCACTTGCTATTAGGAACCGAGTAAATAATTCCGGCTTCACGTAATTTCATGATTTCTTTTTTCACTACCTCTTTCAAGGTAGGATTTAATTTTCTTTGAGATTCAATAGAGGAGGCACTCTCATCATCAAGGGCAATTCTATGCATAACCAAAGTGGGACTTATACCCTTGATATCGTCAATGCTATACCCAAAGACCTTTTTATATTTTCGCAAAACCACAAGAAGTTTTTCAAGAGATAGGTCATCAAGTTTAGCATTTACGATAGCGGGTTTAAGACCCTCATCATCCAAATAAACATGCTTAAGGGAGGGGGGTAAGGGTTTTAGTTCTACCTTGAGAGGAGGAGTGGGACTCTCCTCTTTACCTTTTACCGCATCTAAAACTTCAAAGATATCCTCATGAGGCAAGCACGTTGGTGCTTCCTCTAGCTTCGTTTCAAACCGCTTTGACCCCTTCGATCTCAACTCGTCATCGGAATCTCGGATTGCCTCAAGAAGTTTGTCTCGGGGTTGGAGTGCAACCCTTCCTAGACCCTCAATATCATAATCAATCATCTCAACCCGGCATATTTTCTCAACCATGGGATTTTTTAAAGAATGAGAAAGCTCAAATGTAACCCTCTCATTAGCAACCTCAAGAGTGATAGTGTTGCTTTTACAATTAATTACTGCTGCCATGGTCTTGAGTGCTTCCTTTCCAAGAATGAGAGGGGTTGTTGGGTCCTCTTCCATGTCCATCACCATAAAATCGCATGGAACAAAAACGTGCCAAACTTGGATCGGAACATCTTCAAGCTCTCCACAAGGACATCTATTAGTTCGGTCCGCCAATTGAATTATTTTCCGAGTGGGAGCAAGCATGAAGTTCAACTTCTTGGCTATTGAAAGTGGCATGAGGCTAACACTTGCCCCCAAATCCGCTAGAGCACCTATTGGTTCCAAATCCCCAATCTTTACCGGTAATGCAAAACTACCCGGATCTTTTTGTTTTTGAGGAAGCTTCTTGTCAACATAAGCACTCACTTGAAAAGGTAATTGGATCACCTCATCCGGAACTTTTATTTTGTTAGTAAGCACATCCTTTAAGAACTTAGCATAAGTAGGAATTTGAGACATAGCCTCCAAGAATGGAACATTGATGTGCAAGCCTTTCATCAAGTTGACAAATTGGGCAAACTTGTCATTAAGCTTCCTCTCCACAATTCTATGAGGGTAAGGTGGTGGTGGTTCATATTTCTTCATTGGATCAATTACCTCCTTGTTCTTTAATGGTGCATCACTATCTTGAACCGTTTCCTCATCTTTTTCTTGACTCTTTTGGTTGACCGGAATTGATTCTTGTGGTGGCTCCTCCTCCATGCTAGGACCTTCATACCCCTTGCCCGAACGAAGTTCAACTCTATGGATGGGTCTCACATCGGTGGAGGAAGAAGTGATAGGCACTACCGTTGAAGTGGTTGTTGATGAAGCCTTTGCCTTGGCCAATTGTGCTATTTGAGTTTCCAACATCTTCCGGTGGGCCCTTTCTTCTTTTTGCTCCATTTGAATTGCTTGTAATTATTGCATGATCAATTGGAGGCTAGAATCCGTTCCTTGACTTTGGTCTTGCTTTTGACTTTGAAATGATGAAGAAGATGGTTGAGAATTGGTGAATGGAGGTCTTGATGATTGTTGTCTCATAGGAGGCGGAATGAACTTGTCACTAGTGGATCCCCTTTGCTTAGAACCCCATTGATTGTTGTTGTAGCCTTGTTGAGGTGGACCCCCTTGGTGAAATTGATTACTCGGTGGACCTTGAAATTGATTACCATATCCTTGATTGAGACTTGGACCGAAGCCTTGATTGAAACCTTGCCCGAATCCTTGATTGAAGCCTTGAGAATCCCAATGCCCTTGGTTGAAGTGTTGATGTTGATAACCTTGATTCCCATAGTTAGGATGACCATAACCTTGACCATACCCATGGTTGTTGGAGAAACCCCGGTTACCATACCCTTGGACGCCTCTAGGACCCCCTTGGTTGCCATCATACCTCGTTCCAATAGCCGCTACATGCTCTGGGTCGGCTCCACCAAAATATGAAGTATCATGATTTGTACCCCCACATATCTCACAAGAATAGTGATAGACTTGTTGAGATTGCTTTGCGGTTGAACTTTCACCCTTGCCAAGTTTCTTGTCGATGATGTTCTCCATGAAGGCCTTCAAGGTGTCTGGATCAAACTCAAACTTACCACTCCTTTTGACTTGAGAGGGAGCTTGAGCTTGTGATGTCGCCCTTCTTCGAGTGCTCCATGCATAATCTTGAATAGCCTCTTCAACCCTTTCCTCAAGTTGAGCTTGGGGAATGGTCTTGATTTGACCACCCACCCCGGCATCAAGTTGAGCCTTCGAGATAGGATCAAGAGCATCATAGAAAATCCGCATCAACATTGGTTTTGCAAGTTCATGATGTGGGCAAGCTCGTTGGAGCTCCTTGAATCTTTCCCATGCTTCACCCAACGATTCATCGGGATCTTGTTCAAAACTCATAATCTTCCTTCTTAAGTCCGCGGTCTTGTCTTCGGGAATGAACTTCTTTAGAAAGGCTTTAGCTACTTCACCCCACGTCGTCAAAGAATTGGGCCTTAAATGTTTTAACCATGTCTTGGCCTTCCCGGTCAAGGATTGCCGGAACAAATGCATGCGAATGTAGTCTTGAGAAACTTCACTCGTTTGAATCATTGAGCACAATTCCAAGAAACGATCTAGGTGAGCAATCGGGTCTTCGTTCAAGTTCCCGGAGAATTGGTCCGCTTGCACCATCCTTGTATATTGAGGATGGATGGTGAAATTGAACGTTGTGGTTGGAAGTTGTATACCCCCAGTAAGTTTGTAAACTCTGGGATTCCCGAAATCCCTAAATAGATTGTTGTCATTACCTCCTCCGGCCATGGTTATGTCGGGTTCTTCGATCACTCTTTCCCTTTCTTGTACTCGGCGTTGATGATGAAAAGCACGTTCTATTTCAGATATTTTCGGGAATAAAGGCAAGCTTCTTGACCTTGTGTGCATGCAAAAACACAGCTAAGAAAAAGATTAGCACTGACTACCACAATTTATTCAAAAACAAATAACAAAAACAAAAGAAAGCTATAACTCGGATCAAGTTTCACTACCGAAACCGAAAAAAATTCCCCGGCAACGGCACCAAAATTTGACCGGCCTCTAGGGTGTCGCGGCCCTAGACGCCTATCAAATATACAATTTATAAACCTAAACAACTAACACGTAATATTAGTGGCGTTAGGGTCGAACCACGAGGAATTAATGCGGAATTAGTCGTGAATTTAGAATGATCCAAGGATCTTAATTGTTGATTGAAAGTTCGAATTAAAACTAATCGAAAAGAAACGAAACGATGCAAATGGAAATATCAAGATTTAAAAAACTCTAAAGATTGGAATTCCTAACGCTACTTCAATCGAAGGAATTATAGTCATTGAATTAATTCATGTTCGATTATCTCAATTGCAATATGAACATTTAAAAGCACTTAACGGACTCAATCCCAACACCCTCTCTCGATTAGGTGATAGGAAATTCTAGGATCGGCTAAGATAACCTCTCTCGAATAGTCAAATTAGCAAAACCCAAAACCGAGTTCATCAAATACTTTCATCAATTCACAATCCTAATTACTACCTCTAGCAATTAAGAAATTACAATCAAGATTATTCAAACACCAACAATCCAATGATTAACCCTCAAAATCTATAACATCAAGTCATCCAATCCTTAGAAAAAGAACTACTCACTAATGCAATCAATTAAAACTAAAATCATGAAATTCAAATTAAACTATTCTATGAATTCAAAACTAATTCTAATGAAACTAATAAAATGATAACAAGAAAGTAAGAAACTCAACAAAATTAACAATGAAAACTAAAACAAAACCTGATTTGAACTTTAATTGAAACTAATGGAATCTTGGTTACAAGGATTGGAAACAAGAATTAAAGAACAAAATGCTAAAACTTGGAATTCAATTGAAATCTTGAGAGAGAAATCTACTACTTGAGAGTGTGTTTATGCTAGCTAAAACTATTCTAAAAATCAGAAAACTTTTTTTAATACAATGCCTAAGCCCCTTATTTATACTAAAAATTACAAAGCACATGGCTAATTAAACAAAATCACGAGCTGCACCGTGCACGATCGTGCAGTAATAGGCTGCACGATCGTGACCTTACACGATCGTGGCGAAACAAAGTGAAATATGCACGATCGTGCAAGGATAGCCTGCACGATCGTGCAGATCAGAAAGGGACCTTCTGATCTCTGCACGAGGGGCTGCACGATCGTGCAGCTATAACTTGCACGATCGTTGCCTGGGAAAAAGGGGTTGCACGATCGTGCAGTTATACTTTCCACGATCGTGCTCCCATGCTCTTGGGTTGCTGATTTGCACGACAATGCACTGCTAGCCTGCACGGTCGTGTAGCCTTCAAATCTAGGCCTTCTTGCTCCCTAAGTGCCCCGTTGTCACCTCGGTGCCAATCCCGGCTCCTCGGAATCCACTCGGGACCTCTCACGACCCTTTCAAAGCCCGAAATTATCTGCACAAAACACGATACAACTCAAGCAACATATATTTTAGCCAATTATTAGCAAAAAGAACCAAACTAACACAAAAACAAATAAAACCTAAGACAAACTCAAAACTAAGCTGCCAGCCTAAAAACGATAAAACAAAGACGAGAATGACCAAAACTCAAGCTAAAAGAAGCTAAGAAATAGGTCCTAAATGGACCGATCAAAATCCCCCAAGCTTGCCTTTTGCTTGTCCTCAAGCAAAGAAAAACAACTCAAAACAAAACAAAATCCTAACTCACTTTCGTAGGAATCACGGTCACTTTTAGCGCAAGTAACAAGCCCTTTAAACCCCAAAGTCGCCAAAGAGGACGAGTATGCTCTCGTAAGGGTTTCCAAAGAGTTAACCCATAACTCTTACCAACTATTAATTAATCTAAAACTAAAAAGGAAAAAGAAAATAAAATAAATTAACGCACTAGCCGAAAGGAGAATGTGCAAAAGAGAACACAAAGTTTTCTAAATTCTACTAAACTTGGCATGCAAAGGACCTAAGAAATTGACCCAAAAGGAAGAAAGAAAGAAAACTAAGAAAACTATGCACAACCTAATAGTCCCAAAGCTAGTTCTAGCAAACATACCACAACCCAACCAAAGGGTTCAAATCCACCTAACTAGGAGTGCCTCATGATTCCGCGAAGGAACCGGAAAGAAATGGGAAAACGGATCCGTTGTGAGTGGATCATTTAATACAAAAACCGAAAACAATATTTTATGAAAATAAAAAATACAAAGAAAAGTGAATAGATATTCGATCAAAAAGCAATCTAAATCAAGTCAAATACCCAAAATTATACATTTACTACTAAAGAAATTACAAGAATGCTTCCTCACCAAAAGTTTTAACAAGCTAAACAAAGAGATAGAAATGAACAAAAAAAATCAAGAAAAAAAATAATTTGCATTCAATCTGAAATACTTTGCATTCGTTGCTTTATCTTAGATATGATAGATTAGCCTCCTTATTTAAAAATATCTCCACTAAAAATTGAAAACTTTGAGACTTGTTATTAATATAGGATTTGAAATCATATTTAAGTAGCTTGGTATTGTTATGGTCTTTACCAGACAAGTTTGTTAAAACTTACATTTTATAACTAAACCAAATAGAAAATCGGCACAATTTAAGCCGATTAAATAGACCCAATAAACCTATAAACAATTAAAAAGGGGCTAAGACTAAACAACTATAGTTTCAACTTGTGAAGTACATACTTAAAAACAAAAGAACAAGAACAAGAATTGATGCAGCAAGAAATACGTAGCATAACACAGCCCGAACTGGACTTATATTCTCCATAGACAAACATAATAAAACAATTTTGCAGCATAAGAATCGGAGGTGAGTTAGCTAACATATATATCAAGCAACATAGTTAAAAAAAACAAAAACACAAAAAATTGCAAGGACTGTTACCTCTTTTCAAAAACTTGTTCTAAGTTGAACAGAATTAGCCACACGCTACAAATTACTGAGTTTTATGAAATCAAGTTTAGGTTTTCAATCAATTTAGTCTTGTTCCAGCTTTAATTTTTAACAAAATGTTGGTGATGAGCAAGGTGACAATGAACAATTGACTTCTCCAAGGCGTGGAAATGCACTTTCCTACTAATTCGATTCGCCCCTTATATGTAGAGATCACCGGGTTAACACGAATGAGTTAGTGAGATACAAAGGAGAACGAAAAACCTTATACTCAAGTGATCTTTAGAGTATAAGAACCAAAGGAATATGTGTTTGTTTGTGTTTAATCACACCTCACAAAATTAGCTAGAGCAAGTTGTAGTGAGAGAGTAATTCTGATTTTTGGATATCTCAACAATGAACTAAGCAAGCCTATTTATAGGCACATAAGGCAAGAGCAATCAGCTCAAAAAGAGCTGAACAAACACTCTCTTAAAGCTCCATAAAATCAGATTTATGGTGATTAATTGAGTACAATTAACACCTTTGAAGATGCCATTCACTAGGCAACCTTCAAGGTTCTGATTTTAATCCCCTTTAAGGCCTGTTTAATACTGCAATGAAGCCATTAAACACATGCTTAATACGTATAAGCATCCTAGGCAAAGCACACGAACAATCAGAAAAACTGTTCGATTTTTCCAGAAGCAAGTCGCGAGTCGCGAGAAGGGCTCGCGAGTCGCGAGTCTCTTCTGACTCGTGGCTCGTGACTTGTTTCTTTCCAAAAACTTTTCGCGAGTCACGACGGGTACTCGCGGCTCACGAGATACCCGTTGGACTCGTAGTTTCTATTTGCCTAATGTTCTCTTTCCTTAGTTCAAACAACCGAGCCCATTTAGTCATAAATGTTCCAACAATCCTCCTCCCATTTATGAACTAAATGTTGACAAGATCAAAACACAACTTTGCAATGTAAACACAAACTACATGATCATGCATAGAAATATCGAAACGATTGAATTTCTACTTAGTATATACATTTTACAATAATCCCATTCGTAATAATAGACTAAGCTTTGAATTACACAAATACTACGAATCATTGAAAATATAATACACATGATCACAAACAATCATCCTTTGACCTCCTACACCTATGTCGCCATGGTGTACATATCTTTTCATGAACGTTTCAAGCAAAGCTTAGACTTGATGAAGCGGCCAAACTTCTTGCTCACATAGGTAGATCTTTACGCACATGCTCCTGCAATTGAGCCAATTACAAAGATCTATTAAGAATTGAAAAATCCAATTCAACCTCCTTTAACATTGCAGTTAACTTAGCACTTACCTCGGGATGTAAACTTCCAAGTGCTCACAAAATCATACAAAAATATGTCCTCATTGAATTCGAGATCCAACGTTGTATTGGACGTCAAATTGAGTTTCATTTTATTGACTTTGTACAATAGGCTTTAAACCCATCCCTTTGTTCAAAGAATCCCTTGGCAATGGTTTAGTAAATGTATCCGCCAAATTCAGATTAGACCGAACAAAATCAATGGTCACATTACCATCTTTAATCATCTCCTTTACATAGCTATGTCTAACCCCAATGTGCCTTGACTTGCCATTGTAGACTTCACTATAAGCCTTAGCAATTGTTGAAGCACTATTATAATGGATAGCAATAGGTGACATTGGTTTTACCCACAACTCAACACATTCCTAAGCCACTCCGCTTCTTGACAACATGAAGCTAGAGCAATAAACTCCGAAGCCATAGTGGAATCGGTAATACATGTTTGCTTCTTAGAGGCCCATGAAATGGTACCTCCTCCTAAAAGAAACACCCATCCACTTGTGGATGAAAAATCCTCCTTGTTGGAGATCCAACTTGCATCCGTGAAACCTTCTAAAATAGAAGGCTCACCGGTATATGTCAAACCATAATCTATGGTTTTCTTCAAATACCTCAACACTCTTTTTAAAGCTTGCCAATGCTCCTTATTAGGATTACTAGTAAATCGGCTTAACCGACCAATAGCAAAAGCTATATCCGGTCTAGTGCTAGTCATAGCATACATCAAGCTTCCGACCAAGCTCGCATACTCCAATTGTGAAATTGGGGTACCACTACTCGGAACCAATTTTATACTAGGATCCATCGGAGTAGCAAAATGGGTTGAAACCGACTCATTGAACTTCTTTACTACTTTCTCAATATAATGAGATTGTGTTAAAGATACCGTCCCATTACCTCTCACAATTCTTATACCAAGAATCACATTCGCTTGACCCAAATCTTTCATTGAGAAGCTCTTTGAGAGAAACATTTTAGTTTTATTTACCTCATCCAAATCCGTCCCAAAGATAAGCATATCGTCAACATATAAGCAAATTATAACACCTTTACCGTTGTCAAATTTACTATATACACTTATCCGATTGATTTATTTCAAATCCGTTTGCCAAGACTATATTATCAAATTTTTGATGCCATTTCTTAGGTGCTTGTTTTAGTCCATACAAAGATCTAATTAGTTTGCATACTTTGTTTTCTTGTCCTTCGACAACAAAGCCTTCCGGTTGATTCATGTACACTTCCTCCTCCAATTCACCATATAGGAATGTCGTTTTAACGTCCATTTGGTGAATTTCAAGACCATGAATCGCCGATAAGACTATCAAAAGTCTTATAGTAGCTATTCTAGCTACCGGAGCATAAGTGTCAAAGTAGTCAATACCATATTTTTGCCTAAAACCTTGGGCCACTAACTGGGCCTTATATTTTAGTATGGTTCCATCGACCCTTTTCTTCTTAACGAAGATCCATTTGCAACCAAGAGGTTTACAACCCGGAGGTAAGTCCGATAAAATCCAAGTATTATTACCCATGATTGAATCCATTTCATCATTCACGGCTTCCTTCCAAAAAGTGGAATCATGAGACTTCATAGCCTCACTATATGTTTTCGGATCCTCCTCCATATGGTAAACATATGGAACTTGAGTCACAACGGACTCCCTTGACCCCTCAACTAAGTATAGTTGAAAATCCGGTCCAAAAGATTTTTCTTTTCTAGCTCGTTTACTTTTCCTATTTCTGGAATTATAGTATCATGATTCTTAGTAGGATCATCCATAACCCTGGAACTAGTACAAGGTACCATGTCCTTTGGTCTAGGAATCGATGAAAACCGGGTTTCATCAAAAATTGCATCCCTTGACTTAATCACGGTATGAATTGAGACAAAATCATTATGTTCAAGAACATAAAACCTATAGGCGTTGCTATTTTGAGCGTAGCCTATAAATATTTAATCAATCCCTTTTTCACCCAATGTTTTACGTTTGTGTTCTGTTAATTTGACGACCGCCCTACAACCCCACACTTTAAGATGTGTAAGATTAGGCTTCCTTTTAAACCAAAGTTCATATGGGGTGTCCTTGTTCCTTTTATTTGGAACCCGATTTAAGACATAACATGCCGTAAGCATTGCCTCGCCCCAAAAACCGTCACTTAGACCCGAGTTAGATAACATGGAATTAACCATTTCTTTTAATGTCCGATTTTTTCTTTCCGCTACACCATTACTTTGTGGTGAATGCGACGCGGTTGTTTCATGAATGATGCCAATTGATTTAAAATAATTTGGGTCATAATACTCACCACCTCTATCCGTCCGAAGTATTTTAATTTTCAAATTAAGTTGTAATTCCACTTCGGTTTTATAGATCTTAAACATTTTAATTGCCTCATCTTTGGATGATAATAAATAAGTATAACAATATCTTGAAAAAATCATCAATAAAATTTATAACATATTTTTTATTACCCAAAGATGGTGAACTATGGAAATCACACAAGTCACTATGCACCAAATCAAGCAATACCGTTTGTCTTGTCACGTTATGGAAAGGGGTCCTAGTGATTTTATTTAGCATACACGTTTTACACTTCTCTATATTTAAATCAAAATGTGGGATTAACCCCGTTTTAGACATGTCATATAAACGACGATAATTCACTTGACATAACCGATTGTGCCATAGAGAAGAAACATCAAGCAAGTAAATAGAATCACTACTTTTATTATCAACATGGAATTTAAACGTACCATTACAATAATACCCCTGACCAACATAAATACCACCTTTGGAAATTATAAATTTATCTGACTCAAAAACAACTTTAAAACCGAATTTATTCAAAATACCTCCCGACACAAGGTTTTTCCTAACTTCGGGTACAAAAATAACATCCTTAAGAGTAAGTATTTTTCCCGAGGTTAACATCAATTCTACTTGACCAATTCCCTTGGCCTTTACCGTAGAATCATTTCTCATGTACAATATTGGCCCATCAGTCAAATCTTGAAAAGTTTTGAACAAATGCCGGTCCTTGCACACATGTCTGGAGGCACCCGAATCAATCCACCAAGAGTCGTCACCCTGCACAATATTTATTTCAGAAATCATATCAACAAAATGAATTGGTTCATTTAAAGCTACAAGTGCAACCGTACCTTGATGGTTATCAACCTTTGGTTGATCCTTCTTCCCCTTCTTGTTCTTTGAAGGGCAATCCCTCTTGTAGTGAGGTCCGCTACATATCCAACAAGACACCGCATTTCGCTTCTTGTTTATAGCATTCTTTTGTTTAGAATTGTTGTTGGATTTCTTTGTTCCATTGGAACCACCAACCCCTACCATATTTATAGTAGATTTTTGTCCATTGTTGTTTGAGTCTTTTTCTTTATCTTTTTCCAATTTTTCTTGAGCTCGGATATTCTCCTCAATTAAGAGGTGATTAGCCAATTGCTCCATATTTATGTCTTCCTTTTTATGTTTTAAAGTATTTTTAGTGTCCTTCCAAGTGGGTGGTAATTTATCAATTATGGATGCTACCGCAATGGATTCATCCATTGCCATCCCATGAGCACGGATTTGGTTTAAAATGTGGTAAATCTCATGAAATTGTTCCATGACAGGACGATCGTTAGTAATCTTAAAAGAATTAAAATTGCTAACAAGAAATTTCTTACTTGATGAGTCTTCGGCAATATACTTCGCCTCCAAAGCATCCCATAAGGCCTTCGCACTCTCTACATTTTGGTAGAGATCAAATAGAGGGTCGGAAAGAGTGTTCAAAATATGCCCTCGGCATATATATTCATCGTTCTCCCACTTTGTCCGCTTCCTAGTGGTTTGGGTAGGCTCTTCCTCACCCTCCTTAGGATAAGGAGGCATAGGTGTGGTAAGTACATAAACCACATTCAAAGTTGTTAGTAGAAAATGTACCTTCTTTTGCCACCGGCGGAAACCCACGCCTTCGAATTTTGCCAATTCCTGAATGTTCATCGTCAAATCTTTAAGAGTAGACATTTTCAAAGAAATCGAATTAGTAGCTTGTTGGTGATGAGCAAGGTGACAATGAACAATTGACTTCTCCATGGCGTGGAAATGCACTTTCCTACTAATTCGATTCGCTCCTTATATGTAGAGATCATCGGGTTAACACGAATGAGTTAGTGAGATACAAAGGAGAACGAAAAACCTTATACTCAAGTGATCTTTAGAGTATAAGAACCAAAGGAATATGTGTTTGTTTGTGTTTAATCACAACTCACAAAATTAGCTAGAGCAAGTTGTAGTGAGAGAGTAATTCTGATTTTTGGATATCTCAACAATGAACTAAGCAAGCCTATTTATAGGCACATAAGGCAAGAGCAATCAGCTCAAAAAGAGCTGAACAAACACTCTCTTAAAGCTCCATAAAATCAGATTTATGGTGATTAATTGAGTACAATTAACACCTTTGAAGATGCCATTCACTAGGCAACCTTCAAGGTTCTGATTTTAATCCCCTTTAAGACATGTTTAATACTGCAATGAAGCCATTAAACACATGCTTAATACGTATAAGCATCCTAGGCAAAGCACACGAACAGTCGGAAAAACTGTTCGATTTTTCCAGAAGCAAGTCGCGAGTCGCGAGAAGGGCTCGCGAGTCGCGACCCAGGCTCGCGAGTCGCGAGTCTCTTCTGACTCGTGGCTCGTGACTTGTTTCTTTCCAGAAACTTTTCGCGAGTCGCGACGGGTACTCGCGGCTCGCGAGATACCCGTTGGACTCGTAGTTTCTATTTGCCTAATGTTCTCTTTCCTTAGTTCAAACAACCGAGCCCATTTAGTCATAAATGTTCCAACACAAAATACTCCATCCGTAACGAATTAGTAGCAACATTTGGACTAGTACTGACTCCTAGCAACATGTGGTATTAGTTGGTATAATAATAAAAGTAAGAGAGAGAGAATGGTAAAAGAAGAAAAGTAAATGGGTATTATGTGGTATGAAAAGAGAGAAAAGTAAGAAAGAGAAAAGTAAGTGGGTATTGTGGTGTTTTTTTGCCAAAAAAAAAAGAATAAAATGAAATTGGAAAAAAAATTTGTTACACCTATTGTTGTTGGTAGGGAGTAGATAGTAAAATCATGGAAAAATTAAAGCCAAATATAACTAATCAAAGACATCAGCTTCATCGAACATACATGAAAATCATTCTTGATCCAGCTTTAATTTTTAACAAAAGAAATAGTAAACATTGCTGGATCCTGAAAAAATTAAAGGCAAAAGATAACTGTCTTGAAGACAAAAATGAAAGTCAAATATAATCAGTTTTGTCGAACACACTGGTGAAAAAACTCGAACAAACTTACCTCAGTTTCAATGGAGGAGAAGATGCACATCAGTAAAGCTTCAAAAATAGCACAATTCAATTGAAACAACTCGAACAAACTTACCTCAGTTCCATCGAAAACCCAACAAATAAAATTAGAATCAATAATTTTGGGAGAATCGAAACGCAAAGACTAAATAAATGAAGGACTTACCCAAATGATTGCCTAAAATGAAGAATTATGTCGAAACGCAGGGTTTTGGACTGGAAACTGATCGTTGACGATGATGATTACAACGATGACGAGATACCAAGATGAAATGTTGGGCGATCGAAATTCGAGAGTTGGTTTTCGTTGCCATGTAAATGTGCAGCAGGAAGCTTGAGAGAGAGAGCTGAGGAAGAAGAGAGAGAAACAATAAAAAGAAAAAATGAAGCAGCAAGGAAAATGGAGACCTCTAATATTTAAAACATAATGTTCCATGTGGCATGTGCTACATATCCACCTCTATTCCTCTAATACCTTCTTTGACATTGTGTCACTTTTGATACTATTAAGGTGTTATAAATACTACTCAATATCTTCATGATTATTTACATTAGTTTCTTACCTAAATATATATGACTCTATTTTTTTTACCGTTTTTACTCCAATTACTTACTGATTATCATTCTTCAATTAAAAAAAGAGTAAAAAAATCGTTACAAGTTGTTTTGTTTTTGCTTTTTGTTTTTTTTTATTTTTAATTTTAGGTATTTATTAAGATCATTAATTTTTCTTTATTGAGATTTTTTAAATCTTTACTCTATTTTTATTTTAATTAGACTTTTATAGGTCATAAAAAATTGAATCAAAGTCCAAATAGATTTTTTCAAAAATACTAAGAAAAGAAAAAGGTTAAACTAATTAAAATGCATTCAATATTTTAAAACCAAATGAAACCCGTGCATTGCACGAGGGAAAACTAGTTTAGGGTTTAAATAAGAATCATTGGATGAGGTAATAAGGCCCTATTCTTTTGGACTTAAAAGCTCCAGTAATCATATCAGATCAGATCAGACAAACTCAAATCAGATCAGACATTATTACTCTTTATTATTATTTTATTATTATTATTATTATTATTATTATTATTATTATTATTATTATTATTATTATTATTATTATTATTAATTTCGAGCATCGTTTTTCCGCTCAACATTTTCCGACGACGGTTTTCGAACGAGTTTTCCGGCGACGATTTTCTGGACGACTTTTCCAACGACGGTTTTCGGACTGACTTTTCCGGAGGTGATTATTCGGCCGACTTTTCCGGCGGTGATTATTCGGTTGACTTTTCCGCCGACGATTTTCAAGCCGAGTTTTTCAGCGACGATTTTCGAGACGACTTTACCGACAACTGTTTTCGGACTGAATTTTCCGGCGGTGATTATTCAGTCGACTTTTCCGGCGACGATTTTCAGGCCAAGTTTTTCGGCGACGGTTTTCGGGATGGCTTTTCCGACGATGGTTTTCGGGCTGAATTTTCCGGCGGCGATTATTCGGCCGACGTTTCTGGCGACGATTTTCAGGCCGAGTTTTTCGGCGACGGTTCTTAGACTGACTTTTCCGATGGTGATCATTCGGCCACCTTTTCCAGCGACAATTTTCAGGCCGAGTTTTTCGGCGACGGTTTTCGAATGACTTTTCCGGCGGTGATTATTCGGTCGACTTTTTCGGTGACGGTTTGGTCAAATTTTTCGGCGGTGATTATTACTACTACTACTACTATTATTATTATTATTAGTATTATTATTAGTATTAATATTATTATTTGAAGTTTTGAAGTTTTGAAGTGAGATTGAATAAAGAGGTGAAATGAAATGGGCTATCATAATAATAATTATAATATTAATAATTATAATAATAATTATTATTATATTAATTATTATTAATAATAATTATATTAATTATTATTATTAATAATTATTATTATTATTTCTGTAAATATAATCATGTATTACATTTCTCATAAAAAATAAGTATTACAATTATGAAAATAAAAATAAAAATACAAAATAAAAATAAAAATAAAAATAATTCAAATCTGATTAGACAAACTCAAATCAGATTAGACAAGATCAGTCCTAAAGAACAGAGCCTAAGAGATGCAATTTCAGCTGCTGGATTGCAACTGTTCATTTGAACAGTAATTTACCCATCACCACTTTTATTTGTTTAGGATTGGGATTAAGGAGTTATAGATATGGTGCTGCGCATTTAATTTTTTTTATTTGTTGCGGGGTTTTTTTTATTGGGAACCGCATCAGATAGACATTTGTGATGTGGCTCTATTTGGAACCACGTCATATATGCATATCCCAAAAAATGCTTCTATATAATGCGGTATTTTATAAAACCGCATCATAAGCATTGTAGCAAAAACACTTTTTTCTACTAGTGTTTCTTAAAAGCAAGCAAGCAAAATGTAAAATGTTTCCTAAAAGAAATGATCAAATAATTGAAAGTGTAAATAAATTCAGGGATTTTCGAAAATGTATAGAAATTGAAAGTGAAAGTGAAAGTGAATTTGCCAGGTCTACCTTTCACTTGTGCAAGATGGCAGGTGTAGCTTTGGGCAAGATGGCTGATGTAGCTGATGTGTAGGAGGAGGTAGTGACATGCCAAGGTGCACTATTCATTTAAACAGTAAAATGCTAAGAGGCTTTTGGTATTTATTTATAGTTATAGATATATAAATATGGCGGAGTGATTTTGGTACTCCCCAATTTGATTTTGGCCACTTCTCAATGTTGCTATTCATGTGAGAGGGGGAGGAGTGCCAAAATCATTTCCAATAAATATGTTTAGCTCATATGATTACTCCCTCTTTTTTTACTCACTTCACTTTCTCACTTGTCGAGACAAAACTTTGAAGATTAGATTAATATATCTTTAATTGTGTGTTTGTAAAAAATCTTTAATTGTGTGTTTGTAAAAAATTATAAAAACTAGATATTAAAAAACTACATGCTGAAACGAATCCAACGAGACCCCACATGACTATTTTTTTCCTTCTGTATAAATCAAAAATGATAGTCAAAGTATACTTGTAAATAGTGCCAAAGTCAAACTGAGTAAACAAAAAACCGGAGGTAGTATATTATGTAGACGTCTCCATTTGTTATGGTATTAGTTTCTCACTTTTCATATAATATACCCAGAGAACTGATATGCGGCTAGGCGATATCTGCAAATATCTCCTTTTTTATTATTATTATTATTTTTTTTTTTGCTTGCCTTTCTCTTACTGGCCTAATTGACACTGGAAATTATATATAACGTAATTAATTTGTGATTATTTTAATGACTTTTTATGGTACTAGTTATCACTGTTCTACTACTTATATCTTAATAATTTTATTTTAAATGTTTAATAGCCCACCATGCTTCGTATTAATAATTATAGATAGAGAGTTTTGACCGATACCTGAACTTAGTCAGCATTGGCACCTCCGGCGTTCCTAAGCTTCCGGCTTTACTGTGGTAGCTAACCACAACCTTGCTTCCCTTAGATCAGGCACAACACAAATCTAATACGTTTCCTACCTTAGACCGTAGTCTCACTCTATAATATTTTGTGTTTAGATGATGATGATTTAAGCAGAAATATTAATCATATAAGATATAAGGTTCGAAAGGATAACATTCCCTTCTAAAAAACTTTTATTAATTTAAGGAAATATTACAAACTAAAACACACAGAATGATTTCCAGAGATGTTTTGCTCTTATGAGAGATGGAATCCCATTCTTTCTCTTAAGGCTATCTTTCTCTAGATGACTTGAGTTTTTCTCTCTCTATATTTTCCTAGCTCAAGTCTACCCTTACTAAGCTTCTTAAGCTCTCTATTTATAGAGGGAGTATCCAAGCATTGGATTCCTTCTGAGTGGTTACAAGACTTCAGCAGCTACCTACCACACACTAAAAGTAAAAGTAAAAGTGAAATAAAAGACACTATTTTACAAAAGTAGTCACATGCATATTTCTTGCTGGTCCTACTCCATTCTGATGTTGTACATCCCTTCATCTCCAACATTGGATTCCCAATTTTCATGATCATCAGCATCTTCTTCCATGAAAATATCTCCAAAATATCTGGCTGCATAAGTCTCATCCCAAGTTAGAAAAGTGTCTAGCAGATAACCTTTTCCTTCTTCTGATAAGAATTTTCCAGCTTCAACTTCTTCTAAATAGTCATGGACGGATTCTGTATGAACTAACCCTTCTCTAAAATATTGTTGCATTTCTTCTGGTGCTATTACTGTGGTGTTTCCAACATGGAATATTATAGGAGCTTCAATGGGATGTTCTGGACTCTTTTGCTTTTCTAAAGCTCGATTGATATATTGAGCAATATAGAAGAACCCAAATGCTCTTGCCTTTACTGGATTATCTACTCTTCGTTGCCTTCTACTTATTGGCTCTTGTACATATCGAACCTTCTGATTTAGCATTATGAGATAATGGGGAGGATCAATCTTTTCTTCTCTGACTCTATATTTGCACATTGTATTTCCATAGTTGTCCGGAGATCTTCTTTTCTGTAATCCTCAACCCTTTTAAATATATACTTCTGGAACTTGGTGAGATGCTCAAATAGGTAACTTCCTGGGAATGGTATAGAATGGCATCCATGTATCATGCCATACTTCCAGGCCTGAAGATTAGCTCTAGCATACCCACAATCATGATAAATAGGATTCACATCTATTACCATGGTTCCTACACCAGAATTTTTAACATAGCGTATGTGGCTTCCCCACATATCGAATATATCGTAGAACTTATAACTTCTTGTTACGACCTCAAAGTACCATGCTTTGAAATCATTAACTTTAATTTTATCAAGAATTATACTTTGTAGATCATAATTAAGTTTTTGTAGGTTCTCTTGTATCTCTAACACAAGAAACCTTCGGACAGCTCTGTGGCATCCTTTGACTAATCCATCTCTGCATCTGTTCTTTGCTGATGCTATTAGGGCCTGCATCAAAGCCTTTGTGGTGGGTGACACCCTCACCAATTCTTCTTGCGTCTCTTTAATTAGAGTTTCCCGTTCTACAGCTAAGAGTCCCCTTGTCTCTGTAGAAGGTTGTTGTTTCATCTTCTTGTAAATTGGCTTCAGGTTGGATGATGATGCCATTGGCCAATTCTCTAGTTAAGCTGTCAGCTAGAGAATTCTTTGATCCCTGTATATGTTCAACAGTAAAAGAAAATTGATTAAGCCATAACTGCCAACGCAGGAGCCTCCCTTGCGCTTGCATGTTGGATAAATTCTTTTTGACAAAACCTAAGATTCCTTTACAATCTGTCCTTACCAGGAATTGTTTAGGTGCTAGAAATATTAGGAATTTCTCTATTCCTCTTATTACTGCTAGGATTTCTTTCTGCATTGTTGGATAATTGCATTCAGCTTTGTTAAAGCTTCCACTATTATATCTGCAGAGTTTTTCTCCTTCTTTTATTTTAAAGACAGCACTCCAATGCTCATTACTTGCATCCGTTTCTAATATTAGTTCATCGTCATTAGTTGGTAACGTTAGAACAGGCAGGTTTTTACATAACTTTTTCAGATTTTTTACATTTTTCGTATCTTCGCTTGACCAGTTCCATACCTCTTCTTTTTTCAATTTTTGTTGTAATGGTTTCCTTAATAAAGCAAGATTTTTAATAAAATCAGAAGCATAAGTTAAGCATCCTAAAAGCCTTTCTAGTTGCTTTCTATCTTCTATATCATCAGGAAATTTTTCTATCTTTTCTAATATATGTTTTTGCAATATTATTTGTCCAGCTTTTATTTCTAATCCTAGAAATTCTATTTCTCGTTTAGCAAAAACACATTTATCCTTTCCAAGTATTATCCCATGATTAATGCATTTCTGAGTTACCGCTTTTAAATCATTTTTATGTTGTTCAAGACTTTTTGAAAATATTAGTATATCATCTATGTATACTAGGCAACAGTGATTTAGTTCTTTGAAGATACTATCCATTCTTCTTTGGAATATCTGAGGTGCATTCTTTAGTCCAAATGGCATTACTAACCATTCGTAATGTCCCTGGGGTGCACTAAACGCTGTTAGTGGAATGCTTTCCTCTTCCATTTTAATTTGCCAATATCCGCTTTTGCAATCCATTTTTGAAAACCATGTAGCTCCTTGGATTTTATTAAACAAAACAGTTTTGTTAGGAATATAATATCCATCAAATATAGTGTTATCATTTAGCTTTTTGTAATTAATTACCATCCGGGCTTTTCCTCTTTTTTCTTCTGAATGATTTCTTACCATAAACGCAGGGCTATTATGGGGACTATTACTATTCCTAATCAGCTTCTTTTTAAATAATTCTTTGATCTGTTCATCGAATTCTTTTATATCTTGGTACGTGTAAACCATTTGTTTTACCCTTATAATTTTATTAGGATTTGATAGTGCTATTTTGGCATAGGCTTTATCCCTTTCCCAATGTTGTAGTGGATTAGTAGAATATAGTTTCTCGCATAATTTTTCTTGTTGTTTTATTATTTCTTCTTTTATAATAGAATCATCTTGAGATATTCTTAATGCCACTTCCCTTTGTGCTGGGGTGACTTCATACTCATCACCACGCTGGCTGCGTTTGAATTCCATAGATTGATGTGTATAAGCTTTTGACAATTTTGTAACTGGGACTGAATGACCATTTATTGTAAACACTATGTGCTCTATTGTTTGAGTGCATGGCGAATATAGCCTTTGGAAATTATTTCCAATGATCATGTCATGAGAAGGTTGAGTAGTTGCCCATAGTACTGGAATTATGCATTGAGTTCCACCAATTTTTATTGGTAAATTTTCAATTATATCTGAATGCATCATAACGTTGTTATCTGCAATTTTTACTCTCATGGGAGTTTTGGCCTTTTGCCAAAGATATTCAGGGAACAATGTTCTTTTCCCAAAGCAAACTGAACATCCACTATCAACATAAGCACATAATTCATACTCCTTTTGTTCTTCTAAACAAATTTTTATAGGAACGTAAATGCTATTAGGATTTGTTTCAGTAATTTCATAGCTCATTTCCATTCTCATGTTCATCTCATCTTCGTAAACTGGTTCGCTTATTGTTTTAGTGATATATCCTCTTATTTTTCGTTTTCCTATGCTTTGATCACTACTAGAGCTTGAACTAGATCCTAGATCTATACTTTGTCTAGGAGTTTCTTATAGACTCTTTTTCTTCATGTTTATCTTTTCTATTAATCGTCTTAGTTCTTCCTCATCGTCTTCAATGCTATTTGGGTCATATTTTTCAGTTTGGATAGGTTCTCTTATATTCCTAGATGAATTCATTCTACTCATGCTATTACTTCGAATACTTAATTTCTTTGCATTCTTGGAAGTGGATTTACTCCGCTATGGAGGTTTCCAAGTTCATCTATTACTAATTTACTTGATTTGTTGGCCACCATAGGGTTCATAAAAAATTCTTCCCATGTTTTTTCTATGACTATGTCATTAGGATTTACTTTAATGGGATTTATTTTCTTTTTTGGTCCTCTACCTTGCTCATACTTTTCAGCATTCACTACTCTTTTTCTTTCGAATGTATCTATAGTGTTTACCAATTTATATATTATCTTCCAATGCAGCCTTATAGGTCGAGTTCCTTTAAACATATCTTATCCGATTGTTAATAACTTAATGGCCAAAAACCTATCTTTAAACGAGTCTTCTAAGCTAACATAATATTTAGGCTCGCAAATATAGCTTACCTTACCTTGGCTTAGATTGCACGTGATACCATTTATTATTTGATCGTAGAATTTTCTATGTCTGATATCACAAACGAAGCTTAAACATTTGATATCTTTACCAAAATCATGTAAAGGTTCTATGTAGACTTGTACAGCTCCGACATAAATATAACCATAATTTCCTTTTTCACTATGTTCTTTAATTCGCTTCCAGTTAATGATGTTAATTTCAGCGGCTCTTTTTTCACAATCTCCAATAACTATACTTCCTTCCATTTCTTCACAAACATATTTTGATCTTGTTTTAAAGAAAGATGTTTTAAATATTTTATCTTTTGTTATTTCAGGGAAATTCCATCCCTTTTCTTTCATTTGTTCCATTTCTTTGTCATCCATGGCATATTCAGCTTGCCTTAATTGACCTATGGTCATTTTTTGTTCAATTTCATCTTCTTCATCTTCAAAACCTTCCTCGCTTTCCATCATATTATTAACTTCTTCGAATTCGTTTTCTTCATAAGAACTTTCGATTTCTTCAATGTCAGTATCTTCTTCGATAATTTCTATTATGCCTTTATTATTACTTAATGCCAAGTCTAGAGCTTCATCTTCTGAGATTTCTATGTAATCCCAGCTTCCTAGAGCTTCCATTAATTTAAGGTTTGCTTTTTTAAACTCGTTAGCATAATGTCCTATCTCCCCACAAGACCAACACTTGCAATTTCGTTTCTTTTCTGGACAATATGTTGCTTTTCTAAA
The DNA here is from genome assembly GCA_951394345.1 of Salicornia ramosissima. Classification (NCBI taxonomy): domain Eukaryota; kingdom Viridiplantae; phylum Streptophyta; class Magnoliopsida; order Caryophyllales; family Amaranthaceae; genus Salicornia; species Salicornia ramosissima. The sequence continues at coordinate 17,225,035 of OX596234.1, read as the reverse complement.
AAACCGTCTTGGTTTTTTATATTTATGCTTGTAATACTTCTTTTTATATTGTTCTCCTCTATTTTTATCAAATTTATTTCTCTTATAGTATTTTCTTTTATTATCAGATTTTTTATTACTATTACAACCGTATTCATTAGGCATTTCCCAACATGTAAGGAATTGTTTTTTAAGTTGTTGTGTTCCAGCTACTTCCCTACATTTCTTTTCAATCCATTGCCTTAGAAATGTTATTCTTTTTCCCAAGCTATCTCCTGTACCATATTTTTCTTTCCATTCTTGATACTTTTCCATTATTTCTTCATTAATAGGACTTGGTAATTTATGGAAGAACATTTCTAGATTAGTATCATTTTCTCCTATTTTGTAATAGTATGTTTCAAATTCAGCAATGTAACTCTTGACAAATTTTAAATTACAAATCATTAAGTTACTTAACTTTCTCTGATATTCTAGTATTTTTTCACTTGGATCTGCTTTATAACCTACAAATTCGAGTTCTATGAAATGACATAGTTGTCTAAACATAGTAGTAGGTAATTCCAATTGTCTTAATTGTATTTTGGTATCTTCGTTTATTGCCTCATACCAGTCAGCAACGCATCCATAGAAACTATGTTCTATGTAATTTAAGAAATTTTCCGAAGTCCATTCAGTATTTAAATTAAGTACACTACTCATACTTTTCTTCCATTGATCTAGGACTTCAACTCTATTTCTTACGCCATCTAGATTTAATTTGTATCCAGACTGACTAATAGGTTCTAGTGTTACTTCTTCTTGTTTTGGGATTTTATTTGGCATAAATTTGCAACTAAACCGAGTAGTCCTCCCTGGGACATATTTTGGTTTACTCGTTTCTCCTTGGAATTTCATTATTTGATTTTTCATAAAATTATTTTCTTCAGGACATACTTCCTCACCTATTTCATTATTGTCTACTATTTTACCCATTTTATTTTCCATTTTTTGTTGGATTATTTCTAATGGTATGTTTTCTAAATCATCCAGTTTTATTAATCCCATTTGTTGATATATATCTTCTTCTATTAATACGTAATTTGTTTCTTTATCCTCTTCTTCTGGGACTATTTGTGTCTCTGCTATTTTAGTCATTATTTCATTTAATTTTATAGGATCTTCTTCTAGGTCGAACATTCTTTGTAATTTTTCTAGATTATTATTGTTGTGAAGATTCTGGCTCATCCTTTTTAACTTGTTTATTTTTCTCAAGGTCAATTACGGTGAATTTCTTATTTTTATTTAGATTTTGAAATGGATAACTATATTTATATGGGGTAGCTTTAGTAGGAGTTTTATCTCGTTGAGCACGTTGATGTCTAATTTCGTGAATCAAGGCTAATTTTATTAACCTCGTCCTTAAGTTGCTTGATTTCCTTTTTAAATTCTTCTGTAAAAGTAGAAATTTTTCTATCAAGATTAGTGCAAGTACAGGAAGTGCCCTCTACTTCTACCTTTAGATCACTAATTTGATCTACAATATAATTTAATATAGCTTCTGTAGCAGTGCTACCTTCAGGTAAATGAGATAAATGTGGACAAGTGGGTTCCTTACACTCTGGGAGAGGGGGAGCCCTTGAGCGAAATGACATTAATTAGCTGATAATAGTTAATTAAATATTAATTAATTTTCTAATTATAACACTAATTATAATTAATTTTTATAACGTGGCTCTGATACCAAGTAATAGGAAGCAGTTGATTTTGCTAATTATAAGAAATATTAAGATTAAATTTATAAATAAACAAAGGAAATAAATAGGCAAAGGGTATTTTGGTAATTAAAAGTTAGTTTTATTTTGTTGAGTTATAGAGATATATACACTAAGTGTATATATCTCCTATCCCCTTATCAATTCTCATCTACCCAATATGAGATAAATTCCGATACTGCATACCTCTGTCTGAACCCCAAACAATCAACATTTTCCGGTGTTCCTTTTAGTTTCAAGGGGCACCTAAACAACTTGTAGCATAAACTTAGTAGGCCCTGTAGTTTTTTTACCCTTTAAAAGCCTCCGGACCTGCTTAGATCCGTTAAGTTGTTGACCATATTAGGACCTGCCCCATTCTAAAAGGGTTGTATCACACCAATTTTTATTGGATCGGGCTAGGGTTCTAAATGGGCCCCCGCCCCATTAAACAAGCCCAGTCCTTAGTGAGTCCTAGTCTGGTCTATTAACTTTGGTGGGCTCGACGACAACCTGGCATTTTTTGCGTATGAAAGTTTATTACAAAAAAACCGAGATCATATTATTATAAAATTTAAAATATGTTAATAAACAAAATTGTTTGTTTTTCTCCCTTTTTTTACAATTCCATAAGGGATGTGATGCAAACCTTCTATTCGTTTGTGAGGTTTAATATATATTTTTTTTTTACTATTAACGACTTTGCCAAATTTTGTACCACACACATAATATGGATAAGAAAATTAATATACAGACTTTATAAGTGAATCGGGGTTGTGATTATAAGAGTCAATTTCATTATTTATACTTCTAATTAACGTATTTTAATTACTATTATAAGTAAAATAATTTTTGTCCCATCGAAAAATTGATGTCAACTTAGTTACAGAGTTTTTGTTTTGATTTTTTTTATAACTGAGTAACATTTAAGCTCTAAATACACGCTGGTTTCTCTTCTAAGTGTAGTATGTCATTCACTCAAATTAGTCATATAGTTTTCACAGTTTGAGGTCTTTTCACATTAGTCATACATCTTTCTTTGTTTTTTTTATTATTCTCCTTTTTTATGCCTAAGTGTCTTATAGTTTTTCACAATTTCACATCTTTAAGTTTGAGCTACCTTTTTTTTTTTTTAAATTTTTATAGTATAATCCGATATAGACCAGACTCAAACATAACTAGAATAGAACATAACCTGACCTGAACCTAATACAACCCATACATAACCCGAAATATACGACCCATACCCAATCCTACCATCAGACACCCGAAATACACCCAAACCCGCTTTCACTTGACCCGAACTAACCAGTCTCAAAGGTCCCGCTCGCGAGTTGCCACCTCTGGTATCGAGAATACTAGCGTTGTGTGCACGCTTTGCGTGCGACGATATTTTTAGTGTATCTTAAAAAATCGAAAGTTTTTGTTCGAAAAATTGAATTTTTTTTAATTCACATTCATTCACATAATCGTAAAAAAACATTCTTCTTTCATCCAGCCATTCTACAACAACGAACAAAATCGGTTATCAAATTTCTACAATAATAAAAAGGTAAAATTTTTATGTAACAAACTATATTAAAATGGATGTCTATTTATAGAGAATTTAAAAATATGAATTTTTATTATTTTATTTTATTTTTCTAGAATTTTATATTTTGTAATATTTTAATTTTAAAAAAAAATAAAAAATTTTAATAACTTTTTCTTAATAAATAAGGGTGATATTATTTAATTTTTAATTAAATTTTAAGGAGAATTATGGACCTTTTGAGGGGAGATACTCCCCTTTAGCTTTTATAATGAAGATATACAGGATGATTTTGGGTTGTTCGGGCCCAATTTTTCTTTCATATTTTTTTGAGTGGATTTTCTCTTTCATTTTTTTAAATCTCTCATATTCGGATTTTCTCTTTCATATTTCAACCTTAAAAAGCAGCGTATTTCATCTCTCTAAAAATTCTCTGTTTCTTTCACTCGCTCCCCTCCTCTGTCGAACTAATTGTGACTGTTTCGGGCTTGGTTTTTGTGGTGCGTTTCCTCCATTAAAATAAGTAGAGCTTTTGAGGTAAGTTTTTTTTTTTTTTTTTTAATTGTAGAATCAATTACGCGATGGGGTTGAGTTCTTCTAGACTGGGTTTATTGAATATATCGGGGATGTTTATGCTATGCGGGATAATTTATTTATTTATTGCCAGAAGGAGAATGAGTTTGCAATCGAATATTGTTGATAGATTATGTATGTGCTGTAGACTACGAAAATGTAGGTTTTCTTCCTCTTGCCCTAGGTCATTGACGGCCCTGATGATTAGAGCAACGAATTTCGTATATCTTGAGAGATTTAGAGCACTCTCAGCAATGGTAAAAAATTACCTCACTTGAAGAAAAAATGGCAATGGCAAAAATTAATAGCATCCCATCAGCAAGTAAAAGCCAAAACTCACTATTATTTTGATGAAATTTGGGCCTTTAATCACTTGGTCAATTAGCTATTGCACATGTATTTTTTTTATATATAAAACTCACTATTATTAGTGATTTGTTTTCAAATTGGTTGCGTCTTAATTTGCTTCACGCAAACAACACAAAGGACCGCCTGGAGTAGAAATCGAGTCATACTAAGGATCCATTTATTTGGGTGTGAAACGTTTTCGATAAAAAATGTTTCCAATAGGATTTAAAATGAGTTTTCATCTCACGTTTTACATTTTCAGTAGACGGAGCCTAAGAGGTGTTTGGTATTAAGTTAATAAAAGCTAATAGATTAGAAACAAATAAATGATAGTGTTAACCTTATTAGTTGTTTGATATCATCGAGAAAACGTACATGGTTATTATTCGGAAACGATAATTGTTTCCACTAGATTTAACTATTTAAGAAGGTAACAAGGGAAGGGGTTTGTTTCCCTTATAATTTGTTTCTGTTTTCTACAATCATAGCAAACAAATGATAATAATAATGTTTTGTGATTACACTTCCTATGCTAATTTTTTGTTATACCAAACAACCTAAATAGCAATGGTTATTATATCCGACTTAGATTGGGAGGACCCTCAATTTTAGGACATGGTTTCAGGTCGGACATTAGTTTGCACAAATCGTTAAGCTACACCGTTTTGGGTCCCAATTGCTTTTGTTTGCCTTTTTTTTCCAATTATTACACTAACTACAAATCTATAAGGTTTGTAACTTGTCATTGTGGATTCCCTAAGGTACTAACAAGCTAATGGAATTGTAAACCCCCTTTTACACCTTTCATCACTATCAATCTAGTCGTGTTAGAATATTTATTCCAAAGATGAATCCACATTGAATATAATAATTTATGGCTGGGCTCCAAGTTACCAAGGGTTGGGGTGAAATACTAAGGGACCAATATAATAAGTCAGATTAGAAATATTGAATATATACACATGATAAAAAATGAGGGCTTAATTATATTTTTCTAAATTTAAATCTTTAACAATAAATCGAGTTTAACATATAAACAAATAATATGCAAATCAATATATAATACTAGAGTAACATAAGTCTTAGTGCTCAATTAATCAATTCAAGTATTTTGAAAATAAACTCTAATATAGATATGAATGTTATCTATTAGGTTGCTATTAAAGAGTTTAAAAAAAAGAGTAAAAGCAAAGCAAATACCTCAATCTAAAAGGCTACAGGGATTAATAGTTTATGTACTTCACAACATAAGCTTTACCTTAATATAGATATTTACATGTACATAAGCTTTAGTATTGTGCTCTTCGATCCACTTTTCACTTCCTTAAAGTGCTAGAGGTATTGATGTTGAGGCACACGAACTGAGGTACATCATATTTTGTGGACTCACATTAGTGAGGGTTTTCTAGGGTTCAATGAGGTAAAGATTAATCAGAAAGAGGGAGCACTTTGAACATACAAATTAAATTTTAAACTAAATAAAAAGGAGATATTTAATTAGGATTAGATTGACAATATGTATGAAGAATATAATACTGATAAAACTATCAATTAGAATTAAAATTTTAAAAAGAATAAAAGCTATTGTAGTATAAAAGTAGGAAGAGTAGTAATTAAGAGATTAGTCAAATAGATGAGAAGGAAAGATGAGCAACAAAATTTTAAAATAGTGGTAGATAAGATGTAAATGGTTGGAGACAACAAAAAAACCCAAAAAGAAAGAGAGGGTTGCAATAGGTTTATATGCTAACTATTTTTGTACGTGAGCAACAATTTTTAAAATGGTGGTAGATATGAGGGAAAATGTGGGAAACAAAATAAATGATAAAGAGGGTTGCATTGAGATTTGAAGCCCTTACCATAAGTGATGAAGAAAGAAACACATCTCACACTTAACCATTGAGCTAAGATGGATTATACACTAGCTCTTCTAGTTTTTTATAAGGCTTGATAATTGTTAAGGAGAATTGAGCTTTTAAGCCTGCCTTTTAGTTGCCCTTCTTGTCCTGGCTTAGGGCCAAGCCAGTGTGCTAGCCCGCTGCTTCACTTACTCCATTTTTCATTGTTAAGATTTGGCTTTATATGTTGATCCATTGATGTGCCTTAGATTCCCTTTATACTAAAATTACGTCAAAATTTTTGATACAAAGGGGGTCTTAAAGTTACTTAAATTTGATTGTAGTAATTTTTTTTATCGATATATATATATATATATATATATATATATATATATATATATTTCTCACCCTATATAAATCGTAGAATCATCAATGACAAAAGTTGATCTTTTAATATATTCCTTAACTATCCTTGTGTGCACACTTTGTGTGCGATGATATTTTAGATGTGTCTTTAAAAAACGAAGGTTTTTTTGTTCAAGAAATTGAAATATTTTTCAAATTCACAACCGTTCACATAATCATAAACAAACTTCCTCTTTATCCGGTCATTCCATAACAATAAACAAAATCCACTATCAAATTTCTACGATAACCAAAAAGTTAAATTTTTTATGTGACAGACTACATCAATATGGGTGTCTAAAAATATGAATTTTGGTGTTTTTATTTTTTGAATTTTATATTTTGTAATATTTTCATTTTAAAAACTTCATAAGTTGTAATAACTTAATAAATAGGAACGATGCTAATTAGTTTTTTAGAAAGTTTTAGGGCTATTATGGACTTTTCTAGGGGGACGTCATGTCTCCATCTATGGCTTATATAATAAAGATTGTTGCAGTTGTTTTGTATTTGAAGTTATGCTAGTTTAATTATGTTGTACTAATAATCCATCTTTTACTTTGATGAATTAGGTTTTCTTGCCTCACAGTCTAATACCAACAATGGCTTCAAGTTGTAACATTGACGATGGAGACTCTAATTGTATGTATATCATTTGGAATCATTCCTTCTTTCACTCTTCTGAAATAAAAATTCCTAACATTTGATCATACAATATTCTACATTTCTACCCAACTTTATTAAGATAATCTAAAGGAAAAGTTGTCCAGATAGGTAGATAAACCAACCTTTGGCCTATCTTCCGGAAAGAAGCTAACCTTTTGAAAATTCTGAAAGAAGCCAATGTTGCCATCATTAAAGCCAAATTTAGGTTTGATGACTTGCAAAAGGTTGCAACTTGCGATAATTAATCATATTTTTTTTAAAAATTAATCATTATAATCATAATTTAATACTTCTTCCGTTTTTTTAGATGTAACATTTCATTTTTGACACTTGTCGAGAACTCGAGACACAATTTGCACCCATAATATCTCTAAATATATGTGTAAAAATTATAAAGTTTATATATTTGAAAAGTATATTCCAAGGTGTATCCAACAAGATCCACATGACTATGTTTTTCTTTATGTATAGACAACAATTAACAGTCAAAGTGGGTTGGATGAATAATGTCAAAGTCAAAGTATTACATCTAAAAAAAGACAGAGGGAGTAACGCATGTCCTGTTTCAATCGGCAATGATGGGTAAATTAAACCATTGACCTAAATCTGACTTTAATGATAGTAAAGTTAACTTATTTCTGAATTTTAAAAGGTTGGATTAATTGTGGAATACAAGCCAAAGGTTGTCTTTTTCGGGACAATTTTTCCTAATCTAAAATTATATTTTTCTTCTCTTTTATTGATTCATTATGGGTCTAATGTATACTTGAAAAATAAATTTATGATTTATAATGAGAAGGTAGCCCTAATAGAGCTCCCCCCTCCTCCCCTTTAATAAAAGAGTTAAAAGTTGACACCATTCACTTCAATTTTTTCTTACGGTCTTGTTTTAGGTCCAATGAACTTGGTTGTAAAGGGAATGAGAATACATTATAGTTCTTGTTTAGATGTGATGTTGATTAATGTGTTTTCTTCTTGCCATACATTAAACATGATTGCCTACATCTTTTTGTTTGTTTGGTTTTCGTTTAACAGCTAAGAAGAGGAAGTCCAGTGAGGATGAGGATATCTACAAATCCCAAAAAGGCAAGCCTCTTTTATCTTAATTTGATACTCATTCCAACTATTGTTCAAACGCCTCTTGTTAGAGAAATTAATTTCAATAATTTGTTGTGTGCCAAAAGATGTGTTGGGATGGGGCAAATGATTCCACTCCTAATTATCTCCTAATCTTTGCACCATTGTTTAGTTATAGCTGTTTTTTTTTTGTTTTTTTTTAAATAAATAAAAATTATTGAATTCATTTTAGCATGCCTTAATTTCAGCAACTTGAGAAAAATTCAAATGAATTTAAATCAAAGCTGTTTCAAGTTTCCAAAACTTGGGCAACGTTTTTGTAAACTTCATGTAGAGATAGTTTCAAAGATGTAGGAATGAACTCAACAGACCCTTATGCTTATGCAGCCCATCTTATCTGTCGTTTGCTGTGTAATTTTACATTTTTGCAGGAGTAAATGTAGTGGATCGTAAAGACAGCAGAAAGGTATCCCCTTTCATACATCTTGCTCTTAATTTGTGCCTTGAATTATCCACCCTGCTCGTATGTTATGAAATGAAGCTTGTTAATGCATAATTGAGCATTAAATCCATAAATATCTTTAATGATATATTATTACAAATTATAAAAAGTTGATATCGGAACAATCCAATAACATATTGAATGGCAACATTTGATTTACCATGTTTGTGAAAAACGTTGTCAAAATTAGTGTGAATAAACTCAAAATGTTGCAATGGAAAGTGAACAGATGAATTATTTAACTTCCAACTTTCCATGTATAATTGTATATGTAGGCAATTGTAATAGTCATCAACTTATACTTTTCAGTAAATAATTAGCTAAAGGCAACTTTTTTTTTTGTTAAAAAAACAGCACAGTGTGACTGTGACAATTCAATTTTCTAGAGCACATTCCTCGTCTGATGAGGAGCTGAAGTCTGCATACTCAAGTTTGTTGAAAGAAGCTAGCTGGTAATTACTTGTGCTATGACAATATGTAACCTACCTCTAAAAATATAGGAGTTAGGTGCCTCTTTCTCACATACAAGTTGTTGGATTGCTGCTAAATATTGCCCACATTTATTTATTGCCTGTTATTTTATTTTTTAATTTTTTTTGCTCTTATTCTAAAATTTAGCTCTCTTTCTAATCTCTTTAATTTTCCATGTTACTTTAATCGATAGCCGTCAAAACCACCAAAGGTGAGTAATATTGGGCGCATGAAAGATGATATTTAGGCTAAGGTAGGGATGCCAAGAAAGGAGCCCCTTGCCTAGGGTAAGTGTTTTTTGACCCTTGGGTGAGGTGCTTGAGTTATGCACCCTTGCCTAGGATCAGGCGTTCGCTCCGGGCACTTTGTCCTAGATAAGGGGCTCCTTTTGAGTGATTAGGAATGAAAATTTAAACAAGGGAAAATTTGAAAGAAAACGTTGGAGACGGTAATTAGAATGTGGGGCAATGTTTAACAACACAGTCATGTATGACCTCTGGTTCATGTTAGTTGCAGCAAATGGTGGTGTACATTTCCCTGCACAATATTTTTTTTTGATTGTAAAATTGATAGAGAAAAAAGCTTGTGATAAGGAGAGAGATGATAAATGATTGCTAAATGTGGGACAAAGTGTTAGCAACTAATTTAAACTTCCCTTTTTTAGAAAGTGTTAGCAACTAATATGAATCAGGGTAGTATTTTACATTATATTTGAGGTCAATAGATTGTTTTTTTTTTTTTTTTTTGTGATTGAACTAAATGCATTAGATATTTTGAAGTGTGTAGTCCAATAAACTTTTTGAGAAAAGATGACACCTTTCTCTTGTGCCCTTGGATAGTCTTCTATTTACTGATTCTATTATTGTATACCAGACAAATCTTTTGTTTCGTTTTTTATTTTGCTCTTTTTGTTCTCTCAGTGAGCTTTTCACATTATAATGTTTGGTGGGGTTGGTTTTATTGCAGTCCAGAATCGGTGATGTCTTCATATGGTCATTATTGTTTCTTTGCTAATCTTACAGAGGAGCAAGCAAAGAAGCTGTCAGGTTAATCCAGCACTTAAGTTATACCCTTTATGAGCTTTTTGACAAAATATAATGTATTCAGTTTTGTTTTAGGATTTAACATATACCCCCTCTGTAACAATTTGACATAAAGCAGAGGGGAAAAAAATGTTAAATCGTTGTAATTAAATATGTTACGTAGAGAGTATTAAGTACTCCACATTTGAACTTGAGCTTTTTGACAAATATGATGCGTTACTTGTTTGGGATTTTAACTTTATGTTTACATTTTAACTTTTCAGGTGTGAATCATGTGAGAAGTGTGTATCCATCCACCAGATTTTGCTGTCCAGAGTCCGTCGAAGCTATGAGACGTGTGTCCTAATTTTGCAGTTAAAATCAATGTATTAATTGTTAGACCTGGCAATTTATTACCTTCATATGTTATGTATACGTATCGGCTTTCAAATTTATCTTGATTGCCACAATCTATGACAGTAATTTCTACTGTGTAAATTTTAATAGGGATGTCACTGTGAAGTATAGGGCAGACAGGCACACCTGCACAATGAGCACACTGATAAAATAGGTGCTGATGGCCATCAGTGCCACTACAAAAGAACACTAAACCAATTCTACTAAGCTTAGCCTTAACCAACAGCGTCAGCTTGACAGCCATCTACCCTAAGAATATGAACTTAGCCACACAGAACTTATTCCAAACTGCATCAGCCCAAAAAATTAGACAACTCAATTGTAAGAGCAGCATACACCTGTTGCAGATCAAACCTTTGCAAATATCAACATGAGACATACTTGAAAAAATTCTTTCTCATCACACTTTTTCCAATACAAACTACTATCAAGTGTAGGCTTATATGACCACCACTCTTTACCCCCTCCGATACACATCATGCTTCATAAAAATTGCCCAAACATATTATTGTGGACACCAAAAAAGTGTCTCCAATGTCTGTTTTGGTTAGAGGACAGTATGAGGAAATGTGTATCTCGAAGTCCGATTATCAGGTTGTATATGATTTGAATTATGTAGTGAGTCCATACATCGCATATCTCGGTCGGCGAGTAGTATGATGAGAGGCTCGCTCGTGTGGGACTTGATAAGAAGCTTGTCTTTATGAAACTTTTTAAGAGATTGACCTGTTTAGGATTTGACGAGAACTTTGCCCATGTAGGAGTTAATGAGAAACTCGCTTTTGTGGGAGAAATTTACCCGTATAGGTCTTTAAGGAGTTGATTTTTAGTGTTAGATTACATGGGCCATTTGATAGTTTGAAATGGCTCTTTTTTTGTCTGTTTTGCTATCATTCAGGCTGAGCATTCATTCATGCTTAGTTTCCACTTCTTTTGTCAAGTGTTTTAATTTTGCTTTGCTTTTCGGGCATGGACGCATGGTAAAGCTCCCAACATTATTGTAGCTTGCTTTAGGAAGCCCCAAGAGTTGATATGGACTACCTTTTTAATGATACAAGGAATATCACTTCCGGTGATCTATTCTGCTTTTGATGTCGCTATTGTAGGCTATGCTTGAATTCTCCATCCACTAGCCAGGTGGCCTTGGTGATTTTAATCCTAATGCAAGGTTATAGGTCTAGCTTGCCACTGCCAGGGTTTTGTATATGCATGATGCAATTTGTGTACAATTTTGTGACTTGTGAAATTTTGGAATGCAATGCAAGACGCAATATTGTGCATGTATTTATAAAGGACTACTTTTACTATGCGACATATATGTAATATATGGGATCCGAGGTTGTAATTTTTAGCAAGTACCGACGAAAAAAAAAAAATTGGCAAAAATTTGGACAGTACCGACTCCTCCCACCCCCTAAAAAAAACTAAACAATTCAAATGAGGAACACAAGTGAGTCCAAAGTTGTTTGAAGATTAGGCCTGCAGATTTGACTTTTGAGCGATCAATTTTCACGAAGCTCCCAACATGAGGCAATATAGCCCCCCTAGATTAGGATGAGTGGAGCTATAGGAACACTGGTGATAGAGACAAAGTGATAGCCCCCAAGTAGAGCTGTCAATCGGGTCGTGTCGTGTCGATTTTGGGTCGACCCGCATACATAAACAGGTTGAAAACTCTTACCCAAACCCGACCCGTTTAATAAATGTGTTGTGTCGTGTCAACCCGTTTACTTAAAACGTGTCAAAGTCCTTGACCCAAACCCGTTAATTCCGTTTGGTGTTCGGGTCGTGTTAGCGTGTCAGACCAAATTTTCACTATAAAATTAATATTCAAGTGTAATCGTGTCGTGTCAATCCGTTTACATAAACGGGTTGAACTCCTTGACCCAAACCTGACCCATTTAATAAGCATGTCGTGTCGTGTAAACCCGTTTATTTAATCGTGTTAAAGTCTTTGACTCAAACCCGTTAATTTCATGTCGTGTTTGGGACACACGTCATGAATTAATTTGCCCTAAATCAAGAAGTCATGAATTGCAGATAAAAAGAATTCAATTAAATCAATCATTCAAATATAATTTGCCCTAAATCCTAGATCTAAAAGACTAGTCACACATATTTAAAAGAGTGAAATAAATAAACATAATCATAATCAAAAGCTTAAATAAAACAAATAATAAAGAAAGAAATACCAGAATCGCACAAAAAAGAAAACATCTTGAAAAAGAATGAATCTTGAATTGAATCTTAATTTTATTGATTTGAATGTGTTTAAACAAATAAAAGAGTAAAAATAAAACCTAAAACAAGAAACTGAAATTGTAAAGAAAGCATGAGAGTTACATCGGATCAAAACTATCTATTTATAAGAAAAGTTGGGCTTAAACGAAGCTTGGAACGCCGACACCGGTTGTGACGACCCGACTCACTTAAATCGGCGCGGAAGAAACCGACGAGTCGAATAGTCATAACTAACAACTCAAATACTTAAAAATTAAAACAAATACCTCAAGATATTATTATTATAATCCCAAAAGTACAAATACCCACAAGTTTGTACAATACTAAACCAAAAGTCAAACTAACAATACTAATATACGGAACTCCAAACACATGTCAGAGTCCAAAACAAATGTGTACAAGTCCAAAACTATCCAAAATCAATAAACAAAGAAAATACAACTAAATCATAATATCGGCGCTCGCCCAACCCAAAGCTAAGCAAGAACCTAATCATCAGAATTACCTGAAAAACAAACAACAATCCACCATCAGTGGCGAGTAACATAACTGACTCACCCTAATTGGAATACACATGAACATAGCACAAATCAAATAACCAAACCAAACATCAAATATGCGAAATTCAACCCGAAACAAACTCGACTCAATTATCTTATCCAAACTTATCTTTGGCGCAATCATTCATCGACTAGACCGGACTAAGCACGTACGAACGCATCTTACGCATTCGAACTTTCTATTATGTGAGGAAATGAGAATCTTACTCCCAAGTCCCGTGAAACCAATCTTACTGGAAATCCACATCCGAAGACAATATAGTAAGACACCAACTATCCCAATACCGCGGATGGAATAGGGGCAACGTCTTAACCCAAAAACATAGAATCTTACTCTAAGTTTTAGGCGTCTAGTTACGAAATCAAGCTAATCAAATCTTTAATTCTTTAACATCTTTAATCATAACTTAATTAATTTCAAGAATTGCCTTTGCGCCTTGATTCTCGAAAATAATCAGTTAAAACACGAAGTTATTCTCAAGATTGCCTTTACGCCTTAATCTTGAGTCTAACCAACACTAAACCACTTTCTTTAATCCATTCTTTAACTTTCTTTAACATTATCTTTCACTTTCTTTAAATCAATACTACTTTCTTTAACTTCCAAGACTCAACCAAGAACTTATCAAGACTCAACCAAGATTATTCATAAAGAACTCATCCAAGATCCAAGAACTTCAATCAAGAACTCAATCAAGATTCAAGAACTTCAACCAAGAACTCATCCAACCATCAAACATCACACGCATATACCATCATCAAATCATGAAATTACCAACTTACTATTATCCAAAATTCATCAAACTTTAACACAATCATCATGAACTTAAATCTAACATATTGAATCATAAAATAATCATATTCAATCATCAAATCATCATTTAAACAACAGCAAATCAGATTACAATCATACTTAAGAACATGATCAAACTTCATTAAAAACCAATCCTATTTATCTAATCTATACTATGAAACATAGTATGCCAATCAAGTTGAGAAAGTATGTTACCTTATTAAAGATTACACACAAAAACAACACAAGATGCAGCCCGGAAAATCGAACCACACGACCATGCAACACGGCAGTCACACGGCTTCAACACGGGTGTACCACCACCTACTGCACGGCTGTCCACACGAGCCACCTACTGCACGGCTGCCTTCACCACGAGCACGACCACCACTGCACGGCCACCCAAGTGTACACGACCACCACAGCACGACCTCTCATACGCCACCACACGGCTTCACACCCACACGAACAAGCTACATGAACAAGCCCAAAACCAAACCCGATCTGATTGTATTGTATCAGAGTTCGCAGCGGAAGCGAATTGTGTTCTTGATTAGTTATTAGCTGTTGTAGTGTCACTCTGGAGTTTCGAGGACGAAACTTATTTAAGGAGGGGTGATTGTAATACCCCGAAATTTAGGGCCAGAAAATTTCGCGGGTAATAAATATTATTTTAATTTATTTAATTCAAAGTCCAAAAGGCCCATTATCTTTGGACTGTTTTATTTTAATCTGATCTCCTTTTTTTTCAAATTGGGCCAAATGACCCAATTTCTTCCTCTTCTTGGACTTGGCCGGTTCCCCACTCTTTTGGGCCAAGTTTATGTTTGTTTCTAATTAATTAATTTGGTTTATTAAAAATTAAATTAATTAATTAAAAATTATATTTTTGAACTTATTCAAACTTAGCTATTTTGACTACCTAATCTTTCTCAATTCTCCCCCTATTTTAGCTCCTCCCTCACGGCACCCTTGATCAAGATTAGGGTTTGTTGCTTTCTTGTTTTATTCTATAAATACTTGATTAGCAACTCTTTTTCCTTCCTATTTGCAATTCAGCTTGAACTCCAAAAATATTATTTTTCCCCTTCTATTCCCCTCAAAACCGTGAGCCTCATTCACCAATTGGTGATTTTTCCTTGGATAATTTTAGCGTATCGAGGTAACTTTGCTATCCTGTTTAATTCTGGAACAACCTTTTCACATAGTTAATTAGGATTAAAGAGCATGAAAAATTGTAATTTTTGTAGTATCATGATTAGTATTTTCGGACCTTATGTAATTTCGTGAACATGTTATATTGTTGATTTTAGTATGAATCTTTATTATTTTAAGGTGTTCTTTGCATAAATCAATTTATTTATTTATGTATTTTGTATGAATAACCGCATGAATATTTTTTGTTATTGTTGTTCTAAGATGTCGAGTGGCTTAGAATAATTTTAGGAGCTTCCTTACTGTTTGATCTTTAATCAAGATTTATTTAATGATGAAATTCGTCCTTCTCTTGCTTGAAATAATTTAATCTTTCAAACCGATAAAACTGTCCAGTTTTAGTTTATGAATTTATTAATATACTTAATCAATTCTTATGGCTACGAAATTTTATTTGGAAGTCATTAATAGTGTTTTACATCTTGTGTTAAATTTTCGTAATTTTTAAAGATCGTTTGTTATGGCAGAAAAATCCGAAACTGATCTCAGCCTAATCTGATTTGTTAGTTATAAAATCCCTTAAAAATAGTAAATGAAATTATTTTTGGACGAAAATTTTGCATGTTAAACCTTGAACCTATATTTAACTTCCATTAAAATTTCCAGATTAATCGAGACCTTTAAAGGGTCGTTCTTAATTTAATTCTTTAAAAATCAGATTGTGTAAAATAGTGTAATTAAATTATTAAAACATGTTATTTTGAATTCTTGAATTCAATATTGATCTTGTTTGAACCCTATGATAGCCGTGTGGTGTGATGTAAATAAAGGAATGATTTTGACCTTGTTTTAATCCATGTTTTATGATTTAATGTTTAAAGTAAATTAAATTGTTTATTATTAAGTTTATTTGATTAATTGTTGTTAATTGTATTCAATTGATTAAAAGTATAATTTTGGTATTTTTATTCAAGAGTTTCGAATGGCTTGTTGTGATAAAAATAGGATTTTTATCATATTTTGAGTAATATATGTTGTTAATTGTTAAATTGTTTATATGATTGTTAATGAACTGATCTGATTATTATGTTATAACTAAAGAAATGTCGAGTGGCCTTTTTTATTTTGATCAACTTTAGTTTATTTTGGGACTTATAATAATAATATTGGGATAATTTTAGGAATTATTATTAGTATTAGTATTCGGATATTACTATTAATATTATTAATATTACGGTTATTATTAGTATTATTATTAATATTAGGAATCAGTAGGGATAAGATATAAAAGGTACGATAAGATACTAATAGGGAAAGAAAGGAAACAGAGTAGGAGGATTACGAATCGTTTCGATCTCTGGCTAGGAAAGACTTGGTATTTAAGGTGGCCAATATACGTGCCGCACCTCTCTTTCCTGGGACTTCGAACAGTTCATTTCCAAATACGGTCACCTAGTATTTCCCGATATAAGATAAGATATAAGATTTGAAAGATATAAGATAAGATAAGGACGCCCACCTGATGACTCGAGTAGTCAGACTGGGTTAAGTCGAAGCCACTGCTCAATGGGACGAACACACGAGTTCCCCCGAGTAGTTCTGGGTCTTAGGATATGTAGTCATCTAAGTAGTAGTACACGAGCTGCTATTTAGGGGTTATGGCCATAGCTTAGGCTTAGTGGTGAAACACGAGATCCGCTACGGGTTGAGTACACGAGCTCACCCCGGCATGTTCTAGGAAAGTTGTGGTGAAACACGAGATCCACAACGAGTTATAGTGACCGGTCCAATGAAAGATGATAATGATATGATATGAATTATAAGATATGGTATGGTTGAAATGAAATGTTAAGATATGATATGATTACGGAATTATGGAAACGTTATATTATAAGTTAGGGATTAATTGTATAAGTCTTCCGCTGTGTATGATTTGATATACGTATGTTGTATGTATATGTGTATCTGTATTGTGTACGTATTTGTACGTATTCCTAACCGTATTTTGCAGGTATAATTATACGTATGCTATACGTACCTTTATACGTATTTTGTACGTATTTCTAACTATATCTCTGCAGGTATTTTTATACGTATTTTATACGTATTTGTATACGTATTTTTGTACGTATTTTTATACGTATCTCATATAATTTTTGTTTACACTGTACCATGTTTTATGTGTGTTTTCATGTGAATATTCTATGATATTATGTGTTTAGCGGTCCCTCAATTAAGCGGGACAGCCTAGTTACTCGCCACTGACGGTGGACCCCCCCCTCAGTTTCAGGTGACGATGCAGCAGCATAGAACGGGCTTCCGTTGAATGGGCTTGAGTGTGCAGAAGTTTAGTTTTATCCTAGTTATTCTAGAATTTATAAGACAATATTATAGTTTATTTATTTATAATCCCAGTCTGTTGGGAAGACATTCTCTTAGTTCATGTAATACATTAGGTTTTATATGCCTTATTTGACTTTTGGATTTTAGTTCAGTATTTTAATATAAGTTGCTTAATTTTAATTAATTAATTTCATTTATAATTTAAATTGTTTAAGTAATGATCCGAATGTCGATTTCCTTCGTCAATCGACAAGTCCAAAAAGTCGGGTCGTTACAGTTATTAACCCTTTTATTTATAGAATTTGTTTAAGGTGTGAATGCATGGCAAGTGGCAAATCCTTGCCATGACAAGTAGAAAACCGGCCATATGGGGATCAAATGGGCCTAATTGGGCTTTCGTGATCAATTGGGCTAATTTACAAAAATTACATGATTAATCATGCATAAATCGATTTAGCCCAAAATATTAAATAATTAATTAGAAAATTATATAATAAAAATTCTAATTAATTAAATAATAATTAACATAAATAATAATAACTGCAAATAAAATAATTCGAATTAAATCGAAATTATTCACATAAAATAAAATAAATAGTTCAAAAATAAATTTGAACTATACATAACATCACATAAATACACATAAGTCATGGCATAAATATCATGAAAATCAGGGTCGTTACAACCTCCCCTCCTTAAAGAAATTTCGTCCCGAAATTTAAGGGAAAGGAGATCGCTCACCCTCAAATAACTCCGGATACTTCTGCCTCATGGACGCCTCTGTCTCCCAAGTCGCCTCCTCATGGTGTTGATTTCTCCACAACACCTTGACGAGCTGGACTTGCTTACTCCGAAGGGTCCTCACTTCCCGATCCAAGATCTGGACGGGTCGCTCCTCAAAAGTCAGATTCGGCTCAAACGTGGCTGACTCCACTGGAATAATGTGGGTAGGATCATGTACATATTTCCTTAGCTGAGAAACATGAAATACGTTATGCACACTAGATAAACTAGGTGGTAATGTAATGACCCAGATTTTATTGGTATTTTTGCCGATATTTATGTGTATTTATGTGTTAGTTCAAATTTATTTTTGAACTATTTATTTTATTTTATGTGAATAATTTCGATTTAATTCGAAATATTTATTTTCAGTTTTTATTATTTATGTTATTTATTATTTAATTAATTAGAATTTTTATTATTTAATTTTTCTAATTAATTATTTAATATTTTGGGCTAAATCGATTATTGCATGATTAGTCATGTAAATTATGTTAATTAGCCAAATGGATCACGAGAGCCCATTTTTAGGCCCATTTTAGCCCCATGGCCGGTTTTTCTAGCAAGGAAGGCAAGCCTTGCCACTTGCTTTGTTTTCACACTTAACCAACTTCTATAAATAGGAGTGGTTAGTGATGCCTTAAGGTTTTGCTCATTTTCCATCTAATGCACTTGCCATCAAAGTTCAATCACCAAAAAAACTCCCTCCACTTCCTCCTTGCCTCACGCCATTTTTGAATAATTGAAGCCATCAATTGTCCATCTTTTTCCTAGCCCAAAACTTAAAGATTCAAAGTTCATTGATCTTTAAGTGTCCAAACACAATCCTAAACACATTCATTTCAATCAAGATTTCTTGTTCGGGTTGGTTTTGGGATCGTGTTCGTGTGCACGTGTGGGGTCCGTGTGGGTTGGTGTTCGAACCGTGCAGTGTTGCTCGTGGTGGTGCCGTGACCGTGCGGTGGTGTTCATGATTGGGCAGCAGGCCGTGTGCAGTAGCCGTGCAAAGGGGTTCGTGGTGGTTCGTGGTACCGTGTGTGCAGCCGTGTGTGGGCTGTGTGTGTGCCGTGTTTGGTGCTAGTTTCCAGACTGCATACTTGTGTTGAATTTGTGTGTAATCTTCAATAAGGTAGCATGCTTTCTCAACCTATTTGGTATACTATGTTTATAGTATGAATTAAATGCATGTTTGGGTTATTTGTTGTTGAATATTCATGATTTTATGTATGATTTGTATTCTGATTTTTATGTGATTAAATGAGGTATTGATAAAGGTTGTTCATGGTTTTATGATTGATTATATGTTGTAATATGATCATGATTGATGTGTTAAAGTTTGGTTAATTTTGGATAATTGAAAGGATGATTTTCGAATGGTTTTTAATGGTGTTATGCGTGTGGATTGTATGAGTTTGATTGAGTTCTTGAATCTTGATTGAGTTCTTGATTGAAGATCTTGAATCTTGAATGGTTTCTTTATGAGTTCTTTATGAGTTGGTCGATTTCTTTAAGGTTTCTTGATGAGTCTTGTTGAGTTCTTGGTCGAATCTTGGAAGTTAAAGAATGGTTTAAATGAGTTAAAGAAAGTTAAAGAATGCGGTTAAAATGATTAAAGAATGGTTAAAGATTGATAAAGTTATGGTTGGTTAGACTCAAGATCAAGGCTAGAGGCAATCTTGGGAATAACTTCGATGTTTTAACTAGTTATTTTCGAGAATCAAGGCATAAGAGGCAATTCTTGAATTTAATTTAGTTATGTTGGATTAATAAGATGATTAAAGATTAATGATTAATTTAGCTTGATTTCATTTCTAGACGCCCTAAACCTAGAGTAAGATTCTTTGTTTTTGGGTTAAGACGTTGCCCCTATTCCATCTGCGGCATTGGGATAGTTGGAGTCTTTCTATGTTATTCCTTGTATTTCCAGTAAGATTGGTTACATGGGACACGGATTTCCAGTAAGATTGGTTTCGTGGGATTTTTGGGAGTAAGATTCCCGGTCCTAACATTACAAAGTTCGATTGCGTAAGATGCGATCGTACGAGCGTAGTCCGGTCTAGAATTTGAATGATTGCGCCAAAGATAGTGTTTAAGTTGGTTTTGAGTCGAGTTCACGTTTTGAGGTTGTTCTCGTACTTTGGTTTGGATGTTGTTGTTTGGTTTATGCTATGTGCATGTGTATTCCCATTAGGGTGAGTCAGTTATGTTACTCGCCACTGATGGTGGACCATTGTTGTTTTTCAGGTACTTCTGATGATGATACTCTTGCTTAGCTTTGGGTTGGGCGAGCGACATTGTTATTTCTGTTATCTGATGTATTTACTGTTTTCCGTTGTTTAGATAGTGATGGAGTTGTATAGATTTTATACATTGATGTTTTTACGTTGTTTAAGACTTTGACATGTAGTTGGAGTTTACTCGTATTTTAGCATTTCTATTCTTGACTTTTGGGACTAGTATGTACAAACTTGTGGGTACTTGTACGTTTATTGGTTATTAATAATAATTTTGAGGAATTAGTTTAATTTCTTAAGTTTTGAGTTGTAGTTTCTAACTATTCGACTCATCGGTTTCTTCCGCGCCGATTTCAGCGAGTCGGGTCGTTACAGGTAAAGCCAATCGGTACGCCACCTCCCCAACTTGTTCTAGTATCTCATAAGGTCCCACATATTTCGGTCGGAGTTTCCCCTTCTGACCAAAGCGTGCCACTCCTTTGAATGGTGAAACATTAAGTAAGACTTTGTCACCTACCTCGAAAGCCATCGGTCTACGTCGATTATCGGCGTAGGATTTCTGACGACTCTGAGCAGCCTGCATCTTAGACCGGATGACTCGGACCTTCTCGATAGTATCGCGTACCATCTCAGGTCCCAAAGCCACAGAATCACTTATATCATTCCAACATATAGGACTCCGACATTTCCTGCCATACAGGGCCTCGTACAAAGCCATCTCGATGCTGGAGTGATAGCTATTGTTATTGGAGAACTCTATCAAGCAGAGCATACGTACCCAACAATGATGGTACTCCAGAGTACATGCTCGAAGCATATCCTCTAAAGTCTGGATGGTCCTCTCAGTCTGACCATCAGTCGCCGCATGAAAAGCGGTGCTCAACTTCAGCTTCGTCCCAAAGGCTTCCTGAACTGATTTCCAGCAACGAGACAGAAATCTCGGATCCCGATCAGAAACAATCTCCCTCGGAACTCCGTGAAGTCGGATAATATCCTGAGTATACGCCTCCGCTAGACGCTCCATAGACCAGGTCATCTTCATCGGAATGAATCTAGCGACCTTGGTCAACCTATCCACTATGACCCAAATAGCATTCAAGCCATTACAGGTGGGTAAGCTAACCACGAAGTCCATAGATACCGACTAAAATTTCCAGGTCGGAATAGGTAGTGGCTGCAACAGACCTCCTGGTCTCTGATGCTCGATCTTAACCTTCTGTCAGACTAAACATCGAGCTACGAACTCTACTACGTCCCTCTTCATCTTAGGCCACCAGAATTGGCCCTTGAGGTCCTGGTATAACTTGTTACCTCCAGGATGAACAGAGTAGGGCGAGTTATGTGCCTCAGACATGATTCTGTTCCTAAGATCAGAACAGTCCGGTACACACCACCTCCCTCGAAAACGCAGACTACCATCGGAAGGGATCTCGAAACCTACGGCTTTGCCTTGCCGCAGAGCCTCTCGAATCCTAGCTAGCTGTGGGTCGTTCTGCTGACCCTCGCGCAGTTCCTGAATTAAAGCAGGTTCAGCACTCATCGATGTCAGACGAAGTCTGATGGAACCACGACTTCTACTGAAGCTTAAGCGATGCTTGCGACTCAGTGCATCTGCGACCAAGCTAAGTTCGCCTTGCCCTCTCAATAGTTAAGCGTCAGGTCGTAATCCTTAATCAGCTCAAGCCATCGCCGCTGCCTCATATTGAGGTCTTTCTGAGTGAAGATGTACTTGAGGCTCTTGTGATCTCTGAATACTCTACACGAACCGCCATAGAGATAGTGCCTCCAGATCTTGAGCGCGAACACTACAGCTGCTAACTCCAAGTCATGCGTAGGATAGTTACGCTCGTGCACCTTCAATTGTCTGGATGCATAAGCGATGACCTTCCCACCCTGCATGAGCACACAACCTAGGCCACTCTTCGAAGCATCACTATAGACCTCGAAGTCCTCCTCATCGTTCGGAAGGGTAAGAATCGGAGTAGAGACTAATCTCTGTTTCAACTGCTGAAATGCTTGCTCGCAAGCCTCCGTCCAAACGAATCGGACCTCCTTCTGTAGGAGACTAGACATCGGCCTAGCAATCTTGGAGAAGTCCTGGACGAATCGTCGATAGTATCTGGCCAAACCCAGAAAACTACGAACCTCCGCCACATTTTTCGGGCTACTCCAATCCACTACAACCTTAATCTTAGCTGGGTCTACCTTAATGCCCTCAACGTGACCTAGAAAAGCTACTTCGTGAAGCCAGAACTCACACTTGGAGAGTTTCGCGAACCACTTATAACTACGCAATATCTCAAGTACCATCCGGAGATGTTCCGTATGCTCAGACTCATCTCTCGAATAGACTAAGATATCGTCTATAAATACTACGACACATTTATCGAGTAAGTGGTGAAACGTCCGGTTCATCTGGTCCATGAAAACGGCTGGCGCATTAGTGAGGCCAAAGGGCATCACCTCAAACTCGTAGTGGCCGTGTAACGACCCTGATTTTCATGATATTTCTGCCATGACTTATGTGTATTTATGTGATGTTATGTACAGTTCAAATTTATTTTTGAACTATTTATTTTATTTTATGTGAATAATTTCGATTTAATTTGAATTATTTTATTTGCAGTTATTATTATTTATGTTAATTATTATTTAATTATTTAATTTTCTAATTAATTATTTAATATTTTGGGCTAAATCGATTTATGCATGGTTAATCATGTAATAATGTAAATTAGCCCAATTGATCACGAAAGCCCAAAATTGGCCATTTCTCTTGCTTGGGCCGATTTTCCTCATGCATGGCAAGGATTTGCCACTTGCTTTGTGTTCACACCTTAACTTAACTCTATATATAGAGGAGTTAGTAAGGGTTGATGATCCCTTTGCTTATTTGCCATCTTATGCCTTTGCCATCAAAAGATCAAACACTTCCCTCCATTTGCTCTCTCCTTACACGCCATTTTGGCCATCATCATCCACAAAATTATTCATCATCTTTTAACCCCAAAACTTAAAGATTAATTCTCCATTGGTCTTTAGGTGGTTTAACCTTCATTAAATCCCCATAATTCCAATCAAGATTTCTAGTTCGGGTTGGCTTTGGGTTCTTGTTCGTGTGGGTTTGATTGTGTGGTGTTCGTGTGTGAAGCCGTGCAAGTGGTGGTGTCGTGGCCGTGCAGTTGGTGTCGTGGTCGTGCAGTTGGACCGTGGCAGTGGTGGTTCGTGTGGTGTCGTGCTGGGCAGCCGTGTGTGCAGTTCGTGGGTTCGTGAGCAAAAGCCGTGGTGCAAGCCGTGTGTGCCGTGTGTGTTGGCCGTGTGGTTCTAGTTTCCGGGCTGCAATTGTGTGTTGATTTGTGTGTTAATATTCAATAAGGTAACATACTTTCTCAACTTGATTGGTATACTATGTTTCATAGTATAGATTAAATGAATATGATTGATTTTAATGAAGTTTGATCATGTTCTTGAGTATGAATGTAAATCTGATTTGGTGTTTTTTAAATGGTGATTTGATGATTGAATATGATTATTTTAGGATTGAATATGTTGGATTTATGATCATGATGATTATGTTAAAGTTTGATGAAGTTTGGATAATAGTAAGTTGGTAATTTCATGATTTGATGTTGAAGTTATGCGTGTGATTTGAGTGTGTTGGATGAGTCTTGATTGAAGTTCTTGAATCTTGATTGAGTTCTTGATTGAAGTTCTTGGATCTTGGATGAGTTCTTTATGAATCTTGGTTGAGTTCTTTGAGTTCTTGTTGAGTTCTTGATGAGTCTTGGTAAGTTCTTGGTTGAGTCTTGGAAGTTAAAGAAAGTAGTAATGGTTTAAAGAAAGTTAAAGATAATGTTAAGGAAAGTTAAAGAATGGATTAAAGAAAGTGGTTTAGTTTTGGTTAGACTCAAGATTAAGGCGTAAAGGCAAACTTGAGAATAACTTCGTGATTTTAACTGATTATTTTCGAGAATAAAGGTGCAAAGGCAATTCTTGAAATTAATTAAGTTATGATTAAGATGTTAAAGAATTAAAGATTTGTTAAAGATTTAACTTGATTTCGTAACTAGACGCCTGAAACTTAGAGTAAGATTCTATATTTTTGGGTTAAGACGTTGCCCCTATTCCATCCGCGGTATTGGGATAGTTGGTGCCTTACTATGTTGTCTTCGGATGTGGATTTCCAGTAAGATTGGTTTCACGGGACTTGGGAGTAAGATTCTCATTTCCTAACATAGTAGAAAGTTCGAATGCGTAAGATGCGTTCGTACGTGCGTAGTCCGGTCTAGTCTATGAATGATTGCGCCAAAGATAAGTTTGGATAAGATATTTGAGTCGAGTTTATTTTGGACAGTTGTCGCATATTTGGTATTGTGATTTGGATATTTGATTTGTGCTATGTTCATGTGTATTCCCATTAGGGTGAGTCAGTTATGTTACTCGCCACTGATGGTGGACTGTTGTTTGTCTTTCAGGTAATTCTGATGATGAGGTTCTTGCTTAGATTTGGGTTGGGCGAGCGTCGATATTATGATTTTGTTGTAGTATTGTTGTTTACTGATTTTGGATAGTTTTGGACTGTAGTATGTACTTGTATACGTTTGTTTTGGACTCTGACATGTGTTTGGAGTTTTTCGTATATTAGATTTTATAGTTTGACTTTTGGTTTAGTATTGTACAAACTTGTGGGTATTTGTACTTTTGGGATTATAACAATAATATCTTAAGGTATTTGTTTAATTTTTAAGTATTTGAGTTGTTAGTTATGACTATTCGACTCGTCGGTTTCTTCCGCGCCGATTTAAGCGAGTCGGGTCGTCACAGGCCGTATCGAGTACGAAAAGCAGTTTTCGGAATGTCTTCTTTCTTGACTGGAATCTGACGATATCCAGATCGAAGATCTATCTTTGAAAACACTCCTGCTCCTCGCAACTGATCGAACAGGTCCTCAATCCTAGGCAACGGGTACTTATTCTTGATAGTTACCCGATTCAACTCTCGGTAGTCTATGCACAGGCGCATACTACCATCTTTCTTCTTCACGAAGAGCACAGGTGCTCCCCACGGAGAAACGCTTGGCCTAATGAAGCCCTTATCGATCAAATCCTGGAGTTGCGTCTTTAACTCTAGCAACTCAGATGGTGCCATCCGGTACGGTGCCTTCGAAATCGGCGCTTTCCCGGGTACTAAGTCGATATGAAACTCGACATCACGCTCAGGTGGAACTCCTGGTAGCTCATCAGGAAATACGTCTCTGAAATCCCTCGCTACAGGTATATCGTCCAACAGATGCTCCTCAGTCAAGTCTCGTACCTGACATAGATACACCATATCGCCCTTCTGGCGATGCTTTCTCATTTTCAAGGCAGAGATTACCTTTACTCCTTTCTTAAGGACGAACACAGAGTAGGTAACTCGGTTGCCCTGAAGTCCTCGGAATGTCACTGACTGATCTCGGCAACGAATAATCGATCGATACCTCGACAACCAGTCCATACCAAGTATGACGTCGAACTCCATCAGCGGGAACTCCTTCAGATCAGCCGTCGCTTGCTCCCCAGCTATCACGATAGGCACTCCTCGGAACTCGCGCTGACAAACAAAATCCTCTCCGGAAGGGAGAGTAATAACTGAACTAATCGGAAGGCTGCCACGAAGATTAGACCTCGAGGTAAAACTACTAGCCACAAAAGAGACAGTAGCACCAGAATCAAATAAAACTAAGGCTAACACACCAGAAAAAAGAAATCTAACTGATACGACGTCAGGCTGAACCTCGGCCTCCGCCTCGGTCATACAGTAGACTCGGTTCTTCACCGGAGTCTTCGTCGGTGCCGGAAGCTGCTTAACCTCAGTGTCTGGCTTCCTCTCGGGGCATGTCGACGCCTTATGGCCTTCCTTCCTGCATATATAACATGATATGGGCGAACTATCGCACCGCTTCCCTGGATGGAAGTCTCGGCCGCATCCTCTGCACTTCGAGCCATCAAAACCCTTATGCGAACTCGTGGTCGGAGGGGTACTGCTAGGTGCGCTGAAACAGGGCTTCTTAAACGAAGCTGTAGTCGTCGGAACCGGAGCTCTCTTCTTGCTCGAATCCTCCTCAGTCGTCGATGCCTGAATCTCGAGTGCTACCTCTTAGACTTGCTGAAACGTCGTCGCTCCACTACTGATCACGTGAACGCGAATCCTCGGATCTAGCTTTTTGATGTAGCGCTTGACCCGATCCTTCTCCGATGGAACCACAGACGTAGCGAACCTCGATAACTCCGTAAATCTATCGGTGTACGCCTGGACAGACATCTTACCCTGTGTAAGAGTAAGAAACTCCTCCTGTTTCTGCCACCGCAACTCGTCGGGGTAGAAACGCTCCTGGACCTTATCGACGAACTCGGTCCACGACATCGAATGCAACAACAAGTACGCGTCCTTAGCTAACGTCCACCAGTTATCGGCCTCTCCATGTAAGTAATACGCGGCGATCTGCACCTTCTCGTGCTCGGGACAAAACGTCGCGTCAAAGAGCTTCCCCATCTCGCGGATCCAGCTCTCCAAAGTAGTGGGGTCGGCAACCCCGTCGTAAGTCGGAGGTTGATGACGTGCGATACGATCGAACGTCGACTGCGTACTCGGCGTATGACGACTATGGTGCGCCAACGTAAGGATCGCCTCCTCGAGTGGCCGCAACCTCTGTCGTTCAGTACTCAACCGGCAAGGTGTAGACATTCTGCAACGCATCACAACAAAAGACATAACAAGAATAGAATGTTAGTCATATACCCCACCACATTCAAGTATACAAAAATAAAGAAAGAAAAGAAAAATACAAAAGATCTTATCCCGGTCTTTCTACCCAACTCTTCTCCCTTTACTTAACCTAGAATTTGGTTTAATCACTCGAGAATAGTAAAGCTCTCAACTCCCGGGTTAAACTCAAATCCTAAAACTTCACTTAAAACCTATTCGGCTCTGATACCAACTGTGACGACCCGACTCGCTTTAATCGGCGCAGAAGAAACCGACGAGTCGAATAGTCATAACTAACAACTCAAGTACTTAAAAATTAAAACAAATACCTCAAGATATTATTATTATAATCCCAAAAGTACAAATACGCACAAGTTTGTACAATACTAAACCAAAAGTCAAACTAACAATACTAATATACGAAACTCCAAACACATGTCAGAGTCCAAAACAAACGTGTACAAGTCCATACTACAGTCCAAAACTATCCAAAATCAATAAACAAAGAAAATACAACTAAATCATAATATCGGCGCTCGCCCAACCCAAAGCTAAGCAAGAACCTCATCATCAGAATTACCTGAAAAACAAACAACAGTCCACCATCAGTGGCGAGTAACATAACTGACTCACCCTAATGGGAATACACATGAACATAGCAAAAATCAAATAACCAAACCAAAAATCAAATATGCGAAATTCAACCCGAAACAAACTCGACTCAATTATCTTATCCAAACTTATCTTTGGCGCAATCATTCATAGACTAGATCGGACTACGCACGTACGAACGCATCTTACACATTCGAACTTTCTACTATGTGAGGAAATGAGAATCTTACTCCCAAGTCCTGTGAAACCAATCTTACTGGAAATCCACATCCGAAAACAACATAGTAAGACACCAACTATCCCAATATCGCGGATGGAATAGGGGCAACGTCTTAACCCAAAAACATAGAATCTTACTCTAAGTTTTAGGCGTCTAGTTACGAAATCAAGCTAATCAAATCTTTAATTCTTTAACATCTTTAATCATAACTTAATTAATTTCAAGAATTGCCTTTGCGCCTTGATTCTCGAAAATAATCAGTTAAAACACGAAGTTATTCTCAAGATTGACTTTACACCTTAATCTTGAGTCTAACCAACACTAAACCACTTTCTTTAATCCATTCTTTAACTTTCTTTAACATTTCTTTCACTTTCTTTAAATCAATACTACTTTCTTTAACTTCCAAGACTCAACCAAGAACTTATCAAGACTCAACCAAGATTCATAAAGAACTCATCCAAGATCCAAGAACTTCAATCAAGAACTCAATCAAGCTTCAAGAACTTCAACCAAGAACTCATCCAACCATCAAACATCACACGCATATACCATCATCAAATCATGAAATTACCAACTTACTATTATCCAAAATTCATCAAACTTTAACACAATCATCATGAACTTAAATCCAACATATTCAATCATAAAATAATCATATTCAATCATCAAATCATCATTTAAACAACACCAAATCAGATTACAATCATACTTAAGAACATGATCAAACTTCATTAAAAACCAATCCTATTCATCTAATCTACACTATGAGACATAGTATGCCAATCAAGTTGAGAAAGTATGTTACCTTATTAAAGATTACACACAAAATCAAAACAAGATGCAGCCCGGAAAATCGAACCACACGACCATACAAAACGGCAATCACACGGCTTCAACACGGGTGTACCACCACCTACTGCACGGCTGTCCACACGAGCCACCTACTGCACGACTGCCTTCACCACGAGCACGACCACCACTGCACGACCACCCAAGCGTACACGACCACCACAGCACGTCCTCTCATACGCCACCACACGGCTTCACACCCACACGAACAAGCTACATGAACAAGCCCAAAACCAAACCGGATCTAATGATGTTGGATAATATTTTTGAGGTGTAAGTTGTGTTTTGGTACTTAAAGATCAATAGAGTTTGAATCTTTAAGTTTGGGATTAGAAAGATTGATGAACAATTGATGGGTTTCAATAGCCAAAAATGACGTGTGGTTTTGGAGCAAAATGGAGAGAATTTGTGTTTTAAACTTTTGATGGCAATTGTGTTTAAGTTGGCAAAGGATGACAAAATGAGGTTTAAGCCTTATTAACCCTTCTATTTATAGAAGTGGTTTAAGGTGTGAATGCATGGCAAGTGGCAAATCCTTGCCATGACAAGTAGAAAACCGGCCATATGGGGATCAAATGGGCCTAATTGAGCTTTCGTGATCAATTGGGCTAATTTACAAAAATTACATGATTAATCATGCATAAATCGATTTAGCCCAAAATATTAAATAATTAATTAGAAAATTAAATAATAAAAATTCTAATTAATTAAATAATAATTACCATAAATAATAATAACTGCAAATAAAATAATTCGAATTAAATCGAAATTATTCACATAAAATAAAATAAATAGTTCAAAAAAACGTTTGAACTATACATAACATCACATAAATACACATAAGTCATGGCAGAAATATCATGAAAATCAGGGTCGTTACACCGGTACGGGTACATGCACCTCGGTACTGGGGTTATCTTTGGGACAAAATTGAGCTTCAGTAAAAAGTCGAACATGCAGAGACCCCAATCGGGATGTAGGGACCCCGTATCGGGACCGTCTCTGGGAGATCGGTGGGACCGGGATGTAATAACCCGTCATATTTGTAATTTCATTATAATTAAAAAAAAGAACTTTAATGAAATAAAAATAATAAAATATTTCGAAGATTTTTAGCCGAAAATATTTTAAGCTAGATTTTATGAAGTTGTACATTTTTAAATTAACAAGCAAAAGTTTAATGTACAGATAATAATAAAAAAAAAAAGTTTTGTGTTTTCTGTATGAGCTTTTCGTGAATATGAAGGCCCAATCTTACGTAAGTCTTATAAGAACCCTAACGGCCCGTTTGGTAGCGGGTCATAAATGATGGTATTGGGAATGAATTTATAATTAAATTTGGAAGGGTAATCAAAATCAATTCCTATGGTTGGCAGTGTCACCTTAGCTTCAATTTATCTAATTTTCTTCACAAATATACATTCCCATCAAATACCACCCCCCTGTTAGAAATAATACAAGGAAAAATGGGAAAGTAAAATAAATATAAGGTGAAAAATAATCTGGAAATTTAGTTGGGTGAGTCGCGGATAACTTTCAGCTCTCCTCAAGACGATTCACGCCCTCTACTACAAAAAAGGAAAAAATAATCGCACGGAGTTGACAGCGCTTCGTCCCCAGGATAAAACCCCAACTTATACACTCCCTAACCTGCGTATTAAGGAGTAGAAGATTGTAGTGAAACAATCAAAATACCTGACTTTTTTATTATCCAAAAAATGTGGGGGAATGTTTTTGTCAAGATGTGTGTATTAAATTGTTGCTCAAAAATACATTTTATGTAACCCCCATAATAAAAAAGATAGTCGTTACCAAAATAAATTAGCAATAATATCTTATATTTTATTGCATGCAAATATGTAACCCCCATAATCAAATATTTGTCATCAAGTATTGAGCAGTAACTGTAGCATCCAATTGTAAAACATGGTCCACATTCATACTTGTAAGAAAAATTAATGCATGAAATATATTGCAAAATAAGTGAGTTGTATATCATTTGTTAAGTTAAACGGCTATAAAACTTATTATCGCAAATAATATCAATGAATTAGAATAGTAGATGTTACAAAAACTCAAACTTTGAAAAAGATTGTAATTAAAGCCCAAATTAAAAACATAAGAGTAAAACATATAATGAATATTAGAAACGGTAACAAGTTATAATAGTATTAAAAACAAATTGATTTTTTTTAATATATTTTTATTAAAATATCCGAAAATCCCCTACTTATTTTAATAAAAGATATAACTTACTTGGATAACCGTCACAAGATACCATGCATAGTAGAGGTGGCTCCGCCTTGAAACCTCTATTTATTGTTTCAGACTACCACGTACTAGAGTCAAAGTGGCACGGCCTTGAAACTTTAACTACTTGATGGCACGTTGGAAACATCACACACATGATACCTTAGGTATTTTAAAGCTTCTTAGGTTTGCACGTTTTGGCCATGTGCACCATCCCGGGTTTTTTTCATGAGTGTCTTTAGAGAATGTGCCTTCATGCTGATAGAAGCGGCCTCACTTCCACACTCATATAGATGATCCTATCAAGAATGCTCTTGTGGTCAAGCATTCCGCCCACATAGACTACAGGTTCATTAAGAGCAAAGTTTTATAATCCACATACACATAATTTAAATGTTTATTACTTTGCTCAACCTCGCTAACACCATAAGTATACATGCCGCGCCCTAGGGAGGGACAAAATAGCAATATATGCATACAAATAAATTGGTATGTCTCTCAAGTCATCATATGATTCGTTTTTCCCTTAATAAGGTATCCTCATATATGACTTATTTCATTTTTGGGCATTAGTCCCATCCCCCTTGATGCTTTCCAAATCTTATCTCTAGCTAGAGCTTTTGTCAATTGATCGGAAAGATTATCTTCCGATCTTACATGGTTAACATTTATGGCGCCATTGGACAAATGTCCTCTCACAATACCATGCATCCGTCTTATAGACCTAGATTTTCCATTATAGTACATGCTATGTACTCTTCCAATAGCTGTAGTGCTATCATAATGGAGCAAACTGGTGGTACTGGTCTATCCCACACAGGGATATCATGTAAGAAATTACGTAGCCAATTTGCTTCATTCATCACTAGCATTTGACAAAGCTATCAATTCAGCCTCCATTGTAGAGTGGGATATAATTGTTTGTCTTTTGGACCTCCAACTGATTGCACCACCACCTATTAAGAAAACAAATCCACTAGTAGACATAGTGTCTCCAACTAAAGAATTCCAGTCAGCATTAGAAAAACCTTCAAGTATTGCAGGATGTATTTTATAAAACACTAGTAGAAAAAAAATTCTTTTGCTGCATATCAAATAATGCAGTTTTTTGATAAATCGTATCTTTTAAATACAAAAATCCAAAAAAAAAAAATTAGAAGATGTGGTTTTATATACAACCGCATCATTTGAAATAAAAATAAAACTCCTCAGCAGCTCGTGTACCCTCTAAAAAAATTCAAAACCTAAAACTTCAATTTTCCCTCTCTTCCTCCGCGGTGCGATACTCTTCTCCATCTCCATTCTTTCGCTGCCTCAGGCGCCGCCGCTGGTGCTGCTCGATCTCTGTCGCTCCTCTTTGCTTCTGTCGGCGCGATACTCTGCTCTGCTTCTGTCGAGCTGCGAACTTGCTCTCTGCTCGTCGATCGAGCTGCGAACTACTTCAAGTCGTTGCTGCTTATCTTCCCCCATTGGAATTAAGGTATAATTTCAACCTTTTTGATTTTTTCAATTTTCAACTTGTTCAATTATCAACCTGTTCGGTTAGGGCTTGCTATTTTCAACCTGTTCGATTTTCAACTGCATGAAACTGCTGTTTTCGATTTTCAACCTGATCAATTTTTTATAATTCAAACAGAATTAAGGTATAAATTAGGGCGAACTTGCTGTCTCTCTGTTCTATTTTTTCAATCTGTTTGCCCTAATTTTTTTAAATTCTGATTTGATGAGTTTTTATAATCTGATTGTTTAGCATTTTAGCCCTGCTGTTGTTGTAAATTATGCCCTATTTTTTTAGTTTTCAATTTGATGCACAAAGTAGGATTGTTTTGTTAATGTGTTTGAAGATCTCATTGGATATAGTTATATGCAAGCAATTTTTTTGTTGAAATAATGTGTTTCGTATGATGCCATCATTAATTGTATAGATTTGAGTAGTAAAGTTTAGTTTTTAAAGTAAGAGTTTCTATAATAAAGTTGTTGAATATTTTTTTAAAAAAAATCATACGAAATAACTAGTAGCACAAATCTTTGGTTATAATTTGGTTCTAGATTAATGTATTTGTTTTTTGATATATTAGAAAATAATTGTGTAAATAAGAAGTTTGTGCATATAAAAATAAATACATTCACTAGTGGGATTAGATGTCCAAGGATGGATAAGTTTGGAGTGATTAGGATTCTTGGACTACATCCATATTTAGCTTTTTTGTGTGATGTGTCTATATATATGTTTTACCGATTGATACAACTTTAATGTGTTTAATTCGAGGTCATTTAATTTGCATGGGAAAAGATCTTAGTTGGATGTATGGTGGGTCTATCACATCAGATGAATTCTTGAATTGGTTGGCTGATTTTTCTAATTCAGCCTTAGAAAACCAAGCTAAGACGGGAGCATATGGGTTTTATTGTCCCTGTGCCAAGTGTGACAATGTGGGTTGGGTGAATTCAATTTATATTGTAAGGGAGCATGTGATTCGCAATGGGTTTAGGCGTCAATACCAAGTGTGGGTGTGGCATGGTGAGCAGGGAGTTTATGAAGGGAACCACACTTATGAAGGGAACCGCACTTTGACTGATAGTCATGAGCAAGAATGCACGATTC
This sequence comes from Salicornia ramosissima, assembly GCA_951394345.1. Classification (NCBI taxonomy): domain Eukaryota; kingdom Viridiplantae; phylum Streptophyta; class Magnoliopsida; order Caryophyllales; family Amaranthaceae; genus Salicornia; species Salicornia ramosissima. The sequence goes on along the minus strand of OX596234.1, from coordinate 17,191,078 downwards.
AAGTACATGAGGAAGATTGTAACATTGAGAATGAATTTGGTAATGATGATTGTGAAGATGATGCCGATGAGAAATTAAATGATGATGAAAGAGATTATCTTGAAGAGATGATGGAGGGGGTTGAGGATGAGTTGGGAAAACATCCTTGTGTTTTCCAGTCTTTGCATGAGGCTTCTCAGAAGCCATTGTATGATGGGTGCGAAAAGTTCATCAAACTTTCAGGTGTACTAACATTGTATAATATCAAGTTAAGGTACGACTTCAGTGACATTGGTTTCACTGCTTTATTGGAAGAACTAAGTGAAATGTTTCCCGAAGGTAACGAGCTTCCCATGTCAAATTATTATACCAAGAAACTGATGTGCCCCTTTGGCTTAGAATATAAAAAGATTCATGCTTGTCCAAATGATTATGCATTGTTCCAAAATGAATATGAAAAATTGGACAAGTGTCCTAAGTGTGGGGAGTCGTGTTACAAGCGTCAAGAGGATGGTGATAAGAAAGGCCCCCTGCTAAGGTATTGTAGTATCTTCCTATAATACCGAGATTAAAGCGCATGTTTTCATTAAAAAAAAAGATGCTAAGAATTTGAGATGGCATGCTGATGGAAGGAAAAAAGATGGTTTGCTCAAGCATCCCGCTGACTCTCCCGAGTGGAAGAACATCGATAGGCTGCATAATACATTTGCGAGTGATGATCGAATCCTTTCGAAAGTCTCAGTAGTAAGCATAGTACATGGCCAGTGCTTCTTACGATATACAATTTGCCTCCATGGTTGTGTATGAAACGCAAGTACATTATGATGTCTCTTCTTATATCTGGGCCTAGACAGCCAGGAAATAACATATGTGTTTACCCGCAAACCCTTGTTGATGATTTGATAAAGTTGTGGGATGAGGGGGTTAGTGTAACGACCCAATTTTTCGGTATTTTCTGTTTTGATTTATTTGTTGTATTTATATTATTTTTATGTATGGTCCAAACTTATTTGAACTATTTATTTTTATTTTTATTTGAATAATTACGATTATTTTTATTTTTATTTTATGATTGATTTTTTTATTTTTTATTTTATTTTATTTTAATTTAATTAATTAGAATTTTAATTTTTAATTTTCTAATTAGTTAATTAATATTTGGGCCAAATGCAATTTAGGCATGATTAGTCATGTATGAGTGTAATTAGCCCAAGTGATTATCAAAGCCTAATTAGCCTTGCTAAAATCGGCCCCCTCTTGTGATGTGGCTTAATTTGCCACTTGCCTCATGTTCACACCTTAACCAACTTCTATAAATAGAAGTGGTAGTAAGGCTTAAGGTTCATTTTCCAATCTTAATCACCCTTGCTCACAAATTAAAAGCTAAACACTCTCCACCTTGTCCCTTGTTCCACATGCCATTTTGGCCTATTAATCCCCAACCATTGTTCATCACCTTTTCAAGCCCAAACTTAAAGATTTAATCTCCATTTGATCTTTAAGTGACTAAAACACAAGTAGCCTTCATTTCCTTGATCAAGAATTGGGTTGTTAGGTTCGAATTTTGGGTTGGGTTCGTGAGGTGGTGGCCGTGTGGTGCAGTCGTGTGGTCCATGTTGGTGGTCGTGCGTTGATAACCGACTTTTTGTTAATGTTTTTCTTAGCTTTTAGGTTAGTTTTATAGCTTAGTTTTCCCTTTTCTTATTTCATTTTGTCATTTTTATTTCCTTTTTGTAGTTTAGTTGTGCTTCGGCTATTTTGCAGTATTCTTGCTATGTGCTACTCCTTTTTGGTCGTTTTCCCTATTTTTGTAGGTAACTCATACTTCACGGAATTCGACGAGTCGTTCAAGCATCGAATATCTGAGCCAAGGCACATTTAGAGGCTTTTTGCAAAAGGAGGGGTCGCTCCCCTAGTAGCACGGTCGCGCCCAAGCTCTAAAATGAAGAATTAAGCACTAGAACAAAGGAGCGGCCACTCCTCTTCTTTGCATGGCCACTCCTCTAAAGGAGCCGTCACTCCTCATGCTTGCACGGCCGCTCCTTTTGGCAGCTCTGTTTTCTCGCATTTCTTGGTCGTATTTTTGCTTTGTAAATTACTAGTGTATATATACTTTGAAAGCTCGTCTTGTAACCCTAGATTAGAGCTCGTGAGAGTCTCTTCTCTCACCTTAGCTTAGTTTGTGACCCTTTAGATTTCTTTGGTATCAAACACTTTGATTTATGTATTGAATCTCTAGTTTGTTCTTCAATGTCTTCTTAGCTTGCTCTTCAATCTTCAAGGTACTTTATTGCTTTGATTTCTTGGTTTTTAGTTTTTTAATTGTTAGTTTAGGTGTTTATGTTTGTTATTTGTTTGTTGTTTTAGTTATTTATGTTTGTTTCTTGTTGGCTTTAGCTGGTAGTTTATTTAGGTTTTGGTGCTAGTTTAGTTTTATGTTTAATTGTTAGTTTGTTAGGTTAGTTGTTCTTAGTTTTAGGTTTTAGTTTGTTAATTTAGTTGTTCTTAATTTTAGTTATTATTTATGTTTTTAGTTTTAGTTTTAATTATGTTATTGTTAATTATGTTTGAGTAGTTTAGTTTCTAGGGTTTTGAGTAATCTTCTCAAATCCTCTATGTTTGTGGTTTAGTCGTGTTTAGGCTTGGTTGTGATATTGTTGGTACCTCAGGATTCGGTAATGTTGAGTCTTGTGTCTAGCTAACATAGGAATCATTGAAGAATCCCACTGAAGGACCGAAAGGTGAACGTGCGTGATGACTTCCTTTGCCCGATTGATGGAAGCACCACGAAAGTTGGGCCTTCGATCAAGGGAAAGTTACCGGTCTTCGTGATTTTGTGCTTAAGGCTTGATAGACGTGTCGCCGCACGAAAGTGGGTTGTCTATGTCTTTTCGGTCATTGTACTAGCTCGAAAGAGTAGTGCGATCTTAGAACGACCTCCCCTTTATCCATGACATAAGTTTAAGTTTGATTGATTCACAATTCATGGTGGTTTGAGTTGTGACCTCTTACCCTAGTCCCTTTTTATTCTTGTTTCCATAGTGTAGCTTTAGTTAATTCCCGTAGTTCTAACCGCCTCTCGTGGCCATCCATTGACCTAGCTTGTTCAACGCTCATGCTTAGATTAGTGCGAAATACCTTCCCCGTGTTCGACACCCCACTCTTACTATGACGGGGGTTTTTATTTGGTGAGAAAATCCCTCCTATCAAATTGGCGCCGTTTCCGTGGAAGGCAATGCAATTAGTTTAGGTTGAGTAGAATGGTTCTAGGTCTTTCTTTTTCTTTATTTTTTTGAATATTTAGGCCTTATGGCCACTCCTTTCATCGATCCCCAATATGAACATGAATTGTTTTGGATGTATTATGACAATTATTCGACCCCCTACCTTTTTTTGTAGTCCAGGGAAGCAGTCGTGGCCTTTCCTCCCAGGACTAATTTGGAAAGTCGCCCGGAGATATTGGTTCGAATCGAGGATTCCAAGATTTCCAGACTCGTAACAGACGGCTATAGGAACAAGAAGAGGCGGCATGAATACTGCACAGAAGAGTCAAGACCAGGCTCCCCAGGATCGGAAGCTCTCTTCCGCTTAATCATAATCTTGGTAAGTGGGATATATGCAATATGTTGTATGAGGTTTTGAACTATGAGACGAGAAATTGGATAAAATACCTATCTCATGGCGATTTCCTAACTCTCGACTTGGATAGAGCTTGGCTCTTATTCAAGTGTCTCGCTAAGGACACCTATGAGTGGGATATAACTAGCAAAGGAATACATGATTATAGTCATGAGTCGAGTGCACTTGAGGTATATGGTTTTAATCAACCATCACCTCATGCCACTACCTTTGATTTTTCTCATCATTTTTCGTATGAATCGAGTTCGCTTAATCATGTTTTTGATGAGTATTTACAAGGTCTTGGCATGAATATAGTTGATTCACCTCATATTCCCCTAGGTGAGCCCTTCGATGATGACCTTAGTCATGAATTCGATCCCACACCCCTCATAGTCGAGCACACCATCCCGACTCGCATAGACGATGACATTTATTGGCAATGTTGTGATGAGAATCATGACACTTTCATATCGTCATGTGATGTTATAGAGGATGAGACCCTCATAGCAGAGTCGAGTGAAACCGACGAGGTAGTTGATGTGGAGGATGTGGTTATACCACATTCTCTTATTCCCTTTGTAGGAGGATTTAACCTCGTCTATTCACATCCCACTCCACTTCCATCAGTGCTCATATCACCTCCATCCGAGGGCATCATCTCTTGTCTTGACTTCCATGTTTCTCTTCCAGAAACCAAGGCAAGTGAGGTGTATGGAGGTGTTCCCCCAACTTTATTTAATTTTTCTTTTAGTAGTTTATATTTTGATTTTCCTCCCTGTTGGCACTCACTCCCGCATAAGCATTGGATGCCGGTTTTTAAACCGTTCCCTTTGCTTAATTTGATCATTGCTTATGTGGTTTTTAGTGAGTTGAGTGCTAGTGCGTTTGATAAGCTTTTACGAGCTTTGCGGTGCTATTTTTTGAGCCCCGAGTGTTTGTTCCGCTGGATGACTTTGATGTAAGTGTTGTTACATCTTAGTCCCTGTGTCCGGCTAGTTTGTCAGGCTCGGGACATTGAACAAGCGCTTCTCGGGAGGCAACCTGTGATTTATTGCTTTTTAGAGTAAATAGTGATTTTTGTTTTTATTTTATTATTTTGGAGTTCCATTTTATGCTCGTTTTGGTATTTCATTTAAATGTTGTGCAGATAACGAACATGAATGCGAGCTTCATTTTTGGGACGAATGCGAGAAGGATTCCGTAATGATGTGATGAGCCAAGGGGATGAAAATATAGCATTTTGATCAGATAAGTCCCCCTTTGGCCATCACAATGCAAATGAGAAGAGAAAAGCATAAACTTTGAAGCAGAGAAAGGAGCGCTCACTCCACCAAAACGCACGACCGCTCCCATGGAGGAGCGCCCTCAATGAATAAGTTGCAAGGGCATGAAAATGTCAAATGCAAGAGGCAGTAGCTACTTGTCTTTGTACAGGTGCCTTCATGTTTTAAACTTGAAATGGGTCAGTAGCATAGTTTTCCAAAGGAGCGGTCGCTCCTTACACATGCAAGGCCGCTCCTTTGGACGGGTCGAAAAGGCAGTAGCTAATTTAAGAAAAGGAGCGGTCTCTCCTTGTCTTTGCACGGGCGCGCTCGTTTTCACACCCTAGCTCCTGTAGCTAAAAATCCAAAAGGAGCGGTCGCTCCTTTTACATGCACGGCCGCTCCTTTGGACGGACTCAAAATTCCAGTAGCATTTTTTACAAAAAAAGGCGGTCGCTCCTCATGCTTGCACGGCCGCTCCTTTTGATCTAAAATTTTTTTTAAGTTCGAATTCATCTCTTCTCTCTCCTCACCCTCATTCAAACTTCAGAAAAACCAATTCAAGAACCTAAATCACGAAGAACCCTAACCCTAACCCTCTCTCCTTCATCTTCTCCACCTTCTTACCTCCATTAAAGCTTCAACAAAGCTCAACCACCATCCAAAATCTCCATTTTTATCATTTTCTTCACTCCCATTCTCCATTTAAACACATTTCTCCCACTTCTTTTGTTCCCTCTTCCACAAATCCGGAAAAAAAAAAAATCGTGGTTTAGGCTGCCATTTTCGTGAGTTTCAGCCACCATTTACGTGGGTCTAGGCTTCAATTTGGGTTCTTCAAAAAAAAAAAAAGTGAAAAATCCGGAAAAAAAGAAAACGAAAAACAAAAAAACGTGGATTGGGGGTTCGAATTTGTGGGATTTTAGCACAAACAAGAAACATAATTTGTCTCATTGCAATTCTTCACTTCAAGGAGGTAGTAAGGGGTATTTTCATACTCCGTTTGGTATAAAATCTTCAACTCTTTTCATTTTCAAGCATATTTTTGGTTCATTTCTTGTATTTGGACTTTATTTGTATGAATTTGTTGGTTGAATTTTGATTTAATTGTTTAATATCCTTGTTGGTTGGATTATTGTTTGGATTTGTTGTTTGAATTTAATTGTTTAATTTTAGGTGACACTTTGTTGCTTTAATTTCATTGATTTGTTTGTTTTTGTGTGGCTTTGGGGCAATTGGAGTTAGGCCCCTTAGTCATTGACTGGGTAGGTTTAAAGCTGCTAGATTGACCTTAGGACTGTTGTTGGACTTTTGTTGTTGTCGTTTAATTACGACATATTATTTGCGACACAGTTTTAATTGCTTTTGGTTGCTTGATTCCCTACCCATGGCCCCTAAAAAAGGCAGCGTGACTCCGGCTCGACCAATCCTGATGTCGAGCGTGAGAACGATCTCGTTCCACCTCGTATTCGCACACAAGGCTTCCGGGCCCAATTTGAGACACTTGCGTCTCGGAAGATCCACCCCACCCGATTTTATGACCCTAACATTGCTAGATTTTTAGGCGTGGATGATGTGGTGCGACAGCTCGCCACCAACTTTGGTTGGGGCGAATTTTTGAATTTACCCCCGGAGTACACATTTGTACACATTGTCCGCGAGTTCATTGCGTCATTGCACTATGAATGCACCTCGTCGGACGACGAATTTCCCGAGTACAACATTCCATTTCAGTTGTACAATAAATCACACAAGATCTCTCTGACTCGTTTAAACGATATATTTCACTGTGATCCTCGGAACTCTATTTTTAACATAGGCGAAATCGAGGGATTTAACCCTACTGCAATGTGGCGGACTATGTTTGGAGCGGGCGCTCATTTTATGAGCCGAGAGTGTTATGCCTCGGAACTCCAACATTTTTCATAGGCTCATTTGTTTTTTGGTTTATTCAAAAGCTGATTTGAGTAAAATCAACGCAAAAGAGCTAAAGATGCTATACCTCGCCGCCTACCTTTTGTAGGATCCAATCGCCCGGATTAATACCGGGTGGTTCTTTATAGAGAGATGTTGTGAGTTACGACAGGAGCGCCACCGTACAGGCGCCATCCAGCTAGGGGGCCTAGTCACTGTTATAGCCCGCGCCGTAGGCCACGAGCGCTACTTCACTCGTTCTGAGAGAGCTGGTTCACACTACCTTCTCGATGACGAGTACCTCACGAACTCGTGTTTCATACGAGTTCTTGAGCAGGAGCGTCGTTATAGCTGGATGGTGGGAGGGACCCATCATTCTTATTTGCCGAGCCGGAACGCTTCCGATATTACTCGGAATCGTCCTTGGCTCATTTCACCTGAGCCCCTCCCGGAGGAGGACATTCGCATCATTGCTGAGACTTTCCCCTCTGTTGACATATTCCTTTTATGTTTTGATGATGACATAAACCTCAAACTTAATTACTAATAAGTATCTTTGAGTTCTTGGAGAATTTTAGATCTTGAAGATAAATAAGCACTGAAGATTCAAGCATGAAGATTCAATCATTTGAAGAAACAAGATGGTGATTCAAGTGAAGGTTCGAATCATGAATCAAAGATGTTGCTGTCAAGTTTCTACAGAGAAATCAGAGAAGTTCCTGAAGAGAATTCAGCAAGGAACATGAGAAGAATTTCAAGTATTCCAACGAATTACTTGTTGAAGAGAAGAGAATCATCCATGAATGTTATAATATAATGTTCTAGGGTAAATGTAAGTATATTAATGCATTTAAGTCTGGTTGGAACTTAGTCGTGTCTGTCAGAGGAACTTTGGGTCATGTTCCCAGAGGAACTTGTGTCGAATCAGTTAGTTACTTTAGTCCACGACAGTTGCTATTTTTTAGGGACTGTTTAAATCACTCCTTGACTGTTTTAACCTGTTTAAAACGGTCAAAGACTGACTGGTTTAGTGCAGCCCAATTTTTAGGAATAGTGGGTAGGTAATTTTTGAAATAGTTAGTAGTCAATTTGGTGTCCTTAATTTTAGGATTAGGTTAGTTGTTTTAATTCTGATTTTCTTTTTATTTTATTAATTCATTTCTGGTTTTAAAAATTAAATTTAGAGTTTGAGAATTAAAAAAAAAAAAAAAAGATTTTTTTTTTCGGAAAAATTAAAAAAGAAAAAAACCGGTTTTTAGTTTTTATTTTTTAATTAATTAATTAATCTATTTTTAGGTAATTTATTTAATTTATTATTTCTGATTTTTAGGTTATTAATTAAGTTAGTGGGTTGTTTAAGTTAGTCAAAGTTAGTGGTGTGTGAGTGAGAGTGGTGGTCGTGTAATGGTGTTTATGGGTGGTTATTTAGGCTTCTTCTTCAAGCAATTTTATAACTATTCTTTCTATATATACACACATACAATTCTGATTTAAGATACACACAACAAGAGAGCATACTTTCAGATTTATACTTAGAGTTTGTGTCAAAAGTTCCTAAGTTCCAATTCAGTTTTACATGCATTTCAATATACTAGAGTTATTATTTGAGTTGTAATTGAGAGAAAAGAGAAGAGAAGTGTGTGAGAACTTAGAGAGAACAGAGAAGAAAGAGTCGTGAGAAAGAGAAAGAAAAAGAAAGAGAGAAAGAGAATAGAATCGTAAGTTCCTACAGGAACTCACGAGGTCCAGAGAGAAATTTAGGATTGTATTAGTTTACAAGGCCTTTATATAAAAGTGGAGTTTTTCTTCCGTGGGCCAGGAAGTTTTTCTCGTTGAAATTTGACTCTTTACATTTCGTTTTTCTCAAAGTTCCTTTAGGTTTTCAATTCTGACGAAAATCTGTGCTATAAGTTCCACACAGCAATTCACCCCCCCTCTTGCAGTGTTCCTACAGGAATAACAATTGGTATCAGAGCAGGAACTCAGACCGTTCAAGACACCTTGACGAGAGATCCGGGCAGCATGAACACTTGCGAGAAATTGGAAGAAGGGTACTCATCTCAGAGACCTCCCATGTTTAATGGGAAATTCTATGCATACTGGAAAAATCGGATGGAGATCTATATCAAAGCCGAAAATTATCAGGTATGGAAAGTCGGTGACTATCAGGTAACCAAAATTAATGCTAATAATGAGATAGTCCCTAAGGAAATTTCTGAATATGAACGTGAAGACTTTGAAAAAATGGAAATTAATGCAAAGGCCATAAAATTACTTCATTGTGGTCTTGGACCCCATGAACATAATCGTATTATGGGGTGCAAGAGCGCAAAACAAATTTGGGATTTGCTACAAATAACTCACGAAGGTACTAATGAAGTCAAAAGGTCTAAAATTGATTTATTGATCTCTAAATATGAAAGGTTCGAGATGATGCCTAAGGAATCTATTCAAGATATGCTCACTCGTTTCACTAACATCATAAATGAGCTTGTTTCCCTTGGAAGAGAAATACCCATTGATGAACAGGTTAGAAAGATCTTAAGGAGTCTACCACAAGACGATAGATGGAGATCTAAAGTAACAGCACTTATGGAATCAAAGGACATGACGAAGTTCAACATCGAACAATTAGCGGGTTCTCTGCTAACCCATGAACTACATCTGGGAACCAGCGGAGAAGGTTCCAAGAACAAGGGGTTAGCATTGAAGGCAGAAGAGACTGATACTGAAGAAGATGACGAGACTGCTATGCTCGTTAGAAAATTCAAAAGAGCCTTCAACAGAAACCGAAGTTCCTTCAGGAACTCAGGAAAGAAACTAACGAGTTCCAAAAGGGACTTTGGATGTCACAAGTGCGGCTCCACTGATCACTTCATCAAGGAATGTCCACAATGGGAAAATGAGAAAACCAAGTCCAAAGGGAAGGAACCATTTAAGGAAAAGAAGGATTATAACAAAGAAAAATACTACAAGCCTTCGTTTTCAAAAAATGATGTTCGAAAAGCGATGATAGCTGCATGGGGTGACTCTGAATCAGAAGAAGAGGTAGAGGAACAACCTGAAGAGGAAACGGCTCAATTATGTTTAATGGCAAGATCTGATGTGCCAGAGTTCCCACAGGAACTCGACGAGAAGGTAAGCCTAAATCCCTATTATTTAAATTCTCTGCCTAAACAAATACTTGTTGATTTAGTTATTGATTTTCATTAAAACTGGATGACTGTTAAGTAAGAAAAGAATGAGTGTGAAAACGCACTCAAAGTAAGTAGGGAACATAGTGATTGGTTTAAGGGTAATAAAGTTGAAACTGAAAATAGATTCTTTGACCTATTTGATAAAAACAATGTTTTAATGACTAAGGTTAAAAATCTTGAAAAGGATCTAAGCCAAACAACAATGGAACTTAACTGCTATAAGTTGATTAATCTTAGTTTGAAATCTGAAAATTCGACTGAAAGTTCCTCTAGGGTCTCTGATCTGAAGGAACTCAAGACTGATCTGGAAAAAGTAAAATCTGATAATAAGAAATTAACAGAGGAACTTACTAAAATAAAAAGGGATAAAGATAATCAACGAGAAGTTCCACAATGGATTCTGAATGCCCAAGCAAAGAGGACCGAAGGTCTAGGTTTTAATTATAAACAAAAAGGGAGCAATCAGAAAAAGTATGTGGAACTTCCAAGCAGTAAAGTCTGTCTGTTCTGCGGGAACTCAGGTCATCTGAAAGACCAGTGTTCCAAGAGGAACAACAGCTTGAATCAGAATCATAGACATGTTAAATGGATTGAAAAAACTTATGATGATATGTCTACAAAGGAACCCAAGGAAACCTGGGTTCCTCAACCTAACCATTAATTATTCTTGCAGGAACTAGTGAGGGGGAACACCACATGGTACCTCGACAGTGGATGTTCCAAGCACATGACCGGAGATAAATCTAACTTTCTCTCACTAGTAGCCTACTCAGGGGGAACTGTGACGTTCGGTGACAATCAGAAAGGTAATATTATTACCGTAGGTAAGATAGGTAAGTCAAGTTCCCATAGCATAGATAATGTCTTTCTTGTAGATGGTTTGAAGCACAACTTGTTTAGTATTTCGCAATTCTGTGATAAAGGAAACTCTGTACATTTTACTAATGAGTGTTGTAGAATCATCAACAATGACACTAATAAAATCATTCTTGAAGGGAAACGCAATGGGAACACATACACTGTGAACCTTGAAGCAATTCCCAAAACTACTCTTACTTGTCTAAGTGTCATTGAGGATGATCCATTACTTTGGCATAAACGAATGGGACATGCTAGCCTTTCTCTACTGGATAAATTGAGAACAAAAGAACTAGTTGTTGGTTTACCAAACATCAAGTTCCAATGTGATAAATTGTGTGATGCATGTGCTAAAGGCAAGCATGTTAGAAGTTCCTTTAAAAGCAAAAAGCTCGTGAGCACCACAAAACCATTGGAACTCATTCACATGGATTTGTGTGGGCCCATGAGAGTCCAAAGTAGAAGTGGAAAATTGTATGTCTTAGTCATAGTTGATGATTACTCAAGATTTACTTGGACAATGTTCCTTCATAGCAAAGATGAGACTTTTGAAGAATTTGTTTGCTTTGCTAAGAAGATACAAAAGTCGAGTGGTTATCAACTAATTCACTTACGATCTGACCATGGAACTGAATTTGAAAATCAAAAGTTTGATGAGTTTTGCAGGGAAAATGGCATGGATCATAACTTTTCCGCTCCTAGAACACCACAGCAAAATGGGTTGTGGAGAGGAAAAACAGGACTTTAGAAGACATGGCAAGAACAATGCTCATTGCAGGTGGATTACCTAGGAACTTCTGGGCTGAAGCCGTTAATACGGCTTGTTATATAATCAATAGAATCATGTAACGACCCGGAATTTTGGGCCAGAAAATTTCGCGGTTGTTAATGTTATTTATTCAGTTTTAGTCCAAAAGGCCCATTAAAATTGGACTGTTTTATTTTTAGCCCAACTCTTTTTCTTCCAAATTGGGCCAAAGACCCAATTTATCCTTTTTGTTAATCATGGCCGGCCTTCCTCTCTTTTGGGCCAATATTATTTTTTTGCTCCATAAACCCTAAAGTATTCCTCCACCTTTTCTCCTTCTAAATTCAGCCAAACCCCATTGTTTCCTTGGATAAATTTTGCGATTTAAGGTAACTTCGCTTTCCTCTTTAATCTATGGGTAGAAAAACACATAGTTAATTAGGAATTGAAGCATGAAAATTGTAGGAAGTTTAATATTGTTTTCATATGAACATGTCGAGCATGAAGCATGAATTTCTTGATTGATTTTTATGTATTTACTTGATTTTATGTATGATCTTGTATAATTTATTTACCAATCAAATCTTGTTATTTCTTGATGAATTTTTCATGGTATCTGGTTTACTGTTTGATTATTAACCATGATTTATTTCGTGGCAAAATTCGTCCGTTTATTATTTATAAAAATTTAATCTTTCAAACCGGTAAAACTGTCCAGAATAGGTTTACGAATTTATTAGTGTACTTAATCAATTCGGAATGCTACGAAATTTTATATGGAAGTCAGTGATAATGTTTTACAGCTTGTGTTAAATTTTCGTAATTTTTAAAGATCGTTTGATATGGCATAAAATTCTGAAACCGAATTCAGCCTAATCTGACTGGTTAGTTATAAAATCACTTAAAAATAGTAAAAGATGTTATTTTTAGACGAAATTTATGCACGTAAATACTTGAACCCATATTTAGCTCCCATAAAAATTTCCAGATTTTTAGAGATCTTTAGATGGTCGTTTTTAATTTAATTCTTTAAAAATCAGATTGTATAAAATAGGGCAATTGAATTATTAAAATATGCTATTATTAATTATTGAATTTTCGAGTGGTACAAAATTTAAAGGAGGAAATAAAAATGTTATTTTTATACTAATCTTGAACATGCTAGATTAAATATGTGAATCTTTATTTTAAATCCTTATTTAATTCCATGAATCTTTAAATTCTTGAATATATAAATTTGTTCTTGAATTATATTCTAAAATCTACTTACTCTCGGGATTCTCCCGAGTGAGCTAAAGATTAAAACATTAAAAGTTGTGTTATTTCTTGTTTATATGTATATGCCGTGTATGTATGATTTTAATCTTGTTATGTTATGTTAAGTATAATTTTTCGTAAGAGTTGTTTATTTAATTTAAGTGTTTGCTGTAGATTAAATTATATGAATTAATTAAATAATTTTTATTAAAAGATATTAAAACGTCGTGTGGAAGAAAATTAGGAAAAATATGATTTTTATTTTAATTTGCTAATTTTTAGTAATTAGTTGTTTAATTAAAATAAATTAAGAAATTAATTAAATTTTGTTAACATTCTGGGAATGCCGTGTAAAATTGCTGGAAATAGTCAAATTTAGTTGATTTTGAATTGTTATTAATTTAGGAATAATTTAGTAATATAAGTTACGGATAAAATAATTATTGGGGATAAGTTGTAAAGTGTAGGGATAAAAAGGAATAATAATATTAGTAACATGTTTATTAGGGCCAAATACTAATAGTGTTATTAATACAATTATCTTACTTTGGATAAGGTTACAAATTAGTATATGATATAATATTAAAATTAGTATCCGAAAGGGTAAGATTATAAGTATATGATATATATATTTTAAGGATAATATATTATATGAGTTTTGAAGATATATAAGATATTACTAGGGATAAGAAAGGAAACAGAGTAATAGATATACATGTTATGTTTCGGTCTCTGGCTAGGAAAGACTTGGTATTTAAGGTGGCCAATATACGTGCCGCACCTCTCTTTCCTGGGACTCCGAACATTTCATTTCCTATTACGGTCACCTAGTATTTCCCAATATATGATATGATATGATTAAGTAAAGATATAAGATACAATATAAAGATCGCCCCTGCGATGACGCAAAGGTCATCAATCGGGTTAAATAAGATAGGACGCCCTTGCGATAACGCAAAGGTTATCAATTGGGTTTAGTCGATGCCACTGCTCACATGGGACGAACGCAAAGGTTCCCCCGCGCAGTTCTTGGTCTTAGAACATGTAGCCGTCTGGTAACCGTATCTACGAGCCGCTACCAGGAGTTATGGCCATAGCTTAGGCTTAGTTCTCGCAAAGGAGGGCTACGGGTGGGACGCAAAGGTTCACCCCGACGTGTTCTAGGAAAGTTGCGAACGCAAAGGTTCGCTACGAGCTGAAGAAGACAGTCCGCAAAGATGATATGTTAAGTTAAGTTGATATAATAAGTACATATGTAAAGTTAAGAAGATATTATGTCCTTATTATAAGATTGATGTAATGATATGATAAGTGCATATGTTAAGATAAGAAGCTATTATGCCCTTATTATAAGATTGATGTTATGATATGAGATGAGATGTAATTATAAGATATGAATTACGATTAAGAAAGATTATGATAAGATATAACATATGATATGATAAGATTATGATATGAAATTCGATGATAAGATTATGAAAAGATATGATTAGGATTTACTGATGATATCATGTAAGAAGGTGGTGAAGTATAATTCTAAGTTGTATAATATAAAGTACAAGTTCAGTATATTATAAGTCTTCCGCTGTGTATATTTCTGTAATTATTCGAGTATGTTAGCGTGTGTATGTATGCGAATGTTGAATGTATTTTGTATGTATTCTAACCGTATCTGCAGGGTTGTTTGTACGTATTCTATACGAAGATTATACGTATTCTAACCGTATCTCTGCAGGCGTATTTATACGTATCTTTATACGTATCTTTATACGTACTTGTATACGTATTTCTGTACGTACATTTATACGTACGTCTATACGTTCTTTTATATGTATTTTTATACGTACATTTATACGTAATTTGTATATTTATATGTAAAACATGTATTAAGTTCTTTACAGTTTTTATGACAATTTCTATGCTATTATGTGTTTGGTGGTCCCTCGATTAAATGGGACAGCCTAGTTACTCGCCACTGATGGTGGACCCCCCCCTCAGTTTCAGGTGACGTTGCAGCAGATTAGAGCGGGCTTCGCCGGATGGGCTTGAGAGTTTGGGCCTCTATTTAAGTATTCTAGTTTAGTCAGAACTATTTAAACCTTTATTTAGTTTGTTACTAAGATCCCAGCATGTTGGGACAGTATTTTTCAGACTTTGATGTAATATTAATTAGAGGTTTATTATGGATTCTAGCAGCTATAGTTAATAAAGGTTAATCCTTTCCTTTGTAATATTGAATTATGGTCTAATTAGATTAAGTAATGATCCGAATGTTGATTACCCTTCGTAAATCGACAAGCTAAAAAGTCGGGTCGTTACAGTTGGTATCAGAGCTGAGGTTAGACCCTAAGTTACTTCTTCACAAGTAACTTCGTGAGATGAGCGCTTTATGAGCCCGAGCGAACCCTAGCCTAATATGGAAACCTAGGTGAGTGGAACCATGGGTAGAAGCCAGGGTTAAGACGTCTTTTCGTTTTCGTTTCCGTGTGCCGTACGTGTGCATTGCTCGAAGGAAGGCAAGTCCGGAACCATCACTTAGTGGTTGTGACCGGCGTTGTATTTCAGAGTGGCGCAGCAGAAGTGTGGTGATCCATAACCCACAGGTCTCCGCCTCGATCAGATCGTTTCATGTTCTTGATGTTTTGGTTGATCTATTGTTTGCTTACGTGAGCTTCTTTAAGTAAATTTCGAGGACGAAATTTATTTAAGGAGGGGTGATTGTAACGACCCGGAATTTTGGGCCAGAAAATTTCGCGGTTGTTAATGTTATTTATTCAGTTTTAGTCCAAAAGGCCCATTAAAATTGGACTGTTTTATTTTTAGCCCAACTCTTTTTCTTCCAAATTGGGCCAAAGACCCAATTTATCCTTTTTGTTAATCATGGCCGGCCTTCCTCTCTTTTGGGCCAATATTATTTTTTTGCTCCATAAACCCTAAAGTATTCCTCCACCTTTTCTCCTTCTAAATTCAGCCAAACCCCATTGTTTCCTTGGATAAATTTTGCGATTTAAGGTAACTTCGCTTTCCTCTTTAATCTATGGGTAGAAAAACACATAGTTAATT
This sequence comes from Salicornia ramosissima, assembly GCA_951394345.1. Lineage (NCBI taxonomy): Eukaryota > Viridiplantae > Streptophyta > Magnoliopsida > Caryophyllales > Amaranthaceae > Salicornia > Salicornia ramosissima. Next base: position 17,175,179 of record OX596234.1, on the reverse strand, counting down.
AGGAATTGAAGCATGAAAATTGTAGGAAGTTTAATATTGTTTTCATATGAACATGTCGAGCATGAAGCATGAATTTCTTGATTGATTTTTATGTATTTACTTGATTTTATGTATGATCTTGTATAATTTATTTACCAATCAAATCTTGTTATTTCTTGATGAATTTTTCATGGTATCTGGTTTACTGTTTGATTATTAACCATGATTTATTTCGTGGCAAAATTCGTCCGTTTATTATTTATAAAAATTTAATCTTTCAAACCGGTAAAACTGTCCAGAATAGGTTTACGAATTTATTAGTGTACTTAATCAATTCGGAATGCTACGAAATTTTATATGGAAGTCAGTGATAATGTTTTACAGCTTGTGTTAAATTTTCGTAATTTTTAAAGATCGTTTGATATGGCATAAAATTCTGAAACCGAATTCAGCCTAATCTGACTGGTTAGTTATAAAATCACTTAAAAATAGTAAAAGATGTTATTTTTAGACGAAATTTATGCACGTAAATACTTGAACCCATATTTAGCTCCCATAAAAATTTCCAGATTTTTAGAGATCTTTAGATGGTCGTTTTTAATTTAATTCTTTAAAAATCAGATTGTATAAAATAGGGCAATTGAATTATTAAAATATGCTATTATTAATTATTGAATTTTCGAGTGGTACAAAATTTAAAGGAGGAAATAAAAATGTTATTTTTATACTAATCTTGAACATGCTAGATTAAATATGTGAATCTTTATTTTAAATCCTTATTTAATTCCATGAATCTTTAAATTCTTGAATATATAAATTTGTTCTTGAATTATATTCTAAAATCTACTTACTCTCGGGATTCTCCCGAGTGAGCTAAAGATTAAAACATTAAAAGTTGTGTTATTTCTTGTTTATATGTATATGCCGTGTATGTATGATTTTAATCTTGTTATGTTATGTTAAGTATAATTTTTCGTAAGAGTTGTTTATTTAATTTAAGTGTTTGCTGTAGATTAAATTATATGAATTAATTAAATAATTTTTATTAAAAGATATTAAAACGTCGTGTGGAAGAAAATTAGGAAAAATATGATTTTTATTTTAATTTGCTAATTTTTAGTAATTAGTTGTTTAATTAAAATAAATTAAGAAATTAATTAAATTTTGTTAACATTCTGGGAATGCCGTGTAAAATTGCTGGAAATAGTCAAATTTAGTTGATTTTGAATTGTTATTAATTTAGGAATAATTTAGTAATATAAGTTACGGATAAAATAATTATTGGGGATAAGTTGTAAAGTGTAGGGATAAAAAGGAATAATAATATTAGTAACATGTTTATTAGGGCCAAATACTAATAGTGTTATTAATACAATTATCTTACTTTGGATAAGGTTACAAATTAGTATATGATATAATATTAAAATTAGTATCCGAAAGGGTAAGATTATAAGTATATGATATATATATTTTAAGGATAATATATTATATGAGTTTTGAAGATATATAAGATATTACTAGGGATAAGAAAGGAAACAGAGTAATAGATATACATGTTATGTTTCGGTCTCTGGCTAGGAAAGACTTGGTATTTAAGGTGGCCAATATACGTGCCGCACCTCTCTTTCCTGGGACTCCGAACATTTCATTTCCTATTACGGTCACCTAGTATTTCCCAATATATGATATGATATGATTAAGTAAAGATATAAGATACAATATAAAGATCGCCCCTGCGATGACGCAAAGGTCATCAATCGGGTTAAATAAGATAGGACGCCCTTGCGATAACGCAAAGGTTATCAATTGGGTTTAGTCGATGCCACTGCTCACATGGGACGAACGCAAAGGTTCCCCCGCGCAGTTCTTGGTCTTAGAACATGTAGCCGTCTGGTAACCGTATCTACGAGCCGCTACCAGGAGTTATGGCCATAGCTTAGGCTTAGTTCTCGCAAAGGAGGGCTACGGGTGGGACGCAAAGGTTCACCCCGACGTGTTCTAGGAAAGTTGCGAACGCAAAGGTTCGCTACGAGCTGAAGAAGACAGTCCGCAAAGATGATATGTTAAGTTAAGTTGATATAATAAGTACATATGTAAAGTTAAGAAGATATTATGTCCTTATTATAAGATTGATGTAATGATATGATAAGTGCATATGTTAAGATAAGAAGCTATTATGCCCTTATTATAAGATTGATGTTATGATATGAGATGAGATGTAATTATAAGATATGAATTACGATTAAGAAAGATTATGATAAGATATAACATATGATATGATAAGATTATGATATGAAATTCGATGATAAGATTATGAAAAGATATGATTAGGATTTACTGATGATATCATGTAAGAAGGTGGTGAAGTATAATTCTAAGTTGTATAATATAAAGTACAAGTTCAGTATATTATAAGTCTTCCGCTGTGTATATTTCTGTAATTATTCGAGTATGTTAGCGTGTGTATGTATGCGAATGTTGAATGTATTTTGTATGTATTCTAACCGTATCTGCAGGGTTGTTTGTACGTATTCTATACGAAGATTATACGTATTCTAACCGTATCTCTGCAGGCGTATTTATACGTATCTTTATACGTATCTTTATACGTACTTGTATACGTATTTCTGTACGTACATTTATACGTACGTCTATACGTTCTTTTATATGTATTTTTATACGTACATTTATACGTAATTTGTATATTTATATGTAAAACATGTATTAAGTTCTTTACAGTTTTTATGACAATTTCTATGCTATTATGTGTTTGGTGGTCCCTCGATTAAATGGGACAGCCTAGTTACTCGCCACTGATGGTGGACCCCCCCCTCAGTTTCAGGTGACGTTGCAGCAGATTAGAGCGGGCTTCGCCGGATGGGCTTGAGAGTTTGGGCCTCTATTTAAGTATTCTAGTTTAGTCAGAACTATTTAAACCTTTATTTAGTTTGTTACTAAGATCCCAGCATGTTGGGACAGTATTTTTCAGACTTTGATGTAATATTAATTAGAGGTTTATTATGGATTCTAGCAGCTATAGTTAATAAAGGTTAATCCTTTCCTTTGTAATATTGAATTATGGTCTAATTAGATTAAGTAATGATCCGAATGTTGATTACCCTTCGTAAATCGACAAGCTAAAAAGTCGGGTCGTTACAATCATGTTAAGACCCATCACAAACAAAACTCCCTATGAACTAATGAAAGGAAGAAAACCTAACATTTCTCACTTGAGATCTTTTGGTTGTAAGTGCTTCGTGCACAATAATGGTAAAAGGAACTTAGGGAAGTTTGATGAGAGAAGTGATGAAGCCGTGTTCCTAGGATATGCCACTGATAGTAAAACATATAGAGTCTATAACAAGAGGACATTAAGTGTCGAGGAAAGTGTACATATTTTATTTGATGAAACTAACCCTTATGTAAATAGTGATACTGACTTTTTGCAGGAACTTGAGGACTTAGAGATAGGCTTGGTTAGAAAGGATCCAGATGAAGAAGAGTTAACATCCAATAATGAAGAAAGAGCAAATATCCCAGAAGAACGACCTCATGTTGAAAGACAAGAAGAGCCAGTTCCTGAAGGAACTCAGGGGGAAGTTCCAGAGACTGAGGGGAACTTAGAAGAAGAGATCAGAGTTCCTGAAGAGACTGTAGAAAGACAAATTCCAATTAGAGACTTTGAACCAAAACCTTGGAAATATCAGAAGTACGACCCTCTTGATCTTATCATAAGTGATATAGGGAAAGGAACTCAGACCAGAACTCAGATCAGGAACTTCTATGCCCATGGTGTGTTCCTATCCATCATTGAGCCTCGAAATCACATAGATGCACTTGAGGATGCAGATTGGATACTAGCCATGCAGGATGAACTCAATCAGTTTGAAAGGAACAAGGTATGGCACCTTGAACAAAAGCCCGAACACCAAAAGGTAATTGGATTGAAGTGGGTGTTCAGGAACAAGCTAGATGAACATGGCACGATCGTCAGGAACAAGGCCAGGTTAGTTGTAAAAGGATACAATCAACAAGAGGGAATAGATTATGAAGAAACATTTGCTCCGGTAGCAAGGTTAGAAGCTATTAGAATTTTAATTGCTATTGCTTCTTTCATGGGTTTCAAATTATATCAAATGGATGTTAAATGTGCCTTTTTAAATGGATTTTTAAATGAGGAAGTATATGTGGAACAACCTCCTGGTTTTGAAAACTCTAAATTTCCTAACCATATCTATAAGCTTGACAAGGCTCTTTATGGGTTGAAGCAAGCTCCTAGAGCATGGTATGAGAGGTTGTCCAAGTTCCTTTTGGAAAATGAATTTAAAAGAGGAAAAGTTGATAAAACTTTATTTCTAAAATCTAAAGGAACTGATCTTCTCATTGTCCAAATCTATGTAGATGATATAATATTTGGTGCTACTAACGAATCTTTGTGTCAGGAATATGCAAATTTAATGAGCAAGGAATTCGAGATGAGCATGATGGGTGAGTTAAATTTCTTTCTTGGTTTGCAAATAAAGCAAACTGAAAAGGGAATTTATATTCATCGACAAAAATACATAAAGGAACTTCTAAAGAAATTTGGGATGGAAACATCCAAAATAAATCACACTCCTATGGGAACTAACACCAGATTGGATGAAGATCCCAAAGGAACTAGTGTGAGTGAAAAGCAATATAGAGGCATGATAGGTTCCTTATTGTATTTAACTGCTAGTAGACCAGATATTTCTTTTAGTGTTGGTGTATGTGCTAGGTTCCAAGCAAATCCAAAGGAGTCACATCTCACTGCAGTCAAGAGGATATTGAGATATTTGAAAGGAACTGATGATCTAACTTTGTTCTATCCTCACAATGACACGTTTGAACTCAAGGGATTTGCTGATGCGGATTATGCCGGTGATTTGGTGAATAGGAAAAGCACTTCAGGTATGGTTCAGTTCCTTGGAACGTGTTTAGTTTCTTGGAGTTCCAAGAAGCAAAACACAGTTGCTCTATCCACTGCAGAAGACGAATATGTAGCAGCTGCTGCATGTTGTTCACAACTGCTTTGGATAAAACAACAACTAAAGGACTTTGGTATTAATTATAATTGTATTCCTATATATTGTGATAATACTAGTGCCATTTGTATATCAAAAGATCCAGTTCACCATTCACGTGTGAAACACATTCACATACGTCATCATTTTCTAAAGGACAATGTAGAAAAAGGTCTGATAAAACTTAAATTTTGTCAAACTGAAGATCAAATTGCTGACATATTAACTAAGCCACTGAATAGAGAAAGATATGAGACATTGCGGATGGAACTTGGGATGATCAAATTAAAGTAATTTGCTAAGAAGTTCCTCCAGGTACGTCAAGTCAATTATTAAAGTTCCTAGAATAATTTTCATTGCAATTATGGTGCGAAAGCATGTTCCTGATGGAATTTGAGATTTATACTCGTAAATGTCTATCAATATTACTCTTATTTTCATGACTGCTATTTGGATGATAAATTAAATGTGTGCATTAATATGTTCCAATAATTCTTATTTTCTTTCTTTCTTCTTTTTTATATAAATTAATTTATTCCTCAAATTAATTTATTTTCATTTTATTTTCCACAAATTAATTTATTTTTTCCACAAATTAATTTTATTTTCCACAAATTATTTTTCTTTTGTAGCTAAAGAAATCTACCCATTAGGAGAGTCAATTTAGAAGAGTCATCATGTTCAAAATTTTATAACTGATTAATTCAACCTTGTTTAAACCTCTACCTAAAAATAAGGAGAGTAAATGGGAGAATGTTTTACAAGCTAAACAAATTACTCTTATTCTCCTCCAGCCATCCACTTATTCCTCCCTCTCTCACTCACGTCATTTTCTATCTATCTCCAAAACCACATTCATTTTATCCATTTTTTTTTTTTAAAAAAAAAAAAAAAAAAAAAAAAAAAAAAAAAAAAAAACTTCATGCACTTTCAATTATTTTTCCTCTACTACCAACTCTTCCAATCAAACCCAAAGAACCTACACAACAAGATCAAAACCCTAGCATCATCTAAGGGGGAATCCAAGCAAAGAAAAGAAGTAGATGATTCAACTATTAAGCTTTAATGTTCTACTCGAGATGTACGGGAATTGAAATTAGGGATGAAAAAAAAAACAAGGAACAATGTATTTAAAGATCAACCCTTGATGAATTGAAGTTGGGTTTGTTGGACCAAAAAAAAAAAAAAAAGGAAAAAAGAAAAAAAAAAGGAGAGGTCCATACTGTGAATTAGATGCTGATGATGATAGGAGTGTAGTAAAATTACTTGTTCTTAGTGCTGAAAATTCTGAAGGAACAAGTAAAGGAGGAAGTCCTTCTGAAAATTCTGAAGGAACTTGAGATAAAGGACTATTAAGAAGATATTGAAGGGAAAACATTCATGTTAAGATAGCCTTTGAGTGGCATGGTTACTACTTCGTAGAAAGGGAATGAATGAAATCATAGGGTGCCTCAAAGAGCTAAAGTTGCTGCTGGAACTTCACCTGATGATACTACAGGAACTTCTAGAGCATCTGCTAATGTTCCCCCCACGAAAGTTCCTGATGATGCTTAACCTGCCACCTAGCCTCTTCTTAGCTCATTTACATTAATTCTTTTGAACTAACTTCGATTTGGTTATAATTTATGAACATGATTTAGGTTTTATTTTATTTTCTTCTTTGACATTTTCATTTCTTTCTTTTGCGTCTTAGTAGTCGGGTAGTAGCTACTTTCTATTTTTCTTTTGTCCTTGGAACATATATATATATGCTATATTTTGCTAATTTCATCCTTGATGCTATTATGATGACTAATATTGCTAGATTGCTACTTGAGTTGTTTTCTTATTCTAGAGATCAGGTATCTGCCATTACTGGTTTAATGGTGCTGTGATGAAAAATGTTTGAGGCCTGATGATTTTGATTTTGATGATGCCAAAAGGGGGAAGAATAATTGGCAAACTAACTTTATTCTTTTTCGTCTTATTTTTCATCTTATTCTCCTATAAAATGGAGTTCCTAATATGTGCATAGTTTACTAACTTGTGAATAGTTAATTCACTTTCTTGATTCCATGTGGATTTAAGATGTATACACCTTTGGTATTTTAATTTAGTTCTTAATTAGTTTAATTTGCTTTTATTTTTCAAAATAAAGAAAAAAACCACAAAAAAATTAAAAATTAAAAAGTCAAAAATATTTAGTTAATTGTTTTTATGTTTTATAAAATGGAAAAATCAAAAAAAAAATTCAAAAATCCTTTTTTCAACGAGTAGATTTGTTTTAGTTTTCAATTAAGTTTGCCTTGGTTTGTCATCATCAAAAAGGGGGAAATTGTTGACATATTCCTTTTATGTTTTGATGATGACATAAACCTCAAACTTAATTACTAATAAGTATCTTTGAGTTCTTGGAAAATTTTAGATCTTGAAGATAAATAAGCACTGAAGATTCAAGCATGAAGATTCAATCATTTGAAGAAACAAGATGGTGATTCAAGTGAAGGTTCGAATCATGAATCAAAGATGTTGCTGTCAAGTTTCTACAGAGAAATCAGAGAAGTTCCTGAAGAGAATTCAGCAAGGAACATGAGAAGAATTTCAAGTATTCCAACGAATTACTTGTTGAAGAGAAGAGAATCATCCATGAATGTTATAATATAATGTTCTAGGGTAAATGTAAGTATATTAATGCATTTAAGTCTGGTTGGAACTTAGTCGTGTCTGTCAGAGGAACTTTGGGTCATGTTCCCAGAGGAACTTGTGTCGAATCAGTTAGTTACTTTAGTCCACGACAGTTGCTATTTTTTAGGGATTGTTTAAATCACTCCTTGACTGTTTTAACCTGTTTAAAACGGTCAAAGACTGACTGGTTTAGTGCAGCCCAATTTTTAGGAATAGTGGGTAGGTAATTTTTGAAATAGTTAGTAGTCAATTTGGTGTCCTTAATTTTAGGATTAGGTTAGTTGTTTTAATTCTGATTTTCTTTTTATTTTATTAATTCATTTCTGGTTTTAAAAATTAAATTTAGAGTTTGAGAATTAAAAAAAAAAAAAGATGTTTTTTTTCGGAAAAATTAAAAAAGAAAAAAACCGGTTTTTAGTTTTTATTTTTTAATTAATTAATTAATCTATTTTTAGGTAATTTATTTAATTTATTATTTCTGATTTTTAGGTTATTAATTAAGTTAGTGGGTTGTTTAAGTTAGTCAAAGTTAGTGGTGTGTGAGTGAGAGTGGTGGTCGTGTAATGGTGTTTATGGGTGGTTATTTAGGCTTCTTCTTCAAGCAATTTTATAACTATTCTTTCTATATATACACACATACAATTCTGATTTAAGATACACACAACAAGAGAGCATACTTTCAGATTTATACTTAGAGTTTGTGTCAAAAGTTCCTAAGTTCCAATTCAGTTTTACATGCATTTCAATATACTAGAGTTATTATTTGAGTTGTAATTGAGAGAAAAGAGAAGAGAAGTGTGTGAGAACTTAGAGAGAACAGAGAAGAAAGAGTCGTGAGAAAGAGAAAGAAAAAGAAAGAGAATAGAATCGTAAGTTCCTACAGGAACTCACGAGGTCCAGAGAGAAATTTAGGATTGTATTAGTTTACAAGGCCTTTATATAAAAGTGGAGTTTTTCTTCCGTGGGCCAGGAAGTTTTTCTCGTTGAAATTTGACTCTTTAAATTTCGTTTTTCTCAAAGTTCCTTTAGGTTTTCAATTCTGACGAAAATCTGTGCTATAAGTTCCACACAGCAATTCACCCCCCCTCTTGCAGTGTTCCTATAGGAATAACACCCTCCCATGCTTCGTAGAGAGCACATGCGAGGCCGATGGGACGCGGTTCCCGAGAGGCCCCCGACTGGACCCACCTTTGAGCAGGGAGAAGCTTCTAGCTCCTCCCAATTTGTCCTCTCACATGCTTTCGCGCAGCTTAACTCGCGCCTCAATCACATCGAGGGCAGGCAAGCTACGCAAACCGATTTAGCTAAGGGGTTTGGACATATTAGCTCACGCCTCGATCAAATCGAGAGCGACCGAGCTACACATGACTTGATGACCGCCCGGCTCTATCACTTTCACGTGAGCCGTGGCGATTTTTCCCCTTACCTTAACTACCCATTTCGACCTCCTTGGCAAGGACCCCCACCAGGGTGGAATGATAGACAACCCACCTACCCTTACTTCCCACCGCGGGACCACCCATCCTTTGATTATCGCATCCCCGGTGCTTGTAACCCTAATGGGGACCTCGCGATGCCTTAGGATGGTTGGCTCCCTGATTACCATGGCGGTTGGGAGCCCTTTACTGAGCGACCTTTCGAGATAGGCATGTATCCGAACAGGCCTGATTACACTCTCCTACCTCACGTTAGTGGCCCTATTGACACGCCCGACGGTGTGGATTTGACCTTTAACTTCCATCCTTCCGAGGAGGATATCCGGGTACGTGAGGATTTGGACCGACGTATGCGGGAGCACTGGGACAGTGCTCCACATTATTTTGGGGGGGTGTTCCCTTAGGTCACTTGGTGCTTTCTTTCTTATTTTGGCGGGAGTTTTGGGGGGTAGCCTAGTGCTCATTTTTCTGGTGTTCATCTAGTTAGTCTAGTAGGTGTTCTTGTGCTGCAGCTGTTCTTGATTGATTGTTTCCTTTCAGGTGTAGTGTGCCTCCGTGGTTTCTTTGCTCCCGTTTTGAAAATCCAAATGCATTTTAATGCTTTGCATTCTAGTTTATTTTCGTAGTTTATTTTTCTTTTCTTATTTTCCTTGGTTTATTTTTATTAGTTTTTGCATACTAGTTTATTTTTGTAGTTTATTTCCTTTTATTTTTCTCCATTTTTTCATGTAGCTTATTTTCGTAGTTTATTTTCTTTTTCCCTTTTACTTTTCCAGGTTTAGTCGTCTCCCGATGACGAAACTAAGGGAATCCTTATAGGGACTTTTCTTTCCTTTAGAGTCTCGATTTCGCACAATTTTCAATGCTTTTTACTAACTCTTAGGATAGAATGCTTTTCCCTTTTAGGAGAACCCTTTAGGACTAGATGTGTATCCAAGTCGGTTTGTGGTACGAGGTTGTCCCTTGTTTAGTTGACGCTGAGTCGGTGGTTTTTTAAACCTAGGTGAGGTTTCGAGCTCCTGCCTTAATTAGACCCTTTTAGGGTTATTCATTTCTGAGCGTCGCATTGTATCCCTCGTCGGTTTTAGTTTATTTGTTTCTTTTGGCTCTGATTTTTGACTTGTGAATTGCTACCGCCCTTTCGAGACTTGGAACATGATTTAGGCACCAACTAACGTCATAGCATCGAGTTTATTTTCGGTCCTTGTAAATATTGTAATAGTGTAATTATTCGAGTATTGTAACTCCTCTAAAAAAAAGAAAAAAATTAATTATTAATTATTTATGTTTTTTATGTCATGTTTTTAGTTCTAATTGTTTATACGCTTGTTTTTCTTTTTTATTTACTTCAAAAAAAAAAGTAAAAAAAAAGAGAAAAAAATAAAATGTACATAATTAGAGAAGGAGATAGTAGTTTTCTTAGCCGACCAGTGTCCTATTGTAAATTATCCTAACGGTCGGTCGGTAATTATTTGTAGTTTCGGACCTTGTATGTAAGATGTTATGACCTTAAGCCCTATTGATTTCATGTTCTCGAAAGGTCTCATCTTTGGTATGCGGCGTCACTTGTCAAATTTCGAGAGACGCTAACTCTGGCGAGACGTGAGTGTCCTCTCCTTTGTTCTTCATGACTCCCTGACGGAGTATTTTTCCCGCCACCGACTTATGTCTGAGATTATTCAAGGGTGTTTGATGGTTGTTAGGTTGTTTAGGCTTGGATACCTCGTAGTCCTTTGAGGTTCTAATGTGTGAAAGGTTTTAGTCCTTAGTTTAGTTAGTTCCTAGCATTGAGATTTGTGCGTCTTAAGACTGTAATAGGAGACCTTAGTCCCTTGTAGAATTCCTCTCCTGAGGGATTTATCGAACTCTTCGCGCAGTAGTTTCTTGGGGAAAAGCAACGTCTTAGTTTGGGGGAGTTTGATAACCGACTTTTTTTAAATGTTTTTCTTAGCTTTTAGGTTAGTTTTATAGCTTAGTTTTCCATTTTCTTATTTCATTTTGTTATTTTTATTTCCTTTTTGTAGTTTAGTTGTGCTTCGGCTATTTTGCAGTATTCTTGCTATGTGTTACTCCTTTTTGGTCGTTTTCCCCATTTTTGTCGATAACTCATACTTCATGGAATTCGACGAGTCGTTCGAGCATCGGATATCTGAGCCAAGGCACATTTAGAGGCTTTTTGCAAAAGGAGGGGTCACTCCCCTAGTAGCACGGTCACTGCCAAGCTCTGAAATGAAGAATTAAGCACCAGACCAAAGGAGCGGCCACGCCTCTTCTTTGCACGGCCGCTCCTATAAAGGAGCGGTCGCTCCTCATGCTTGCACGGCCGCTCCTTTTGGCAGCTGTGTTTTCTCGCGTTTTCTGGTCGTGTTTTTGCTTTGTAAATTACTAGTGTATATATACTTTGAAAGCTCGTCTTGTAACCCTAGATTAGAGCTCGTGAGAGTCTCTTCTCTCACCTTAGCTTAGCTTGTAACCCTTTAGATTTCTTTGGTATCAAATAGAGCTGATCAAAAGTGGCCCGGCCCGCTTTTTTGCGGGCTTTGGACATGAAAATTAGGCCCGAATTTGGGCCCGGCCCGATTTTTTTATTTTTTCGTGCGGGCTTTGGACATTTAAAATTAAACTTTTTGGTTACTTTTTTAGGCCCGACCCGAAAAAGCCCGAAAAGCCCGCCAAACCCGCACTAAATTTTCGGGCTTTGGCTAAGAAATTTGGGCCCGAACTAAGCCCGGCCCGAACCTGGCCCGCTTTATGGGCTTGATTTTTATGCATCGGGCTGGCTCGCACCCGGCTCGGCCCGGCCCACGATTACCTCTAGTATCAAACACTTTGATTTATGTATTGAATCTCTAGTTTGTTCTTCAATGTCTTCTTAACTTGCTCTTCAATCTTCAAGGTACTTTATTGCTTTGATTTCTTGGTTTTTTGTTGTTTAATTGTTAGTTTAGTTGTTTATGTTTGTTGTTTGTTTGTTGTTTTAGTTATTTATGTTTGTTTCTTGTTGGTTTTAGTTGGTAGTTTATTTAGGTTTTGGTGTTAGTTTAGTTTTATGTTTAATTGTTAGTTTGTTAGGTTAGTTGTTCTTAGTTTTAGGTTTTAGTTTATTAATTTAGTTGTTCTTCATTTTAGTTATTATTTATGTTTTTAGTTTTAGTTTTAATTATGTTATTGTTAATTATGTTTGAGTAGTTTAGTTTCTAGGGTTTTGAGTAATCTTCTCAAATCCTCTATGTTTGTGGTTTAGTCGTGTTTAGGCTTGGTTGTGATATGTTCGGTACCTCAGGATTCGGTAATGTTGAGTCTTGTGTCTAGCTAACATAGGAATCATTGAAGAATCCTCACCGAAGGGCCGAAAGGTGAACGTGTGTGATAAGTTCCTTTGCCCGATTGATGGAAGCACCACGAAAGTTGGGCCTACGATCAAGGGAAAGTTACCGGTCTTCGTGATTTTGTGCTTAAGGCTTGATAGACGTGTCGCCGCACGAAAGTGGGTTGTATATGTCTTTTCGGTCATCGTACTAGCTCGAAAGAGTAGTGCGATCTTAGAACGACCTCCCCTTTATCCATGACCTAAGCCTAAGTTTGATTGATTCACAATTCATGGTGGTTTGAGTTGTGATCTCTTACCCTAGTCCCTTTTTATTCTTGTTTCCATAGTGTAGCTTTAGTTAATTCCCGTAGTTCTAACCGCCTCTCGCGACCATCCATTGACCTAGCTTTTTCAACACTCATGCTTAGATTAGTGCGAAATACCTTCCCCGTGTTCGACACCCCCACTCTTACTACGACGGGGGTTTTTATTTGGTGAGAAAATCCCTCCTATCATACGTTGAAGCCGTGTTCGAGTGGTTGCAGCCGTGTGCAGTGGTTCGTGGTGTTGCCCGGTGTTCGTGTGTGGCCGTGAGTTTTAGGCCGTATGGAAAGAATTGGGCAGCGAGTTTTTGAGTTCTTTTGCAATTAATTCTCAACATACTATTCTACCTTAATTTCTATACTATGATTATAGGGTAGATTAAATGATCAAATTGGGATAGTTTGTTGATGAATGTTGGCTATGTTATGCGTGAATGTTGGGCTGATTTGGGTGATTATTTTATGATATTTTGTTGAGTTTTCATGCATGTTATGATGACCTATGATAATCTTATGTTTGATCATGTTTATGTATGATTCATGTGATGTTTTGAAGCATGGGAATTGATGAAATTTTGTTGAATTATGCGTGTGATATTGAGTTCTTGTTGAGTTCTTGTTGGGTTCTTGTTGAGTTCTTGATGAGTTCTTGATAGTCTTGATGAGTTCTTTGTTGAATCTTGATGAGTTCTTTGTTGAATCTTGAAGTTCTTGAATTAGTTCATGTGTTCTTTAAAGGTAAATGATAATTAAAGTTTATTAAAGATTATTAAAGGTTACTAAAGAAAGTTAAAGAAAGATAAAGGAATGACAAAGATTGGTTAAAGAAGTTCCAAGATTATGGTAATGTACATGGTTAAACTCAAGAAAAGGCGTAAGATGCGATCTTGATAATAATAAAGATGTAAAGAACGTAAAGATTAGCTTGATTTTACTGTTAGACGCCTAATCTTAGAGTAAGATTCTAAGACTTGGGTTAAGACGTTGCCCCTATCCTAACCGCGGTATTAGGATAGTTGGAGTTCCTACTATGTCGTCCTCATGATATGGTTTCCGAAAGATGGGTCTATGGGTTTGGGAGAAAGATTCTCATTCCTGGCATAGTAAGAAAGTTCGTTCGCGTAAGATACGTTCGTACAAGCATAGTCCGGTCTAATATGTAAATGATAGCGACAAAGTTTAAGTAATGATAAGAATTAAGTAATAATGTTAATCGAGTTTTTTGTTATTATTATTATTATTATTGATAATGTTGCTTTATGGTTGCTTGTCTGATTTATTTTATGATTATGTGTATCCATGTTAGGGTGGGACTGTTATGTTACTCGCCACTGACAGTGGATTGTTGTTAATTTTCAGGTAACTTCGATGTTGACGGTGTTTCTTTGTAACGACCCGTAATTTAGCAGCGTTGTTTTCGGGGAAAACAACAATCACAGATCATTAACTTCTAAAACTTCAAGATCAAATTCATAAACTACAGCGGAAGCTCTATAACTTAATCATATTATTCAATAAAAACTGTTAGTTAATCCAAAAATAAATATTAAACCAATATCCTTTACTATTACAAAACAAAGAATAGACTACTAAAACAAATAAACATAATCTAAACTAGTCATCGGGTCACTTCTAAGCTGGCTAGCTCACAATCCCAGCCCATACGTAGCCAAAACTCAATCACCACCTGTACCTGAAATAGAATTGTGGGGGGGGTCCACAGTCAGTGGTGAGTAATTAGATTGTTCTACCTAATCAGTAGAACACAATTAGTAACATAACAATCAGAACAGATCATCTGAACAGTTGAACAAGTCATCTTGCAAAGAAATCATAACGAACACATCCAGTATGCAGCGGAAACAAACATACATTCTTAACGTAACCTACAACTCAGCTTAACCATCTAAAGACTTCTAATCCTTATCATCAGCTCATATATCCTTTCCTTTCAGGTGCTAATCTATGACCAGTCATATGCTCGTAGGGGAAACCTTAATTCTTCCCCAACTTTCCTTGCTCATGCCGGGTCAACCACGAAGATCTACTCCCCAAGCACTGGGATCAAGAACTGTCCCCAATTCGAAGATAGGACAGTGGCTTCGACTATGCCTATGTTCATGGCAACTTAAGCCACTAGATAGGTGGTCACTTCATAGTTAATCATCTTTTCATTCAATTCAATTTTGTTCTATTCTGTTCTGTTCAATTCTTGATTCCTTATCACAATTCAATTCCTTATTGACACAACTTTTCTTCCTTTCAGTTCCAACTCATCTTAACTTGTCCCAAAACTCTAATCTTTTTCATGAATCACTCGACATTAATCACCTTAATAACAATAATCATCTCATACTCTTAAATAAACCCAATATCAAACTCATAACTTAATAGAATTAACCTATAATCGTAACAACTAACCATCATCGACAGGTAATACTTAAAACAACATAAAAATCACATTTTTCTTACTAATCATCACACGGCAACCATCAATACAAAGCAAGATTCAATTTTTGATTTATCAAGACACAATCATCATAAAGCAGTCATATAAACTTGTCAATAAAATCATAGAATCATAACATAAGCCTATAATCATCATATAAAGATTAAATCAAGAACAAAATCAATTCTTTTAACATACATAACCTCACGGCATCCTTTAGCTCAACATAATAACAAGATTAATTTCAGGAAACGTTCATAGCATGATTATATTCAAGATTCAATTCAAGATTATCATCAAAGAACAAATAAAGATCAAGATTACAACTTAAAGATTAAGAATTAAACTTAAAGATCGTGTTTTTAAACCAAGAAACCACACGGCATGCAAGAGTAATACACGACTCAACATCATACTCATCGATCAAGATCATTCACAATTTAGTACATCAATTCTACAACAGCAAGAATCATAAAACAATCATAGAATTATCATAGAACATGCTAATAACTCATCAAATCATCATAGAAACTCAAATAGGCCACACGTCCATCCCCATAATATACATTCAATTAATTCAAATTAAAATCATCATAATTCTATGCAATCTTACATAGTTCTAACTATTCAAAATCATATTCTAAAAGCTATGAAACTAATCTATTCTAAAGATTAAGTAAAAGCAATTCAATTACCTTTGAAGATGGAAAGGGGTTCGAAAATAATCAAGGCTACACGGTTCTTGAAGGGTTCTTTAAGGTTTCTTTGAGTTCTTTGATCAATCTTTTAGGGTTGAAGCAAAAGGAAAGGGATAGAAATAATTTATTGATTGATCTTTGAAGGAAGATAATTAAAGAATTTGATTGTTGTAAATCTTCCCTAGGCCGTGAAACATAGAAAGAAAATATGGGTTTTGGTTCCTTTAGTTTAGTAGAAAAGATAGGAAAGCAGGAATAAAAACAGGATTTTTGGAATAAGTCAAACAGATGAAGAATAATAATATTGATTAAAAACAAATTAAGTAAAAAGAAAAGATAAAAGAGGTCCGTGTAGGTTATAGAAGAAGAGGAGTCAAAGCTTCCTAAATTGTAGGGGAGAAATAGAAGAGTAATGATAAAAATATTGTTTTTTTTTACAATATGGTAAAATAGATAAAGAATTGATAATATCGGTTAAAACAAATCAAATGAAATAATTGAAGGAAAATAATCTAAGGTGGACGTGTAAAATAAAGGGGAACAAGGTTGTTTCCTTCCTAGAATATAGTAGGAAGTTTAGAAGAACAAAAATAGGGTTTTAAATGGAACCATATAGTTATGAAAAAATAAAGGTCAAGCAAAGTAATCAAATGAATTAATTAAAAGGAAGATAAATAAGGGAACCGGGAATACAGAATAAATAATAAGAATTAATCGATTCCTAAAATCTAGTAAGGAGAATAGATAAGCAAATAAATTGTTTAGGCTTGGTCAAAACTAGATAAGGGCTTATGATAATAGAACAAGAGAAATAAATTAATAATAATAAACTTTCCAAAAGGGCCGTGGATAATAGGGTAAGTAAATAATAAATTGGGCTCGGGTTTTAGGCAAATAAGATAAAGGGTTCAGGCCACGACTAAAATAATTGAATTGCTACAGAAATTAATAATTAATTAAATAATAATTAATTAAATAGGTAATTAATTATACATTTAATTAATTATGAAAAATTTAAAATATCCCGAAATTTCGGGGTATTACATTCTTAGCTTTGGGTTGGGCGAGTGCCGTTGTATTTTTATTTGCTTAGTTTGTATTTTGTTTTTAGTTTGGACGATTAGTATTTGTATTTTGTATATTCTAACTCTAATAATAGTTAGAGTTGATTTCTAATAGTGATTATTTTGGGTTTAGTATCGTACAATCTTGTGGGTTTTGTAGTTTTGGGATTTAGTAATAATATTTCTTTCGAGGTTTTGTTTGATTTTTAAGTATGATTGTATGTTAGTTCGACTATTCGACTTGTCGGTTTCTTCCGCGCCGGTTTAAGCGAGTCCGGTCGTCACAGTTAGCGTGTTCGATGCATATAAGAATGAGATGTTTACATTACGGGCGATGCTTTTCTGTACCATCAACGAGTTTCCAGTTTATGGTAACTTATCAGGGTACAAAACCAAAGGTAAGAAAGCATGTCCGATTTGTATGGATGATATGAGTGAGGTTTATATTAAAAAAATTTCTCATCTCCCAAACCCAATTCTCCAAGATCACCGGGTCAGCTGTGCCATCATAGGATGGGGGTCGGTGTCGAGTGATACGGTCAAAAGAAGACTAACTACTTGGCGCCTGAACTCCCCGTTGGGCCAATGTGAATTTGCATCCTCTAATGCATGATGACGGTTGCGGGAATTGAGGGATCGAGCAGGAGATGCCATCATAACAAGGAAATAAACGCGTTAGGATTCAACAAATAGCACACTAGAAAGCTAAATAAGTGAAAAATTATTCCTAACCCAGGTCACTACCCGAGTCAACTCACGCTATGGTTCAAGGTTATGTGATCTAGGTTACTCTCATGATAACATAAAGCACTCATTTTTCGGGTTACTTATAAAGAAGTAATCCTAAGGTTCAGCTCGTATACCAACTGTAACGACCCATCTTTTCGTGCACTAACGTTAGACAAATTGTTACTAACCGATTCATTAAGTAAATAAACTGTAAATTCATTAAAAGAGGAAGAAATATTATTAAGAAAATCTCAAAAAATACGTTGAACTATTAGAAATAATTCTTCAAAGTTTATTGGCAAAGTTCTACTATTCTAAACTAGAAGTCCAAAACAAATTCTAAATAAACTATCCTAGTAAACAGAAGTCAGGTGCCTAAGACTCATAAAGCTGCTCACCTGTAAAATAAGGGGGTCCACCGTCAGTGGCGAGTAACTAGACTGTTCCACTTAGCAGTGGAACCAAGCAACATAAAATAATATATCAAATCGCAGGCATAACATAATCAATTAAGTCATCAATCATAACATCAAGTAATGCAAACAACAACGTACAACTGGAAACATAGGCTGCGAAACAACAGCATGATCATCATATACCATACTAAAAGATTACAGCACTCAATCATCAATGCAGTTAACAACAACAATAGACATTAATAATATCCCCAACATGACCGAAGTCGATAAAACAAACGATATCCCCGCCATGGCTCGAGGCCGATACAACAAACAATATCCCCGCCACGCCTCGAGGCCGATACTACAAACAAGTCCCCGACACGGCCTTGAGCCGATACAACAAATAAAGTCCCCGACACGGCCTTAAGCCGATACAACATACAACGTCCCCAACACGACCTCAAGCCGATAAAACATATAACGTCACCGGCATGGCCTTCAGCCGATACAATATTGACACGATCGACTCAAAGCGATAAATAACACGACCCTAAATCAAAGCAACAAATGAAACAACTCGAAGCCAAAATGAGTATCAACATTCACGCATGACTCTCACGAATTGACACAACAAGTTCAACAATTCATAGAAGCAATTTGCACACTCACTAAATACCTTATGAATAACAAAAAAATTAAACATAAAGATTCGATTTTATAAGAGTGCAAGGTTCGAACATTATCCATGAAAAAGGGCCATTCGGCCTTCATGGAATCAAGCACGAAAATATAGCAACAATTTCATGACAAAATTAAAACTTAGGCATTCATCAAGATTCAGGACAAGATTCATTAGTTCTACAAAAGATTCATAAAGATCGAAACTTTCATAACAATACCTAAAGAAAATTCAAGAAAACAATCTAGGAATACACTTATACTACTCGGCCATCAAGATTAAATTCAATATTGGGTTTTTATCAATCAAAAAGCATGAAACAATAAAGAAACTTCATTAAATTAAACAAGAATTTAAGATTAGGCAAGGTTATAACAAAAAGATTCAATCTTGGTTATGAACACTAAATAGGCGCATGGAACAATAAATAAAAATGCAAACTTTAAACTTCCATCATGATTTTACAAGATCAAGAACAATAAAATTCATGCTTAATAATCAATCATGCATAAAATTGAATAAAAATTCATGCTTTAATTCAACATGATCACATGTATAAGTCCATCAATAATAACAATTCAAGATTCATTAATTTGCATCAAGATTCATATGAAATTATCGAATAAAGATTAGTCAATTGTAATAACTTGAAATTTTGGGCTATAAAATTTCGTTGCTAATCTATACGTTGCTATTAATTATTGTTTTCGTTTGGATTCGAGCAAGCCTTTTTACCCTTTTTACCGGCAAACCCGATTAATTATTCTATTATAAGCCCAAACCCGTCTATACTTTGCCACTTGGGCCAAAGCCCAAGATCGTGCTACGCATCCACCCACACTGCTCCCCCCTTGTTAGTGAGTTAATAATATTTGACCCTATCCTAACTACTCCTAATATCCCTCCTAAACAAAAGCCCCCGTTTTTTTTTACTCATGCTACCTCTATAAATTAAGCCACTTGAAATCACACCCCATATTGCATCAAAATACACGACTCTCATAGAATTCCATCATCAAAATAATTTCTTTAATGTTCAACCTTTGCTCCTCATCACTTGCTTCAAGATCTGCACCTAACCTTTGAAGCACAAGATTGAAACACGAAGAGAAAGAACCTTCAAGCCCTGTTCGAACACCCTCACGGCCGATCCCAAAGGGACCTTGCTCGATTCTTTTGTTGTTTGTTCTTCGTTCAATATGTAATTAGATGCTTTACTTATTAATAGAATTAGATTAATCATGTAGTTAGTTTAGAACTCCTTTAGATTAGGTTTGAATTAATGAAATTCATGTTTACTATTTTCCTAGTGATGGCCGAGTGTTAGGATGATAATAGGATAGATTAATTTCTTGTTTTTGTTGCGATTTCATGTTTGTTTGATATTTTCTTGCTAGTATCATAATAATTTATTGTTTCTTGAAAGAACCGAATTGTCATATTTCTTGCTAATGTTCGAGTGTTTCAAGGATTAAAGGATTAACATTGTCATGTTATTTTGTTCTATCTACATTCTAGTATGACTTTCTTAAATTAATTATTTAATTATTCTTAATCTTGATTTAAAGAAGTAAAATCTTGAATTTATACATTGATTTTGAATGTTATTTTGAAAATATTAGATGGTTGGACTTTCTTGAATATTAAAACAAGTATGGATTTTGATGAAATTAGGTTAGTTAATTTAATTTAATTTGTTAATTTTTGTCTTAATTAATTAATCTTGATTTAATATTATTTTGCAAAATTCTCTCAAGAATGTCGAATGATCTAATTATAGTAAAGATTGATTTTTATAAATTTTTCTTGATTGAAAGATTAAAACTTGGACCTTTCAGGAATTAATTATGATTTATTTAGCTTCTTGATTAATTGTTGATGAAAGATTATATTATTGTTTGTTGCTTGAAAATGTTGAGTGAATTATGTTTTTAGTGCCAAGAATTAAGTTTTATTAGACTAATGTATATGTTGGATTTAAGTATTGAATTATATGAATGTCGTGAATTAATTGTTAAATTATATGATCAAGTTTGAACTATGATGTTGATTTATGCGTGTGATGTTGAGTCTGTTCGAGTGATTGGACCAAGTGTTGTCATGACATTAGACAATTATTAACGTTGAATTCTAGAGTTAAAATAAAGTTTTAATCTAGAATTCGTTTGAAGTAAAGTTAAGATGACCAAAAGAGAAGATAAGAATAAGATGATAATAATAAAGAACGGTGATACGATTATGATGAATGATGATATGAATAAGATGATGATGATGATACGTCAAAGTGAAGATAAGATGATTGAATAATAAGATAATTGAATAAATATGAAGTGACATCTCGTCTAGTGGTACACGAGCCACGAAAACGAGTATAGTCGAGCCACTGTCCCGCTGCGGAATGGTGACAGTTCTGGATCTTAGGGTATGTTGTTGCCGCGGTAGTAGTACATGAGCCGCTACTGAGGGGCTACGGGCTATGACATGGTCCTCACATGAGGGGGCTACGGTTAGGATACATGAGTCCTCACCGACATATTTAAGGAAAGTTGGGGTGACCACGGATCCTTTACGAGCATAGACTGTGTCATGGATTAGCGATAAGAATTGATTAAGAAGTATAAGATGTTAGAGTTGACAGTGGACTAGAGTCTAAGTTGAACCCGGTCAAGGATGAGTTCGAGTTAGGAGTATTCGGTAAAGAATGATTGATTTCAGCTGCGTTGACTGATTACTCAATGATTGACTGGTTGGTTTATGATGATTAATGTGATGGTAGTCTTAATTGATTAATATTGTTGTTTGTTTTATTTGATTATGTGATTGATTGAGTTCTACTAATAAGTAGAACATTCTAATTACTCCCACTGACTGTAGACCCCCTTCCTTCCCCTCTACAGGTAACGATGAACAGTAAGATGGAGTAGATAGCATGGGTCGGGATTCTTGGGCTTGCGAGTGTGATTGTTTTAGCTACCCGATTCCTATTAGTAGTTTTAACTCTGTATTTTGATTTTACTAGCTTTTGTAGTATTATTTCGTAGCAGTTGTAGAACTTTGGGATGACCCTAATTATGATTTTATGGAAGTTTAAATAATAAAATATGTTATCTCCAAAGTTGCCTATTAATCTTAGATTGTTTCAATAAGTACTATGAACATTTTCGACCTGACTTGTTGATTTCTACGAAATCAACGTTCCTAAAAGATAGTTCGTTACACAATAAATAAACATTTAAAGATTCAATAAGAACTAAAAATAACAAGTAAAGAAACGAAGAACAACACCCTATGCTACACGACAATCACACGCCCAACAACAATCATCATGGTAGCTCTCTCTAATCTAGTTATTCTATGATGATTAGTCCTAATAATAAGTGAAATATCTAGTTACCTAATGAATTAAAGCACAAAGATCAAGCCTTTTCTTCTTTCCCCACACGCACCTACGTTCGAACCAATCAAGGCAAAATCGAATTCACAAAACAACAATCTTCAAGATTGTTGAAGGTTTCGAAGGATCTTTTGTGATGGTTTTTGATTGATGGATTAAAGGAACTTTTTGGTTGATTTTTTTATGGGACCCATGAGGTTAAGTAGAAGAGGGGGTTGAAGTTATTTTGTGTTTTTTGATGATCTTAGAGTTATAATGAGATTAGGTAGCTGGGGTATTTATAAAGTAATGGTAGTCTTAAGGTTATTTTTGGGATCAAAAGGCAAGTAAAAATATGGGAAATAAAAGGAATGGGGGCCGGACATGGGGTAAAACAAGACAAGCCTTTGGGCTTAATTCACTAGCACATAAGAGTTTAAGATTGTTGGCCCAGCTTTAAAGGAATTTGGGTCCAATAGGCTTAAACTGCACAAATCAAAATGAAATTTTATAACCCAAAATTTAGGGTTATTACAGTCTTCCCTCCTTAAGAAAATTTCGTCCCCGAAATTTCATAAGGAAGCACAAGTAAGCACAGAAATAAACACATTAATTAAAATAAACGCCTCTTCTTCGAACAGCTCAGGGTAATTCTCTCGATGATAGAGAAATTACAGAACTCACAGGACATTCCCCCGTGTTTTAGCTTTAGACTCAGAGGACTTGGCAACTGATGATACAAGAGTACTCGTATCAAAAAACACAAGGAAAGACATAAGATAAACCCGGAATATACCTGTGACGACTTTTGGCTCAGCTGCGGCTTCTTCTTGAGTCATGCGGAATACGCGGTTCCGCTCTGGAGCTTTGTTGCCTGTATCTGCAGCTCGCTTCTTTGGGCAAAACATTGACTTATGGCCAGCTTGCCCACCCTCATAACATATGATCGGTTTACCATCGCACCTTATTCCGGGGTGAACTTCCTTCTTGAAACCGTTACAAAACCTCGGGCCTCGATTCTGAGATGATTGGTTGAACTGTTGCGGACTCCTGTCGTCTTCGAGGTGATGCTTCTTAGCTTGAGATGGGGCGAGAAACGCAGGAGCTCTTTTTTTCTGCATGCCTCTTCTTCAACTATTGAGGCATGGATTGTTAGGGCCTCTATAATCCCTCTGGAAGGTTGTCACACCGCTTCTGATCACATGAGATCAGATGCGAGAATCTACCTTCTTGATGTACCTCTTCACCCTTTCAGATTCAAAGGAAATCACTGAGGAAGCGAATCTGGAGAGCTCAGTGAACTTGTCCATATAGGCTTGAACGGACATTGTGCCTTGAGTTAGAGTTAAAATCTCTTCCTGCTTCTGCCAACGGAGCTCATTAGGGTAGAATCGATCCTGAAGCCTTTCAACAAATTATGGCCACTGAAACGGTAGACTCTGCTTAAGATCCGGCTTAACAGTGCACCACTTGTTGTCTGCTTCACTCTTGACGAAAACGCTGCAATCTGCACTTTCTCCTCTTCCGGAAATCCAGTAGCCTCGAAAATTTTTCTCATCTCCCGAACTCAATTCCCCAGGATCACCAGGTCTGTCGTTCCATGATAGGTCGGGGTCGGTGTCGAGCGATACGGTCAAAAGAAGACTGACCACTAGGCACCTGAACTCCTTGTTGGGCCAACGTGAGGAATGCATCTTCTAATGCACGACAACGGTTGAATGAATTGAGGGATCAAGCAGGAGATGACATCATAGCAAGGAAATAAACGCGTTAGGATTCAACAAATAGCACACTAGAAAGCTAAATAAGTGAAAAATTATTCCTAAACCACGTCACTACCCGAGTCAACTCACGCTAAGGTTCAAGGTTATGTGATCTAGGTTACTCGCTCTCATGATAACATAAAGCACTCATCTTTCGGGTTACTTATGAAGAAGTAATCCTAAGGTTCGGCTCTGATACCAACTGTAACGACTCGTCTTTTCGTGCGCTGACGTTAGTGGAAATAACGTCGAAGACAGATTGTTACCAATCGATTCATTAAGGGATAAGCTATAAATTTTGTAAAAGAGGAAGAAATTTTTATTACGAAAATCCCAAAAATGCTTTCAACTATTAGAAATAATACTTCAAAGTTTATTGGCAAAGTTCTACTAGTCTAAACTAGAAGTCCAAAGCAAATTCAAAATAAACTATCCTAGTAAACCAAAGTCAGGTGCCTAAGACTCATCAACATGCTCACCTGTAAAATGGGGGGGTCCACCGTCAGTGGCGAGTAACTAGACTGTTCCACTTAGTAGTGGAACCAAGCAACATAAAATAATAGATCAAATCGCAGGCATAATATAATCAATTTAGTAATCAATCATAACATCAAGTAATGCAACAACAACAACGTACAACTGGAAACATAGGTTGCAGAACAACAACATGATCATTATATACCATACTAAAAGATTATAGCACTCAATCAACAATACAACTAACAACATCAATAGACATTAACAACATCCCTGACATGACCGAAGTCGATACAACAAACAATATCCCCGCCACGGCTCGAGGCCGATACAACAAACAATATGCCCGCCATGGCTCGAGGTCGATACAACAAACAAGTCCCCGACACGGCCTTGGGCTGATACAACAAACAAAGTCCTCGACACGGCCTTAAGCCTGTACAACATACAAGGTCCCCGACACGTCCTTAAGTCGATACAACATACAAATTCCCCGACACAGACTTAAGCCGATACAACATACAAAGTCCCCGACACGGCCTTCAGCCGATACAACATTGACACGACCGACTCAAAGCAATAAATAACACGACCAAAAATCAAAGCAACAAATGACACGACTCTAACAAAAAACGAGTACCAACATTCACGCATGAATCTCACGAATTGACACAACAATTTCAACAATTCATACAAGCAATTTGCAGACTGACTAAACAACGTATGAATAACAAAAAAAATTAAACATAAAGATTCGATTTTATAAGAGTGCAAGGTTCGAACGTTATCCGTGAAAAAAGGGCCATTCGGCCTTCATGGAATCAAGCACGAAAATATAGTAACAATTTCAGGGCAAAATTATAACTCAGGCATTCATCAAGATTCATGACAAGATTCATTAGTTCAACAAAATATTCATAAAGATCGAAACTTTCATAACAATACCTAAAGAAAATTCAAGAAAACAATCTAGGAATACACTTATACCACTCGGCCATCAAGATTAAATACAAGATTGGGTTTTTATCAATAAAAAAGCATGAAACAATAAAGAAACTTCATAAAATTAAACAAGAATTTAAGATTACGCAAGGTTATAACAAAAAGATTCAATCTTGGTTATGAACACTAAATAGGCGCATGGAAGAATAAATAAAAATGAAAACTTTAAACTTCCATCATGATTTTACAAGATCAAGAACAATAAAGATTCATGCTTAATAATCGATCATGCATAAAATTGAATAAAAATTCATGCTTTAATTCAACATGATCACACGCATAAGTCCATCAATAATAACAATTCAAGATTCATTAATTTGCATCAAGATTTATATGAAATTATCGAATAAAGATTAGAAAAAGCATACACATTTAAAGATTCAACAAGAAGTAAAAATACAAGTAAAGAAACGAAGAACAAAACCCTATACTACACGGCAATCACACGGACAGCAACAATCAGCATGGTAGCTCTATCTAATCTAGTTATTCTATGATGATTATTCCTAATACTAAGTGAAATATCTAGTTACCTAATGAATTATAGCACAAATATCAAGCCTTTTCTTGTTTCCCCACACGGCACATACGTTTGAACCAAGCAAGGGAAAACCGAATTCACTGAAGGTTTCGAAGGATCTTTTGTGATGGTTTTTGATTGATGAATTAAAGACAACTTTTTGGTTGATTTTTTTTATGAACTAAACTAATGGTAGTCTTAATTTATTTGTGGGCTTAAAAGGGAAGTAAAAATATGGGAAATAAAAGGAAGGGGGGATGGACATGGGGTAAAACAAGACAAGCCTCTAGGCTTAATTCACTAGCACATAAGAGTTTAAGATTGTTGGCCCAACTTTAAGGGAATTCGGGTCCAATAGGCTTAAAACACTTAGAGTTTGTTTCCAAGTTCCATTAAGTTCCAATTCAGTTTTGCTTGCATTTCAATATACTAGTTTGTCTTTGAAGTGTAATTGAGAGAAAAAGAAAAGAGAAGTGTGAGAACATAGAAAAAGAAAGAGAAGAAAGAAGAAAGAAAAGTGAGAATATATAGAAAAGAAAGAAAAGAAAGAGAGAAAGAGAACAGAGTCGTAAGTTCCTACATGAACTCACGAGGTCTAGAGAGAAGTTTAGGATTGTAATAGTTTACAATGCCTTCATATAAAAGTGAAGTTTTTCTTCCTTGGGCCAGGAAGTTTTACTCGTTGAATTCTTTCTTTTATTATTCAATTTTCATTTAAGTTCCTTTCGGTTTTAGTTTCTGCCGAAAATTTGCACTACCAGTTCCACACATCAATTCACCCCCCTCTTGCCGTGTTCCTACTGGACTAACAATTGGTATCAGAGCAGGAACTCAGAACGTTCAAGACTCCTTGAAGAGAGATCCGGGCAGTATGAACATGTATGAGAAATTAGAAGAAGGGTACTCATCTCAGAGACCTCCCATGTTTAATGGAAAATTCTATGCATATTGGAAAAATCAGATAAAAATTTATATCAAAGCCGATAACTATCAAGTGTGGAGAGTCGTCGAAGTCGGTGACTATAAGATAACTAAAACTAATGCTAATAATGAGATAGTTCCTATAGAAATTTCTGAATATGAACGTGAAGACTTTGAAAAAATGGAGATAATGCAAAGGCCATAAATTTACTTCATTGTGGTCTTGGACCCCATGAACATAATCGTATTATGGGGTGCAAGAGCGCTAAACAAATATGAGATTTGTTTACACACTAAGGTACTAATTAAGTTAAGCGGTCTAAAATTGATTTATTAATCTCTAAATATGAAAGGTTCGAAATGTTGCCTAAGGAATCTATCCAAGATATTCTTACTCGTTTCACTAACATCATAAATGAGCTTGTATGCTCTGGAAGAGATATTCCCATTAATGAACATGTTAGAAGGGTCTCGAGGAGCCTTCCACAATACGAGAGATGGAAAGCCAAAGTAATCGCACTTATGGAAACAAAGGACTTTACAAAGTTCAACATCGAGCAATTGGCAGCTTCTTTGTTAACCCATGAATTACATCTGGAAACCAACGGAGAAGGTTCCAAAACAAAGGATTAGCCTTGTAGGCAGAAGAAAGTGATGAAACAGAAGAAGATGACGAGACATCATTGCTCGTTAGAATATTCAAAAGAGCCTTCAACAGGAACCGAAGTTCCTTCAGGAACTCTGGCAGAAAGCTGTCAAGTTCCAAGAAGGACTTTGGATGTCACAAGTGCGGCTCCACTGATTATTTCATCAAGGAATGTCCAAAGTGGGAAAATGAGAAGCCTAAATCTAAAGGGAAGGAATCATTTAAGGAAAAGAAGGATTACAACAATGAAAAATTCTACAAGCCTTCTTATTCCAAAAATGATGTTTTTAAAGCAACGATAGCTGCATTGGGCGATTCCGAATTAGAAGAAGAAGAGGAGGAACAACCTGAATAGGAGGCGGCTCACTTGTGGTTAATGGCAAGATCAGATGTGCCCGAGTTGCCACAGGAACTCGACGAGAAGCTAAGCCTCAATCCTTATTATTTAAACTCTCTGCCTAAACAAAAACTTGTTGACTTAGTTATTGATTTGCAAAAAAAACTTGATGAATGTTAAAAAGGAAAAGAATGAGTGTGAAAACGCACTCAAAGTTAGTAAGGAACATAGTGACTGGTTTAAGGGTAATAAAGTTGAAACTGAAAATAGATTCTTTGACCTATTTGAAAAAAACAAAGCTTTAATGACTAAGGTTGAAAATCTTGAAAGGGAATTAAGCTAGACAACAATGAAACTTAACTGCTATAAGTTGATTAATCTTGATTTAAAATCTGAAAGTTCCAGTGAAAGTTCCTCCAGGATTTCTGGACTAAAGGAACTCAAAACTGGCTTGGAAAAAGCAAAATTTGATAATGAAAAACTGTCACTGGAACTTACTAAAATTAAAAGGGATAAAGATAATCAACGAGAAGTTCCACAATAGATTCTGAATGCTCAAGCAAAAAGGGCCGAAGGTTTGGGATTTAACTATAAACAAAAAGGGAGAAATCAGGAAAAAAAATATGTGCAACTTCCAAGCAACATGCGGGAACTCAGGTCATTTGAAAGACCAGTGTTCCAAAAGGAACAACTCATACATATGTTAATCTGAAATGGATTGAAAAAGAATTGTGATGATATGTCTACAAAGGAACCCAAGGAAACCTGGGTTCCTCAACCTAACCACTAATTATTCTTGTATGAACTAGTGAGGGAGAACACCACATGGTACCTTTACAGTGGATTTTCCAAGCAAATGACCGGAGAAAAATCTAACTTTCTCTCACTAGTAGCCTACTCAGGGGGAATTATGGCGTTTGGTGACAATCAGAAAGGTAATATAATTGTCGTAGGTAAGGTAGGTCAGTCAAGTTCCCATAGCATAGATAATGTCTTTCTTGTGGACGGTTTGAAGCATAACTTATTTAGTATTTTACAATTTTGTGATAAAGGAAACTCTGTAAATTTTACTAATGAGTGTTGTAGAATCATCAACAATGACACTGCTAAAATTATTCTTGAAGGGAAACGCAAAGGGAACACATATACTGTGGACCTTGAAGCAATTCCCAAAATTACACTTGTTTAAGTGTCATTGAGGATGATCCACAACTTTGGCATAAACGAATGGGACATTCTAGCCTTTCTCTACTAGATAAATTGAGAACAAATGAACTAGTTGTTGGTTCACCAAACATCAAGTTCAAATGTGAAAAATTGTGTGATGCATGTGCTAAAGGCAAGCATGTTAGAAGTTCCTTTAAAAGTAAAAAGCTCGTGAGCACTACAAAACCATTAGAACTTATTCACATGGATTTGTGTTGGCCCATGAGAGTCCAAAGTAGAAGTGGAAAATTGTATGTCTTAGTCATAGTTGATGATTACTCAAGATTCACTTGGAGAATGTTCCTTCATAGCAAAGATGAGACTTTTGAAGAATTTATTTGCTTTGCTAAGAAGGTACAAAAGTCGAGTGGTTATCAACTAATTCACTTACGATCTGACCATGGAACTCAATTTGAAAATCAAAAGTTTGATGAGTTTTGCAGGGAAAATGGCATGGATCATAACTTTTCCGCTTCTAGAACACCACAACAAAATGGTGTTGTGGAGAGGAAAAAAAGATTTTAGAAGACATGGCAAGAACAATGCTCATTGCAAGTGGATTACCTAGGAAATTTAGGGCTGAAGCCGTTAATACGGCATGTTATATAATTAATAGAAGGATTTTTTTCCAAAACTACCTCAACTTTTGGCCTCTTTACGAAAAACTACCTTCCCTTTACGAAATTGTCCAAAACCATCTTAAAAAAATAAAACCATTATTGACACATACCCAAATGGTATTAACTAGGTTTTTTGATCATTAAAGAGCATTTGTAGGGCACATGTTTCACTTAAACCCCCAAATAACTCCATTTCTATCCTAAAAAACCCACCATATACTCATCTGTTTTATTTCATACCCATCTTTAACTAGCCTAATTAGGCTGTGAAAAATATGTAATGAAAAATATGGGCATGTCTTGGGTTTTTTAGGTAGAAATGGGGTTATTTGGGGGTTTAAGTGAAAGATGTGCCCTATGCACATGCTTTTTAATGATCAGAAAACCGAGTTAATACCATTTAGGTATGTGTCAATAGTGGTTTTATATTTTGGATTTTTTGCTTTAAATAATACAACCTTTCAACGATTTGCAAAGAATAATACAACCTTTCGTTTATTCGTGAATAATACAACCTTGTACACAAATTTGCAAAGAATGATACAGGTGACCTGTAACCTGCTATTCAGGTTAAAACTATTAATTTTTTTATTTTTTATTTTTTTTTAATTCAGAAAAATAAAAAAAATTAAAATAAAAATCTTTTTTTTAAAACAAAATAAAATAAGGGGAGGGGGCAGGGGGGCGAGCAGAGGTGGTGGCAGGGCGGCAGGACGGGGCAATGGGGTGGGGAAGGGGCGGGGGTAGCTTCATTGGTGTCGGAATTGACCGAAGATGGCCGTGGGGGTGGTGGCGAAGACAGGCGGGGGCGGGGGGCGGAGGATTTGTGGTTTTGAAGGAGGGGATTTGGGTGGGGGGAATCGGGTCGGGGTGGGGGGAATCAGGGGTGGGGAGGGTGGGGCTAGGGGTTTCGGTGGGTTTGGAATGCAAGGGAGGGGGTATCGGCGACCGTCGGAGGTTATGGAGGGGGTTTTGGCGAGTGGGGGAAGGGATTGGGGTTTCGGTGGGTGGGGGGAGGCGGGGCTAGGGTTTTGGGTGAGGGGGAGGGGGAGGGGGGCTGGGTGTGGCGGCGGGGTGGGGAGCTGGGTGTGGCGGTGGGGGTGGGGGGCTGGGTGTTGCGGTGGGGGTGGGGGGTTGGGTGTGGCGGTGGGGTGGGGGGCTGGGTGTGGGGTGGTTTTTTTTAATTTCTGATTTTTTAATTTTTTTTATTTTTTTAACTTTATTTTTTATTTTTTTGATTTTATTTTTCTTTTTTTTTTAAAAAAAATTACAAGGACCAATCATAACTTGACACGTGTCCCTGTAACCTATTTTATAAGTCAAAAACCGGTTTTGTATCATTCTTTGCAAATTTGTGTACAAGGTTGTATTATTCACGAATAAACGAAAGGTTGTATTATTCTTTGCAAATCGTTGAAAGGTTGTATTATTCAAAGCAAAAAATCCTTATATTTTTAAGATAGTTTTGGACAATTTCATAAAGGGAAGGTAGTTTTTCATAAAGAGGCCAAAAGTTGAGGTAGTTTTGGAAAAAAAAATCCTTAATAGAATCATGTTAAGACCCATCACAAACAAAACTCCCTATGAACTAATAAAAGGAAGAAAAACTAATAATTCTCACTTGAGATCTTTTGGTTTTATGTTCTTTGTGCACAATACTGGTAAAAGGAACTTAGGGAAGTTTGATGAGAGAAGTGATGAAGACGTGTTCCTAGGATATGCCACTGATAGTAAAGCATATAGAGTTTATAACAAGAGGGCATTAAGTGTTGAGGAAAGTGTACATATTTTATTCAATGAATCTAATCCAAATGTAAATAGTGATACTAACATTTTGCAGGAACTTGAAGACTTAGAGATAGGATTGGTTAGAAAATATCCAGATGAAGAAGAGTTACATCCACTAAAGAAAGAGCAATTATTCCAGAAGAACAATCTCATGTTGAAAGACAAGAAGAGCTAGTTCCTGAAGGAACTCAGGGGGAAGTTCCTGAAACTGAGAGGAACTTAGAGGAAGAGATCAAAGTTCCTGAAGAAACTGGAAAAAGACCAGATCCAATCAGAGACTTCCGACCAAAACCTTGGAAACATCAGAAGTCTCACCCTCTTGATCTTATCATAAGTGATATAGGGAAAGGAATTCAGATCAGAACTCAGATCAGGAACTTCTATGCCCATGGTGTGTTCCTATCCATCATTGAGCCTCGAAATCACATAGAAGCACTTGAGGATGCAGATTGGATACTAGCCATGCAAGATGAACTCAATCAGTTTGAAAGGAACAAGGTATGGCACCTTGAACCAAAGCCGAAAACTAAAAGGTAATTGGATTGAAGTGGGTTTTCAGGAACAAGCTGGATGAATATGGCATAATTGTCAGGAATAAGGCCAGGTTAGTTGTAAAAGGATACAATCAACAAGAGGGTATAGATTATGAAGAAACATTTGCTCTAATAGCAAGGTTAGAAGCTATTAGAATTTTAATTGCTATTGCTTCTTTCATTGGATTTAAATTATATCAAATGGATGTTAAATTTTCTTTTTTAAATGGATTTTTAAACAAAGAAGTTTATATGGAACAACCTCCTGGTTTTGAAAACTCTAAATTTCCTAACCATATTTATAAGCTTGACAAGGCTCTTTATGGGTTAAAGCAAGCTCCTAGAGCATGGTATGAGAGGTTGTCCAAGTTCCTTTTGGAAAATGAATTTAAAAGATCGAGGAAA
Source organism: Salicornia ramosissima (assembly GCA_951394345.1). Taxonomy (NCBI): domain Eukaryota; kingdom Viridiplantae; phylum Streptophyta; class Magnoliopsida; order Caryophyllales; family Amaranthaceae; genus Salicornia; species Salicornia ramosissima. The sequence goes on along the minus strand of OX596234.1, from coordinate 17,142,811 downwards.
AGTTGATAAAACTTTATTTTTGAAATCTACAGGAACTGATCTTCTCGTTGTCCAAATCTATGTAGATGATATAATATCTGGTGCTACTAACGAATCTTTGTGTTAGGAATTTGCAAATTTAATGAGCAAGGAATTCGAGATGAGCATGATGGTAAGTTAAATTTCTTTCTTGGTTTGCAAATAAGGCAAGCTAAAAAGGGAATTTATATTCATCAACAAAAAGACATAAAGGAACTTCTAAAGAAATTTGGGATGGAAACATCCAAAAAAATAAATCGCACTCCTATGGGAACTAACACCAGATTTAATGAAGATCCCAAAGGAACTAGTGTGAGTGAAAAGCAATATAGAGGCATGATAGCTGTTAGTAGACCAGATATTTCTTTTAGTGTTGGTGTATGTGCTAGGTTCCAAGCAAATCCAAAGGAGTCACATCTCACTGCAATCAAGAGGATATTAAGATATCTAAAAGGAACTGATGATCTAACACTGTTCTATCCTCACAATGACACAAAATAAACTCAAGGGATTTGCTGATGCGGATTATGCCGGTGATTTGGTGAATAGGAAAAGCACTTCAGGTATGGTTTAGTTCCTTGGAACGTGTTTAGTTTCTTGGAGTTCCAAGAAGCAAAACACAGTTGATTTATCCATTGCAGAAGTCGAATATGTAGTAGCTGTTGCATGTTGTTCCCAACTTCTTTGGATTAAATAACAACTAAGGGACTTTGGTATTAATTATAATTGTATTCCCATATATTGTGATAATATTAGTGCCATTTGTATTTCAAAGGATACAGTTCACCATTCACGTGTGAAACATATTCATATATGTCATCACTTTCTAAAGGATAATGTAGAAAAAGGTTTGATAAAACTTGAATTTTGTCAAACGGAAGATCAAATTGTTGACATATTAACTAAGCCATTGAATAGAGAAAGATATGAGAAATTGCGGATGGAACTTGGGATGATAAAATTAAAGTAATTTGCCAAGTTCCTCCAGGTAAGTGTGTTCAATTATCAAAGTTCCTAGAATAATTTTCATTGCAATTATGGTGCGAAAGCATGTTCCTGATGAAATTTGAGATTTGTATTCGTAAATGTCTATCAATATTACTCTTATTTTCATAATTTCTATTTGTATGATGAATTGAATATGGTCCATAAATATATTCCTATTATTATTTTTTTCATTTTTTTCCTTTTACTTTATTCTTATCTTAATTTTTTTATAAATTAATTTAGGGTTTTTCTCACTAATACCCATGTGTTTTTGCATTTTCTCATGTGTACCCACTTTTATCCAACTTTCTCAGAGGTACCCATCAATTTATAATCGACAATGATATATACCCAGTTTAATGATGAAACGTTAACTTAAGTTAACTTAAGTTGTTATTATTATTTATATTATTATTATTGTTGTTGTTATTATTAATTTTTCATCATCGTTTTCCTCTCCGACTTTTCCGGCGACGTTTTTCCGACCAATTTTTCCAAGACGGTTTCTAAGTGACTTTTTTCGTGATTTTTTCCGGTCGATTTTTCGGCGATGGTTTTCGACCGACTTTTTTGGCCAGAACGCCATTATGCTAACTCAATACTAACGTCATTAGTTATTATTTTCAAATCAAGGCAAATCAAGTCGTTTTTTAATTGCATTTGAACTTAACTAACGTAAATAATAATTACTCTCACCTAACGTCGTTAGTGATGATGCAAAGGAGGTTATGGTTGACTAATGGTGGATCAGTAGGTGGGTACCTCTGAGAAAGCTGGATAAAAGTGGGTACACTTGAGAAAATTCAAAAACACATGGGTACTAGTGATAAAAACCCATTATTTATCCCACAAATTAATTTATTTTTCCACAAATTAATTTCCTTTTCCACAAATTAATATTATTATTTTTTCATTTTAAATCTACCCATTAGGAGAGTCAACTTAGAAGAGTCATCATGTTCAAAATTTTATAACTGATTAATTCAAACTTGTTTAAATCTCTACCTAAAAATAAGTAGAGTAAATGGGAGAATATTTTACTAGCTAAACAAATTACTCTTATTCTATTTCTCCTCAAGCCATCCATCTATTCCTCCCTTTCTCACTCACGCCAATCTCTCTCCATCTCCTAAACCGCTTTCATTTTATTTACTTCATTTAAAAAATATAAAAAAAATTCATGAACCTTCAACCTCCTTTTAATTAAATCCAAAAATTCAACTAACCACTCTCCAAATCAAACCCAAAGTAACTACACACAAAAACCAAAACCCTAGCATCATCTAAGGGGGAATCCAAGCAAAGTAAAGAAGTAGATGATTCAACTATTAAGCTTTAATATTCTACTCGAGATGTATGTGTGTTGGATTTTTTTAAAAAAAAAAAAGAAAAGAAAAGAAAAAAGGAGAGATCCTCACTGTGAATTTAGATTTTGATGATGATAGGAGTGTAGTAAAATTATTTTTTCCTAGTGCTGAATATGAGGAACAAGTAGAGGAGGAAGATATTGAGGGGAAAATATTCATGTTAAGGCCGAATTTGAGTGGCATGGTCACTACTTCGTAGATAAGGAATGATGAAATCATGGGGTGCCTCAAAGAGCTCAAAGTTGCTGCTGGAACTTCACCGGATGAAACTGTTGGAACTTATGGAGCAGCTGCTAATGTCCCCCCCACCCCAAGAAAGTTCCTGATGATGCTAAACCTATTGCATAGCCTCTTCTTAGCCCATCTACACTGATTCTCTTGAATTAAATTCGATTTGACTATAATTTATGAACATGATTTTGGTTACTTTCATTGTTTGCTTTGATTAACTCTTTCTTTCTTTTGGTTTTATTTCATCTTGAACATTAGTAGTTGGGTAGTACTTGTTTTTCTTTTGTCTCTGGAACATATTATACTTATTTCTTTTCTAATCCATGATGCTTTAATGATGACTAATATTGCTAGATTGCTACTTGAGTTATTTTTCTTATTCTAGAGATCAGGTATCTACTGTTACTGGTTTAATGGTGATGTGATGAAAACAAACTTTTTATTGAATGATGATGTTGTTTTTGATGATGCCAAAAGGGGGAAGAAAATTGGCAAACTGAAATTTGGTTCTTCATCCACATATTATTTTTATGTGAATATGAAAGCTTTCTCTAATGACATAATTGGTATAAAAGTTCCTCACTTGTGAATACTTTACTAGCTCTCTTGATTCCATGTGGAGTTAAGATGTATATAACTTGGTAGTATAATTTAATTTAGTTCTTAATTAGTTTAATTCAATTTTATTTATTAATTAATTCATTTTTTAAAAATAAAAACTCAAAAAATATTTAGTTTAAAGTTTTTGTTGTTTTATTTCATACAGTGAAAAAATTAAAAAAAAATTAAAAAATCCTTTTTCAACGAGATTATTTGTTTCTAGTATTTTTAATTAAGTTTGCCTTGGTTTGTCATCATCAAAAAGGGAAAGTGTTGACATATTCCTTTTAAGTTTTGATGATGACATAAACCACAAACTTAATCACTAATAATTGTTTGAGATCTTGGAGAATTTTAGGTCTTGGAGATAAATAAGCATTGGATATTCGAATATGAAGATTAGTGCATTCAAAGGAGGAAGATGATGATTCAAGAGAAGATTCAAAAGAATTAAACAAAGCATTATCATGCTCATACAAGAGAAGTTTCTATGGAGAATTCAACAATAAATTAGAGAACAAGATCAAGTATTCCAACGAATTACTTGATGAAGAGAAGAGAAGAGAAGAGCCAAGATTATTACAAGGTTAATGTTTTAGGATTCATGTAACTATATTAATGCATTCAATCTAATTGGAACTTAATTGCGTCTGTCAATGGAACGTAACTAGTCTCTAGTTCCTATAAGAATTGTAGTTCAGTTCCTAGAGAAACTTATGTCTGGTCAGTTTGTTATAATAGTTTTTAGGACCAGTTTGAACAAATTTTTGATTGTTTTAATCAGTTTAAAATTTCAAAAACTAACTGAAATTATGTGTCCTTAATTTTAGGATTACTTAACAAGTTAATTTTGAATTAGTTAGTGGTAAAAGTTAGTTGCCTATTTTTTAGGTCTAGCTTGTTAACTTGTTAATTTTGATTACTTTAGTTATTAAAAGTTTAATATTGTTATAAAGATTAAATTTAAAAATTGGAAAAAGAAAAATAAAAAATGGCTTTTTTATTTTGGTTGGTTTTGACTAGCTAATTTTTAGGATTAGTTAGGTTAAGTTTGTTAGGGTTGTTGTCAACATTATAATTCTTATTTTTTTAGTCAAAAATAAAGAAGTTAGTTTCTAAAATTATGGAGTCAAAGTTAGTGGGATTGTGCAAGTGTAGTGGACGTGTGGTGAGTGTATAAGTGGGGTAGTGTGTAGTTTATCCTTCAAGCAATTACAGCAACTATTCCATCTATAAATACATACATAACCATACATTCTAAGACACGCAACCAAAGCATTCATTAAGAGAAAAACACTTAGAGTTTGTGTCCAAGTTCCATTGAGTTCCAATTTAGTTTTGCTTGCATTTCAATATACTAGTTTGTCTTTGAGTTGTAATTGAGTGAAAAAGAAAAGATAAGTGTGAGAACATAGAAAAAGAAAGAGAACAGAGAAGAAAGAAAAATGAGAATAGAAAAGAAAGAAAAGAAAGAGAGAAAGAGAACATAGTCGTAAGTTCCTACAGGAATTCGCGATGTCCAGAGAGAAGTTTATGATTGCAATAGTTTACAAGCCCTTTATATAAAATTGGAGTTTTTCTTCCTTGGTCCAGGAAGTTTTTCTCGTTTAATTCTTTCTTTTATTATTCAATTTTCATTCAAGTTCCTTTCGGTTTTGTTTGTGTCGAAAATTTGCACTACCAGTTCTACGCAACAATTCACCCCCCTCTTGTCGTGTTCCTATTAGACTAACAGATCGCCAGGATCAATAAATCAAGATATAAAACAACATGATCGCTAGGATCAATAAATCAAGGTTTTTAATGCAAAATATCAAGATTCAATCGAAATAATAAACTTCAAGAACGTTCAAGACACGATAAAACTTAACAACTAACTTCAAGAAAGTTCAAGAACACATCATAGTAGTACACGCGACGTTAGGATTCAATAAAATTTATCAAGAAAGACTACGAATCATCAAGCAAGATCAAGAAAGACCACAAATCATCAAGAAAGATCAAGAAAGAACATGAATGATTCAAGATTTCAATACAACACATATACTAATTCAAGATTTCAAGAAAATCATCACGAACATAAGATAACATCTAGTACAACAATATTTTCCCAAATTCGAAACTTTATACACATAATCCAAACATGAGCAACACATTTCATCATTTCAAAATCAAGGAAACAATCATATATTATACATAAAAACATGATTTCAAAAAATAAAACATGAATTCTATAACTAGTCATCAATTGAATTAACATAAACTAATTAAGATTATCAAGATTCGAAAAAATAAACATCAGTTCATCATCAAATTCACATTACATTTTATAGAATAAACAAGATCATAATTCATCATCATTTCACCACTTGAAACCATGATCAAATAATCATATGATGCATAACAAATATAATTAAAACATTAAATCATAAAATTTCCAACAAGAACAACATGACACTTACAAAATTTGATGAACAAAGATTAAAAAAAAAAAAAAAAAAAAAAAAAAAAAAAAAACACATCACCATACACCTTATAGCATTCGGCCATCCACAAAACACTGCCAAAAGTTGATCAAATTTAATCCTAAATTATACTATGTTATTTGACTACCCAAATTTAAATAGAACAACTAGTTACCTTGATAATCGAAAAACTGAAATCCTATGCAAGAACCAACAAGATTGCACCATCCCGAACATAACTCCACATGGCACAAACCACACATTCATCCCTCTTGATACACGTTCAACGGATGTCACCCAAAACCAACCAAACCAAGGTTCTTGAATGATTTTCTTGAATATTTGATGACTACAATGATAGTATAGATCAATGAAACATTAATCTTCAAATTTTGTGGCAAAAAGATGACAAAATTTGAGGGAGGAATTAGGGGGAAGTTGGCATGAAATAGAGGGATAAAGGGAGTGTGATTGATCTTGTTTTATGTTTGCCAAAAAATGATTGAAATGATGTGAGGGACCTTAAGTCCTTAAGGAGTCATTTATTTATAGATGTAAGGCAAGAAGTGAAGCAAAAATACAAGGTGCAAGGGAGATGGAATGATCGGCTATGAGAGGAGAAAAACAAAGAAGAAAAAAATATTTTGCCACTTGATCCACTTGCACAAGGTGGGTTCAAGATCAATTGAATTGGGCTTTGCCCAATAATAAAAAAAATTAATATGGCCCAAATGACCAATAAAACCCCATAAAACAAACGAAATAATAACCCAAAAATTTGGGTTATTACAAACACTGCGTGGTTTCCTACAATGGGGAGAATGGTTAGGGGTGCTTGTTGTCCCTTTTTCAATAGTGTCCTTTGATAGTGCATTCAACACCAATGGTCGATTTCTAGATCCAGTTAGGAGCTCCTTAAGTCCACGGGTCATAAAAAGTCTTATATGTGCGCAAAATCGGTCTCATTCTTCTCCATTTTCGAATATTGAAAAAATGTTTCGAAGAAGTTGAGCGTCTTGAAGGTAATAAAAGAGAATTTGTGTTGCTGCTGAAAAAAAATGTTGTTGAAAAAATTAAATGTTGCTGAAAAAATGAGATGTGTTGATTAATGATTATCTTTTTATTTTGCTACTTTATGTCTTTGTAAACTTATATGTTATTGTAATGTTACTACTTTTATTTTGCTGCTAATATTAGGTTGATGTAAACGCCAAAAGGCCCAAAAAGGCCAAAGACAAGTGGCTTTATGACTTTTTAAGGCTGTAATGCTGTGAACTTATAGCTTTACATAGACGTGAACTATATTAGTGTAATGGCTGATATGTTGCTATTATTGTAATGGCTAATTAGATTTTTATTTTATTATTTTAACAATTATAATTAGAGTAGGAATTTATGGGGAAAAAACCTAATTAAGTACAAATTTCGATTGGTTGGATTGGACTAAGCATTTAAAAATTGAAATTTTCAGTTCGATTTAAATTAGACCGAATACCGATTTAGTTTGAATTTTATCTGACATTTCTAAAACCAAATTATTGCGGTTTGGATTTGTATTTGGCTATAATCCAAACCAAAAATTGAACTTTCACCACTAGGTTTGACATACACCATGGCTTAGAAAACATTTATCCTTGAAAAAGTAGTTGATTGCTACAGAAGTCTAAGGTGCTACAGATGGCAAGTTTAGGAAATGAGGAAGCTGGTCAGCATCTGACAAGTCGAAGCCAGCAGGGAAATAGTTATAACTGAGAAGGAAGCAGTAGAAACCTCATCCACTAAGAAGAATACACAAAACTTTGATGAAGCTGCTGAGGAATCTGATGATGATGATGTCCCTGATCCTGGTGCTGAAGACGAGCTTAATGAGAAGGAATGAGGATGAATGATGCCTGCCAATAGCCTTCTTATTCCCCTTCCCCTATTCTACTAACCTGCCTCTAGTATTTCTGTATCCTCCCATTTTACAAGAACAATTTGCTTGTAATGTAGTTCATTTCATACTCTAATGGGTTGTATTTTTAACTTTTGAATTGTTTTTGGGAGAATGAGTTGATGAATCATTGACTAACTGCTCAAAGATGAAACTGTTCTGGTAATTTTTACTACCTTTGGATGAATGCATTTAAATTTGTCTGCTTTACTTGTTTGTGAATGCTTTTTTAATGATGCCAAAAGGGGGGAAGTAGTTAGTTGAAGTTTTAATAAAGCCTAGCGTAGACTAGTAAAATAAATCTTAGTCTAATTATTAGTTAGGAAGTCTTGTTTAGTTCAATCGGAAATAATTGTTCTGATAATTATATTAGTTGAGTCAATAAAAAAATTTGTAACTATTCTGGATAGTTGTTTCCTTGGTCAAATTTTTGCAACCTTCAAGGTAGTTGTTCTGCAAGTTTCTAGGAACAGTTGAAAGAGTGAACTGTTTCACTTAGAGTCAAAAGTAGTTAAATTATAGTCAATTGTTTCATTCAGAGTCAGAAATTTTAAAAATCCAAAGAGAGCAACATGAAATTTGAAGCCTTATGTGACTAACTTCTTTCTTGTAGGAAAAACTTCAAATAGTTTGTCATCATAAAATAGGGAGAATTTGTTAAGGCCCTAGATGTTTTGAGTGATGACAAACAATTGACATGAACAGTTGATAACAAATGAGTTTATGCAATTGTTCTGAAACAGCTGGAGAGCATTGTTCCTTAGTTACTCAATTTGAGTAACAACCTATTTACGTTATGGGGGTGTTTGGAAAAGAGCTTTTTACTCAGAGATTAGAGTTTTGACTATGTTTTAGAGTTTTTGACCCATTGAAACTCTAAACTCTTGTTTGGTGGGGAGAGTTTCAATTTAGAGTTTTGGTTCCAAAACTCTAATTTTGAAAAAGCTCCTCCTAGGAGCTTTTTCATTAGAGTTTTGCAATTGTTAAAGTTTTTGGACAAAATTACCCACATTGATTTATGATTTCCAAAAAAGATAATTAAATATATTACAAAAACAAATGTCTATAAATGTCATTTTACACAAACAACTTTTAGCAATCAGCTAAGTGTTACCAAACACAATTATTAAAACAACAGTCAAATCAGCAATCAAATACTCTAAACAAAAAAGTAAAAAACTCTAACAGCAAACTCTAAACTCTAACAGCAAACTCTAACAGTTGTTTGCCAAACAGGGCCATGTATCTTGTAGTCTTCTTGAATGATTAACTTTTCAGGTGTTCCAATACTTGAGGTATGAAGAATTACTTCAAAGAAGAAACCAAAATGAAGAATTCAAGTGTCGAAGTATTGAAGAAACATGAAGACAAGAGTTTAGCCTTAGGGTTTTTAATTTTAGTCTTTGTGTTGTAAAAAATGCTCAAGTAGGATAGTGGACTTTGTAATGATTGATCTTTGGTTTGTTGAAAACAGTAGACCAATGTCTAATGGTTGCAACATGAATGATCTGATGAATAGTTCTTAGAATAGTTCAGCAGACTAGTACCTTGACATGCATGCTGACTCGTAAATATAATTAGTGAATGAATTCATCTTTGGATTCCTTGAGTGTTAATAAACTCGTAAAGGCAGTATGGCAAGGATATTAAGTGCTAAAAACTTTCCACAATCTTTAGGAATATCAAATAAATATTCTAGGATCTTTGGTCATAGAGTATATGGTTGAAAAACTTTCCTAAAATAGGACCAAAGTATTGCAGCCCAAGTAATCAATTCCAGCTATATTTTTTTGGGTTACTTGCTTTATAAACACATGACACTTAATCATAAACTCTCGAGAGACTCTTTGTACATTTGATTGAACGAATTTTTGAGAGCTCCAAAAGATCAAACAAGAACAGTTCATAAAATTCAAAAGCATTCATTTCAGAACTTAACTTCATCTCTTGTAAGCTTTTTATAAGTATTTTTGAGTGAAACTTTTCTCGATTCGTCACTAACATAGTGGTTAGTGATTGGGTAGCAAATTTGAGGTCAGTTGCTTGAGAGTTCAAGTGCGAAAACAACACTCTTAGGTTAAGAGTGGAAAAATCTGTTGTTTGAGTTCACAACAGCAAGTGTACTACTTTTGTTTTTTAGAGTTGATTAATAAAAGTGAGTAACTAGGGTATGGAGAGGTAGACATAGTTGTTGAACCTCGTCAAATCTGCGTGTTATTTGATTGCATCATTTTTATTTTACTATTTGACATGATGCCGGTGCTAAAACAGTTTACTAGTTAACAAACTTGAACAATTTAAAATTGATAAAATTTTAAGAGGTACTCGATTCAACCCCTCTTTAGTACTAGTGGGATCGGAGCTTCAGTTTATTTCTATAAATAGATGAATTGTGATAACTCAAAAAAAAAAAAAATATACTACATCCAATTCATGTTAGTTGCAACATTACTTTCTAAAAAAAATATTCACATTAGTTGAAATACTTTTTTCTCCCACATTTTGTAATCATTTATTTTTATCAATCTCTTTATTTTCCCATTTATTTATTTCTCCATCAATTTCATACTCTCGAATAAAATTGTCTAAAAAAATATTTAACACCATTTGTCGCAACTAACATGAATTGGAGGTTAAATTTCTTTTATCACACTGTTTATGTGTCGCATATGCGCCATGACTTATACACAAGTATTTTTCATTAGTTGATTTTGATATTGTGGCCGACTACTTATGCCTTACACTACCTATGACAAATTTATTCATATTTTTTTTACTTGATATAATTTAGTTGGAAAAGTTAAAAAATTTCTACCATGCAACGCAAGGGCACTATCTAGTTCTGTATAAATAGACACTCATATTGATATAGACTGTCACGTTAAAACAAAAAAAAAATCATCAAATTATGTCAATAAGCTAAAGCTTAAATGATATGATGAAATTTGGTGTTATTATTATTTACACTATTTATTATTTTTAATATTCTTAATATATACTAGTTTTTGGCCCGAGCCACACTCGGTATATATATCCTACTTAAATATTTACGAGTATTTATTTTTTTATGTTTTGTTTAATTGATTTTATTCATTTAAATTTTAATGAAATATTAGTTTTTGCGGAAGTTTATGAAGATTAATTTAAATATTGTTAGTAAGAAAATGATTTGTTCCAAAATTAGATTTTTTTTTTTAAGAAAAAGTTTAGCTTTTATTAATTTGAAATCAGATTAATGTAAAGGATCATCAAAGATTCAAAGAACATTACATTTGCAAATGTCACATTTTTAGGATGTTGTTTATTTTATTGTTTATTCTATTTATTTATTGAAATTCTTTAAAGAAAATTAATTATTTATTATTTATTTTTTTTAGAAAAAAGAATCAAAAAATAAGGAGAAGCCGACACATGAATTTTTTGTTATTACTTTAGTAGTAAGTAGATGATGAGTTGTATTGCTCGTGTATAAAAGCCCTAATAAAGAAATGTATAAAATCAGTCTATAAACACCCATATTAAGATAATAATATTCATAAGGAATTATATATCTTTAGCATTGTGTTCAAAAAATGCTAGTATCTGTATATTGCACGGGAGTTGTACTAGCTTGTAGGGTAAACAAGCAAGACACCACCCAATCCATTATTAATTCGACGCCGTTTTTCCCTATTCAATTATGCAGTCCATTATTTTTATATTGCTTAGTACTCCTTCCGTAACTTAATACTGGCATCCATTGCCATATTTAAGCGTAATAAAAAATGGCAACAAACTTTTTCTTTCTATTTTTGAAAAAAAAAAAGTTGAATTATTTACAAAAATGTCATTACTAGCATTACAAAAAAGCCTAACAAAAATGCAACAAACAAAGATTAATGAATACTAATCTCTCCCTCATCTCCCCCTCTCTCTCCTCCTCCACCTTCCCTATCACCTCCACTCCCTCCTCACCTCCCCACCATTGCCACCACCCTCAACCTTCGAAACCCTAGCCATCACTGCCACCACACTCAACTTTCGAAACCCCAACCGCTTCCAAAACTCTAGCCACCACTTTCACCACCCTCAATCTTCGAAACCCCAACCACATTCGAAACTCTAGCTACCACTGCCACCACCCTTAACCTTCGAAACTCCAACCACATTCGAAACCCTAGCTACATAACATATGGAGGTAATAAATTGTCAGGTCTAACAATTAACACATTGATTTTAACTGCAACATTAGGACATACGTCTCATAGCTTCGACAGATTCTGGACAACAAAATCTAGTGGATGGATACACACTTCTCACATGATTCACACCTGAAAAGTTAAAATGTAAACATAAAGTTAAAACCCCAAACAAGTAACGAATCATATTTGTCAAAAAGCTCAAGTTCAAATGTGGAGTACTTAATACTCTCTACTTTATGTCAAATTGTTACAGAGAATACTAAAACAACATTCGATACATTATATTTTGTCAAAAAGCTCATAAAGGGTATAACTTAAGTGCTGAATCAACCTGACAGCTTCTTTGCTTGCTCCTCTGTAAGATTAGCAAAGAAACAATAATCATCGTATGAAGACATCACCGATTCTGGACTGCAATAAAAACCAACCCCACCAAACATTATAATGTTAAAAGCTCACTGAGAGAACAAAAAGAGCAAAATATAAAACGAAACAAAAGATTTGTCTGGTATACAATAATAGAATCAGTAAATAGAAGACTATCCAAGGGCACAAGAGAAAGGTGTCATCTTTTCTCAAAAAGTTTAGGCGAAATTGAATCCACCAGTCCATACTATTTGCCATCTTCCCATACCAGTTCCAACAATTGATTATCCAAAAGTAGGCCCAACTATTACACAAACTTGCCAAAAACAGTCCGGCTTACCTGTTTACCTATTGTTGCCGGTAATCCCCACTAAAAGTCATGTGCTAATCACGTGTTGTGGATTAATTATTTTCTAAAAATGATTTGATTATCAATTAATTATTTTCTAAAAATAATTTGATTAGCAACTAACCCCCACTAAAAGTCATATTTGCTAGTCACGTGTTGTGGATTACCGGGATTTACCGGCTACAATAGATCAACAGGTAAGCCGGACTGTTTTTGGCAAATTTGCGTAATAGTTGGGCCTACTCTGGGATAATCAATTGTTCGGACTGATATGGGCAGATGGCAAATAGTATGGCCTGGTGATGTCAATTTTGCCAAAAGTTTATTGGACTACACTCTTCAAAATATATAATGTAAATTACTACTCCGATTCATATTAGTTCCTAACACTTTCTAAAAAAGGAAAGTTCAAATTAGTTGCTAACACTTTGTCCCACATTTAGCAACCATTTATCATCTCTCTCCTTATCGCAAGCTTAGTTGCTAATACACCACCATTTGCTGCAACTAACATGAACCGGAGGTCATACGTGAATATGTGTTGTTAAACATTGCCCCACATTTTAATTACCGTCTCCAACGTTTTTTTCAAATTTTCCCTTGTTTAAAATTTCATTCCTAATCACTCAAAATGAGCCCCTTATCTAGGACAGAGTGCCCGGAGCGAACGCCTGATCTTAGGCGAAGGTGCATAACTTAAGCACCTCACCCAAGGGTAAAAAAAAAAACACTTTCCCTAGGGAAGGGGCTCCTTTCTTGGCATCCCTGCCTTAGCAAAAAAAAATTTAAAAAAAAAAAAAAAACAGGCAGTCAATAAATGTGGGCAATATTTAGCAGTTCACTTCATAGTATATGATAATTAACAGCCTATACAAAATTAGTAATTAAAACCTTCTTATATAAAACGATTGTGTAACAATCCAACAACTTGTATGTGAGAAAGAGGCACAACTAATTACCAGCCAGCTTCTTTCAACAAATTTGAGAATGCAGACTTCAGCTCCTCATCAGACGAGGAATTTGCTTCAGAAAATTGAAATGTCACAGTCACACTGTGCTGTTGTTTTGACACAAAAAAAAAAAAATTGTCTTTAGCTAATTATTTACTGCAAAGTATAAGTTGATGACTATTACAATTGCATACATATACAATTATACATGGAAAGTTGGAAGTAGAATAATTCATCCGTTCACTTTCCATTGCAACATTTTGAGTTTATTCACACTAATTTTGACAACGTTTTTCACAAACATGGTAAATCAAATGTTGCCATTCAATATGTTATTGGATTGTTCGGATATCAACTTTTTATAATTTGTAATAATATATCATTAAAGATATTTAGGGATTTAATGCTCAAAAATATGCATTAACAAGCTTCATTTCATAACACACGAGCAGGGTGGATAATTCAAGGCAAAAATAAGAACAAGATGTATGATAGGGGATACCTTTCTACTGTCTTTACGATCCACTACTTTTAGTCCTGCAAAAATGTAAAATTACACAGCAAACGACAGATAAGATGGGCTGCATAAGCATAAGGGTCTGTTGAGTTTACCAAAATGTTGCCTGAGTTTTGGAAACTTGAGACAGCTTTGATTTAAATTCATTTCAATTTTTCTCAAGTTGCTGAAATTAAGGCATGCTAAAATGAATTTCAATAATTTTGTTTATTTTAAAAAAAATTAAAAAAAAAAACAGCTATAACTTAACAATGGTGCAAAGAGTAGGAGATAATCAGGAGTGGAATCATTTGCCAAATCCCAACACATCTTTTGGCACACAACAAATTATTGCAATTAATTTCTCTAACAAGAGGCATTTGAACAATAGTTGGAATGAGTATCAACTTAAGATAAAAGAGGCTTGCCTTTTTGGGATTTGTAGATATCCTCATCCTCACTGGACTTCCTCTTCTTAGCTGTTACAAGAACCAAACAAACAAAAAGATGTAGGCAATCGTGTTTAATGTATGGCAAGAACACACATTAATCAGCATCACATCTAAACGAGAACTACAATGTATTCTCATTCCCTTTACACTCCAACTTCATTGGAGCTCAATGTATAAAAAGGCTCAAGGCGCACCAAGGCGATTGAAATTCCTAGAGCCTTAGGCGCGCCTCAGTGCGCCTCAGTGCGCCTCATTGAAGTGAGGCGCACCTAAGAAGGCATGGGGAAAATCTGAAAAGAAAATGGGAAAAAAAGCTAAAGTGCGCCTCAGGGTGCGCCTTAGTGCGCCTAGGCGCGCCTTAGTGCGCCTTAGTGCGCCTCAGTGCGCCTCAACTGCGCCTAGCCACAAGCGCCTCGCCTGGGCCAAGTTAGGCGCCTACCCCCTATCGCATAGCGCCTCAAATATATAAACTTTTCAAATATATAAACTTTATAATTTTTACACATATATTTAGAGATATTATGGGTGCAAATTGTGTCTCGACAAGTGTGAAAAGTGAAGTGTTATATCTAAAAAAAACAGAGGAAGTATTAAATTATGATTATAATGATTAATTATAAAAAATATGATTAATTATCGCTTCTTTCTGAGTTTTCAAAAGGTTGGTTTCTTTCCTTGGCCAAAGGTTGGCTTATCTACTTGTATGGACAACTTTTCCTTTAGATTATCTTAATAAAGTAGGGTAGAAATGTAGAATCTTATATGATCAAATGTTAGGATTTTTTATTTCAGAAGAGTGAACGAAGGAATGATTCCAAATGATATACATACAATTAGAGTCTCCATCGTCAATGATACAACTTGAAGCCATTGTTGGTATAGGCTGTGAGGCAAGAAAACCTAATTCATCAAAGTAAAAGAAGGATTATTAGTACACCATAATTAAACTAGCATAGCTTCAAATAAAAAACAACTGCAATAATCTTTATTATATAAGCCAAGGAGGAGTCATAGCGTTCCCCCTAGAAAAGTCCATAATACCCCTAAAACTTTCTAAAAAACTAATTAGCATCAGTCCTATTTATTAAGTTATTACAATTTATGAAGTTTTTAAAATGAATATATTACAGAATATAAAATTCGAAAAATAAAATAAAAACACCAAAATTCATATTTTTGAATTCTTTATAAAATAGACACCCAGATTTCGTTCGTCACATAAAAATGCAAATTTTTGGTTATCGTAGAAATTTGATAGTCGATTTTGTTTATTGTTATGGAATGACTAGATAAAGAGAAAGTTTGTTTATGATTATGTGAATGATTGTGAATTTGAAAAATATTTAAATTTCTTGAAAAAAAACCTTCGATTTTTTAAAGACACATCTAAAATATCGACGCACACAAGGATAGTTAAGGAATATTTTAAAAGATCAACTTTTTTCATTGATGATTCTAGGATTTATATGGGGTGAGAAATATATATGTATATATATATATATATATTGATAAAAAAAGGAAAATTTGTCAAAAAAGACCTTTTAACACATTCATTTTGTAACAAAAGACCTTATAAAAAAATTTGTTGTGAATAGGGACCTAAAACAAAAAAAAAGTTGCAAAGAGGGACCTTACCTCTATTTTCCGACGTTGACTGTAAATCTCCGGCGTTGACTCACTATTTCCCTCCAATTTTGCACGAATCCTTTTGTATTTAAGGGGGTAAGAGATGAGGAAACTCAAATTCAGAAGAAGAGAATTTTAGATTCGAGAAGGAAGTGTTAATATAGGGTTTATGTAGATGCATTTAGGAGGGAAAATGGAAGGGGAGTGGAGGACAAATGAATTTGTAGTGAAAAGAAAAGGAAAGGTTAAATAGAGAAGAAAGGATTTATCGAAAATTAGAGGGAAATAACGAGTCAACGCCGGAAATTCACAGTCAACGTCGGAAAATGAAGGTAAGGTCCCTCTTTGCAACTTTTTTTTTAGGTCCCTGTTCACAAAAAAATTTTTATAAGGTCTTTTCTTACAAAATGAATGTTTTAAAAGGTCTTTTCTGACAAATTTTCCTAAAAAAAAATGATAGAATATCAAATACTACAATCAAATTTAAGTAACTTTAAAACCCCCTTTGTATCAATAATTTTGACGTCATTTAGTATAAAGGGAATCTAAGGCACATCAATGGATCAACATATAAAGCCAAATCTTAACAATAAAAAATGGAGTAAGTGAAGCAGCGGGCAAGCACATCAATGGCTCTGCCCTAAGCTAGGACAAGAAGGGAAACTAAAAGGCAGGCTTAAAAGCTCAATTCTCCTTAACAATTATCAAGCCTTATAAATAAACTAGAAGAGCCAGTGTATAATCCAACTTAGGTCAATGGTTAAGTGTGAGATGTGTTTCTTTCTTCATCACTTATGGTAAGGGCTTCAAATCTCAATGCAACCCTCTTTATCAAAATAGTTAGCGTATAAACCTATTGCAACCCTCTCTTTTTTTTGGGTATTTTTTTGTTGTCTCCAACCATTTACATCTTATCTACCACTATTTATATCTTATAAATTAAAATTGTTGCATTTATTTTGAAACTTTCTAACATAGAAATTGTTGCGTTTATTTCGAATCGAAATGGAGGAAGTAGTAGTGAGTTTTATATAAAAAAAAATACTTGAATTGTTGCGTTTTTTAAACTCTTTAATAGCAACCTAATAGATAACACTCATATCTATATTAGAGTTTATTTTCAAAATACTTGAATTGATTAATTGAGCACTAAGACTTATGTTACTCTAGTATTATATATTGATTTGCATATTATTTGTTTATATGTTAAACTCGATTTATTGTTAAAGATTTAAATTTAGAAAAATATAATTAAGCCCTCATTTTTTATCATGTGTATATATTCAATATTTCTAATCTGACTTATTATATTGGTCCCTTAGTATTTCACCCCAACCCTTGGTAACTTGGAG
This sequence comes from Salicornia ramosissima, assembly GCA_951394345.1. Classification (NCBI taxonomy): domain Eukaryota; kingdom Viridiplantae; phylum Streptophyta; class Magnoliopsida; order Caryophyllales; family Amaranthaceae; genus Salicornia; species Salicornia ramosissima. Next base: position 17,125,438 of record OX596234.1, on the reverse strand, counting down.
CCCATCCATAAATTATTATATTCAATGTGGATTCATCTCTGGAATAAATATTCTAACACGACTAGATTGATAGTGATGAAAGGTGTAAAAGGGGGTTTACAATTCCATTAGCTTGTTAGTACCTTAGGGAATCCACAATGACAAGTTACAAACCTTATAGATTTGTAGTTAGTGTAATAATTGGAAAAAAAAGGCAAACAAAAGCAATTGGGACCCAAAACGGTGTAGCTTAACGATTTGTGCAAACTAATGTCCGACCTGAAACCATGTCCTAAAATTGAAGGTCCTTCTCCCAATCTAAGTCGGATATAATAACCATTGCTATTTAGGTTGTTTGGTATAACAAAAAATTAGCATAGGAAGTGTAATCACAAAACATTATTATTATCATTTGTTTGCTATGATTGTAGAAAACAGAAACAAATTATAAGGGAAACAAACCCCTTCCCTTGTTACCTTCTTAAATAGTTAAATCTAGTGGAAACAATTATCGTTTCCGAATAATAACCTTAGGGGTGTCCAAAAAAAACCCGGCCCGCTGACCCGCTGACCCGAACACTACCCGACGGGTTTTTTTTAAAAAAAAACTTTTTTTCGGGTCGGGTACCCGACCCGGTATAAACACGATTTATCGGGTCGGGTAATGGGCCGCCCTTTTGTGAAGCGGGTACCCGCTAACTACCCGAGTTTTTTTTATTTTTTTTATTTTTAGGGTTTTCCTACTTTTGTAACTTATAATTGTTTTAAATGACTAAATGTTCTACACTTCTACGGCCGTTCTCCTCTCCATTTCATCACCTTTCTGATTTTCTCTACAAAACTAGGGTTTCTCCATTTCTCCTCTCCATTTCACCTCTCCATTTCATTTCTCATACTAGGCTTTTCTCCTCCACGGCTGGGCGTCGGCGACATCTTCTCGGCTCCCTCCTACCTCTGGCGACCGGCATCGGCACGACGGACGGTACCCCCTTCCTCCATTTCACGGTATATGCAATTGCAATCTACTTGTTTGGTTTTTTCCTTCTTATTTGTTGGGTTTTGCTTTGAATTACGATCTACTTGGGGTTTTACTTTGAATTACAATCTAGTGATCTACTTTGGGTTTTGCATTGAATGAGATTTTGGGTCTTTTATTTCTTTGATTGATGGTTTGATTTTGTATTTCTTTGAATTTTTTTGAGCTATTTTTTCCCTTCCTTGCTGTGCTACGGTGCTACTGCTGGGCCGGTGCTGGCTGCCGTGCTATGGTGCTACTGCTGGGCCGGTGCTGGCTGCCGTGCTACGGTGCTACTGCTGGGCCGGTGCTGGCTGCCGTGCTACGGTGCATTGAATGAGATTTAGTATGTTTGCTGAGTTGCTGAAATGCTACAAGTCATTTCTATATATGGGTTAGTATATTTCATGATTAGTGTCACTTCTTTATTTTTTTTGTTTCTATTAACTGATTTTGAGGGAATTTTATATTTGTTATTTTGTGGGTAGCTTCAATTTTATTGGAATATATTATGAATTTATATAATTATATGTGTAGATGAGATATTCCTTTATGAGATTATGGGTATTATTTATAAATGAGTTTATGAATTAATTTATTAAAATTTGAGAAGAATGGTTATACATCTTATAAGTTATAATTAATCTCAAATGCTTTCGATTAATTTATTTAGTATGTGTATTTATTTTTATGCTATTGTTTATTTGGTTTAGTAATTGTTTATTTATGTTACTAGAAATGTCAGCTTCTGATTCTGATGACTTGAAGTTCATGGGGGCTAATTCAAATCCTACAATTGGAGATGACATCATTGATGAGTCTGATGCACCTGAGGATGATGAGATCATGGAGAATACTTCTTCAAAGCATAAGAAGAAGAAAAAAGTGGTGAAGAAACCCAAAGATGAAAATGTTGGAGGTAAAAGGAAAAAGATCTCTAATGTTTGGGATCATTTTATTGTGATTCCTAATAATGAAAATTTTGCTAAGTGTTCTTACAAAATGAATGTTTTAAAAGGTCTTTTCTGACAAATTTTCCTAAAAAAAAATGATAGAATATCAAATACTACAATCAAATTTAAGTAACTTTAAAACCCCCTTTGTATCAATAATTTTGACGTCATTTAGTATAAAGGGAATCTAAGGCACATCAATGGATCAACATATAAAGCCAAATCTTAACAATAAAAAATGGAGTAAGTGAAGCAGCGGGCAAGCACATCAATGGCTCTGCCCTAAGCTAGGACAAGAAGGGAAACTAAAAGGCAGGCTTAAAAGCTCAATTCTCCTTAACAATTATCAAGCCTTATAAATAAACTAGAAGAGCCAGTGTATAATTCAACTTAGGTCAATGGTTAAGTGTGAGATGTGTTTCTTTCTTCATCACTTATGGTAAGGGCTTCAAATCTCAATGCAACCCTCTTTATCAAAATAGTTAGCGTATAAACCTATTGCAACCCTCTCTTTTTTTTGGGTATTTTTTTGTTGTCTCCAACCATTTACATCTTATCTACCACTATTTACATCTTATAAATTAAAATTGTTGCATTTATTTTGAAACTTTCTAACATAGAAATTGTTGCGTTTATTTCGAATCGAAATGGAGGAAGTAGTAGTGAGTTTTATATAAAAAAAATACTTGAATTGTTGCGTTTTTTAAACTCTTTAATAGCAACCTAATAGATAACACTCATATCTATATTAGAGTTTATTTTCAAAATACTTGAATTGATTAATTGAGCACTAAGACTTATGTTACTCTAGTATTATATATTGATTTGCATATTATTTGTTTATATGTTAAACTCGATTTATTGTTAAAGATTTAAATTTAGAAAAATATAATTAAGCCCTCATTTTTTATCATGTGTATATATTCAATATTTCTAATCTGACTTATTATATTGGTCCCTTAGTATTTCACCCCAACCCTTGGTAACTTGGAGCCCATCCATAAATTATTATATTCAATGTGGATTCATCTCTGGAATAAATATTCTAACACGACTAGATTGATAGTGATGAAAGGTGTAAAAGGGGGTTTACAATTCCATTAGCTTGTTAGTACCTTAGGGAATCCACAATGACAAGTTACAAACCTTATAGATTTGTAGTTAGTGTAATAATTGGAAAAAAAGGCAAACAAAAGCAATTGGGACCCAAAACGGTGTAGCTTAACGATTTGTGCAAACTAATGTCCGACCTGAAACCATGTCCTAAAATTGAAGGTCCTTCTCCCAATCTAAGTCGGATATAATAACCATTGCTATTTAGGTTGTTTGGTATAACAAAAAATTAGCATAGGAAGTGTAATCACAAAACATTATTATTATCATTTGTTTGCTATGATTGTAGAAAACAGAAACAAATTATAAGGGAAACAAACCCCTTCCCTTGTTACCTTCTTAAATAGTTAAATCTAGTGGAAACAATTATCGTTTCCGAATAATAACCATGTACGTTTTCTCGATGATATCAAACAACTAATAAGGTTAACACTATGTATTAGCCTTTCCCATTTATTTGTTTCTAATCTATTAGCTTTTATTAACTTAATACCAAACACCTCTTAGGCTCCGTCTACTGAAAATGTAAAACGTGAGATGAAAACTCATTTTAAATCCTATTGGAAACATTTTTTATCGAAAACGTTTCACACCCAAATAAATGGATCCTTAGTATGACTCGATTTCTACTCCCAGGCGGTCCTTTGTGTTGTTTGCGTGAAGCAAATTAAGACGCAACCAATTTGAAAACAAATCACTAATAATAGTGAGTTTTATATATAAAAAAAATACATGTGCAATAGCTAATTGACCAAGTGATTAAAGGCCCAAATTTCATCAAAATAATAGTGAGTTTTGGCTCTTACTTGCTGATGGGATGCTATTAATTTTTGCCATTGCCATTTTTTCTTCAAGTGAGGTAATTTTTTACCATTGCTGAGAGTGCTCTAAATCTCTCAAGATATACGAAATTCGTTGCTCTAATCATCAGGCCCGTCAATGACCTAGGGCAAGAGGAAGAAAACCTACATTTTCGTAGTCTACAGCACATACATAATCTATCAACAATATTCGATTGCAAACTCATTCTCCTTCTGGCAATAAATAAATAAATTATCCAGCATAGCATAAACATCCCCGATATATTCAATAAACCCAGTCTAGAAGAACCCAACCCATCGCGTAATTGATTCTACAATTAAAAAAAAAAAAAAAAAAAAAAAAACTTACCTCAAAAGCTCTACTTATTTTAATGGAGGAAACGCACCACAAAAACCAAGCCCGAAACAGTCACAATTAGTTCGACAGAGGAGGGGAGCGAGTGAAAGAAACAGAGAATTTTTAGAGAGATGAAATACGCTGCTTTTTAAGGTTGAAATATGAAAGAGAAAATCCGAATATGAGAGATTTAAAAAAATGAAAGAGAAAATCCACTCAAAAAAATATGAAAGAAAAATTGGGCCCGAACAACCCAAAATCATCCTGTATATCTTCATTATAAAAGCTAAAGGGGAGTATCTCCCCTCAAAAGGTCCATAATTCTCCTTAAAATTTAATTAAAAATTAAATAATATCACCCTTATTTATTAAGAAAAAGTTATTAAAATTTTTTATTTTTTTTTAAAATTAAAATATTACAAAATATAAAATTCTAGAAAAATAAAATAAAATAATAAAAATTCATATTTTTAAATTCTCTATAAATAGACATCCATTTTAATATAGTTTGTTATATAAAAATTTTACCTTTTTATTATTGTAGAAATTTGATAACCGATTTTGTTCGTCGTTGTAGAATGGCTGGATGAAAGAAGAATGTTTTTTTACGATTATATGAATGAATGTGAATTAAAAAAAATTCAATTTTTCGAACAAAAACTTTCGATTTTTTAAGATACATTAAAAATATCGTCGCAACGCTAGTATTCTCGATACCAGAGGTGGCAACTCGCAAGCGGGACCTTTGAGACTGGTTAGTTCGGGTCAAGTGAAAGCGGGTTTGGGTGTATTTCGGGTGTCTGATGGTAGGATTGGGTATGGGTCGTATATTTCGGGTTATGTATGGGTTGTATTAGGTTCAGGTCAGGTTATGTTCTATTCTAGTTATGTTTGAGTCTGGTCTATATCGGATTATACTATAAAAATTTAAAAAAAAAGGTAGCTCAAACTTAAAGATGTGAAATTGTGAAAAACTATAAGACACTTGGGCATAAAAAAAGGAGAGAAAAGGAAAAGTTGTCCAGATAGGTAGATAAACCAACCTTTGGCCTATCTTCCGGAAAGAAGCTAACCTTTTGAAAATTCTGAAAGAAGCCAATGTTGCCATCATTAAAGCCAAATTTAGGTTTGATGACTTGCAACCTGTTATAAAGGTTGCAACTTGCGATAATTAATCATATTTTTTTAAAAAATTAATCATTATAATCATAATTTAATACTTCTTCCGTTTTTTTAGATGTAACATTTCACTTTTGACACTTGTCGAGAACTCGAGACACAATTTGCACCCATAATATCTCTAAATATATGTGTAAAAATTATAAAGTTTATATATTTGAAAAGTATATTCCAAGGTGTATCCAACAAGATCCACATGACTATGTTTTTCTTTATGTATAGACAACAATTAACAGTCAAAGTGGGTTGGATGAATAATGTCAAAGTCAAAGTATTACATCTAAAAAAAGACAGAGGGAGTAACGCATGTCCTGTTTCAATCGGCAATGATGGGTAAATTAAACCATTGACCTAAATCTGACTTTAATGATAGTAAAGTTAACTTATTTCTGAATTTTAAAAGGTTGGATTAATTGTGGAATACAAGCCAAAGGTTGTCTTTTTCGGGACAATTTTTCCTAATCTAAAATTATATTTTTCTTCTCTTTTATTGATTCATTATGGGTCTAATGTATACTTGAAAAATAAATTTATGATTTATAATGAGAAGGTAGCCCTAATAGAGCTCCCCCCTCCTCCCCTTTAATAAAAGAGTTAAAAGTTGACACCATTCACTTCAATTTTTTCTTACGGTCTTGTTTTAGGTCCAATGAACTTGGTGTGTAAAGGGAATGAGAATACATTATAGTTCTTGTTTAGATGTGATGTTGATTAATGTGTTTTCTTCTTGCCATACATTAAACATGATTGCCTACATCTTTTTGTTTGTTTGGTTTTCGTTTAACAGCTAAGAAGAGGAAGTCCAGTGAGGATGAGGATATCTACAAATCCCAAAAAGGCAAGCCTCTTTTATCTTAATTTGATACTCATTCCAACTATTGTTCAAACGCCTCTTGTTAGAGAAATTAATTTCAATAATTTGTTGTGTGCCAAAAGATGTGTTGGGATGGGGCAAATGATTCCACTCCTAATTATCTCCTATTCTTTGCACCATTGTTTAGTTATAGCTGTTTTTTTTTTTGTTTTTTTTTAAATAAATAAAAATTATTGAATTCATTTTAGCATGCCTTAATTTCAGCAACTTGAGAAAAATTCAAATGAATTTAAATCAAAGCTGTTTCAAGTTTCCAAAACTTGGGCAACGTTTTTGTAAACTTCATGTAGAGATAGTTTCAAAGATGTAGGAATGAACTCAACAGACCCTTATGCTTATGCAGCCCATCTTATCTGTCGTTTGCTGTGTAATTTTACATTTTTGCAGGAGTAAATGTAGTGGATCGTAAAGACAGCAGAAAGGTATCCCCTTTCATACATCTTGCTCTTAATTTGTGCCTTGAATTATCCACCCTGCTCGTATGTTATGAAATGAAGCTTGTTAATGCATAATTGAGCATTAAATCCATAAATATCTTTAATGATATATTATTACAAATTATAAAAAGTTGATATCGGAACAATCCAATAACATATTGAATGGCAACATTTGATTTACCATGTTTGTGAAAAACGTTGTCAAAATTAGTGTGAATAAACTCAAAATGTTGCAATGGAAAGTGAACAGATGAATTATTTAACTTCCAACTTTCCATGTATAATTGTATATGTAGGCAATTGTAATAGTCATCAACTTATACTTTTCAGTAAATAATTAGCTAAAGGCAACTTTTTTTTTTGTTAAAAAAACAGCACAGTGTGACTGTGACAATTCAATTTTCTAGAGCACATTCCTCGTCTGATGAGGAGCTGAAGTCTGCATACTCAAGTTTGTTGAAAGAAGCTAGCTGGTAATTACTTGTGCTATGACAATATGTAACCTACCTCTAAAAATATAGGAGTTAGGTGCCTCTTTCTCACATACAAGTTGTTGGATTGCTGCTAAATATTGCCCACATTTATTTATTGCCTGTTATTTTATTTTTTAATTTTTTTTGCTCTTATTCTAAAATTTAGCTCTCTTTCTAATCTCTTTAATTTTCCATGTTACTTTAATCGATAGCCGTCAAAACCACCAAAGGTGAGTAATATTGGGCGCATGAAAGATGATATTTAGGCTAAGGTAGGGATGCCAAGAAAGGAGCCCCTTGCCTAGGGTAAGTGTTTTTTGACCCTTGAGTGAGGTGCTTGAGTTATGCACCCTTGCCTAGGATCAGGCGTTCGCTCCGGGCACTTTGTCCTAGATAAGGGGCTCCTTTTGAGTGATTAGGAATGAAAATTTAAACAAGGGAAAATTTGAAAGAAAACGTTGGAGACGGTAATTAGAATGTGGGGCAATGTTTAACAACACAGTCATGTATGACCTTTGGTTCATGTTAGTTGCAGCAAATGGTGGTGTACATTTCCCTGCACAATATTTTTTTTTGATTGTAAAATTGATAGAGAGAAAAGCTTGTGATAAGGAGAGAGATGATAAATGATTGCTAAATGTGGGACAAAGTGTTAGCAACTAATTTAAACTTCCCTTTTTTAGAAAGTGTTAGCAACTAATATGAATCAGGGTAGTATTTTACATTATATTTGAGGTCAATAGATTGTTTTTTTTTTTTTTTTTGTGATTGAACTAAATGCATTAGATATTTTGAAGTGTGTAGTCCAATAAACTTTTTGAGAAAAGATGACACCTTTCTCTTGTGCCCTTGGATAGTCTTCTATTTACTGATTCTATTATTGTATACCAGACAAATCTTTTGTTTCGTTTTTTATTTTGCTCTTTTTGTTCTCTCAGTGAGCTTTTCACATTATAATGTTTGGTGGGGTTGGTTTTATTGCAGTCCAGAATCGGTGATGTCTTCATATGGTCATTATTGTTTCTTTGCTAATCTTACAGAGGAGCAAGCAAAGAAGCTGTCAGGTTAATCCAGCACTTAAGTTATACCCTTTATGAGCTTTTTGACAAAATATAATGTATTCAGTTTTGTTTTAGGATTTAACATATACCCCCTCTGTAACAATTTGACATAAAGCAGAGGGGAAAAAAATGTTAAATCGTTGTAATTAAATATGTTACGTAGAGAGTATTAAGTACTCCACATTTGAACTTGAGCTTTTTGACAAATATGATGCGTTACTTGTTTGGGATTTTAACTTTATGTTTACATTTTAACTTTTCAGGTGTGAATCATGTGAGAAGTGTGTATCCATCCACCAGATTTTGCTGTCCAGAGTCCGTCGAAGCTATGAGACGTGTGTCCTAATTTTGCAGTTAAAATCAATGTATTAATTGTTAGACCTGGCAATTTATTACCTTCATATGTTATGTATACGTATCGGCTTTCAAATTTATCTTGATTGCCACAATCTATGACAGTAATTTCTACTGTGTAAATTTTAATAGGGATGTCACTGTGAAGTATAGGGCAGACAGGCACACCTGCACAATGAGCACACTGATAAAATAGGTGCTGATGGCCATCAGTGCCACTACAAAAGAACACTAAACCAATTCTACTAAGCTTAGCCTTAACCAACAGCGTCAGCTTGACAGCCATCTACCCTAAGAATATGAACTTAGCCACACAGAACTTATTCCAAACTGCATCAGCCCAAAAAATTAGACAACTCAATTGTAAGAGCAGCATACACCTGTTGCAGATCAAACCTTTGCAAATATCAACATGAGACATACTTGAAAAAATTCTTTCTCATCACACTTTTTCCAATACAAACTACTATCAAGTGTAGGCTTATATGACCACCACTCTTTACCCCCTCCGATACACATCATGCTTCATAAAAATTGCCCAAACATATTATTGTGGACACCAAAAAAGTGTCTCCAATGTCTGTTTTGGTTAGAGGACAGTATGAGGAAATGTGTATCTCGAAGTCCGATTATCAGGTTGTATATGATTTGAATTATGTAGTGAGTCCATACATCGCATATCTCGGTCGGCGAGTAGTATGATGAGAGGCTCGCTCGTGTGGGACTTGATAAGAAGCTTGTCTTTATGAAACTTTTTAAGAGATTGACCTGTTTAGGATTTGACGAGAACTTTGCCCATGTAGGAGTTAATGAGAAACTCGCTTTTGTGGGAGAAATTTACCCGTGTAGGTCTTTAAGGAGTTGATTTGTAGTGTTAGATTACATGGGCCATTTGATAGTTTGAAATGGCTCTTTTTTTGTCTGTTTTGCTATCATTCAGGCTGAGCATTCATTCATGCTTAGTTTCCACTTCTTTTGTCAAGTGTTTTAATTTTGCTTTGCTTTTCGGGCATGGACGCATGGTAAAGCTCCCAACATTATTGTAGCTTGCTTTAGGAAGCCCCAAGAGTTGATATGGACTACCTTTTTAATGATACAAGGAATATCACTTCCGGTGATCTATTCTGCTTTTGATGTCGCTATTGTAGGCTATGCTTGAATTCTCCATCCACTAGCCAGGTGGCCTTGGTGATTTTAATCCTAATGCAAGGTTATAGGTCTAGCTTGCCACTGCTAGGGTTTTGTATATGCATGATGCAATTTGTGTACAATTTTGTGACTTGTGAAATTTTGGAATGCAATGCAAGACGCAATATTGTGCATGTATTTATAAAGGACTACTTTTACTATGCGACATATATGTAATATATGGGATCCGAGGTTGTAATTTTTAGCAAGTACCGACGAAAAAAAAAAATTGGCAAAAATTTGGACAGTACCGACTCCTCCCACCCCCTAAAAAAAACTAAACAATTCAAATGAGGAACACAAGTGAGTCCAAAGTTGTTTGAAGATTAGGCCTGCAGATTTGACTTTTGAGCGATCAATTTTCACGAAGCCCCCAACATGAGGCAATATAGCCCCCCTAGATTAGGATGAGTGGAGCTATAGGAACACTGGTGATAGAGACAAAGTGATAGCCCCCAAGTAGAGCTGTCAATCGGGTCGTGTCGTGTCGATTTTGGGTCGACCCGCATACATAAACAGGTTGAAAACTCTTACCCAAACCCGACCCGTTTAATAAATGTGTTGTGTCGTGTCAACCCGTTTACTTAAAACGTGTCAAAGTCCTTGACCCAAACCCGTTAATTCCGTTTGGTGTTCGGGTCGTGTTAGCGTGTCAGACTAAATTTTCACTATAAAATTAATATTCAAGTGTAATCGTGTCGTGTCAATCCGTTTACATAAACGGGTTGAACTCCTTGACCCAAACCTGACCCATTTAATAAGCATGTCGTGTCGTGTCAACCCGTTTATTTAATCGTGTTAAAGTCTTTGACTCAAACCCGTTAATTTCATGTCGTGTTTGGGACACACGTCATGAATTAATTTGCCCTAAATCAAGAAGTCATGAATTGCAGATAAAAAGAATTCAATTAAATCAATCATTCAAATATAATTTGCCCTAAATCCTAGATCTAAAAGACTAGTCACACATATTTAAAAGAGTGAAATAAATAAACATAATCATAATCAAAAGCTTAAATAAAACAAATAATAAAGAAAGAAATACCAGAATTGCACAAAAAAGAAAACATCTTGAAAAAGAATGAATCTTGAATTGAATCTTAATTTTATTGATTTGAATGTGTTTAAACAAATAAAAGAGTAAAAATAAAACCTAAAACAAGAAACTGAAATTGTAAAGAAAGCATGAGAGTTACATCGGATCAAAACTATCTATTTATAAGAAAAGTTGGGCTTAAACGAAGCTTGGAACGCCGACACCGGTTGTGACGACCCGACTCACTTAAATCGGCGCGGAAGAAACCGACGAGTCGAATAGTCATAACTAACAACTCAAATACTTAAAAATTAAAACAAATACCTCAAGATATTATTATTATAATCCCAAAAGTACAAATACCCACAAGTTTGTACAATACTAAACCAAAAGTCAAACTAACAATACTAATATACGAAACTCCAAACACATGTCAGAGTCCAAAACAAATGTGTACAAGTCCAAAACTATCCAAAATCAATAAACAAAGAAAATACAACTAAATCATAATATCGGCGCTCGCCCAACCCAAAGCTAAGCAAGAACCTAATCATCAGAATTACCTGAAAAACAAACAACAATCCACCATCAGTGGCGAGTAACATAACTGACTCACCCTAATTGGAATACACATGAACATAGCACAAATCAAATAACCAAACCAAACATCAAATATGCGAAATTCAACCCGAAACAAACTCGACTCAATTATCTTATCCAAACTTATCTTTGGCGCAATCATTCATCGACTAGACCGGACTAAGCACGTACGAACGCATCTTACGCATTCGAACTTTCTATTATGTGAGGAAATGAGAATCTTACTCCCAAGTCCCGTGAAATCAATCTTACTGGAAATCCACATTCGAAGACAATATAGTAAGACACCAACTATCCCAATACCGCGGATGGAATAGGGGCAACGTCTTAACCCAAAAACATAGAATCTTACTCTAAGTTTTAGGCGTCTAGTTACGAAATCAAGCTAATCAAATCTTTAATTCTTTAACATCTTTAATCATAACTTAATTAATTTCAAGAATTGCCTTTGCGCCTTGATTCTCGAAAATAATCAGTTAAAACACGAAGTTATTCTCAAGATTGCCTTTACGCCTTAATCTTGAGTCTAACCAACACTAAACCACTTTCTTTAATCCATTCTTTAACTTTCTTTAACATTATCTTTCACTTTCTTTAAATCAATACTACTTTCTTTAACTTCCAAGACTCAACCAAGAACTTATCAAGACTCAACCAAGATTATTCATAAAGAACTCATCCAAGATCCAAGAACTTCAATCAAGATTCAAGAACTTCAACCAAGAACTCATCCAACCATCAAACATCACACGCATATACCATCATCAAATCATGAAATTACCAACTTACTATTATCCAAAATTCATCAAACTTTAACACAATCATCATGAACTTAAATCTAACATATTGAATCATAAAATAATCATATTCAATCATCAAATCATCATTTAAACAACAGCAAATCAGATTACAATCATACTTAAGAACATGATCAAACTTCATTAAAAACCAATCCTGTTTATCTAATCTATACTATGAAACATAGTATGCCAATCAAGTTGAGAAAGTATGTTACCTTATTAAAGATTACACACAAAAACAACACAAGATGCAGCCCGGAAAATCGAACCACACGACCATGCAACACGGCAGTCACACGGCTTCAACACGGGTGTACCACCACCTACTGCACGGCTGTCCACACGAGCCACCTACTGCACGACTGCCTTCACCACGAGCACGACCACCACTGCACGGCCACCCAAGTGTACACGACCACCACAGCACGACCTCTCATACGCCACCACACGGCTTCACACCCACACGAACAAGCTACATGAACAAGCCCAAAACTAAACCCGATCTAATTGTATTGTATCAGAGTTCGCGGCGGAAGCGAATTGTGTTCTTGATTAGTTATTAGCTGTTGTAGTGTCACTCTGGAGTTTCGAGGACGAAACTTATTTAAGGAGGGGTGATTGTAATACCCCGAAATTTAGGGCCAGAAAATTTCGCGGGTAATAAATATTATTTTAATTTATTTAATTCAAAGTCCAAAAGGCCCATTATCTTTGGACTGTTTTATTTTAATCTGATCTCCTTTTTTTTCAAATTGGGCCAAATGACCCAATTTCTTCCTCTTCTTGGACTTGGCCGGTTCCCCACTCTTTTGGGCCAAGTTTATGTTTGTTTCTAATTAATTAATTTGGTTTATTAAAAATTAAATTAATTAATTAAAAATTATATTTTTGAACTTATTCAAACTTAGCTATTTTGACTACCTAATCTTTCTCAATTCTCCCCCTATTTTAGCTCCTCCCTCACGGCACCCTTGATCAAGATTAGGGTTTGTTGCTTTCTTGTTTTATTCTATAAATACTTGATTAGCAACTCTTTTTCCTTCCTATTTGCAATTCAGCTTGAACTCCAAAAATATTATTTTTCCCCTTCTATTCCCCTCAAAACCGTGAGCCTCATTCACCAATTGGTGATTTTTCCTTGGATAATTTTAGCGTATCGAGGTAACTTTGCTATCCTGTTTAATTCTGGAACAACCTTTTCACATAGTTAATTAGGATTAAAGAGCATGAAAAATTGTAATTTTTGTAGTATCATGATTAGTATTTTCGGACCTTATGTAATTTCGTGAACATGTTATATTGTTGATTTTAGTATGAATCTTTATTATTTTAAGGTGTTCTTTGCATAAATCAATTTATTTATTTATGTATTTTGTATGAATAACCGCATGAATATTTTTTGTTATTGTTGTTCTAAGATGTCGAGTGGCTTAGAATAATTTTAGGAGCTTCCTTACTATTTGATCTTTAATCATGATTTATTTCATGATGAAATTCGTCCTTCTCTTGCTTGAAATAATTTAATCTTTTAAACCGATAAAACTGTCCAGTTTTAGTTTATGAATTTATTAATATACTTAATCAATTCGTATGGCTACGAAATTTTAGTTGGAAGTCATTAATAGTGTTTTACAGCTTGTGTTAAATTTTCGTAATTTTTAAAGATCGTTTGTTATGGCAGAAAAATCCGAAACTGATCTCAGCCTAATCTGATTTGTTAGTTATAAAATCCCTTAAAAATAGTAAATGACATTATTTTTGGACGAAAATTTTGCATGTTAAACCTTGAACCTATATTTAACTTCCATTAAAATTTCCAGATTAATCGAGACCTTTAAAGGGTCGTTCTTAATTTAATTCTTTAAAAATCAGATTGTGTAAAATAGTGTAATTAAATTATTAAAACATGTTATTTTGAATTCTTGAATTCAATCTTGATCTTGTTTGAACCCTATGATAGCCGTGTGGTGTGATGTAAATAAAGGAATGATTTTGATCTTGTTTTAATCCATGTTTTATGATTTAATGTTTAAAGTAAATTAAATTGTTTATTATTAAGTTTATTTGATTAATTGTTGTTAATTGTATTCAATTGATTAAAAGTATAATTTTGGTATTTTTATTCAAGAGTGTCGAATGGCTTGTTGTGATAAAAATAGGATTTTTATCATATTTTGAGTAATATATGTTGTTAATTGTTAAATTGTTTATATGATTGTTAATGAACTGATCTGATTATTATGTTATAACTAAAGAAATGTCGAGTGGCCTTTTTTATTTTGATCAACTTTAGTTTATTTTGGGACTTATAATAATAATATTGGGATAATTTTAGGAATTATTATTAGTATTAGTATTCGGATATTACTATTAATATTATTAATATTACGGTTATTATTAGTATTATTATTAATATTAGGAATCAGTAGGGATAAGATATAAAAGGTACGATAAGATACTAATAGGGAAAGAAAGGAAACAGAGTAGGAGGATTACGAATCGTTTCGATCTCTGGCTAGGAAAGACTTGGTATTTAAGGTGGCCAATATACGTGCCGCACCTCTCTTTCCTGGGACTTCGAACGGTTCATTTCCAAATACGGTCACCTAGTATTTCCCGATATAAGATAAGATATAAGATTTGAAAGATATAAGATAAGATAAGGACGCCCACCTGATGACTCGAGTAGTCAGACTGGGTTAAGTCGAAGCCACTGCTCAATGGGACGAACACACGAGTTCCCCCGAGTAGTTCTGGGTCTTAGGATATGTAGTCGTCTAAGTAGTAGTACACGAGCTGCTATTTAGGGGTTATGGCCATAGCTTAGGCTTAGTGGTGAAACACGAGATCCGCTACGGGTTGAGTACACGAGCTCACCCCGGCATGTTCTAGGAAAGTTGTGGTGAAACACGAGATCCACAACGAGTTATAGTGACCGGTCCAATGAAAGATGATAATGATATGATATGAATTATAAGATATGGTATGGTTGAAATGAAATGTTAAGATATGATATGATTACGGAATTATGGAAACGTTATATTATAAGTTAGGGATTAATTGTATAAGTCTTCCGCTGTGTATGATTTGATATACGTATGTTGTATGTATATGTGTATCTGTATTGTGTACGTATTTGTACGTATTCCTAACCGTATTTTGCAGGTATAATTATACGTATGCTATACGTACCTTTATACGTATTTTGTACGTATTTCTAACTATATCTCTGCAGGTATTTTTATACGTATTTTATACGTATTTGTATACGTATTTTTGTACGTATTTTTATACGTATCTCATATAATTTTTGTTTACACTGTACCATGTTTTATGTGTGTTTTCATGTGAATATTCTATGATATTATGTGTTTAGCGGTCCCTCAATTAAGCGGGACAGCCTAGTTACTCGCCACTGACGGTGGACCCCCCCCTCAGTTTCAGGTGACGATGCAGCAGCATAGAACAGGCTTCCGTTGAATGGGCTTGAGTGTGCAGAAGTTTAGTTTTATCCTAGTTATTCTAGAATTTATAAGACAATATTATAGTTTATTTATTTATAATCCCAGTCTGTTGGGAAGACATTCTCTTAGTTCATGTAATACATTAGGTTTTATATGCCTTATTTGACTTTTGGATTTTAGTTCAGTATTTTAATATAAGTTGCTTAATTTTAATTAATTAATTTCATTTATAATTTAAATTGTTTAAGTAATGATCCGAATGTCGATTTCCTTCGTCAATCGACAAGTCCAAAAAGTCGGGTCGTTACAGTTATTAACCCTTTTATTTATAGAATTTGTTTAAGGTGTGAATGCATGGCAAGTGGCAAATCCTTGCCATGACAAGTAGAAAACCGGCCATATGGGGATCAAATGGGCCTAATTGGGCTTTCGTGATCAATTGGGCTAATTTACAAAAATTACATGATTAATCATGCATAAATCGATTTAGCCCAAAATATTAAATAATTAATTAGAAAATTATATAATAAAAATTCTAATTAATTAAATAATAATTAACATAAATAATAATAACTGCAAATAAAATAATTCAAATTAAATCGAAATTATTCACATAAAATAAAATAAATAGTTCAAAAATAAATTTGAACTATACATAACATCACATAAATACACATAAGTCATGGCATAAATATCATGAAAATCAGGGTCGTTACAACCTCCCCTCCTTAAAGAAATTTCGTCCCGAAATTTAAGGGAAAGGAGATCGCTCACCCTCAAATAACTCCGGATACTTCTGCCTCATGGACGCCTCTGTCTCCCAAGTCGCCTCCTCATGGTGTTGATTTCTCCACAACACCTTGACGAGCTGGACTTGCTTACTCCGAAGGGTCCTCACTTCCCGATCCAAGATCTGGACGGGTCGCTCCTCAAAAGTCAGATTCGGCTCAAACGTGGCTGACTCCACTGGAATAATGTGGGTAGGATCATGTACATATTTCCTTAGCTGAGAAACATGAAATACGTTATGCACACTAGATAAACTAGGTGGTAATGTAATGACCCAGATTTTATTGGTATTTTTGCCGATATTTATGTGTATTTATGTGTTAGTTCAAATTTATTTTTGAACTATTTATTTTATTTTATGTGAATAATTTCGATTTAATTCGAAATATTTATTTTCAGTTTTTATTATTTATGTTATTTATTATTTAATTAATTAAAATTTTTATTATTTAATTTTTCTAATTAATTATTTAATATTTTGGGCTAAATCGATTATTGCATGATTAGTCATGTAAATTATGTTAATTAGCCAAATGGATCACGAGAGCCCATTTTTAGGCCCATTTTAGCCCCATGGCCGGTTTTTCTAGCAAGGAAGGCAAGCCTTGCCACTTGCTTTGTTTTCACACTTAACCAACTTCTATAAATAGGAGTGGTTAGTGATGCCTTAAGGTTTTGCTCATTTTCCATCTAATGCACTTGCCATCAAAGTTCAATCACCAAAAAAACTCCCTCCACTTCCTCCTTGCCTCACGCCATTTTTGAATAATTGAAGCCATCAATTGTCCATCTTTTTCCTAGCCCAAAACTTAAAGATTCAAAGTTCATTGATCTTTAAGTGTCCAAACACAATCCTAAACACATTCATTTCAATCAAGATTTCTTGTTCGGGTTGGTTTTGGGATCGTGTTCGTGTGCACGTGTGGGGTCCGTGTGGGTTGGTGTTCGAACCGTGCAGTGGTGCTCGTGGTGGTGCCGTGACCGTGCGGTGGTGTTCATGATTGGGCAACAGGCCGTGTGCAGTAGCCGTGCAAAGGGGTTCGTGGTGGTTCGTGGTACCGTGTGTGCAGCCGTGTGTGGGCTGTGTGTGTGCCGTGTTTGGTGCTAGTTTCCAGAATGCATACTTGTGTTGAATTTGTGTGTAATCTTCAATAAGGTAGCATGCTTTCTCAACCTATTTGGTATACTATGTTTATAGTATGAATTAAATGCATGTTTGGGTTATTTGTTGTTGAATATTCATGATTTTATGTATGATTTGTATTCTGATTTTTATGTGATTAAATGAGGTATTGATAAAGGTTGTTCATGGTTTTATGATTGATTATATGTTGTAATATGATCATGATTGATGTGTTAAAGTTTGGTTAATTTTGGATAATTGAAAGGATGATTTTCGAATGGTTTTTAATGGTGTTATGCGTGTGGATTGTATGAGTTTGATTGAGTTCTTGAATCTTGATTGAGTTCTTGATTGAAGATCTTGAATCTTGAATGGTTTCTTTATGAGTTCTTTATGAGTTGGTCGAGTTCTTTAAGGTTTCTTGATGAGTCTTGTTGAGTTCTTGGTCGAATCTTGGAAGTTAAAGAATGGTTTAAATGAGTTAAAGAAAGTTAAAGAATGCGGTTAAAATGATTAAAGAATGGTTAAAGATTGATAAAGTTATGGTTGGTTAGACTCAAGATCAAGGCTAGAGGCAATCTTGGGAATAACTTCGATGTTTTAACTAGTTATTTTCGAGAATCAAGGCATAAGAGGCAATTCTTGAATTTAATTTAGTTATGTTGGATTAATAAGATGATTAAAGATTAATGATTAATTTAGCTTGATTTCATTTCTAGACGCCCTAAACCTAGAGTAAGATTCTTTGTTTTTGGGTTAAGACGTTGCCCCTATTCCATCCGCGGCATTGGGATAGTTGGAGTCTTTCTATGTTATTCCTTGTATTTCCAGTAAGATTGGTTACATGGGACACGGATTTCCAGTAAGATTGGTTTCGTGGGATTTTTGGGAGTAAGATTCCCGGTCCTAACATTACAAAGTTCGATTGCGTAAGATGCGATCGTACGAGCGTAGTCCGGTCTAGAATTTGAATGATTGCGCCAAAGATAGTGTTTAAGTTGGTTTTGAGTCGAGTTCACGTTTTGAGGTTGTTCTCGTACTTTGGTTTGGATGTTGTTGTTTGGTTTATGCTATGTGCATGTGTATTCCCATTAGGGTGAGTCAGTTATGTTACTCGCCACTGATGGTGGACCATTGTTGTTTTTCAGGTACTTCTGATGATGATACTCTTGCTTAGCTTTGGGTTGGGCGAGCGACATTGTTATTTCTGTTATCTGATGTATTTACTGTTTTCCGTTGTTTAGATAGTGATGGAGTTGTATAGATTTTATACATTGATGTTTTTACGTTGTTTAAGACTTTGACATGTAGTTGGAGTTTACTCGTATTTTAGCATTTCTATTCTTGACTTTTGGGACTAGTATGTACAAACTTGTGGGTACTTGTACGTTTATTGGTTATTAATAATAATTTTGAGGAATTAGTTTAATTTCTTAAGTTTTGAGTTGTAGTTTCTAACTATTCGACTCATCGGTTTCTTCCGCGCCGATTTAAGCGAGTCGGGTCGTTACAGGTAAAGCCAATCGGTACGCCACCTCCCCAACTTGTTCTAGTATCTCATAAGGTCCCACATATTTCGGTCGGAGTTTCCCCTTCTGACCAAAGCGTGCCACTCCTTTGAATGGTGAAACATTAAGTAAGACTTTGTCACCTACCTCGAAAGCCATCGGTCTACGTCGATTATCGGCGTAGGATTTCTGACGACTCTGAGCGGCCTGCATCTTAGACCGGATGACTCGGACCTTCTCGATAGTATCGCGTACCATCTCAGGTCCCAAAGCCACAGAATCACTTATATCATTCCAACATATAGGACTCCGACATTTCCTGCCATACAGGGCCTCGTACAAAGCCATCTCGATGCTGGAGTGATAGCTATTGTTATTGGAGAACTCTATCAAGCAGAGCATACGTACCCAACAATGATGGTACTCCAGAGTACATGCTCGAAGCATATCCTCTAAAGTCTGGATGGTCCTCTCAGTCTGACCATCAGTCGCCGCATGAAAAGCGGTGCTCAACTTCAGCTTCGTCCCAAAGGCTTCCTGAACTGATTTCCAGCAACGAGACAGAAATCTCGGATCCCGATCAGAAACAATCTCCCTCGGAACTCCGTGAAGTCGGATAATATCCTGAGTATACGCCTCCGCTAGACGCTCCATAGACCAGGTCATCTTCATCGGAATGAATCTAGCGACCTTGGTCAACCTATCCACTATGACCCAAATAGCATTCAAGCCATTACAGGTGGGTAAGCTAACCACGAAGTCCATAGATACCGACTAAAATTTCCAGGTCGGAATAGGTAGTGGCTGCAACAGACCTCCTGGTCTCTGATGCTCGATCTTAACCTTCTGTCAGACTAAACATCGAGCTACGAACTCTACTACGTCCCTCTTCATCTTAGGCCACCAGAATTGGCCCTTGAGGTCCTGGTATAACTTGTTACCTCCAGGATGAACAAAGTAGGGCGAGTTATGTGCCTCAGACATGATTCTGTTCCTAAGATCAGAACAGTCCGGTACACACCACCTCCCTCGAAAACGCAGACTACCATCGGAAGGGATCTCGAAACCTACGGCTTTGCCTTGCCGCAGAGCCTCTCGAATCCTAGCTAGCTGTGGGTCGTTCTGCTGACCCTCGCGCAGTTCCTGAATTAAAGCAGGTTCAACACTCATCGATGTCAGACGAAGTCTGATGGAACCACGACTTCTACTGAAGCTTAAGCGATGCTTGCGACTCAGTGCATCTGCGACCAAGCTAAGTTCGCCTTGCCCTCTCAATAGTTAAGCGTCAGGTCGTAATCCTTAATCAGCTCAAGCCATCGCCGCTGCCTCATATTGAGGTCTTTCTGAGTGAAGATGTACTTGAGGCTCTTGTGATCTCTGAATACTCTACACGAACCGCCATAGAGATAGTGCCTCCAGATCTTGAGCGCGAACACTACAGCTGCTAACTCCAAGTCATGCGTAGGATAGTTACGCTCGTGCACCTTCAATTGTCTGGATGCATAAGCGATGACCTTCCCACCCTGCATGAGCACACAACCTAGGCCACTCTTCGAAGCATCACTATAGACCTCGAAGTCCTCCTCATCGTTCGGAAGGGTAAGAATCGGAGCAGAGACTAATCTCTGTTTCAACTGCTGAAATGCTTGCTCGCAAGCCTCCGTCCAAACGAATCGGACCTCCTTCTGTAGGAGACTAGACATCGGCCTAGCAATCTTGGAGAAGTCCTGGACGAATCGTCGATAGTATCTGGCCAAACCCAGAAAACTACGAACCTCCGCCACATTTTTCGGGCTACTCCAATCCACTACAACCTTAATCTTAGCTGGGTCTACCTTAATGCCCTCAACGTGACCTAGAAAAGCTACTTCGTGAAGCCAGAACTCACACTTGGAGAGTTTCGCGAACCACTTATAACTACGCAATATCTCAAGTACCATCCGGAGATGTTCCGTATGCTCAGACTCATCTCTCGAATAGACTAAGATATCGTCTATAAATACTACGACACATTTATCGAGTAAGTGGTGAAACGTCCGGTTCATCTGGTCCATGAAAACGGCTGGCGCATTAGTGAGGCCAAAGGGCATCACCTCAAACTCGTAGTGGCCGTGTAACGACCCTGATTTTCATGATATTTCTGCCATGACTTATGTGTATTTATGTGATGTTATGTACAGTTCAAATTTATTTTTGAACTATTTATTTTATTTTATGTGAATAATTTCGATTTAATTTGAATTATTTTATTTGCAGTTATTATTATTTATGTTAATTATTATTTAATTATTTAATTTTCTAATTAATTATTTAATATTTTGGGCTAAATCGATTTATGCATGGTTAATCATGTAATAATGTAAATTAGCCCAATTGATCACGAAAGCCCAAAATTGGCCATTTCTCTTGCTTGGGCCGATTTTCCTCATGCATGGCAAGGATTTGCCACTTGCTTTGTGTTCACACCTTAACTTAACTCTATATATAGAGGAGTTAGTAAGGGTTGATGATCCCTTTGCTTATTTGCCATCTTATGCCTTTGCCATCAAAAGATCAAACACTTCCCTCCATTTGCTCTCTCCTTACACGCCATTTTGGCCATCATCATCCACAAAATTATTCATCATCTTTTAACCCCAAAACTTAAAGATTAATTCTCCATTGGTCTTTAGGTGGTTTAACCTTCATTAAATCCCCATAATTCCAATCAAGATTTCTAGTTCGGGTTGGCTTTGGGTTCTTGTTCGTGTGGGTTTGATTGTGTGGTGTTCGTGTGTGAAGCCGTGCAAGTGGTGGTGTCGTGGCCGTGCAGTTGGTGTCGTGGTCGTGCAGTTGGACCGTGGCAGTGGTGGTTCGTGTGGTGTCGTGCTGGGCAGCCGTGTGTGCAGTTCGTGGGTTCGTGAGCAAAAGCCGTGGTGCAAGCCGTGTGTGCCGTGTGTGTTGGCCGTGTGGTTCTAGTTTCCGGGCTGCAATTGTGTGTTGATTTGTGTGTTAATATTCAATAAGGTAACATACTTTCTCAACTTGATTGGTATACTATGTTTCATAGTATAGATTAAATGAATAGGATTGATTTTAATGAAGTTTGATCATGTTCTTGAGTATGAATGTAAATCTGATTTGGTGTTTTTTAAATGGTGATTTGATGATTGAATATGATTATTTTAGGATTGAATATGTTGGATTTATGATCATGATGATTATGTTAAAGTTTGATGAAGTTTGGATAATAGTAAGTTGGTAATTTCATGATTTGATGTTGAAGTTATGCGTGTGATTTGAGTGTGTTGGATGAGTCTTGATTGAAGTTCTTGAATCTTGATTGAGTTCTTGATTGAAGTTCTTGGATCTTGGATGAGTTCTTCATGAATCTTGGTTGAGTTCTTTGAGTTCTTGTTGAGTTCTTGATGAGTCTTGGTAAGTTCTTGGTTGAGTCTTGGAAGTTAAAGAAAGTAGTAATGGTTTAAAGAAAGTTAAAGATAATGTTAAGGAAAGTTAAAGAATGGATTAAAGAAAGTGGTTTAGTTTTGGTTAGACTCAAGATTAAGGCGTAAAGGCAAACTTGAGAATAACTTCGTGATTTTAACTGATTATTTTCGAGAATAAAGGTGCAAAGGCAATTCTTGAAATTAATTAAGTTATGATTAAGATGTTAAAGAATTAAAGATTTGTTAAAGATTTAACTTGATTTCGTAACTAGACGCCTGAAACTTAGAGTAAGATTCTATATTTTTGGGTTAAGACGTTGCCCCTATTCCATCCGCGGTATTGGGATAGTTGGTGCCTTACTATGTTGTCTTCGGATGTGGATTTCCAGTAAGATTGGTTTCACGGGACTTGGGAGTAAGATTCTCATTTCCTAACATAGTAGAAAGTTCGAATGCGTAAGATGCGTTCGTACGTGCGTAGTCCGGTCTAGTCTATGAATGATTGCGCCAAAGATAAGTTTGGATAAGATATTTGAGTCGACTTTATTTTGGACAGTTGTCGCATATTTGGTATTGTGATTTGGATATTTGATTTGTGCTATGTTCATGTGTATTCCCATTAGGGTGAGTCAGTTATGTTACTCGCCACTGATGGTGGACTGTTGTTTGTCTTTCAGGTAATTCTGATGATGAGGTTCTTGCTTAGATTTGGGTTGGGCGAGCGTCGATATTATGATTTTGTTGTAGTATTGTTGTTTACTGATTTTGGATAGTTTTGGACTGTAGTATGGACTTGTATACGTTTGTTTTGGACTCTGACATGTGTTTGGAGTTTTTCGTATATTAGATTTTATAGTTTGACTTTTGGTTTAGTATTGTACAAACTTGTGGGTATTTGTACTTTTGGGATTATAACAATAATATCTTAAGGTATTTGTTTAATTTTTAAGTATTTGAGTTGTTAGTTATGACTATTCGACTCGTCGGTTTCTTCCGCGCCGATTTAAGCGAGTCGGGTCGTCACAGGCCGTATCGAGTACGAAAAGCAGTTTTCGGAATGTCTTCTTTCTTGACTGGAATCTGACGATATCCAGATCGAAGATCTATCTTTGAAAACACTCCTGCTCCTCGCAACTGATCGAACAGGTCCTCAATCCTAGGCAACGGGTACTTATTCTTGATAGTTACCCGATTCAACTCTCGGTAGTCTATGCACAGGCGCATACTACCATCTTTCTTCTTCACGAAGAGCACAGGTGCTCCCCACGGAGAAACGCTTGGCCTAATGAAGCCCTTATCGATCAAATCCTGGAGTTGCGTCTTTAACTCTAGCAACTCAGATGGTGCCATCCGGTACGGTGCCTTCGAAATCGGCGCTTTCCCGGGTACTAAGTCGATATGAAACTCGACATCACGCTCAGGTGGAACTCCTGGTAGCTCATCAGGAAATACGTCTCTGAAATCCCTCGCTACAGGTATATCGTCCAACAGATGCTCCTCAGTCAAGTCTCGTACCTGACATAGATACACCATATCGCCCTTCTGGCGATGCTTTCTCATTTTCAAGGCAGAGATTACCTTTACTCCTTTCTTAAGGACGAACCCAGAGTAGGTAACTCGGTTGCCCTGAAGTCCTCGGAATGTCACTGACTGATCTCGGCAACGAATAATCGATCGATACCTCGACAACCAGTCCATACCAAGTATGACGTCGAACTCCATCAGCGGGAACTCCTTCAGATCAGCCGTCGCTTGCTCCCCAGCTATCACGATAGGCACTCCTCGGAACTCGCGCTGACAAACAAAATCCTCTCCGGAAGGGAGAGTAATAACTGAACTAATCGGAAGGCTGCCACGAAGATTAGACCTCGTGGTAAAACTACTAGCCACAAAAGAGACAGTAGCACCAGAATCAAATAAAACTAAGGCTAACACACCAGAAAAAAGAAATCTAACTGATACGACGTCAGGCTGAACCTCGGCCTCCGCCTCGGTCATACAGTAGACTCGGTTCTTCACCGGAGTCTTCGTCGGTGCCGGAAGCTGCTTAACCTCAGTGTCTGGCTTCCTCTCGGGGCATGTCGACGCCTTATGGCCTTCCTTCCTGCATATATAACATGATATGGGCGAACCATCGCACCGCTTCCCTGGATGGAAGTCTCGGCCGCATCCTCTGCACTTCGAGCCATCAAAACCCTTATGCGAACTCGTGGTCGGAGGGGTACTGCTAGGTGCGCTGAAACGGGGCTTCTTAAACGAAGCTGTAGTCGTCGGAACCGGAGCTCTCTTCTTGCTCGAATCCTCCTCAGTCGTCGATGCCTGAATCTCGAGTGCTACCTCTTAGACTTGCTGAAACGTCGTCGCTCCACTACTGATCACGTGAACGCGAATCCTCGGATCTAGCTTTTTGATGTAGCGCTTGACCCGATCCTTCTCCGACGGAACCACAGACGTAGCGAACCTCGATAACTCCGTAAATCTATCGGTGTACGCCTGGACAGACATCTTACCCTGTGTAAGAGTAAGAAACTCCTCCTGTTTCTGCCACCGCAACTCGTCGGGGTAGAAACGCTCCTGGACCTTATCGACGAACTCGGTCCACGACATCGAATGCAACAACAAGTACGCGTCCTTAGCTAACGTCCACCAGTTATCGGCCTCTCCATGTAAGTAATACGCGGCGATCTGCACCTTCTCGTGCTCGGGACAAAACGTCGCGTCAAAGAGCTTCCCCATCTCGCGGATCCAGCTCTCCAAAGTAGTGGGGTCGGCAACCCCGTCGTAAGTCGGAGGTTGATGACGTGCGATACGATCGAACGTCGACTGCGTACTCGGCGTATGACGACTATGGTGCGCCAACGTAAGGATCGCCTCCTCGAGTGGCCGCAACCTCTGTCGTCCAGTACTCAACCGGCAAGGTGTAGACATTCTGCAACGCATCACAACAAAAGACATAACAAGAATAGAATGTTAGTCATATACCCCACCACAGTCAAGTATACAAAAATAAAGAAAGAAAAGAAGAATACAAAAGATCTTATCCCGGTCTTTCTACCCAACTCTTCTCCCTTTACTTAACCTAGAATTTGGTTTAATCACTCGGGAATAGTAAAGCTCTCAACTCCCGGGTTAAACTCAAATCCTAAAACTTCACTTAAAACCTATTCGGCTCTGATACCAACTGTGACGACCCGACTCGCTTTAATCGGCGCGGAAGAAACCGACGAGTCGAATAGTCATAACTAACAACTCAAGTACTTAAAAATTAAAACAAATACCTCAAGATATTATTATTATAATCCCAAAAGTACAAATACGCACAAGTTTGTACAATACTAAACCAAAAGTCAAACTAACAATACTAATATACGAAACTCCAAACACATGTCAGAGTCCAAAACAAACGTGTACAAGTCCATACTACAGTCCAAAACTATCCAAAATCAATAAACAAAGAAAATACAACTAAATCATAATATCGGCGCTCGCCCAACCCAAAGCTAAGCAAGAACCTCATCATCAGAATTACCTGAAAAACAAACAACAGTCCACCATCAATGGCGAGTAACATAACTGACTCACCCTAATGGGAATACACATGAACATAGAAAAAATCAAATAACCAAACCAAAAATCAAATATGCGAAATTCAACCCGAAACAAACTCGACTCAATTATCTTATCCAAACTTATATTTGGCGCAATCATTCATAGACTAGATCGGACTACGCACGTACCAACGCATCTTACACATTCGAACTTTCTACTATGTGAGGAAATGAGAATCTTACTCCCAAGTCCTGTGAAACCAATCTTACTGGAAATCCACATCCGAAGACAACATAGTAAGACACCAACTATCCCAATATCGCGGATGGAATAGGGGCAACGTCTTAACCCAAAAACATAGAATCTTACTCTAAGTTTTAGGCGTCTAGTTACGAAATCAAGCTAATCAAATCTTTAATTCTTTAACATCTTTAATCATAACTTAATTAATTTCAAGAATTGCCTTTGCGCCTTGATTCTCGAAAATAATCAGTTAAAACACGAAGTTATTCTCAAGATTGACTTTACACCTTAATCTTGAGTCTAACCAACACTAAACCACTTTCTTTAATCCATTCTTTAACTTTCTTTAACATTTCTTTCACTTTCTTTAAATCAATACTACTTTCTTTAACTTCCAAGACTCAACCAAGAACTTATCAAGACTCAACCAAGATTCATAAAGAACTCATCCAAGATCCAAGAACTTCAATCAAGAACTCAATCAAGCTTCAAGAACTTCAACCAAGAACTCATCCAACCATCAAACATCACACGCATATACCATCATCAAATCATGAAATTACCAACTTACTATTATCCAAAATTCATCAAACTTTAACACAATCATCATGAACTTAAATCCAACATATTCAATCATAAAATAATCATATTCAATCATCAAATCATCATTTAAACAACACCAAATCAGATTACAATCATACTTAAGAACATGATCAAACTTCATTAAAAACCAATCCTATTCATCTAATCTACACTATGAGACATAGTATGCCAATCAAGTTGAGAAAGTATGTTACCTTATTAAAGATTACACACAAAATCAAAACAAGATGCAGCCCGGAAAATCGAACCACACGACCATACAAAACGGCAATCACACGGCTTCAACACGGGTGTACCACCACCTACTGCACGGCTGTCCACACGAGCCACCTACTGCACGACTGCCTTCACCACGAGCACGACCACCACTGCACGACCACCCAAGCGTACACGACCACCACAGCACGTCCTCTCATACGCCACCACACGGCTTCACACCCACACGAACAAGCTACATGAACAAGCCCAAAACCAAACCGGATCTAATGATGTTGGATAATATTTTTGAGGTGTAAGTTGTGTTTTGGTACTTAAAGATCAATAGAGTTTGAATCTTTAAGTTTGGGATTAGAAAGATTGATGAACAATTGATGGGTTTCAATAGCCAAAAATGACGTGTGGTTTTGGAGCAAAATGGAGAGAATTTGTGTTTTAAACTTTTGATGGCAATTGTGTTTAAGTTGGCAAAGGATGACAAAATGAGGTTTAAGCCTTATTAACCCTTCTATTTATAGAAGTGGTTTAAGGTGTGAATGCATGGCAAGTGGCAAATCCTTGCCATGACAAGTAGAAAACCGGCCATATGGGGATCAAATGGGCCTAATTGAGCTTTCGTGATCAATTGGGCTAATTTACAAAAATTACATGATTAATCATGCATAAATCGATTTAGCCCAAAATATTAAATAATTAATTAGAAAATTAAATAATAAAAATTCTAATTAATTAAATAATAATTACCATAAATAATAATAACTGCAAATAAAATAATTCGAATTAAATCGAAATTATTCACATAAAATAAAATAAATAGTTCAAAAAAACGTTTGAACTATACATAACATCACATAAATACACATAAGTCATGGCAGAAATATCATGAAAATCAGGGTCGTTACACCGGTACGGGTACATGCACCTCGGTACTGGGGTTATCTTTGGGACAAAATTGAGCTTCAGTAAAAAGTCGAACATGCAGAGACCCCAATCGGGATGTAGGGACCCCGTATCGGGACCGTCTCTGGGAGATCGGTGGGACCGGGATGTAATAACCCGTCATATTTGTAATTTCATTATAATTAAAAAAAAGAACTTTAATGAAATAAAAATAATAAAATATTTCGAAGATTTTTAGCCGAAAATATTTTAAGCTAGATTTTATGAAGTTGTACATTTTTAAATTAACAAGCAAAAGTTTAATGTACAGATAATAATAAAAAAAAAAAGTTTTGTGTTTTCTGTATGAGCTTTTCGTGAATATGAAGGCCCAATCTTACGTAAGTCTTATAAGAACCCTAACGGCCCGTTTGGTAGCGGGTCATAAATGATGGTATTGGGAATGAATTTATAATTAAATTTGGAAGGGTAATCAAAATCAATTCCTATGGTTGGCAGTGTCACCTTAGCTTCAATTTATCTAATTTTCTTCACAAATATACATTCCCATCAAATACCACCCCCCTGTTAGAAATAATACAAGGAAAAATGGGAAAGTAAAATAAATATAAGGTGAAAAATAATCTGGAAATTTAGTTGGGTGAGTCGCGGATAACTTTCAGCTCTCCTCAAGACGATTCACGCCCTCTACTACAAAAAAGGAAAAAATAATCGCACGGAGTTGACAGCGCTTCGTCCCCAGGATAAAACCCCAACTTATACACTCCCTAACCTGCGTATTAAGGAGTAGAAGATTGTAGTGAAACAATCAAAATACCTGACTTTTTTATTATCCAAAAAATGTGGGGGAATGTTTTTGTCAAGATGTGTGTATTAAATTGTTGCTCAAAAATACATTTTATGTAACCCCCATAATAAAAAAGATAGTCGTTACCAAAATAAATTAGCAATAATATCTTATATTTTATTGCATGCAAATATGTAACCCCCATAATCAAATATTTGTCATCAAGTATTGAGCAGTAACTGTAGCATCCAATTGTAAAACATGGTCCACATTCATACTTGTAAGAAAAATTAATGCATGAAATATATTGCAAAATAAGTGAGTTGTATATCATTTGTTAAGTTAAACGGCTATAAAACTTATTATCGCAAATAATATCAATGAATTAGAATAGTAGATGTTACAAAAACTCAAACTTTGAAAAAGATTGTAATTAAAGCCCAAATTAAAAACATAAGAGTAAAACATATAATGAATATTAGAAACGGTAACAAGTTATAATAGTATTAAAAACAAATTGATTTTTTTTAATATATTTTTATTAAAATATCCGAAAATCCCCTACTTATTTTAATAAAAGATATAACTTACTTGGATAACCGTCACAAGATACCATGCATAGTAGAGGTGGCTCCGCCTTGAAACCTCTATTTATTGTTTCAGACTACCACGTACTAGAGTCAAAGTGGCACGGCCTTGAAACTTTAACTACTTGATGGCACGTTGGAAACATCACACACATGATACCTTAGGTATTTTAAAGCTTCTTAGGTTTGCACGTTTTGGCCATGTGCACCATCCCGGGTTTTTTTCATGAGTGTCTTTAGAGAATGTGCCTTCATGCTGATAGAAGCGGTCTCACTTCCACACTCATATAGATGATCCTATCAAGAATGCTCTTGTGGTCAAGCATTCCGCCCACATAGACTACAGGTTCATTAAGAGCAAAGTTTTATAATCCACATACACATAATTTAAATGTTTATTACTTTGCTCAACCTCGCTAACACCATAAGTATACATGCCGCGCCCTAGGGAGGGACAAAATAGCAATATATGCATACAAATAAATTGGTATGTCTCTCAAGTCATCATATGATTCGTTTTTCCCTTAATAAGGTATCCTCACATATGACTTATTTCATTTTTGGGCATTAGTCCCATCCCCCTTGATGCTTTCCAAATCTTATCTCTAGCTAGAGCTTTTGTCAATTGATCGGAAAGATTATCTTCCGATCTTACATGGTTAACATTTATGGCGCCATTGGACAAATGTCCTCTCACAATACCATGCATCCGTCTTATAGACCTAGATTTTCCATTATAGTACATGCTATGTACTCTTCCAATAGCTGTAGTGCTATCATAATGGAGCAAACTGGTGGTACTGGTCTATCCCACACAGGGATATCATGTAAGAAATTACGTAGCCAATTTGCTTCATTCATCACTAGCATTTGATAAAGCTATCAATTCAGCCTCCATTGTAGAGTGGGATATAATTGTTTGTCTTTTGGACCTCCAACTGATTGCACCACCACCTATTAAGAAAACAAATCCACTAGTAGACATAGTGTCTCCAACTAAAGAATTCCAGTCAGCATTAGAAAAACCTTCAAGTATTGCAGGATGTCTTTTATAAAACACTAGTAGAAAAAAAATTCTTTTGCTGCATATCAAATAATGCAGTTTTTTGATAAATCGTATCTTTTAAATACAAAAATCCAAAAAAAAAAAAAATTAGAAGATGTGGTTTTATATACAACCGCATCATTTGAAATAAAAATAAAACTCCTCAGCAGCTCGTGTACCCTCTAAAAAAATTCAAAACCTAAAACTTCAATTTTCCCTCTCTTCCTCTGCGGTGCGATACTCTTCTCCATCTCCATTCTTTCGCTGCCTCAGGCGCCGCCGCTGGTGCTGCTCGATCTCTGTCGCTCCTCTTTGCTTCTGTCGGCGCGATACTCTGCTCTGCTTCTGTCGAGCTGCGAACTTGCTCTCTGCTCGTCGATCGAGCTGCGAACTACTTCAAGTCGTTGCTGCTTATCTTCCCCCATTGGAATTAAGGTATAATTTCAACCTTTTTGATTTTTTCGATTTTCAACTTGTTCAATTTTCAACCTGTTCGGTTAGGGCTTGCTATTTTCAACCTGTTCGATTTTCAACTGCATGAAACTGCTGTTTTCGATTTTCAACCTGATCAATTTTTTATAATTCAAACAGAATTAAGGTATAAATTAGGGCGAACTTGCTGTCTCTCTGTTCTATTTTTTCAATCTGTTTGCCCTAATTTTTTTAAATTCTGATTTGATGAGTTTTTATAATCTGATTGTTTAGCATTTTAGCCCTGCTGTTGTTGTAAATTATGCCCTATTTTTTTAGTTTTCAATTTGATGCACAAAGTAGGATTGTTTTGTTAATGTGTTTGAAGATCTCATTGGATATAGTTATATGCAAGCAATTTTTTTGTTGAAATAATGTGTTTCGTATGATGCCATCATTAATTGTATAGATTTGAGTAGTAAAGTTTAGTTTTTAAAGTAAGAGTTTCTATAATAAAGTTGTTGAATATTTTTTTAAAAAAAAATCATACGAAATAACTAGTAGCACAAATCTTTGGTTATAATTTGGTTCTAGATTAATGTATTTGTTTTTTGATATATTAGAAAATAATTGTGTAAATAAGAAGTTTGTGCATATAAAAATAAATACACTCACTAGTGGGATTAGATGTCCAAGGATGGATAAGTTTGGTGTGATGAGGATTCTTGGACTACATCCATATTTAGCTTTTTTGTGTGATGTGTCTATATATATGTTTTACCGATTGATACAACTTTAATGTGTTTAATTCGAGGTCATTTAATTTGCATGGGAAAAGATCTTAGTTGGATGTATGGTGGGTCTATCACATCAGATGAATTCTTGAATTGGTTGGCTGATTTTTCTAATTCAGCCTTAGAAAACCAAGCTAAGACGGGAGCATATGGGTTTTATTGTCCCTGTGCCAAGTGTGACAATGTGGGTTGGGTGAATTCAATTTATATTGTAAGGGAGCATGTGATTCGCAATGGGTTTAGGCGTCAATACCAAGTGTGGGTGTGGCATGGTGAGCAGGGAGTTTATGAAGGGAACCACACTTATGAAGGGAACCACACTTTGACTGATAGTCATGAGCAAGAATGCACGATTCAAGTACATGAGGAAGATTGTAACATTGAGAATGAATTTGGTAATGATGATTGTGAAGATGATGCCGATGAGAAATTAAATGATGATGAAAGAGATTATCTTGAAGAGATGATGGAGGGGGTTGAGGATGAGTTGGGAAAACATCCTTGTGTTTTCCAGTCTTTGCATGAGGCTTCTCAGAAGCCATTGTATGATGGGTGCGAAAAGTTCATCAAACTTTCAGGTGTACTGACATTGTATAATATCAAGTTAAGGTACGACTTCAGTGACATTGGTTTCACTGCTTTATTGGAAGAACTAAGTGAAATGTTTCCCGAAGGTAACGAGCTTCCCATGTCAAATTATTATACCAAGAAACTGATGTGCCCCTTTGGCTTAGAATATAAAAAGATTCATGCTTGTCCAAATGATTATGCATTGTTCCAAAATGAATATGAAAAATTGGACAAGTGTCCTAAGTGTGGGGAGTCGTGTTACAAGCGTCAAGAGGATGGTGATAAGAAAGGCCCCCTGCTAAGGTATTGTAGTATCTTCCTATAATACCGAGATTAAAGCGCATGTTTTCATTAAAAAAAAGATGCTAAGAATTTGAGATGGCATGCTGATGGAAGGAAAAAAGATGGTTTGCTCAAGCATCCC
This sequence comes from Salicornia ramosissima, assembly GCA_951394345.1. Taxonomy (NCBI): domain Eukaryota; kingdom Viridiplantae; phylum Streptophyta; class Magnoliopsida; order Caryophyllales; family Amaranthaceae; genus Salicornia; species Salicornia ramosissima. The sequence goes on along the minus strand of OX596234.1, from coordinate 17,092,777 downwards.
GCTGACTCTCCCGAGTGGAAGAACATCGATAGGCTGCATAATACATTTGCGAGTGATGATCGAATCCTTTCGAAAGTCTCAGTAGTAAGCATAGTACATGGCCAGTGCTTCTTACGATATACAATTTGCCTCCATGGTTGTGTATGAAACGCAAGTACATTATGATGTCTCTTCTTATATCTGGGCCTAGACAGCCAGGAAATAACATATGTGTTTACCCGCAACCCCTTGTTGATGATTTGATAAAGTTGTGGGATGAGGGGGTTAGTGTAACGACCCAATTTTTTGGTATTTTCTGTTTTGATTTATTTGTTGTATTTATATTATTTTTATGTATGGTCCAAACTTATTTGAACTATTTATTTTTATTTTTATTTGAATAATTACGATTATTTTTATTTTTATTTTATGATTGATTTTTTTATTTTTTATTTTATTTTATTTTAATTTAATTAATTAGAATTTTAATTTTTAATTTTCTAATTAGTTAATTAATATTTGGGCCAAATGCAATTTAGGCATGATTAGTCATGTATGAGTGTAATTAGCCCAAGTGATTATCAAAGCCTAATTAGCCTTGCTAAAATCGGCCCCCTCTTGTGATGTGGCTTAATTTGCCACTTGCCTCATGTTCACACCTTAACCAACTTCTATAAATAGAAGTGGTAGTAAGGCTTAAGGTTCATTTTCCAATCTTAATCACCCTTGCTCACAAATTAAAAGCTAAACACTCTCCACCTTGTCCCTTGTTCCACATGCCATTTTGGCCTATTAATCCCCAACCATTGTTCATCACCTTTTCAAGCCCAAACTTAAAGATTTAACCTCCATTTGATCTTTAAGTGACTAAAACACAAGTAGCCTTCATTTCCTTGATCAAGAATTGGGTTGTTAGGTTCGAATTTTGGGTTGGGTTCGTGAGGTGGTGGCCGTGTGGTGCAGTCGTGTGGTCCATGTTGGTGGTCGTGCGTTGATAACCGACTTTTTGTTAATGTTTTTCTTAGCTTTTAGGTTAGTTTTATAGCTTAGTTTTCCCTTTTCTTATTTCATTTTGTCATTTTTATTTCCTTTTTGTAGTTTAGTTGTGCTTCGGCTATTTTGCAGTATTCTTGCTATGTGCTACTCCTTTTTGGTCGTTTTCCCTATTTTTGTAGGTAACTCATACTTCACGGAATTCGACGAGTCGTTCAAGCATCGAATATCTGAGCCAAGGCACATTTAGAGGCTTTTTGCAAAAGGAGGGGTCGCTCCCCTAGTAGCACGGTCGCGCCCAAGCTCTAAAATGAAGAATTAAGCACTAGAACAAAGGAGCGGCCACTCCTCTTCTTTGCATGGCCACTCCTCTAAAGGAGCCGTCACTCCTCATGCTTGCACGGCCGCTCCTTTTGGCAGCTCTGTTTTCTCGCATTTCTTGGTCGTATTTTTGCTTTGTAAATTACTAGTGTATATATACTTTGAAAGCTCGTCTTGTAACCCTAGATTAGAGCTCGTGAGAGTCTCTTCTCTCACCTTAGCTTAGTTTGTGACCCTTTAGATTTCTTTGGTATCAAACACTTTGATTTATGTATTGAATCTCTAGTTTGTTCTTCAATGTCTTCTTAGCTTGCTCTTCAATCTTCAAGGTACTTTATTGCTTTGATTTCTTGGTTTTTAGTTTTTTAATTGTTAGTTTAGGTGTTTATGTTTGTTATTTGTTTGTTGTTTTAGTTATTTATGTTTGTTTCTTGTTGGCTTTAGTTGGTAGTTTATTTAGGTTTTGGTGCTAGTTTAGTTTTATGTTTAATTGTTAGTTTGTTAGGTTAGTTGTTCTTAGTTTTAGGTTTTAGTTTGTTAATTTAGTTGTTCTTAATTTTAGTTATTATTTATGTTTTTAGTTTTAGTTTTAATTATGTTATTGTTAATTATGTTTGAGTAGTTTAGTTTCTAGGATTTTGAGTAATCTTCTCAAATCCTCTATGTTTGTGGTTTAGTCGTGTTTAGGCTTGGTTGTGATATTGTTGGTACCTCAGGATTCGGTAATGTTGAGTCTTGTGTCTAGCTAACATAGGAATCATTGAAGAATCCCACTGAAGGACCGAAAGGTGAACGTGCGTGATGACTTCCTTTGCCCGATTGATGGAAGCACCACGAAAGTTGGGCCTTCGATCAAGGGAAAGTTACCGGTCTTCGTGATTTTGTGCTTAAGGCTTGATAGACGTGTCGCCGCACGAAAGTGGGTTGTCTATGTCTTTTCGGTCATTGTACTAGCTCGAAAGAGTAGTGCGATCTTAGAACGACCTCCCCTTTATCCATGACATAAGTTTAAGTTTGATTGATTCACAATTCATGGTGGTTTGAGTTGTGACCTCTTACCCTAGTCCCTTTTTATTCTTGTTTCCATAGTGTAGCTTTAGTTAATTCCCGTAGTTCTAACCGCCTCTCGTGGCCATCCATTGACCTAGCTTGTTCAACGCTCATGCTTCGATTAGTGCGAAATACCTTCCCCGTGTTCGACACCCCACTCTTACTACGACGGGGGTTTTTATTTGGTGAGAAAATCCCTCCTATCAAATTGGCGCCGTTTCCGTGGAAGGCAATGCAATTAGTTTAGGTTGAGTAGAATGGTTCTAGGTCTTTCTTTTTCTTTATTTTTTTGAATATTTAGGCCTTATGGCCACTCCTTTTATCGATCCCCAATATGAACATGAATTGTTTTGGATGTATTATGACAATTATTCGACCCCCTACCTTTTTTTGTAGTCCATGGAAGCAGTCGTGGCCTTTCCTCCCAGGACTAATTTGGAAAGTCGCCCGGAGATATTGGTTCGAATCGAGGATTCCAAGATTTCCAGACTCGTAACAGACGGCTATAGGAACAAGAAGAGGCGGCATGAATACTGCACAGAAGAGTCAAGACCAGGCTCCCCAGGATCGGAAGCTCTCTTCTGCTTAATCATAATCTTGGTAAGTGGGATATATGCAATATGTTGTATGAGGTTTTGAACTATGAGACGAGAAATTGGATAAAATACCTATCTCATGGCGATTTCCTAACTCTCGACTTGGATAGAGCTTGGCTCTTATTCAAGTGTCTCGCTAAGGACACCTATGAGTGGGATATAACTAGCAAAGGAATACATGATTATAGTCATGAGTCGAGTGCACTTGAGGTATATGGTTTTAATCAACCATCACCTCATGCCACTACCTTTGATTTTTCTCATCATTTTTCGTATGAATCGAGTTCGCTTAATCATGTTTTTGATGAGTATTTACAAGGTCTTGGCATGAATATAGTTGATTCACCTCATATTCCCCTAGGTGAGCCCTTCGATGATGACCTTAGTCATGAATTCGATCCCACACCCCTCATAGTCGAGCACACCATCCCGACTCGCATAGACGATGACATTTATTGGCAATGTTGTGATGAGAATCATGACACTTTCATATCGTCATGTGATGTTATAGAGGATGAGACCCTCATAGCAGAGTCGAGTGAAACCGACGAGGTAGTTGATGTGGAGGATGTGGTTATACCACATTCTCTTATTCCCTTTGTAGGAGGATTTAACCTCGTCTATTCACATCCCACTCCACTTCCATCAGTGCTCATATCACCTCCATCCGAGGGCATCATCTCTTGTCTTGACTTCCATGTTTCTCTTCCAGAAACCAAGGCAAGTGAGGTGTATGGAGGTGTTCCCCCTACTTTATTTAATTTTTCTTTTAGTAGTTTATATTTTGATTTTCCTCCCTGTTGGCACTCACTCCCGCATAAGCATTGGATGCCGGTTTTTAAACCGTTCCCTTTGCTTAATTTGATCATTGCTTATGTGGTTTTTAGTGAGTTGAGTGCTAGTGCGTTTGATAAGCTTTTACGAGCTTTGCGGTGCTATTTTTTGAGCCCCGAGTGTTTGTTCCGCTGGATGACTTTGATGTAAGTGTTGTTACATCTTAGTCCCTGTGTCCGGCTAGTTTGTCAGGCTCGGGACATTGAACAAGCGCTTCTCGGGAGGCAACCTGTGATTTATTGCTTTTTAGAGTAAATAGTGATTTTTGTTTTTATTTTATTATTTTGGAGTTCCATTTTATGCTCGTTTTGGTATGTCATTTGAATGTTGTGCAGATAACGAACATGAATGCGAGCTTCATTTTTGGGACGAATGCGAGAAGGATTCCGTAATGATGTGATGAGCCAAGGGGATGAAAATATAGCATTTTGATCAGATAAGTCCCCCTTTGGCCATCACAATGCAAATGAGAAGAGAAAAGCATAAAATTTGAAGCAGAGAAAGGAGCGCTCACTCCACCAAAACGCACGACCGCTCCCATGGAGGAGCGCCCTCAATGAATAAGTTGCAAGGGCATGAAAATGTCAAATGCAAGAGGCAGTAGCTACTTGTCTTTGTACAGGTGCCTTCATGTTTTAAACTTGAAATGGGTCAGTAGCATAGTTTTCCAAAGGAGCGGTCGCTCCTTACACATGCAAGGCCGCTCCTTTGGACGGGTCGAAAAGGCAGTAGCTAATTTAAGAAAAGGAGCGGTCTCTCCTTGTCTTTGCACGGGCGCGCTCGTTTTCACACCCTAGCTCCTGTAGCTAAAAATCCAAAAGGAGCGGTCGCTCCTTTTACATGCACGGCCGCTCCTTTGGACGGACTCAAAATTCCAGTAGCATTTTTTACAAAAAAAGGCGGTCGCTCCTCATGCTTGCACGGCCGCTCCTTTTGATCTAAAATTTTTTTTAAGTTCGAATTCATCTCTTCTCTCTCCTCACCCTCATTCAAACTTCAGAAAAACCAATTCAAGAACCTAAATCACGAAGAACCCTAACCCTAACCCTCTCTCCTTCATCTTCTCCACCTTCTTACCTCCATTAAAGCTTCAACAAAGCTCAACCACCATCCAAAATCTCCATTTTTATCATTTTCTTCACTCCCATTCTCCATTTAAACACATTTCTCCCACTTCTTTTGTTCCCTCTTCCACAAATCCGGAAAAAAAAAAATCGTGGTTTAGGCTGCCATTTTCGTGAGTTTCAGCCACCATTTACGTGGGTCTAGGCTTCAATTTGGGTTCTTCAAAAAAAAAAAAAGTGAAAAATCCGGAAAAAAAGAAAACGAAAAACAAAAAAACGTGGATTGGGGGTTCGAATTTGTGGGATTTTAGCACAAACAAGAAACATAATTTGTCTCATTGCAATTCTTCACTTCAAGGAGGTAGTAAGGGGTATTTTCATACTCCGTTTGGTATAAAATCTTCAACTCTTTTCATTTTCAAGCATATTTTTGGTTCATTTCTTGTATTTGGACTTTATTTGTATGAATTTGTTGGTTGAATTTTGATTTAATTGTTTAATATCCTTGTTGGTTGGATTATTGTTTGGATTTGTTGTTTGAATTTAATTGTTGAATTTTAGGTGACACTTTGTTGCTTTAATTTCATTGATTTGTTTGTTTTTGTGTGGCTTTGGGGCAATTGGAGTTAGGCCCCTTAGTCATTGACTGGGTAGGTTTAAAGCTGCTAGATTGACCTTAGGACTGTTGTTGGACTTTTGTTGTTGTCGTTTAATTACGACATATTATTTGCGACACAGTTTTAATTGCTTTTGGTTGCTTGATTCCCTACCCATGGCCCCTAAAAAAGGCAGCGTGACTCCGGCTCGACCAATCCTGATGTCGAGCGTGAGAACGATCTCGTTCCACCTCGTATTCGCACACAAGGCTTCCGGGCCCAATTTGAGACACTTGCGTCTCGGAAGATCCACCCCACCCGATTTTATGACCCTAACATTGCTAGATTTTTAGGGGTGGATGATGTGGTGCGACAGCTCGCCACCAACTTTGGTTGGGGCGAATTTTTGAATTTACCCCCGGAGTACACATTTGTACACATTGTCCGCGAGTTCATTGCGTCATTGCACTATGAATGCACCTCGTCGGACGACGAATTTCCCGAGTACAACATTCCATTTCAGTTGTACAATAAATCACACAAGATCTCTCTGACTCGTTTAAACGATATATTTCACTGTGATCCTCGGAACTCTATTTTTAACATAGGCGAAATCGAGGGATTTAACCCTACTGCGATGTGGCGGACTATGTCTGGAGCGGGCGCTCATTTTATGAGCCGAGAGTGTTATGCCTCGGAACTCCAACATTTTTCATAGGCTCATTTGTTTTTTGGTTTATTCAAAAGCTGATTTGAGTAAAATCAACGCAAAAGAGCTAAAGATACTATACCTCGCCGCCTACCTTTTGGAGGATCCAATCGCCCGGATTAATACCGGGTGGTTCTTTATAGAGAGATGTTGTGAGTTACGACAGGAGCGCCACCGTACAGGCGCCATCCAGCTAGGGGGCCTAGTCACTGTTATAGCCCGCGCCGTAGGCCACGAGCGCTACTTCACTCGTTCTGAGAGAGCTGGTTCACACTACCTTCTCGATGACGAGTACCTCACGAACTCGTGTTTCATACGAGTTCTTGAGCAGGAGCGTCGTTATAGCTGGATGGTGGGAGGGACCCATCATTCTTATTTGCCGAGCCGGAACGCTTCCGATATTACTCGGAATCGTCCTTGGCTCATTTCACCTGAGCCCCTCCCGGAGGAGGACATTCGCATCATTGCTGAGACTTTCCCCTCTGTTGACATATTCCTTTTATGTTTGAGTTCTTAATTACTAATAAGTATCTTTGAGTTCTTGGAGAATTTTAGATCTTGAAGATAAATAAGCACTGAAGATTCAAGCATGAAGATTCAATCATTTGAAGAAACAAGATGGTGATTCAAGTGAAGGTTCGAATCATGAATCAAAGATGTTGCTGTCAAGTTTCTACAGAGAAATCAGAGAAGTTCCTGAAGAGAATTCAGCAAGGAACATGAGAAGAATTTCAAGTATTCCAACGAATTACTTGTTGAAGAGAAGAGAATCATCCATGAATGTTATAATATAATGTTCTAGGGTAAATGTAAGTATATTAATGCATTTAAGTCTGGTTGGAACTTAGTCGTGTCTGTCAGAGGAACTTTGGGTCATGTTCCCAGAGGAACTTGTGTCGAATCAGTTAGTTACTTTAGTCCACGACAGTTGCTATTTTTTAGGGACTGTTTAAATCACTCCTTGACTGTTTTAACCTGTTTAAAACGGTCAAAGACTGACTGGTTTAGTGCAGCCCAATTTTTAGGAATAGTGGGTAGGTAATTTTTGAAATAGTTAGTAGTCAATTTGGTGTCCTTAATTTTAGGATTAGGTTAGTTGTTTTAATTCTGATTTTCTTTTTATTTTATTAATTCATTTCTGGTTTTAAAAATTAAATTTAGAGTTTGAGAATTAAAAAAAAAAAAAAAAGATTTTTTTTTTCGGAAAAATTAAAAAAGAAAAAAACCGGTTTTTAGTTTTTATTTTTTAATTAATTAATTAATCTATTTTTAGGTAATTTATTTAATTTATTATTTCTGATTTTTAGGTTATTAATTAAGTTAGTGGGTTGTTTAAGTTAGTCAAAGTTAGTGGTGTGTGAGTGAGAGTGGTGGTCGTGTAATGGTGTTTATGGGTGGTTATTTAGGCTTCTTCTTCAAGCAATTTTATAACTATTCTTTCTATATATACACACATACAATTCTGATTTAAGATACACACAACAAGAGAGCATACTTTCAGATTTATACTTAGAGTTTGTGTCAAAAGTTCCTAAGTTCCAATTGAGTTTTACATGCATTTCAATATACTAGAGTTATTATTTGAGTTGTAATTGAGAGAAAAGAGAAGAGAAGTGTGTGAGAACTTAGAGAGAACAGAGAAGAAAGAGTCGTGAGAAAGAGAAAGAAAAAGAAAGAGAGAAAGAGAATAGAATCGTAAGTTCCTACAGGAACTCACGAGGTCCAGAGAGAAATTTAGGATTGTATTAGTTTACAAGGCCTTTATATAAAAGTGGAGTTTTTCTTCCGTGGGCCAGGAAGTTTTTCTCGTTGAAATTTGACTCTTTACATTTCGTTTTTCTCAAAGTTCCTTTAGGTTTTCAATTCTGACGAAAATCTGTGCTATAAGTTCCACACAGCAATTCACCCCCCCTCTTGCAGTGTTCCTACAGGAATAACAATTGGTATCAGAGCAGGAACTCAGACCGTTCAAGACACCTTGACGAGAGATCCGGGCAGCATGAACACTTGCGAGAAATTGGAAGAAGGGTACTCATCTCAGAGACCTCCCATGTTTAATGGGAAATTCTATGCATACTGGAAAAATCGGATGGAGATCTATATCAAAGCCGAAAATTATCAGGTATGGAAAGTCGGTGACTATCAGGTAACCAAAATTAATGCTAATAATGAGATAGTCCCTAAGGAAATTTCTGAATATGAACGTGAAGACTTTGAAAAAATGGAAATTAATGCAAAGGCCATAAAATTACTTCATTGTGGTCTTGGACCCCATGAACATAATCGTATTATGGGGTGCAAGAGCGCAAAACAAATTTGGGATTTGCTACAAATAACTCACGAAGGTACTAATGAAGTCAAAAGGTCTAAAATTGATTTATTGATCTCTAAATATGAAAGGTTCGAGATGATGCCTAAGGAATCTATTCAAGATATGCTCACTCGTTTCACTAACATCATAAATGAGCTTGTTTCCCTTGGAAGAGAAATACCCATTGATGAACAGGTTAGAAAGATCTTAAGGAGTCTACCACAAGACGATAGATGGAGATCTAAAGTAACAGCACTTATGGAATCAAAGGACATGACGAAGTTCAACATCGAACAATTAGCGGGTTCTCTGCTAACCCATGAACTACATCTGGGAACCAGCGGAGAAGGTTCCAAGAACAAGGGGTTAGCATTGAAGGCAGAAGAGACTGATACTGAAGAAGATGACGAGACTGCTATGCTCGTTAGAAAATTCAAAAGAGCCTTCAACAGAAACCGAAGTTCCTTCAGGAACTCAGGAAAGAAACTAACGAGTTCCAAAAGGGACTTTGGATGTCACAAGTGCGGCTCCACTGATCACTTCATCAAGGAATGTCCACAATGGGAAAATGAGAAAACCAAGTCCAAAGGGAAGGAACCATTTAAGGAAAAGAAGGATTATAACAAAGAAAAATACTACAAGCCTTCGTTTTCAAAAAATGATGTTCGAAAAGCGATGATAGCTGCATGGGGTGACTCTGAATCAGAAGAAGAGGTAGAGGAACAACCTGAAGAGGAAACGGCTCAATTATGTTTAATGGCAAGATCTGATGTGCCAGAGTTCCCACAGGAACTCGACGAGAAGGTAAGCCTAAATCCCTATTATTTAAATTCTCTGCCTAAACAAATACTTGTTGATTTAGTTATTGATTTTCATTAAAACTGGATGACTGTTAAGTAAGAAAAGAATGAGTGTGAAAACGCACTCAAAGTAAGTAGGGAACATAGTGATTGGTTTAAGGGTAATAAAGTTGAAACTGAAAATAGATTCTTTGACCTATTTGATAAAAACAATGTTTTAATGACTAAGGTTAAAAATCTTGAAAAGGATCTAAGCCAAACAACAATGGAACTTAACTTCTATAAGTTGATTAATCTTAGTTTGAAATCTGAAAATTCGACTGAAAGTTCCTCTAGGGTCTCTGATCTGAAGGAACTCAAGACTGATCTGGAAAAAGTAAAATCTGATAATAAGAAATTAACAGAGGAACTTACTAAAATAAAAAGGGATAAAGATAATCAACGAGAAGTTCCACAATGGATTCTGAATGCCCAAGCAAAGAGGACCGAAGGTCTAGGTTTTAATTATAAACAAAAATGGAGCAATCAGAAAAAGTATGTGGAACTTCCAAGCAGTAAAGTCTGTCTGTTCTGCGGGAACTCAGGTCATCTGAAAGACCAGTGTTCCAAGAGGAACAACAGCTTGAATCAGAATCATAGACATGTTAAATGGATTGAAAAAACTTATGATGATATGTCTACAAAGGAACCCAAGGAAACCTGGGTTCCTCAACCTAACCATTAATTATTCTTGCAGGAACTAGTGAGGGGGAACACCACATGGTACCTCGACAGTGGATGTTCCAAGCACATGACCGGAGATAAATCTAACTTTCTCTCACTAGTAGCCTACTCAGGGGGAACTGTGACGTTCGGTGACAATCAGAAAGGTAATATTATTGCCGTAGGTAAGATAGGTAAGTCAAGTTCCCATAGCATAGATAATGTCTTTCTTGTAGATGGTTTGAAGCACAACTTGTTTAGTATTTCGCAATTCTGTGATAAAGGAAACTCTGTACATTTTACTAATGAGTGTTGTAGAATCATCAACAATGACACTAATAAAATCATTCTTGAAGGGAAACGCAATGGGAACACATACACTGTGAACCTTGAAGCAATTCCCAAAACTACTCTTACTTGTCTAAGTGTCATTGAGGATGATCCATTACTTTGGCATAAACGAATGGGACATGCTAGCCTTTCTCTACTGGATAAATTGAGAACAAAAGAACTAGTTGTTGGTTTACCAAACATCAAGTTCCAATGTGATAAATTGTGTGATGCATGTGCTAAAGGCAAGCATGTTAGAAGTTCCTTTAAAAGCAAAAAGCTCGTGAGCACCACAAAACCATTGGAACTCATTCACATGGATTTGTGTGGGCCCATGAGAGTCCAAAGTAGAAGTGGAAAATTGTATGTCTTAGTCATAGTTGATGATTACTCAAGATTTACTTGGACAATGTTCCTTCATAGCAAAGATAAGACTTTTGAAGAATTTGTTTGCTTTGCTAAGAAGATACAAAAGTCGAGTGGTTATCAACTAATTCACTTACGATCTGACCATGGAACTGAATTTGAAAATCAAAAGTTTGATGAGTTTTGCAGGGAAAATGGCATGGATCATAACTTTTCCGCTCCTAGAACACCACAGCAAAATGGGTTGTGGAGAGGAAAAACAGGACTTTAGAAGACATGGCAAGAACAATGCTCATTGCAGGTGGATTACCTAGGAACTTCTGGGCTGAAGCCGTTAATACGGCTTGTTATATAATCAATAGAATCATGTTAAGACCCATCACAAACAAAACTCCCTATGAACTAATGAAAGGAAGAAAACCTAACATTTCTCACTTGAGATCTTTTGGTTGTAAGTGCTTCGTGCACAATAATGGTAAAAGGAACTTAGGGAAGTTTGATGAGAGAAGTGATGAAGCCGTGTTCCTAGGATATGCCACTGATAGTAAAACATATAGAGTCTATAACAAGAGGACATTAAGTGTCGAGGAAAGTGTACATATTTTATTTGATGAAACTAACCCTTATGTAAATAGTGATACTAACTTTTTGCAGGAACTTGAGGACTTAGAGATAGGCTTGGTTAGAAAGGATCCAGATGAAGAAGAGTTAACATCCAATAATGAAGAAAGAGCAAATATCCCAGAAGAACGACCTCATGTTGAAAGACAAGAAGAGCCAGTTCCTGAAGGAACTCAGGGGGAAGTTCCAGAGACTGAGGGGAACTTAGAAGAAGAGATCAGAGTTCCTGAAGAGACTGTAGAAAGACAAATTCCAATCAGAGACTTTGAACCAAAACCTTGGAAATATCAGAAGTACCACCCTCTTGATCTTATCATAAGTGATATAGGGAAAGGAACTCAGACCAGAACTCAGATCAGGAACTTCTGTGCCCATGGTGTGTTCCTATCCATCATTGAGCCTCGAAATCACATAGATGCACTTGAGGATGCAGATTGGATACTAGCCATGCAGGATGAACTCAATCAGTTTGAAAGGAACAAGGTATGGCACCTTGAACCAAAGCCCGAACACCAAAAGGTAATTGGATTGAAGTGGGTGTTCAGGAACAAGCTAGATGAACATGGCACGATCGTCAGGAACAAGGCCAGGTTAGTTGTAAAAGGATACAATCAACAAGAGGGAATAGATTATGAAGAAACATTTGCTCCGGTAGCAAGGTTAGAAGCTATTAGAATTTTAATTGCTATTGCTTCTTTCATGGGTTTTAAATTATATCAAATGGATGTTAAATGTGCCTTTTTAAATGGATTTTTAAATGAGGAAGTATATGTGGAACAACCTCCTGGTTTTGAAAACTCTAAATTTCCTAACCATATCTATAAGCTTGACAAGGCTCTTTATGGGTTGAAGCAAGCTCCTAGAGCATGGTATGAGAGGTTGTCCAAGTTCCTTTTGGAAAATGAATTTAAAAGAGGAAAAGTTGATAAAACTTTATTTCTAAAATCTAAAGGAACTGATCTTCTCATTGTCCAAATCTATGTAGATGATATAATATTTGGTGCTACTAACGAATCTTTGTGTCAGGAATATGCAAATTTAATGAGCAAGGAATTCGAGATGAGCATGATGGGTGAGTTAAATTTCTTTCTTGGTTTGCAAATAAAGCAAACTGAAAAGGGAATTTATATTCATCGACAAAAATACATAAAGGAACTTCTAAAGAAATTTGGGATGGAAACATCCAAAATAAATCACACTCCTATGGGAACTAACACCAGATTGGATGAAGATCCCAAAGGAACTAGTGTGAGTGAAAAGCAATATAGAGGCATGATAGGTTCCTTATTGTATTTAACTGCTAGTAGACCAGATATTTCTTTTAGTGTTGGTGTATGTGCTAGGTTCCAAGCAAATCCAAAGGAGTCACATCTCACTGCAGTCAAGAGGATATTGAGATATTTGAAAGGAACTGATGATCTAACTTTGTTCTATCCTCACAATGACACGTTTGAACTCAAGGGATTTGCTGATGCGGATTATGCCGGTGATTTGGTGAATAGGAAAAGCACTTCAGGTATGGTTCAGTTCCTTGGAACGTGTTTAGTTTCTTGGAGTTCCAAGAAGCAAAACACAGTTGCTCTATCCACTGCAGAAGACGAATATGTAGCAGCTGCTGCATGTTGTTCACAACTGCTTTGGATAAAACAACAACTAAGGGACTTTGGTATTAATTATAATTGTATTCCTATATATTGTGATAATACTAGTGCCATTTGTATATCAAAAGATCCAGTTCACCATTCACGTGTGAAACACATTCACATACGTCATCATTTTCTAAAGGACAATGTAGAAAAAGGTCTGATAAAACTTAAATTTTGTCAAACTGAAGATCAAATTGCTGACATATTAACTAAGCCACTGAATAGAGAAAGATATGAGACATTGCGGATGGAACTTGGGATGATCAAATTAAAGTAATTTGCTAAGAAGTTCCTCCAGGTACGTCAAGTCAATTATTAAAGTTCCTAGAATAATTTTCATTGCAATTATGGTGCGAAAGCATGTTCCTGATGGAATTTGAGATTTATACTCGTAAATGTCTATCAATATTACTCTTATTTTCATGACTGCTATTTGGATGATAAATTAAATGTGTGCATTAATATGTTCCAATAATTCTTATTTTCTTTCTTTCTTCTTTTTTATATAAATTAATTTATTCCTCAAATTAATTTATTTTCATTTTATTTTCCACAAATTAATTTATTTTTTCCACAAATTAATTTTATTTTCCACAAATTATTTTTCTTTTGTAGCTAAAGAAATCTACCCATTAGGAGAGTCAATTTAGAAGAGTCATCATGTTCAAAATTTTATAACTGATTAATTCAACCTTGTTTAAACCTCTACCTAAAAATAAGGAGAGTAAATGGGAGAATGTTTTACAAGCTAAACAAATTACTCTTATTCTCCTCCAGCCATCCACTTATTCCTCCCTCTCTCACTCACGTCATTTTCTATCTATCTCCAAAACCACATTCATTTTATCCATTTATAAAAAAAAAAAAAAAAAAAAAAAAAAAAAAAAAAAAAAAAAAAAACTTCATGCACTTTCAATTATTTTTCCTCTACTACCAACTCTTCCAATCAAACCCAAAGAACCTACACAACAAGATCAAAACCCTAGCATCATCTAAGGGGGAATCCAAGCAAAGAAAAGAAGTAGATGATTCAACTATTAAGCTTTAATGTTCTACTCGAGATGTACGGGAATTGAAATTAGGGATGAAAAAAAAACAAGGAACAATGTATTTAAAGATCAACCCTTGATGAATTGAAGTTGGGTTTGTTGGACCAAAAAAAAAAAAAAAGGAAAAAAGAAAAAAAAAAGAAAAGGAGAGGTCCATACTGTGAATTAGATGCTGATGATGATAGGAGTGTAGTAAAATTACTTGTTCTTAGTGCTGAAAATTCTGAAGGAACAAGTAAAGGAGGAAGTCCTTCTGAAAATTCTGAAGGAACTTGAGATGTTAAAGGACTATTAAGAAGATATTGAAGGGAAAACATTCATGTTAAGATAGCCTTTGAGTGGCATGGTTACTACTTCGTAGAAAGGGAATGAATGAAATCATAGGGTGCCTCAAAGAGCTAAAGTTGCTGCTGGAACTTCACCTGATGATACTACAGGAACTTCTGGAGCATCTGCTAATGTTCCCCCCACGAAAGTTCCTGATGATGCTTAACCTGCCACCTAGCCTCTTCTTAGCTCATTTACATTAATTCTTTTGAACTAACTTCGATTTGGTTATAATTTATGAACATGATTTAGGTTTTATTTTATTTTCTTCTTTGACATTTTCATTTCTTTCTTTTGCGTCTTAGTAGTCGGGTAGTAGCTACTTTCTATTTTTCTTTTGTCCTTGGAACATATATATATATGCTATATTTTGCTAATTTCATCCTTGATGCTATTATGATGACTAATATTGCTAGATTGCTACTTGAGTTGTTTTCTTATTCTAGAGATCAGGTATCTGCCATTACTGGTTTAATGGTGCTGTGATGAAAAATGTTTGAGGCCTGATGATTTTGATTTTGATGATGCCAAAAGGGGGAAGAATAATTGGCAAACTAACTTTATTCTTTTTCGTCTTATTTTTCATCTTATTCTCCTATAAAATGGAGTTCCTAATATGTGCATAGTTTACTAACTTGTGAATAGTTAATTCACTTTCTTGATTCCATGTGGAGTTAAGATGTATACACCTTTGGTAGTTTAATTTAGTTCTTAATTAGTTTAATTTGCTTTTATTTTTCAAAATAAAGAAAAAAACCACAAAAAAATTAAAAATTAAAAAGTCAAAAATATTTAGTTAATTGTTTTTATGTTTTATAAAATGGAAAAATCAAAACAAAAATTCAAAAATCCTTTTTTCAACGAGTAGATTTGTTTTAGTTTTCAATTAAGTTTGCCTTGGTTTGTCATCATCAAAAAGGGGGAAATTGTTGACATATTCCTTTTATGTTTTGATGATGACATAAACCTCAAACTTAATTACTAATAAGTATCTTTGAGTTCTTGGAGAATTTTAGATCTTGAAGATAAATAAGCACTGAAGATTCAAGCATGAAGATTCAATCATTTGAAGAAACAAGATGGTGATTCAAGTGAAGGTTCGAATCATGAATCAAAGATGTTGCTGTCAAGTTTCTACAGAGAAATCAGAGAAGTTCCTGAAGAGAATTCAGCAAGGAACATGAGAAGAATTTCAAGTATTCCAACGAATTACTTGTTGAAGAGAAGAGAATCATCCATGAATGTTATAATATAATGTTCTAGGGTAAATGTAAGTATATTAATGCATTTAAGTCTGGTTGGAACTTAGTCGTGTCTGTCAGAGGAACTTTGGGTCATGTTCCCAGAGGAACTTGTGTCGAATCAGTTAGTTACTTTAGTCCACGACAGTTGCTATTTTTTAGGGACTGTTTAAATCACTCCTTGACTGTTTTAACCTGTTTAAAACGGTCAAAGACTGACTGGTTTAGTGCAGCCCAATTTTTAGGAATAGTGGGTAGGTAATTTTTGAAATAGTTAGTAGTCAATTTGGTGTCCTTAATTTTAGGATTAGGTTAGTTGTTTTAATTCTGATTTTCTTTTTATTTTATTAATTCATTTCTGGTTTTAAAAATTAAATTTAGAGTTTGAGAATTATAAAAAAAAAAAAAGATGTTTTTTTTCGGAAAAATTAAAAAAGAAAAAAACCGGTTTTTAGTTTTTATTTTTTAATTAATTAATTAATCTATTTTTAGGTAATTTATTTAATTTATTATTTCTGATTTTTAGGTTATTAATTAAGTTAGTGGGTTGTTTAAGTTAGTCAAAGTTAGTGGTGTGTGAGTGTGAGTGGTGGTCGTGTAATGGTGTTTATGGGTGGTTATTTAGGCTTCTTCTTCAAGCAATTTTATAACTATTCTTTCTATATATACACACATACAATTCTGATTTAAGATACACACAACAAGAGAGCATACTTTCAGATTTATACTTAGAGTTTGTGTCAAAAGTTCCTAAGTTCCAATTCAGTTTTACATGCATTTCAATATACTAGAGTTATTATTTGAGTTGTAATTGAGAGAAAAGAGAAGAGAAGTGTGTGAGAACTTAGAGAGAACAGAGAAGAAAGAGTCGTGAGAAAGAGAAAGAAAAAGAAAGAGAGAAAGAGAATAGAATCGTAAGTTCCTACAGGAACTCACGAGGTCCAGAGAGAAATTTAGGATTGTATTAGTTTACAAGGCCTTTATATAAAAGTGGAGTTTTTCTTCCGTGGGCCAGGAAGTTTTTCTCGTTGAAATTTGACTCTTTACATTTCGTTTTTCTCAAAGTTCCTTTAGGTTTTCAATTCTGACGAAAATCTGTGCTATAAGTTCCACACAGCAATTCACCCCCCCTCTTGCAGTGTTCCTACAGGAATAACACCCTCCCATGCTTCGTAGAGAGCACATGCGAGGCCGATGGGACGCGGTTCCCGAGAGGCCCCCGACTGGACCCACCTTTGAGCAGGGAGAAGCTTCTAGCTCCTCCCAATTTGTCCTCTCACATGCTTTCGCGCAGCTTAACTCGCGCCTCAATCACATCGAGGGCAGGCAAGCTACGCAAACCGATTTAGCTAAGGGGTTTGGACATATTAGCTCACGCCTCGATCAAATCGAGAGCGACCGAGCTACACATGACTTGATGACCGCCCGGCTCTATCACTTTCACGTGAGCCGTGGCGATTTTTCCCCTTACCTTAACTACCCATTTCGACCTCCTTGGCAAGGACCCCCACCAGGGTGGAATGATATACAACCCACCTACCCTTACTTCCCACCGCGGGACCACCCATCCTTTGATTATCGCATCCCCGGTGCTTGTAACCCTAATGGGGACCTCGCGATGCCTTAGGATGGTTGGCTCCCTGATTACCATGGCGGTTGGGAGCCCTTTACTGAGCGACCTTTCGAGATAGGCATGTATCCGAACAGGCCTGATTACACTCTCCTACCTCACGTTAGTGGCCCTATTGACACGCCCGACGGTGTGGATTTGACCTTTAACTTCCATCCTTCCGAGGAGGATATCCGGGTACGTGAGGATTTGGACCGACGTATGCGGGAGCACTGGGATAGTGCTCCACATTATTTTGGGGGGGTGTTCCCTTAGGTCACTTGGTGCTTTCTTTCTTATTTTGGCGGGAGTTTTGGGGGGTAGCCTAGTGCTCATTTTTCTGGTGTTCATCTAGTTAGTCTAGTAGGTGTTCTTGTGCTGCAGCTGTTCTTGATTGATTGTTTCCTTTCAGGTGTAGTGTGCCTCCGTGGTTTCTTTGCTCCCGTTTTGAAAATCCAAATGCATTTTAATGCTTTGCATTCTAGTTTATTTTCGTAGTTTATTTTTCTTTTCTTATTTTCCTTGGTTTCTTTTTATTAGTTTTTGCATACTAGTTTATTTTTGTAGTTTATTTCCTTTTATTTTTCTCCATTTTTGCATGTAGCTTATTTTCGTAGTTTATTTTCTTTTTCCCTTTTACTTTTCCAGGTTTAGTCGTCTCCCGATGACGAAACTAGGGGAATCCTTATAGGGACTTTTCTTTCCTTTAGAGTCTCGATTTCGCACAATTTTCAATGCTTTTTACTAACTCTTAGGATAGAATGCTTTTCCCTTTTAGGAGAACCCTTTAGGACTAGATGTGTATCCAAGTCGGTTTGTGGTACGAGGTTGCCCCTTGTTTAGTTGACGCTGAGTCGGTGGTTTTTTAAACCTAGGTGAGGTTTCGAGCTCCTGCCTTAATTAGACCCTTTTAGGGTTATTCATTTCTGAGCGTCGCATTGTATCCCTCGTCGGTTTTAGTTTATTTGTTTCTTTTGGCTCTGATTTTTGACTTGTGAATTGCTACCGCCCTTTCGAGACTTGGAACATGATTTAGGCACCAACTAACGTCATAGCATCGAGTTTATTTTCGGTCCTTGTAAATATTGTAATAGTGTAATTATTCGAGTATTGTAACTCCTCTAAAAAAAAAGAAAAAAATTAATTATTAATTATTTATGTTTTTTATGTCATGTTTTTAGTTCTAATTGTTTATACGCTTGTTTTTCTTTTTTATTTACTTCAAAAAAAAAAGTAAAAAAAAAAGAGAAAAAAATAAAATGTACATAATTAGAGAAGGAGATAGTAGTTTTCTTAGCCGACCAGTGTCCTATTGTAAATTATCCTAACGGTCGGTCGGTAATTATTTGTAGTTTCAGACCTTGTATGTAAGATGCTATGACCTTAAGCCCTATTGATTTCATGTTCTCGAAAGGTCTCATCTTTGGTATGCGGCGTCACTTGTCAAATTTCGAGAGACGCTAACTCCGGCGAGACGTGAGTGTCCTCTCCTTTGTTCTTCATGACTCCCTGACGGAGTATTTTTCCCGCCACCGACTTATGTCTGAGATTATTCAAGGGTGTTTGATGGTTGTTAGGTTGTTTAGGCTTGGATACCTCGTAGTCCTTTGAGGTTCTAATGTGTGAAAGGTTTTAGTCCTTAGTTTAGTTAGTTCCTAGCATTGAGATTTGTGCGTCTTAAGACTGTAATAGGAGTCCTTAGTCCCTTGTAGAATTCCTCTCCTGACGGATTTGTCGAACTCTTCGCGCAGTAGTTGCTTGGGGAAAAGCAACGTCTTAGTTTGGGGGAGTTTGATAACCGACTTTTTTTAAATGTTTTTCTTAGCTTTTAGGTTAGTTTATAGCTTAGTTTTCCCTTTTCTTATTTCATTTTGTTATTTTTATTTCCTTTTTGTAGTTTAGTTGTGCTTCGGCTATTTTGCAGTATTCTTGCTATGTGTTACTCCTTTTTGGTCGTTTTCCCCATTTTTGTCGATAACTCATACTTCATGGAATTCGACGAGTCGTTCGAGCATCGGATATCTGAGCCAAGGCACATTTAGAGGCTTTTTGCAAAAGGAGGGGTCACTCCCCTAGTAGCACGGTCACTGCCAAGCTCTGAAATGAAGAATTAAGCACCAGACCAAAGGAGCGGCCACGCCTCTTCTTTGCACGGCCGCTCCTATAAAGGAGCGGTCGCTCCTCATGCTTGCACGGCCGCTCCTTTTGGCAGCTGTGTTTTCTCGCGTTTTCTGGTCGTGTTTTTGCTTTGTAAATTACTAGTGTATATATACTTTGAAAGCTCGTCTTGTAACCCTAGATTAGAGCTCGTGAGAGTCTCTTCTCTCACCTTAGCTTAGCTTGTAACCCTTTAGATTTCTTTGGTATCAAATAGAGCTGATCAAAAGTGGCCCGGCCCGCTTTTTTGCGGGCTTTGGACATGAAAATTAGGCCCGAATTTGGGCCCGGCCCGATTTTTTTATTTTTTCGTGCGGGCTTTGGACATTTAAAATTAAACTTTTTGGTTACTTTTTTAGGCCCGACCCGAAAAAGCCCGAAAAGCCCGCCAAACCCGCACTAAATTTTCGGGCTTTGGCTAAGAAATTTGGGCCCGAACTAAGCCCGGCCCGAACCTGGCCCGCTTTATGGGCTTGATTTTTATGCATCGGGCTGGCTCGCACCCGGCTCGGCCCGGCCCACGATTACCTCTAGTATCAAACACTTTGATTTATGTATTGAATCTCTAGTTTGTTCTTCAATGTCTTCTTAACTTGCTCTTCAATCTTCAAGGTACTTTATTGCTTTGATTTCTTGGTTTTTTGTTGTTTAATTGTTAGTTTAGTTGTTTATGTTTGTTGTTTGTTTGTTGTTTTAGTTATTTATGTTTGTTTCTTGTTGGTTTTAGTTGGTAGTTTATTTAGGTTTTGGTGTTAGTTTAGTTTTATGTTTAATTGTTAGTTTGTTAGGTTAGTTGTTCTTAGTTTTAGGTTTTAGTTTATTAATTTAGTTGTTCTTCATTTTAGTTATTATTTATGTTTTTAGTTTTAGTTTTAATTATGTTATTGTTAATTATGTTTGAGTAGTTTAGTTTCTAAGGTTTTGAGTAATCTTCTCAAATCCTCTATGTTTGTGGTTTAGTCGTGTTTAGGCTTGGTTGTGATATGTTCGGTACCTCAGGATTCGGTAATGTTGAGTCTTGTGTCTAGCTAACATAGGAATCATTGAAGAATCCTCACCGAAGGGCCGAAAGGTGAACGTGCGTGATAAGTTCCTTTGCCCGATTGATGGAAGCACCACGAAAGTTGGGCCTACGATCAAGGGAAAGTTACCGGTCTTCGTGATTTTGTGCTTAAGGCTTGATAGACGTGTCGCCGCACGAAAGTGGGTTGTATATGTCTTTTCGGTCATCGTACTAGCTCGAAAGAGTAGTGCGATCTTAGAACGACCTCCCCTTTATCCATGACCTAAGCCTAAGTTTGATTGATTCACAATTCATGGTGGTTTGAGTTGTGATCTCTTACCCTAGTCCCTTTTTATTCTTGTTTCCATAGTGTAGCTTTAGTTAATTCCCGTAGTTCTAACCGCCTCTCGCGACCATCCATTGACCTAGCTTTTTCAACACTCATGCTTAGATTAGTGCGAAATACCTTCCCCGTGTTCGACACCCCCACTCTTACTACGACGGGGGTTTTTATTTGGTGAGAAAATCCCTCCTATCATGCGTTGAAGCCGTGTTCGAGTGGTTGCAGCCGTGTGCAGTGGTTCGTGGTGTTGCCCGGTGTTCGTGTGTGGCCGTGAGTTTTAGGCCGTATGGAAAGAATTGGGCAGCGAGTTTTTGAGTTCTTTTGCAATTAATTCTCAACATACTATTCTACCTTAATTTCTATACTATGATTATAGGGTAGATTAAATGATCAAATTGGGATAGTTTGTTGATGAATGTTGGCTATGTTATGCGTGAATGTTGGGCTGATTTGGGTGATTATTTTATGATATTTTGTTGAGTTTTCATGCATGTTATGATTACCTATGATAATCTTATGTTTGATCATGTTTATGTATGATTCATGTGATGTTTTGAAGCATGGGAATTGATGAAATTTTGTTGAATTATGCGTGTGATATTGAGTTCTTGTTGAGTTCTTGTTGGGTTCTTGTTGAGTTCTTGATGAGTTCTTGATAGTCTTGATGAGTTCTTTGTTGAATCTTGAAGTTCTTGAATTAGTTCATGTGTTCTTTAAAGGTAAATGATAATTAAAGTTTATTAAAGATTATTAAAGGTTACTAAAGAAAGTTAAAGAAAGATAAAGGAATGACAAAGATTGGTTAAAGAAGTTCCAAGATTATGGTAATGTACATGGTTAAACTCAAGAAAAGGCGTAAGATGCGATCTTGATAATAATAAAGATGTAAAGAACGTAAAGATTAGCTTGATTTTACTGTTAGACACCTAATCTTAGAGTAAGATTCTAAGACTTGGGTTAAGACGTTGCCCCTATCCTAACCGCGGTATTAGGATAGTTGGAGTTCCTACTATGTCGTCCTCATGATATGGTTTCCGAAAGATGGGTCTATGGGTTTGGGAGAAAGATTCTCATTCCTGGCATAGTAAGAAAGTTCGTTCGCGTAAGATACGTTCGTACAAGCATAGTCCGGTCTAATATGTAAATGATAGCGACAAAGTTTAAGTAATGATAAGAATTAAGTAATAATGTTAATCGAGTTTTTTGTTATTATTATTATTATTATTGATAATGTTGCTTTATGGTTGCTTGTCTGATTTATTTTATGATTATGTGTATCCATGTTAGGGTGGGACTGTTATGTTACTCGCCACTGACAGTGGATTGTTGTTAATTTTCAGGTAACTTCGATGTTGACGGTGTTTCTTTGTAACGACCCGTAATTTAGCAGCGTTGTTTTCGGGGAAAACAACAATCACAGATCATTAACTTCTAAAACTTCAAGATCAAATTCATAAACTACAGCGGAAGCTCTATAACTTAATCATATTATTCAATAAAAACTGTTAGTTAATCCCAAAATAAATATTAAACCAATATCCTTTACTATTACAAAACAAAGAATAGACTACTAAAACAAATAAACATAATCTAAACTAGTCATCGGGTCACTTCTAAGCTGGCTAACTCACAATCCCAGCCTATACGTAGCCAAAACTCAATCACCACCTGTACCTGAAATAGAATTGTGGGGGGGTCCACAGTCAGTGGTGAGTAATTAGATTGTTCTACCTAATCAGTAGAACACAATTAGTAACATAACAATCAGAACAAATCATCTGAACAGTTGAACAAGTCATCTTGCAAAGAAATCATAACGAACACATCCAGTATGCAGCGGAAACAAACATACATTCTTAACGTAACCTACAACTCAGCTTAACCATCTAAAGACTTCTAATCCTTATCATCAGCTCATATATCCTTTCCTTTCAGGTGCTAATCCATGACCAGTCATATGCTCGTAGGGGAAACCTTAATTCTTCCCCAACTTTCCTTGCTCATGCCGGGTCAACCACGAAGATCTACTCCCCAAGCACTGGGATCAAGAACTGTCCCCAATTCGAAGATAGGACAGTGGCTTCAACTATGCCTATGTTCATGGCAACTTAAGCCACTAGATAGGTGGTCACTTCATAGTTAATCATCTTTTCATTCAATTCAATTTTGTTCTATTCTGTTCTGTTCAATTCTTGATTCCTTATCACAATTCAATTCCTTATTGACACAACTTTTCTTCCTTTCAGTTCCAACTCATCTTAACTTGTCCCAAAACTCTAATCTTTTTCATGAATCACTCGACATTAATCACCTTAATAACAATAATCATCTCATACTCTTAAATAAACCCAATATCAAACTCATAACTTAATAGAATTAACCTATAATCGTAACAACTAACCATCATCGACAGGTAATACTTAAAACAACATAAAAATCACATTTTTCTTACTAATCATCACACGGCAACCATCAATACAAAGCAAGATTCAATCTTTGATTTATCAAGACACAATCATCATAAAGCAGTCATATAAACTTGTCAATAAAATCATAGAATCATAACATAAGCCTATAATCATCATATAAAGATTAAATCAAGAACAAAATCAATTCTTTTAACATACATAACCTCACGGCATCCTTTAGCTCAACATAATAACAAGATTAATTTCAGGAAACGTTCATAGCATGATTATATTCAAGATTCAATTCAAGATTATCATCAAAGAACAAATAAAGATCAAGATTACAACTTAAAGATTAAGAATTAAACTTAAAGATCGTGTTTTTAAACCAAGAAACCACACGGCATGCAAGAGTAATACACGACTCAACATCATACTCATCGATCAAGATCATTCACAATTTAGTACATCAATTCTACAACAGCAAGAATCATAAAACAATCATAGAATTATCATAGAACATGCTAATAACTCATCAAATCATCATAGAAACTCAAATAAGCCACACGTCCATCACCATAATATACATTCAATTAATTCAAATTAAAATCATCATAATTCTATGCAATCTTACATAGTTCTAACTATTCAAAATCATATTCTAAAAGCTATGAAACTAATCTATTCTAAAGATTAAGTAAAAGCAATTCAATTACCTTTGAAGATGGAAAGGGGTTCGAAAATAATCAAGGCTACACGGTTCTTGAAGGGTTCTTTAAGGTTTCTTTGAGTTCTTTGATCAATCTTTTAGGGTTGAAGCAAAAGGAAAGGGATAGAAATAATTTATTGATTGATCTTTGAAGGAAGATAATTAAAGAATTTGATTGTTGTAAATCTTCCCTAGGCCGTGAAACATAGAAAGAAAATATGGGTTTTGGTTCCTTTAGTTTAGTAGAAAAGATAGGAAAGCAGGAATAAAAACAGGATTTTTGGAATAAGTCAAACAGATGAAGAATAATAATATTGATTAAAAACAAATTAAGTAAAAAGAAAAGATAAAAGAGGTCCGTGTAGGTTATAGAAGAAGAGGAGTCAAAGCTTCCTAAATTGTAGGGGAGAAATAGAAGAGTAATGATAAAAATATTGTTTTTTTTTACAATATGGTAAAATAGATAAAGAATTGATAATATCGGTTAAAACAAATCAAATGAAATAATTGAAGGAAAATAATCTAAGGTGGACGTGTAAAATAAAGGGGAACAAGGTTGTTTCCTTCCTAGAATATAGTAGGAAGTTTAGAAGAACAAAAATAGGGTTTTAAATGGAACCATATAGTTATGAAAAAATAAAGGTCAAGCAAAGTAATCAAATGAATTAATTAAAAGGAAGATAAATAAGGGAACCGGGAATACAGAATAAATAATAAGAATTAATCGATTCCTAAAATCTAGTAAGGAGAATAGATAAGCAAATAAATTGTTTAGGCTTGGTCAAAACTAGATAAGGGCTTATGATAATAGAACAAGAGAAATAAATTAATAATAATAAACTTTCCAAAAGGGCCGTGGATAATAGGGTAAGTAAATAATAAATTGGGCTCGGGTTTTAGGCAAATAAGATAAAGGGTTCAGGCCACGACTAAAATAATTGAATTGCTACAGAAATTAATAATTAATTAAATAATAATTAATTAAATAGGTAATTAATTATACATTTAATTAATTATGAAAAATTTAAAATATCCCGAAATTTCGGGGTATTACATTCTTAGCTTTGGGTTGGGCGAGTGCCGTTGTATTTTTATTTGCTTAGTTTGTATTTTGTTTTTAGTTTGGACGATTAGTATTTGTATTTTGTATATTCTAACTCTAATAATAGTTAGAGTTGATTTCTAATAGTGATTATTTTGGGTTTAGTATCGTACAATCTTGTGGGTTTTGTAGTTTTGGGATTTAGTAATAATATTTCTTTCGAGGTTTTGTTTGATTTTTAAGTATGATTGTATGTTAGTTCGACTATTCGACTTGTCGGTTTCTTCCGCGCCGGTTTAAGCGAGTCCGGTCGTCACAGTTAGCGTGTTCGATGCATATAAGAATGAGATGTTTACATTACGGGCGATGCTTTTCTGTACCATCAACGAGTTTCCAGTTTATGGTAACTTATCAGGGTACAAAACCAAAGGTAAGAAAGCATGTCCGATTTGTATGGATGATATGAGTGAGGTTTATATTAAAAAAATTTCTCATCTCCCAAACCCAATTCTCCAAGATCACCGGGTCAGCTGTGCCATCATAGGATGGGGGTCGGTGTCGAGTGATACGGTCAAAAGAAGACTAACTACTTGGCGCCTGAACTCCCCGTTGGGCCAATGTGAATTTGCATCCTCTAATGCATGATGACGGTTGCGGGAATTGAGGGATCGAGCAGGAGATGCCATCATAACAAGGAAATAAACGCGTTAGGATTCAACAAATAGCACACTAGAAAGCTAAATAAGTGAAAAATTATTCCTAACCCAGGTCACTACCCGAGTCAACTCACGCTATGGTTCAAGGTTATGTGATCTAGGTTACTCTCATGATAACATAAAGCACTCATTTTTCGGGTTACTTATAAAGAAGTAATCCTAAGGTTCAGCTCGTATACCAACTGTAACGACCCATCTTTTCGTGCACTAACGTTAGACAAATTGTTACTAACCGATTCATTAAGTAAATAAACTGTAAATTCATTAAAAGAGGAAGAAATATTATTAAGAAAATCTCAAAAAATACGTTGAACTATTAGAAATAATTCTTCAAAGTTTATTGGCAAAGTTCTACTATTCTAAACTAGAAGTCCAAAACAAATTCTAAATAAACTATCCTAGTAAACAGAAGTCAGGTGCCTAAGACTCATAAAGCTGCTCACCTGTAAAATAGGGGGGTCCACCGTCAGTGGCGAGTAACTAGACTGTTCCACTTAGCAGTGGAACCAAGCAACATAAAATAATATATCAAATCGCAGGCATAACATAATCAATTAAGTCATCAATCATAACATCAAGTAATGCAAACAACAACGTACAACTGGAAACATAGGCTGCGAAACAACAGCATGATCATCATATACCATACTAAAAGATTACAGCACTCAATCATCAATGCAGTTAACAACAACAATAGACATTAATAATATCCCCAACATGACCGAAGTCGATAAAACAAACGATATCCCCGCCATGGCTCGAGGCCGATACAACAAACAATATCCCCGCCACGCCTCGAGGCCGATACTACAAACAAGTCCCCGACACGGCCTTGAGCCGATACAACAAATAAAGTCCCCGACATGGCCTTAAGCCGATACAACATACAACGTCCCCAACACGACCTCAAGCCGATAAAACATATAACGTCACCGGCATGGCCTTCAGCCGATACAATATTGACACGATCGACTCAAAGCGATAAATAACACGACCCTAAATCAAAGCAACAAATGAAACAACTCGAAGCCAAAATGAGTATCAACATTCACGCATGACTCTCACGAATTGACACAACAAGTTCAACAATTCATAGAAGCAATTTGCACACTCACTAAATACCTTATGAATAACAAAAAAATTAAACATAAAGATTCGATTTTATAAGAGTGCAAGGTTCGAACATTATCCATGAAAAAGGGCCATTCGGCCTTCATGGAACCAAGCACGAAAATATAGCAACAATTTCATGACAAAATTAAAACTTAGGCATTCATCAAGATTCAGGACAAGATTCATTAGTTCTACAAAAGATTCATAAAGATCGAAACTTTCATAACAATACCTAAAGAAAATTCAAGAAAACAATCTAGGAATACAGTTATACTACTCGGCCATCAAGATTAAATTCAATATTGGGTTTTTATCAATCAAAAAGCATGAAACAATAAAGAAACTTCATTAAATTAAACAAGAATTTAAGATTAGGCAAGGTTATAACAAAAAGATTCAATCTTGGTTATGAACACTAAATAGGCGCATGGAACAATAAATAAAAATGCAAACTTTAAACTTCCATCATGATTT
Source organism: Salicornia ramosissima (assembly GCA_951394345.1). NCBI lineage: Eukaryota > Viridiplantae > Streptophyta > Magnoliopsida > Caryophyllales > Amaranthaceae > Salicornia > Salicornia ramosissima. The sequence goes on along the minus strand of OX596234.1, from coordinate 17,065,668 downwards.
TACAAGATCAAGAACAATAAAATTCATGCTTAATAATCAATCATGCATAAAATTGAATAAAAATTCATGCTTTAATTCAACATGATCACATGTATAAGTCCATCAATAATAACAATTCAAGATTCATTAATTTGCATCAAGATTCATATGAAATTATCGAATAAAGATTAGTCAATTGTAATAACTTGAAATTTTGGGCTATAAAATTTCGTTGCTAATCTATACGTTGCTATTAATTATTGTTTTCGTTTGGATTCGAGCAAGCCTTTTTACCCTTTTTACCGGCAAACCCGATTAATTATTCTATTATAAGCCCAAACCCGTCTATACTTTTCCACTTGGGCCAAAGCCCAAGATCGTGCTACGCATCCACCCACACTGCTCCCCCCTTGTTAGTGAGTTAATAATATTTGACCCTATCCTAACTACTCCTAATATCCCTCCTAAACAAAAGCCCCCGTTTTTTTTTACTCATGCTACCTCTATAAATTAAGCCACTTGAAATCACACCCCATATTGCATCAAAATACACGACTCTCATAGAATTCCATCATCAAAATAATTTCTTTAATGTTCAACCTTTGCTCCTCATCACTTGCTTCAAGATCTGCACCTAACCTTTGAAGCACAAGATTGAAACACGAAGAGAAAGAACCTTCAAGCCCTGTTCGAACACCCTCACGGCCGATCCCAAAGGGACCTTGCTCGATTCTTTTGTTGTTTGTTCTTCGTTCAATATGTAATTAGATGCTTTACTTATTAATAGAATTAGATTAATCATGTAGTTAGTTTAGAACTCCTTTAGATTAGGTTTGAATTAATGAAATTCATGTTTACTATTTTCCTAGTGATGGCCGAGTGTTAGGATGATAATAGGATAGATTAATTTCTTGTTTTTGTTGCGATTTCATGTTTGTTTGATATTTTCTTGCTAGTATCATAATAATTTATTGTTTCTTGAAAGAACCGAATTGTCATATTTCTTGCTAATGTTCGAGTGTTTCAAGGATTAAAGGATTAACATTGTCATGTTATTTTGTTCTATCTACATTCTAGTATGACTTTCTTAAATTAATTATTTAATTATTCTCAATCTTGATTTAAAGAAGTAAAATCTTGAATTTATACATTGATTTTGAATGTTATTTTGAAAATATTAGATGGTTGGACTTTCTTGAATATTAAAACAAGTATGGATTTTGATGAAATTAGGTTAGTTAATTTAATTTAATTTGTTAATTTTTGTCTTAATTAATTAATCTTGATTTAATATTATTTTGCAAAATTCTCTCAAGAATGTCGAATGATCTAATTATAGTAAAGATTGATTTTTATAAATTTTTCTTGATTGAAAGATTAAAACTTGGACCTTTCAGGAATTAATTATGATTTATTTAGCTTCTTGATTAATTGTTGATGAAAGATTATATTATTGTTTGTTGCTTGAAAATGTTGAGTGAATTATGTTTTTAGTGCCAAGAATTAAGTTTTATTAGACTAATGTATATGTTGGATTTAAGTATTGAATTATATGAATGTCGTGAATTAATTGTTAAATTATATGATCAAGTTTGAACTATGATGTTGATTTATGCGTGTGATGTTAAGTCTGTTCGAGTGATTGGACCAAGTGTTGTCATGACATTAGACAATTATTAACGTTGAATTCTAGAGTTAAAATAAAGTTTTAATCTAGAATTCGTTTGAAGTAAAGTTAAGATGACCAAAAGAGAAGATAAGAATAAGATGATAATAATAAAGAACGGTGATACGATTATGATGAATGATGATATGAATAAGATGATGATGATGATACGTCAAAGTGAAGATAAGATGATTGAATAATAAGATAATTGAATAAATATGAAGTGACATCTCGTCTAGTGGTACACGAGCCACGAAAACGAGTATAGTCGAGCCACTGTCCCGCTGCGGAATGGTGACAGTTCTGGATCTTAGGGTATGTTGTTGCCGCGGTAGTAGTACATGAGCCGCTACTGAGGGGCTACGGGCTATGACATGGTCCTCACATGAGGGGGCTACAGTTAGGATACATGAGTCCTCACCGACATATTTAAGGAAAGTTGGGGTGACCACGGATCCTTTACGAGCATAGACTGTGTCATGGATTAGCGATAAGAATTGATTAAGAAGTATAAGATGTTAGAGTTGACAGTGGACTAGAGTCTAAGTTGAACCCGGTCAAGGATGAGTTCGAGTTAGGAGTATTCGGTAAAGAATGATTGATTTCAGCTGCGTTGACTGATTACTCAATGATTGACTGGTTGGTTTATGATGATTAATGTGATGGTAGTCTTAATTGATTAATATTGTTGTTTGTTTTATTTGATTATGTGATTGATTGAGTTCTACTAATAAGTAGAACATTCTAATTACTCCCACTGACTGTAGACCCCCTTCCTTCCCCTCTACAGGTAACGATGAACAGTAAGATGGAGTAGATAGCATGGGTCGGGATTCTTGGGCTTGCGAGTGTGATTGTTTTAGCTACCCGATTCCTATTAGTAGTTTCAACTCTGTATTTTGATTTTACTAGCTTTTGTAGTATTATTTCGTAGCAGTTGTAGAACTTTGGGATGACCCTAATTATGATTTTATGGAAGTTTAAATAATAAAATATGTTATCTCCAAAGTTGCCTATTAATCTTAGATTGTTTCAATAAGTACTATGAACATTTTCGACCTGACTTGTTGATTTCTACGAAATCAACGTTCCTAAAAGATAGTTCGTTACACAATAAATAAACATTTAAAGATTCAATAAGAACTAAAAATAACAAGTAAAGAAACGAAGAACAACACCCTATGCTACACGACAATCACACGCCCAACAACAATCATCATGGTAGCTCTCTCTAATCTAGTTATTCTATGATGATTAGTCCTAATAATAAGTGAAATATCTAGTTACCTAATGAATTAAAGCACAAAGATCAAGCCTTTTCTTCTTTCCCCACACGGCACCTACGTTCGAACCAATCAAGGCAAAATCGAATTCACAAAACAACAATCTTTAAGATTGTTGAAGGTTTCGAAGGATCTTTTGTGATGGTTTTTGATTGATGGATTAAAGGAAACTTTTTGGTTGATTTTTTTATGGGACCCATGAGGTTAAGTAGAAGAGGGGGTTGAAGTTATTTTGTGTTTTTTGATGATCTTAGAGTTATAATGAGATTAGGTAGCTGGGGTATTTATAAAGTAATGGTAGTCTTAAGGTTATTTTTGGGATCAAAAGGCAAGTAAAAATATGGGAAATAAAAGGAATGGGGGCCGGACATGGGGTAAAACAAGACAAGCCTTTGGGCTTAATTCACTAGCACATAAGAGTTTAAGATTGTTGGCCCAGCTTTAAAGGAATTTGGGTCCAATAGGCTTAAACTGCACAAATCAAAATGAAATTTTATAACCCAAAATTTAGGGTTATTACAGTCTTCCCTCCTTAAGAAAATTTCGTCCCCGAAATTTCATAAGGAAGCACAAGTAAGCACAGAAATAAACACATTAATTAAAATAAACGCCTCTTCTTCGAACAGCTCAGGGTAATTCTCTCGATGATAGAGAAATTACAGAACTCACAGGACATTCCCCCGTGTTTTAGCTTTAGACTCAGAGGACTTGGCAACTGATGATACAAGAGTACTCGTATCAAATAACACAAGGAAAGACATAAGATAAACCCGGAATATACCTGTGACGACTTTTGGCTCAGCTGCGGCTTCTTCTTGAGTCATGCGGAATACGCGGTTCCGCTCTGGAGCTTTGTTGCCTGTATCTGCAGCTCGCTTCTTTGGGCAAAACATTGACTTATGGCCAGCTTGCCCACCCTCATAACATATGATCGGTTTACCATCGCACCTTATTCCGGGGTGAACTTCCTTCTTGAAACCGTTACAAAACCTCGGGCCTCGATTCTGAGATGATTGGTTGAACTGTTGCGGACTCCTGTCGTCTTCGAGGTGATGCTTCTTAGCTTGAGATGGGGCGAGAAACGCAGGAGCTCTTTTTTTCTGCATGCCTCTTCTTCAACTATTGAGGCATGGATTGTTAGGGCCTCTATAATCCCTCTGGAAGGTTGTCACACCGCTTCTGATCACATGAGATCAGATGCGAGAATCTACCTTCTTGATGTACCTCTTCACCCTTTCAGATTCAAAGGAAATCACTGAGGAAGCGAATCTGGAGAGCTCAGTGAACTTGTCCATATAGGCTTGAACGGACATTGTGCCTTGAGTTAGAGTTAAAATCTCTTCCTGCTTCTGCCAACGGAGCTCATTAGGGTAGAATCGATCCTGAAGCCTTTCAACAAATTATGGCCACTGAAACGGTAGACTCTGCTTAAGATCCGGCTTAACAGTGCACCACTTGTTGTCTGCTTCACTCTTGACGAAAACGCTGCAATCTGCACTTTCTCCTCTTCCGGAAATCCAGTAGCCTCGAAAATTTTTCTCATCTCCCGAACTCAATTCCCCAGGATCACCAGGTCTGTCGTTCCATGATAGGTCGGGGTCGGTGTCGAGCGATACGGTCAAAAGAAGACTGACCACTAGGCACCTGAACTCCTTGTTGGGCCAACGTGAGGAATGCATCTTCTAATGCACGACAACGGTTGAATGAATTGAGGGATCAAGCAGGAGATGACATCATAGCAAGGAAATAAACGCGTTAGGATTCAACAAATAGCACACTAGAAAGCTAAATAAGTGAAAAATTATTCCTAAACCACGTCACTACCCGAGTCAACTCACGCTAAGGTTCAAGGTTATGTGATCTAGGTTACTCGCTCTCATGATAACATAAAGCACTCATCTTTCGGGTTACTTATGAAGAAGTAGTCCTAAGGTTCGGCTCTGATACCAACTGTAACGACTCGTCTTTTCGTGCGCTGACGTTAGTGGAAATAACGTCGAAGACAGATTGTTACCAATCGATTCATTAAGGGATAAGCTATAAATTTTGTAAAAGAGGAAGAAATTTTTATTACGAAAATCCCAAAAATGCTTTCAACTATTAGAAATAATACTTCAAAGTTTATTGGCAAAGTTCTACTAGTCTAAACTAGAAGTCCAAAGCAAATTCAAAATAAACTATCCTAGTAAACCAAAGTCAGGTGCCTAAGACTCATCAACATGCTCACCTGTAAAATGGGGGGGTCCACCGTCAGTGGCGAGTAACTAGACTGTTCCACTTAGTAGTGGAACCAAGCAACATAAAATAATAGATCAAATCGCAGGCATAATATAATCAATTTAGTAATCAATCATAACATCAAGTAATGCAACAACAACAACGTACAACTGGAAACATAGGTTGCAGAACAACAACATGATCATTATATACCATACTAAAAGATTATAGCACTCAATCAACAATACAATTAACAACATCAATAGACATTAACAACATCCCTGACACGACCGAAGTCGATACAACAAACAATATCCCCGCCACGGCTCGAGGCCGATACAACAAACAATATGCCCGCCATGGCTCGAGGTCGATACAACAAACAAGTCCCCGACACGGCCTTGGGCTGATACAACAAACAAAGTCCTCGACACGGCCTTAAGCCTGTACAACATACAAGGTCCCCGACACGTCCTTAAGTCGATACAACATACAAATTCCCCGACACAGACTTAAGCCGATACAACATACAAAGTCCCCGACACGGCCTTCAGCCGATACAACATTGACACGACCGACTCAAAGCAATAAATAACACGACCAAAAATCAAAGCAACAAATGACACGACTCTAACAAAAAACGAGTACCAACATTCACGCATGAATCTCACGAATTGACACAACAATTTCAACAATTCATACAAGCAATTTGCAGACTGACTAAACAACGTATGAATAACAAAAAAAATTAAACATAAAGATTCGATTTTATAAGAGTGCAAGGTTCGAACGTTATCCGTGAAAAAAGGGCCATTCGGCCTTCATGGAATCAAGCACGAAAATATAGTAACAATTTCAGGGCAAAATTATAACTCAGGCATTCATCAAGATTCATGACAAGATTCATTAGTTCAACAAAATATTCATAAAGATCGAAACTTTCATAACAATACCTAAAGAAAATTCAAGAAAACAATCTAGGAATACACTTATACCACTCGGCCATCAAGATTAAATACAAGATTGGGTTTTTATCAATCAAAAAGCATGAAACAATAAAGAAACTTCATAAAATTAAACAAGAATTTAAGATTACGCAAGGTTATAACAAAAAGATTCAATCTTGGTTATGAACACTAAATAGGCGCATGGAAGAATAAATAAAAATGAAAACTTTAAACTTCCATCATGATTTTACAAGATCAAGAACAATAAAGATTCATGCTTAATAATCGATCAGGCATAAAATTGAATAAAAATTCATTCTTTAATTCAACATGATCACACGCATAAGTCCATCAATAATAACAATTCAAGATTCATTAATTTGCATCAAGATTTATATGAAATTATCGAATAAAGATTAGACAAAGCATACACATTTAAAGATTCAACAAGAAGTAAAAATACAAGTAAAGAAACGAAGAACAAAACCCTATACTACACGGCAATCACACGGACAGCAACAATCAGCATGGTAGCTCTATCTAATCTAGTTATTCTATGATGATTATTCCTAATACTAAGTGAAATATCTAGTTACCTAATGAATTATAGCACAAATATCAAGCCTTTTCTTGTTTCCCCACACGGCACATACGTTTGAACCAAGCAAGGGAAAACCGAATTCACTGAAGGTTTCGAAGGATCTTTTGTGATGGTTTTTGATTGATGAATTAAAGACAACTTTTTGGTTGATTTTTTTTATGAACTAAACTAATGGTAGTCTTAATTTATTTGTGGGCTTAAAAGGGAAGTAAAAATATGGGAAATAAAAGGAAGGGGGGATGGACATGGGGTAAAACAAGACAAGCCTCTAGGCTTAATTCACCAGCACATAAGAGTTTAAGATTGTTGGCCCAACTTTAAGGGAATTTGGGTCCAATAGGCTTAAAACACTTAGAGTTTGTTTCCAAGTTCCATTAAGTTCCAATTCAGTTTTGCTTGCATTTCAATATACTAGTTTGTCTTTGAAGTATAATTGAGAGAAAAAGAAAAGAGAAGTGTGAGAACATAGAAAAAGAAAGAGAAGAAAGAAGAAAGAAAAGTGAGAATATATAGAAAAGAAAGAAAAGAAAGAGAGAAAGAGAACAGAGTCGTAAGTTCCTACATGAACTCACGAGGTCCAGAGAGAAGTTTAGGATTGTAATAGTTTACAATGCCTTCATATAAAAGTGAAGTTTTTCTTCCTTGGGCCAGGAAGTTTTACTCGTTGAATTCTTTCTTTTATTATTCAATTTTCATTTAAGTTCCTTTCGGTTTTAGTTTCTACCGAAAATTTGCACTACCAGTTCCACACATCAATTCACCCCCCTCTTCCCGTGTTCCTACTGGACTAACAATTGGTATCAGAGCAGGAACTCAGAACGTTCAAGACTCCTTGAAGAGATATCCGGGCAGTATGAACATGTATGAGAAATTAGAAGAAGGGTACTCATCTCAGAGACCTCCCATGTTTAATGGAAAATTCTATGCATATTGGAAAAATCAGATAAAAATTTATATCAAAGCCGATAACTATCAAGTGTGGAGAGTCGTCGAAGTCGGTGACTATAAGATAACTAAAACTAATGCTAATAATGAGATAGTTCCTATAGAAATTTCTGAATATGAACGTGAAGACTTTGAAAAAATGGAGATAAATGCAAAGGCCATAAATTTACTTCATTGTGGTCTTGGACCCCATGAACATAATCGTATTATGGGGTGCAAGAGCGCTAAACAAATATGAGATTTGTTTACACACTAAGGTACTAATTAAGTTAAGCGGTCTAAAATTGATTTATTAATCTCTAAATATGAAAGGTTCGAAATGTTGCCTAAGGAATCTATCCAAGATATTCTTACTCGTTTCACTAACATCATAAATGAGCTTGTATGCTCTGGAAGAGATATTCCCATTAATGAACATGTTAGAAGGGTCTCGAGGAGCCTTCCACAATACGAGAGATGGAAAGCCAAAGTAATCGCACTTATGGAAACAAAGGACTTTACAAAGTTCAACATCGAGCAATTGGCAGGTTCTTTGTTAACCCATGAATTACATCTGGAAACCAACGGAGAAGGTTCCAAAACAAAGGATTAGCCTTGTAGGCAGAAGAAAGTGATGAAACAGAAGAAGATGACGAGACATCATTGCTCGTTAGAATATTCAAAAGAGCCTTCAACAGGAACCGAAGTTCCTTCAGGAACTCTGGCAGAAAGCTGTCAAGTTCCAAGAAGGACTTTGGATGTCACAAGTGCGGCTCCACTGATTATTTCATCAAGGAATGTCCAAAGTGGGAAAATGAGAAGCCTAAATCTAAAGGGAAGGAATCATTTAAGGAAAAGAAGGATTACAACAATGAAAAATTCTACAAGCCTTCTTATTCCAAAAATGATGTTTTTAAAGCAACGATAGCTGCATTGGGCGATTCCGAATTAGAAGAAGAAGAGGAGGAACAGCCTGAATAGGAGGCGGCTCACTTGTGGTTAATGGCAAGATCAGATGTGCCCGAGTTGCCACAGGAACTCGACGAGAAGCTAAGCCTCAATCCTTATTATTTAAACTCTCTGCCTAAACAAAAACTTGTTGACTTAGTTATTGATTTGCAAAAAAAACTTGATGAATGTTAAAAAGGAAAAGAATGAGTGTGAAAACGCACTCAAAGTTAGTAAGGAACATAGTGACTGGTTTAAGGGTAATAAAGTTGAAACTGAAAATAGATTCTTTGACCTATTTGAAAAAAACAAAGCTTTAAATTTTTTTTGAAAATATGAATTTCTGAATTATAAATTCTGAAATATTAAATTTCTAAAATTTAAAAATATAATCTTGAAAATAATAAAAACAAAAATAAATTTATTTTCTAATTTTTGAAATAATTAAGAAAAAAAATTAAAGTAGTTACAAAAGAAACACGAATGAGGTAAATAGTGAAAATTACAGGAAAAGAAAAAATTCCAAGCGAAAATTGTTTAAAATGAGAAAGTACGCAGTTGAGTCTATACTTATGAGTTGGCAGATTGGTTGGCTAACAATACTTCTTATATTTACCCTTGTAGTAGTCCAAAATAAATGTGTCATATTAAAAATTTTAAGAGAAGGGACACTCAATTTGAGGAGGATTGGGGTAGCAATTGGAAGGAGTAGCAGCAGTAGTAGAGAGAAGGGCAATAGTTAGAGGGAGAGGAAGTATAAGGGGAGGACTGTCCTGTGTAGCCTTGTAACAAGATGAGGGTATAGCTGGAATTAATAGGGCCCTCCCTCTTCACGTGAAGTCACTTGTAGTCACGTGATGGAGCTAGGTTTTTTTTAAAAAAATTTTGCATCTTGGAAAATTCTCTATTTGCATCGTGTCTGTTAGGTTATTAGCATCATGCCTTTGACGTTACAAATGCAACAGTTACAAATAACATAGTTATTTGGATTGTGCCTTTGAAGGCACGATGCAAATAGCTAGGTCTTTTTTTTTTTGTGTGTGTGTGTGTGCGCGCTATAAGCATATATACATGTAAGCATTAAATAAGACACAATTTATTTCATATGCATGAAATTTTTTTTTTATTCATTTTTTGTTATTATTGATATAAAAAAATTATGATATTACAACACCAAAAAAAAAAAAAACAAAAAAAAAATATATAATAAATAATTCATCTAAAAACCTATACAAAATATATATACTAAATAAATTATTAAAAAAGAAAGCTTCTATCTAAGCTAGCCTTTTCACTTGTATTAGTGATATCTAGAAGGCTTCTATAAATTACATTTCCAGCTTTCATATCCTGGAACCTAGCTACACTTGACGAATGCGTCATGGATAATCTGAGTGATCCAAAGAGTAGAGGTCAACTGGATGAGCTTTAGAATTTCATTTGCCTGGCCTCCTGAAAGTACACCACAAGACCAACTCTCAAATTGATATTCTAGGATCCTAGCACACAACTCAAGTAAACCATGAGCAATTAAAGATATCACTTACGCTTACCTTCAAGGCATTCAACTTACACCGGTAGCTACTGGTGGTTCGGACAGTAGCAACTGACCACCGGTAGCCTCAACAGACAACCGGCAGCAGCAGCTACAGGCCACCAGCAGCAACAGCAGGCCACCGGCAGCAATTGTCCATCATGAACAGCGGCAGGGGAACCCTATAGCAGAACCACCTGTGTCTCGCAGCAGAAACGGGCCACTATCGGCAGCTGGTTGCTTCCTCATGGCCTCCGTGGGTCGTGGTTACAACCACAACAACCAGCCCGAGAACATTATAAAATCTTTATTATTTCAGAAAAATAAATGAAAACTAAAATAATCTCATGAATAATAGCCAAGCCTAGGGGCAAACCAACAATCAGAAGTTTGATTAATAAAGAAGCTAAGAGATATGCAAGCAACTTTGTGTACCTTCAAGATCTCTTGCTAAAACCTCCGAATTAGCACTCAATGAATTCATCCTTTTCGGTTAATTGAGAGTTTGACTTTGGTCTTGTTCTTTCAAATTGAGTGCCTTGACAGCTGAGATTTAGGATGAGTGAATTAGGTTTAAGGTTGAATAAAGAAAAGAAATGAAAAGTAAAAGAAAAAGATGAAAGAGGAAGAGAGCTTACCTAGCTCATCAATGGGGGAGACACGTGAGAGAAGGAGAATATGGATGGAACTACTTGTTCCTTTTCTATGGAATTAGATGTTGAAGTGAATTTGGGTGGTGGGTTTACAGCTTGATATGCACGGTAAAATTGCGGATACATTTCTCAGAGTAAATCTACATACAAACCACAATCATAGTCATAAAAGTATACGTACAAACCTAATTCACCCCAATCAGAATTCAGAAAAACCAATTGACCATGTTAAGTGCTGATTGGAACTCATATACTTGAACTGGTTAACCCAGATACCTATTTGAAAGTTATTAGAATGTATTAAAAAAAAATTAAAACTTAATAACACTTGTAATTTATAAAAACTATTTGAAAGTGAATATAACTGAAGGACAACTTATTACAACTTGAAAGAACTAATCTGATAAACCCTAAAAACTAATAAAATTGGTTGAAGTAAATATACCAATAGAAGGTAATAGATATTAATTATTAATTAAAAAAAATATGGTGGAGGAATAGAGATATTTGGTGTAGATTAGCATTCTTACGGGTATTGACTCATAAATTTCAGAACAAATTCACTTAAAAATGCATTCGTCTTTTACATTTGTCTTTTGACTCACAACCCAAATAGTAAATGTGTAAAAAAAAACTTCGAGAAATAGATGTAGCATGTAACTCTTGATTAAACATGGAAAATTAAAATTAGTCCATAAAATGGGGCTCGTTGGGCCAAGATAGGGGACTAATGAAGTAGTAAACAAATTAGACAATTCAATCAAATATAACACATGGATATGATCTAGTATCAACCAAACTGTCACAAACTCATAAGCAACTTAATCTAAAAGTTTAATTACATGACAAACATAATGATGGTGATACCCCAAAATACAGTGGGGGAAAAAATGTAAGTGCTGATTCCAATTTCTAATGACGACTAAGACAGCCACCCAATTCAGAAAGTGACCATAACTCTTAATTGGACAATGAAGTGATTAACCAAGGCAATAACTAAAAAAAGTGGCTACAATATAGCCATTAATTGCATCTAGTTTAGCAAATTCTTCAGTATTTGGCTTCAAGCAACGACAGCAACCCACAAGAAAACTACCAACAACCAAAACAGAGAAACAGTGATATAAAGAGATAACAAACTCTACCCCTCAGTAAAATGAAGGTGTGCATATAACCAAGTGTAAACTTTACCTAATGTCATTGCCATTTTACTCTCACATTCCCAAGCTACAATACTTTAATTCCTGGTTTCCAAAACCTAGTTTTTTTCCCCAAAATTCAAAAACCCTAGCTCAACAAAAAACCATCAACAACAACAATAATCATTTTTTTAAAAAAAATGACAACAATAACAAGAATCAACCACATTTACAGCAATAAATTGAAAAAATTTGGATTGAAAATTATAAATAAGAAGACGAAGTGAGGGATGATAGGGTTGCGCGAAGGTGGACGGCGTGGGTGGCGAGTGACAGTGTTTCGGGTTGCGCGAGGGTCGTGGGAACGGTGATCCAACCCCCTCCCCACTCAACAATTAGTCATTTATACAACGAAACCCTAATTGAATTTTGAGGACGAAAAGGGAAGTGGTCGATGCAAACCTCGCTGGTGTCATTGATTTACATCAGTTTGTCGGAGATGGCTTAAGTAATGGACGAAATGGGCTGAAGGGGTCCAAGAAGGCTGATAGGGGGAGTGCAACCATCTACGACGAAGGGTGAATTTGAGGTAAATATTTGGTTATAATATAATTAGTTAGTAAAGTATTTAATATTTAATAATTTATGAAATTATTGGTAAATTTATGACAGAGTCACACAATTTTAGCTGAAATTCTTAAATTTATAATTTAAGAGTTAGATTTGAAACTATATGTGTAACGACCCGTATTTTAGCAGCGTTGTTTTCGGAGAAAACAACAATACAGATCATTATTATCTAAAAACCTTTATTATCAGATTCATTAATTACAACGGAAGCTCTAAACTTAATTCATATTATTCAAATAAACCATTAAATATTCCAAAATTTATAAGATTCCAAATTCCATTACTACTACAAAATAAGGAAAGTCTACTAATAATAATAATAATACAAAAGCTAGAAATGGTCATCAGGATAAACTACTAAGCTATCTTGCACACAATCCCAACCCTTGCGTAACTCAATCAATCATCACCTGTACCTGAAAAGGATTTTGGGGGCCACAGTCAGTGGTGAGTAATTAGATTGTTCTACTTAATCAGTAGAACACAATTAGGAACATAATAATCAGAACAGGTCAACCAAACGGTCAATCAAATCATCTAGGAAAGCATTCATAAACAATAACGTTCAAGTACGCAGCGGAAAACAATCATAACAACACAATAAACCAAGACCTTCTATACTAACTTATTCAGTTCTAGACTGCTTGACACCACTATTAACTCTTCAATTCTATTCAGTTCAGGTGCTAATCCGTGACCAGTCATATGCTCGTAGGGGAAACCTTAATTCTTCCCCAACTTTCCTTACTCATGCCGGGTCAACCACGAAGATCTACTTCCCGGGCACTGGGATCAAGAACTGTCCTAAATCCGAGGATAGGACAGTGGCTTCGACTATACCTATGTTCATGGCAACTTAAGCCACTAGATAGGCGGTCACTTCATAGTTAATCATCTTTTCCATCTTATTGACACAACTTAACTTCTAATCAATTCTAGTTCGTCTTAACTTGACCCAAAACTCTAATCCAATACTTTTACCACTCGACATTCACCCAATAAAACAATAATTAATTCAATTCTTAAATAATCATATAAACAATTTAATAAATCAATTAAATAAACAAATAATCATATAAACTAACAATCATCAACAAATATTACTAAAAACATGATAAAAACCCTCCTTTTGTTACTTGATATCACTCGCTATTCATACTTGTCAAAATATCTTGGAATAATATTAGATGCACTCGACAAACATGGTTAATCATCAATAAACAATTTAAAATTCATCCAGCATGATTATAAGCAATTCTAAGTAGTTATAAGCAATTCTATACATGATTAAACCTATTCTAAAAATTATATAACTAATTTATCCTAATGATTAAATAAAGCAATCTAATTACCTGTTGTTGAAGTATATGGTTCGAATTTACCAGGAATTTCATGTTTCTTGAGTGTTCTTTGGCTTCTTGTTTCAATCTTTGAGGGTTGGAACAATAGGAAAGAATTAGGGGTAATTAGTGATGTAAGTTGTAGCAAGGATTGAAAGATATTAATAGAAATATATTGTATTTTTTGTTTTCCTCTTTGGGTGGGCCGTGTGGAATGGAAGGAAAAGGGGGGTTAGAAGTTCCTATAATTTAGTAGTTAAAATAGGAGAAGTTAGGATAAAAATAGAATTTTTAGGTAAAAGTAAAAAATAGATATGGTTTACTATTTCAGGTGGAAAAAGAATAAAAATAATTTGAATGAGAAAAATAGTAATGGACCGTGAGGTATAGAAGAAGGAGGGGGTTAGTTGTTGGTTTCCTAAATTTTAGGTAGAGAAACTAGGAGGTTAAAAGTTAGATTTTTAGATTGGGATCAAATAGAGGTAGTTAGAGTTATTGGTTGGAAAAATATAATAAAACAATTTTAATGGAAGCGGAGAAGGAGTCGTGTGGAATTAATCAATAAGAGGGCAGTTCCCTTTCTAAACTTTAGTAAGGAAGTTAGGATAAAAATCAGATTTTTAGGAAGAGTCAAAAATAGATATAGATTACTAATTTAGGTTGTAAATAGAATAGAATAGAAAAGGATAAATAAAAGAAATTAATAAGGGGGCCGTGGGTTTAACAAGAGAAGGGTTTGGGCTTTGGCCCTATTTGGCAAGACAAGGTAAAAAGTTTGGGCTCGGGTTTGATGATTAGGCTAAAGTAAGGTCAAAGTGAAATAATTAGATTGCTACAGACATATTAATTAAATATTAATCAATTAAATAGTTAATTAATTAAATATTTAATTAATTAAGAAAAATTTAAAATATCCCGAAATTTCGGGGTATTACAGTATACACTATGGATTTGGTATTGTTTTATTCTTGAATTTTTCATGTACGTGTGTTTTATTGTTAATTTTGTTGGAAGTATAATTAGTTTTGTGTTGTGAAGTTTTGTCAATTTAGATGTTATTTGGTCATTTATTGATGATGTTTTGAATGTAGGATATATGGCTTGGTTAAGTTGAATTATATTATTGAAATAGGCTGGGATTATTTTGATCTTTTTACTTGTTATTATTTGTCAATATGGATCTTATTATGTATTTTTAATATTATGATTGGAGGACATACGGTTTGCTACTACTATAGGTGAATTATATTGATATGGAATTAGAAGACATTATCACGGAGACAATTCGGGAAATTGATAATGGTGGTTTGGTAGAAGGTATAGGGCAGGGACCGGGAGTAGATAATAATGATGGTGTTGAAGTTGTTGTTAATGAGTATAGTGAAGGTGGTGTTAATAATGAGGCCGGTGA
This sequence comes from Salicornia ramosissima, assembly GCA_951394345.1. Lineage (NCBI taxonomy): Eukaryota > Viridiplantae > Streptophyta > Magnoliopsida > Caryophyllales > Amaranthaceae > Salicornia > Salicornia ramosissima. The sequence goes on along the minus strand of OX596234.1, from coordinate 17,050,396 downwards.
AGGTGGTAGTAATGATGGTGTTGAATTTGTCAATAATGAGTCAGTTGATAGTGGCAATAATGAGCTTGGTAATGACGGATTCTCAACACCGACAAAAGGTGGAGAAGATTGTGGATTGGTTGTAGCACCTGAGGTGGGAACGGTATTTTCATCAATGAAAGAGATTGAGAAGTATTATAGGAAGTATGGAATTCAGCAAGGGTTTGATATTGTTCGAGCATCGACTGCAATATATAAAGCTAAGGATATTGTGACGAAGAAGATACGTAGGAATATGTTGTGGACATGTGATCGATATGGTAGGCCGAATCGCAGGCGTAAGGCAAATTCGAAGAAGACGATTGTGAAAAAGACAGTAACTGAATCACAAATCGATGAGGAGAAGAGTGCTAAATCATCGAAGAAGTGTGATTGTGGTGCTTGTCTATATGCTAGCGTGAGTAGTGAAACTAATAATTGGGTGATTCGGAGGGTATTCCTTGAGCACAAGAACCATCATGTGTCACCATCGAAAGCCAAATATTTAGCAAGGAGATGACGGAGGAAGTGAAAAGGAAGGTGAAGCAGGTCTCAGTGTTCCGCAAATACATAACCTGTTGGCGAAGGAAAGAAATGGTTTGGTAGAAATGGCAATATCTGAGAGGGATGTTCGTAACGTAGTTGATAAGGAGAAGAGGTTGAAGATGGAAGAAGGTGATGCAAATTCTATGCTCTCTTATTTTGACAAGATGACAGAGGGGAATTAGAACTTTTTTTATAAGTTCAGACTAGATAAGAACGATAAGTTGTTGGATGTAATGTGGGTTGATGCGAGGTGCAGAGCAGCGTATGAAGAGTTCGGCGATGTAGTAGTTTTTGATACCACGTGTAACGACCCGAATTTTTGGGCCGTAAAATTTCGTGGAAAATTAAGACTTCAAGCCCAAAACCGAGCCCATGTCCCCCTTAGCCGGGCCCCTTATTTTTTTTCCCTTATTCTAATTCTAACCATCTCCTATTCCCTAGTAAGCATTATTCTATAATTACCCTAAAGCCTACATTTTTATTCTTATTTTCATTATAACAACTAAACCCCAAAACAAAAACCCTATTCCCTCCTCTTGCTATCACCCTCACGGCTGCCTTATAATCATCAACTAAAACCCCCTCCCCCTTTTTCCTTTTTCTTCTCACGGCAACCTCAACAACTACCCAAAACAATTGCTTCCATCACTCACTTCAATCCAACCATTGCAAAGGGCATTCAACCCCATAAACCACAACCAACCGTGAACAATTCTTCTTCACCGAGGGTTTGTGCCGTGGCCGTGCTTGGTGGCGAGTGAGCCGTGGTGTTGGGCGTGATTCTTGGGTATTTGACTATAGGTAACTAGCTCTTCTACTTAGGATTAGGATTGGATTCCATAGAATAATAAGGATTATATGTTGTTGATTGCTAATGAGTTCTTGCGTGAATATGTAGAATGTAATAGCATGTAATTCTTGTTTTTATTTTGATTAAACCTTCTTGATTATCTTGATATCAATCTTTGCCTCCTTTGTGTCTTGATGTCGTGCGTGTAAGTAGACATCCAAGTCTTGATTGTCCATGTTGTAAATCATGCGTAGTGTAGGTATGAAGGTATGACTTTTGTTTTCCTTTTGTTTGTTATGTCGTCATGCGTGTGTATTAGTACTAGCAAGCATGTATTTTTATTTGATTTCAAAGCTTAATTATATGGTTAATTCTTGTTTTGACTTTTTGATTAAGGAACTTGCTGTAGAGTTTGATCAATTGCTTTGTTGACTAATCTAGTGCCTTGCGTGGATGGTTGACCATAGCATGCTAATTATTGTGTATTATTTGTATGTAATTGAAGCATGGGTTTTTATTTTGACTTAAATGATTATTTTGATGGCTAATTTATAAATCTTTACATAATCTTGCTTTGACTAAAGAACTCGTGGTATCTTGTTGTTAAGTGTAGTGCTCTTGCAAGGTTATTGTTGCTAGTGCCATGCGTGCAAATTAGTATAATAAAGCATGCTGTTTAATTTCGTTTTATGTATATATTAGTTGGTAAAGCATGGAACTTGATGAAATCTTAGTTGAATATCAGTCTTTGATTTGTGCGCCCATTAGCAGAATTTTTGAGTGAATAAATTATCAATTCTCTTTGTTGCCTTGTCGCACTGTTAGATGATTCATGTACCTTGTTTGGTTAGTTATGCAATATAGTATGAGTTCTTGAATTTTCAGTAATTAAAGTTTGTGAATTTGGTTGATGATTGTTGTGTCTTTGGTGCGTGTAGTAGAGGAGTATTAAAGTTTGTATTTTTGTTGTATTTTACGGATCTTGAAGTATTAATCTGATAATATTTCATTAATCTATGTCCATGAATTGAACTAATTATTAAAATGCTGAATCTTGAATGGTATGGATTGAATCTTGAATTGTTCGAAGCTGTTTGGATAAATGTATGCGAGTGGCTTGTGATGTTCATGTATTGAACTAGTTGGCGTCTTTGAGTCTTGGTCAGAGCCTGTCATGTTTATCGGTTTATGGGTTATAAACCGTGCGGGTCATATTTATCGGTTTATCGATGATAAATCGTGCGGGTCTTGTTTATCGGTTTATCGGTGATAAATCGTGCGGGTCATATTTATCGGTTTATCGGTGATAAATCGTGCGGGTCATGTTTATCGGTTCATCGGTGATAAATCGTGCGAGTCATGTTTATCGGTTTATGGGTAATAAACCGTGCGGGTCATGTTTATCGGTTTATGGGTAATAAACCGTGCGTGTCATGTTTATCAGTTTATCGGTGATAAACTGTGCGGGTCATGTTATCGGTTGTAAACCGTGCGGAATCCTGTTGATTGAATTATGAATTATCTATGTTGTTGATGACGGTTATGTTTCCGCTACTATCTCTGATGTTAGTTTACTTCGTAATTTGTGAACGTTATTGTGTCCTGTGTTTCTAACCTGTTATTTTATGTAATGTTGTCCTACTTCTAAGTAGGACAGTCTAGTTACTCGCCACTGACGGTGGACCCCCAATATTTATTTTGCAGGTATCCAGGATAGAGTTTAGAGTTGGGTTGAGTGTTTGGCGAGCGAACTAGGCTCCTATTTATTTTCCTGTTTTCTTCCCGTTATTTTCCTGTTTTAGTAGTTTTGGGTTGTAATAAAGGACCTGTCATTTCCATTGTTTTTGGGATGACTTTAATGTTTAAATAATAAAATGATTAAGTTTAGAGCTTCCACTGTTGTTATCTAATTTATTATTAAAAGTTTTCTGTTATTTACGATTCGTATTGTTGTTTTCGACGTTGCTAAAATACGGGTCGTTACAGTTGGTATCAGAGCTGAAACTTTAGGTTACTTCTTCATAAGTAACCCGTGAGATTGTGTTCTTTATTATTCCGAGAGTTAACATAGTTAGCTATACCACGAGAACTTAGCGAGTGTTGACTTGGGTAGAGCCACGGGTTAAGAATGATTTTACTCTTTAGTTTTTTAGGGTTCTTGTGTTGTCGTGTATTCCTTCCTAAGTATCGTTACTCTTTTGCAGGATGGCGTATTCAACCCGTTTCATCAACGCTCGGAACCGTCGTCGCACATTAAGGGGTGCAATCCTCGCTTTAGCACAACGAGGCATCCACCCTTCCAGTCAACGGTCTACCTTTGACCGAATCACCCATCATTGACCCCCGACCTACGAGGGCACTGCTGATCCGGTGGTGCTAGAAAACTGGGTTCGAGAGATGAGGAAACTTTTCGAGGCTACTGGGTGTCCCGAGTCGGAGAAGGTTCCAATTGCTACTTACTACCTCAAAGGTGAAGCGGACAATTGGTGGAGTACGATCCAGCCAGGGCTCGAACCAGGAGAGTTAGTCCTCTGGCCAGAATTCGTAAAGAAGCTTCAGGAGAGGTTCTATCCCGATGAGCTCCGATGGCAGAAGCAAGAAGAATTCCTCACCTTGACTCAAGGATCGATGTCCGTGCAAGCCTATACGGATAAATTCACCGAACTCTCCAGGTTCGCCTCATCAGTGATTCCTTCAGAGTCAGAAAGGGTAAAGAGGTATGTCAAGAAGATGGATCCCCGTATCCGTGTTCATGTAATCAGCAGCGGTGCTACCACTTTTCAACGAGCTTACGAGGTAGCTCTGGAAATCCACGCATCAGTAGAAGAAGAAAATAAAGCAAAGAAGAGACCGTACGGGTTTTCCATTCCATCTACAGCCAAGAGGCCACACTATCAAGATAGTGATGAACCTCAACAGTTTAGTCAACCTGCACAAGGTCCAAGCCGGAAGACGTGCAAAGGCTGCGAGAAGGTTCCGCACCCTGGCAAGAGATGTGACGGCTCTCTCATAGTGTGTTACAAGTGCGGGCAACCGGGTCACAAATCGTTTGCCTGCCCAAAGAAGCAAGGGACTGACTTCAGCAAAAAAGCTCCCGTGCGCAACCATGTTTTCTGCATGACCCAAGATGAAGCTGCAACTCAACCCAAAGTAGTCACAGGTAGTCTTTCTAGCTTAACATGTCTTATTTGCTGTTTATTCATTTATATGTGCTTCCTTAGGAAATTTCGAGGACGAAATTTTTTTTAAGGAGGGGAGATTGTAACGACCCGAATTTTTGGGCCGTAAAATTTTGTGGAAAATTAAGACTTCAAGCCCAAAACCGAGCCCATGTCCCCCTTAGCCGGGCCCCTTATTTTTTTTCCCTTATTCCAATTCTAACCATCTCCTATTCCCTAGTAAGCATTATTCTATAATTACCCTAAAGCCTACATTTTTATTCCTATTTTCATTATAACAACTAAACCCCAAAACAAAAACCCTATTCCCTCCTCTTGCTATCACCCTCACGGCTGCCTTATAATCATCAACTAAAACCCCCTCCCCCTTTTCCTTTTTCTTCTCACGGCAACCTCAACAACTACCCAAAACAATTGCTTCCATCACTCACTTCAATCCAACCATTGCAAAGGGCATTCAACCCCATAAACCACAACCAACCGTGAACAATTCTTCTTCACCGAGGGTTTGTGCCGTGGCCGTGCTTGGTGGCGAGTGAGCCGTGGTGTTGGGCGTGATTCTTGGGTATTTGACTATAGGTAACTAGCTCTTCTACTTAGGATTAGGATTGGATTCCATAGAATAATAAGGATTATATGTTGTTGATTGCTAATGAGTTCTTGCGTGAATATGTAGAATGTAATAGCATGTAATTCTTGTTTTTATTTTGATTAAACCTTCTTGATTATCTTGATATCAATCTTTGCCTCCTTTGTGTCTTGATGTCGTGCGTGTAAGTAGACATCCAAGTCTTGATTGTCCGTGTTGTAAATCATGCGTAGTGTAGGTATGAAGGTATGACTTTTGTTTTCCTTTTGTTTGTTATGTCGTCATGCGTGTGTATTAGTACTAGCAAGCATGTATTTTTATTTGATTTCAAAGCTTAATTATATGGTTAATTCTTGTTTTGAATTTTTGATTAAGGAACTTGCTGTAGAGTTTGATCAATTGCTTTGTTGACTAATCTAGTGCCTTGCGTGGATGGTTGACCATAGCATGCTAATTATTGTGTATTATTTGTATGTAATTGAAGCATGGGTTTTTATTTTGACTTAAATGATTATTTTGATGGCTAATTTATAAATCTTTACATAATCTTGCTTTGACTAAAGAACTCGTGGTATCTTGTTGTTAAGTGTAGTGCTCTTGCAAGGTTATTGTTGCTAGTGCCATGCGTGCAAATTAGTATAATAAAGCATGCTGTTTAATTTCGTTTTATGTATATATTAGTTGGTAAAGCATGGAACTTGATGAAATCTTAGTTGAATATCAGTCTTTGATTTGTGCGCCCATTAGCAGAATTTTTGAGTGAATAAATTATCAATTCTCTTTGTTGCCTTGTCGCACTGTTAGATGATTCATGTACCTTGTTTGGTTAGTTATGCAATATAATATGAGTTCTTGAATTTTCAGTAATTAAAGTTTGTGAATTTGGTTGATGATTGTTGTGTCTTTGGTGCGTGTAGTAGAGGAGTATTAAAATTTGTATTTTTGTTGTATTTTACGGATCTTGAAGTATTAATCTGATAATATTTCGTTAATCTATGTCCATGAATTGAACTAATTATTAAAATGCTGAATCTTGAATGGTATGGATTGAATCTTGAATTGGTCGAAGCTGTTTGGATAAATGTATGCGAGTGGCTTGTGATGTTCATGTATTGAACTAGTTGGCGTCTTTGAGTCTTGGTCAGAGCCTGTCATGTTTATCGGTTTATGGGTTATAAACCGTGCGGGTCATATTTATCGGTTTATCGATGATAAATCGTGCGGGTCATGTTTATCGGTTTATCGGTGATAAATTGTGCGGGTCATGTTTATCGGTTTATCAGTGATAAATCGTGCGGGTCTTGTTTATCGGTGATAAATCATACGGGTCATATTTATCGGTTTATCGGTGATAAATCATGCGGGTCATGTTTATCGGTTCATCGGTGATAATTCGTGCGAGTCATGTTTATCGGTTTATGGGTAATAAACCGTGCGGGTCATGTTTATCGGTTTATGGGTAATAAACCGTGCGGGTCATGTTTATCAATTTATCGGTGATAAACTGTGCGGGTCATGTTATCGGTTGTAAACCGTGCGGAATCCTGTTGATTGAATTATGAATTATCTATGTTGTTGATGACGGTTATGTTTCCGCTACTATCTCTGATGTTAGTTTACTTCGTAATTTGTGAACGTTATTGTGTCCTGTGTTTCTAACCTGTTATTTTATGTAATGTGGTCCTACTTCTAAGTAGGACAGTCTAGTTACTCGCCACTGACGGTGGACCCCCAATATTTATTTTGCAGGTATCCAGGATAGAGTTTAGAGTTGGGTTGAGTGTTTGGCGAGCGAACTAGGCTCCTATTTATTTTCTTGTTTTCTTCCCGTTATTTTCCTGTTTTAGTAGTTTTGGGTTGTAATAAAGGACCTGTCATTTCCATTGTTTTTGGGATGACTTTAATGTTTAAATAATAAAATGATTAAGTTTAGAGCTTCCACTGTTGTTATCTAATTTATTATTAAAAGTTTTCTGTTATTGACGATTCGTATTGTTGTTTTCTCCGAAAACACCGTTGCTAAAATACGGGTCGTTACACCACGTATTTGACAAATGAGTATGAGTTGCCTTTTGCGAATTTTGTGGGTGTCAATCATCATAGTCAGACAGTTCTGTTAGGTTGTGCGTTGGTTTCGCATGAGACAGCGGAGACATTCGCATGGGTATTTCGTCAGTGGTTAATTGCTATGAACCGCAGAGCTCCCGGTGCTATTTTCACTGATCAAGCTGATGCGATGCGGAGAGCATTGTCAATAACGATGCCTGAGCTAACACGACATCGCTGGTGTATTTGGCACATTACATCGAAATTTGGAGATAAGCTTGGTAGGTACAAGGAATACAAGGAATTGAAGGAGGAGTTGTTGGTTGCCATATACGATAGCTTTACCATCGAAGACTTCGAGAGTAATTAGAATGAAGTGATTGAGAAGTATGGACTTGGAGGAAGTGAATGGCTTAAAGGTGAGTAAATGAATTTATTAATGTTTATTTATTGTTAGTTAATTCTATGTGGATAACCGGTTATAAATTATATGGTGTACAATTGGTTCATTTTAGAATTATTGATGATTGTTGAATTATTACCTGTTTTTATACCATTAATACAAAATTATTGAACGAGAACATAATCAGAACCTATTGAATGAAAACTATTTTGTTTTTTGCATTTATTGTGTTTTTAAAAAAAAAAAAATTTAATGTATGAAGTACGTGAGTGAATTTATATTGTTGTTGACTATGTGTTGGATTTTATATAGTGTTGTATAAGGAAAGGGATATGTGGGTACCGGCCTTTCTAAGACATATATTTTGGGCAGGGATGAAGACTACCCACAGGGTTGAAAGCATACATAGTTTTTTTTTTATGACTATTTGTATAAGCATACTCGGTTGTGGGAGTTTGCCGAACGATATTGTGAGGCCATGGAGGTAAGAGCCGAGTCTGAGCGTCAGGCTGACTCCCAGTCAGCAACAATTGTACCTTAACTTGTCACCGGATACACTGTAGAGGAAGTATTTCAAAAGTGCTACACCAATATGAAGTTCAAAGAGGTGCAGCGTGAGTGTTGTAGGACTTCACACAAAAATTTTGGAGTCCCTACAAAGTTATCTGAAATTGAGGTTGAGTACTTGATTGATGATAGGGTATGGCGTAGGAATAGACATACAAGGAAGGAGTTTGTAACGAAGTATAAGAGAGTTTATCGAGTGGTTTATGATTCAAGTACAAATTTAGCGGAGTGTGAATGTAAGATGTTTAATTCAACGGGGATCATGTGCCGGCACCTCATTAAGTTATATGATGATATATTAGGGTTGTTTCAGATACCTGAGGCATATGTTTTGAGGTGGTGGAGGAAGGATATACAAAGGAAACACACTAGGGTGAAAGTGGAATATCATGACCCATTGAAAACTGAGGACGTGAGGCAGTATGATAGGTTGCAAAATGTTTTCGAAGGGATTTGCTCGAAAGCATGTTTGCACATGGGGATGGTGAATTTAGCATTGGAGCTGCTAAGGGAGATGGACGTTCGGTTAAATGAGAAAGCACTAATGATTCAAAAGGATTTTTCTACCCAGACTCCGTCATCGGTGAGGCAACCAAGTCAGCCGGAAAGCATGCCAACACCTCATTCAACCACCGCAGCACCTAAAAGGAAGCCTGCAGCTGCACCTGAAAATGTTGAAGCTTCGGCCGAAGGATCTACACAAGGAGGAGGCAACAGAGGGAGCGGAACAATTGGTGTTCAGGATCCTCCACTGCCCAACAGGGCTCATCGAACAACATTGCACTGATATTATTCAGCTTCGGAGAAAGCTGTGGCGAATTAAAGGTCTAAGAGTGGAAAGAAAAGTGTATCGAAATCACGGACCAATAATGGACAAGAATTTATGGTAATAGTTTTGATTGTGTGTATACCGTTAATAGATGTTATTTTTAATGGTGATTTATTTTTCATATCCTTGCTACTAGGGAAATGGTTTTGTGCAACATCAAATTAATTATGGAGGTGTTTGTAATGATTTCAATGTTGGTGGTGGATGGCAAATTTACCAGCTATGTGACTACATGGTTCTCAAAATTGACAGTTTAATACAGTTATAAATTCATAGTTATTTATCTCGAGTTTACAATGTAAATTGTGCAGCAGCAGGTACAAATCCCACAGATGGGCTATTTCCAACCACAACCATTTGTGCAACCCCCTCCAGTTTGGAGGTGTCCTCCCCCAATGGTTGGTCAACCGCATTCGGGAAGTGGTGTGGCTCATCAATTGTCACAACAGGCTGGTTACAATGGTTGTCCAAGCATGTCCATGGTTGGACCTCAGGGATCAGTGATGTATTATAGTCAAGGAGAAGGCCCTCGAAGGGTGTTGTTCCCGCAGACGGGTGAAGATTGTCAAACCTCAACAAGTGGCAATCAAAGAAATTCTTTAGCAGCAAATATTTTGGACATGAATTTGAGGCTTTGATATAGTGACATATGAGTTAATTCGATAAAATATGTTTGTGTTCCCAAAAGTAATGTAATATAGTATGTTGGGTACAATAATTTTTTAAGGAGCTTTTTATTATAAATTTTTTAATTAGTTTGAATGGACCCAATGTATTTTTATAGACAAGGTGGTTTATTCGAAGGGTGTTGTTCCCGCAGACGTCTAAGGATCATCAATCATTGACTAGTGGCAGTGTAACGAATTGTTAGTTTCTTTCGTACTTGATTTTCAAGCCTACATTGAGGATAGGTATTTTGTAGCATACCTCATTTTACATATCCTACATTGAGATATGCTACAAAATACATATCCTACATTGAAATATGCTACATTGACATATGATACATCAACAAAAATAATCCTCCAAACATACAAACAACATGTTCCCAATATCACATATACATAAGTAAAGCCTTGTTCCACATCTCATTCCAGGCTTCTTCACTTCGATCATCGCCAAAAGTACAAAAAATTAATTACAATTATGTACATCGACACAAAACAAATATTAACAAAAAACAACTAAAACCACTATGCATGTTCAACCCTCTTCTAACTTAGTTGATTTTACTAACTTCTTCACTTCATCCCTCAATTCGTTCTCATTAGAAAGAATGTCCTCAGCAAGAAGCCAACCGCGAGCTTCTTCAACAGATGAATTCTACAAAAATACAGGCCAACTATAACCTTCAACATTCAAAATAAATAACTTAAAATATACGCAAAAAAATTTACTTACTGATCGAAAATCACTTCTACATCGGTCAGTGCATGTCTTGATACAAGCAAGCATCCGTATGCCACAGTTAACCCTACGACTCATAAAAGGTGGAACATAATAGATCATGACACTCTAACAAAAATAATTCAAATATTGGTACAAAATTTCAATACATACCCATTATCTTGGGGATCAGCCATAATAGCTTTCCTATCCCACTTTGTGATTTGGCCTTCCTCCCAATCAGAATTAACACTTTTAAAATATAAATCAGTCGCCATACACTACAACATAATAGTCTTAAAATATAAATCAATTCAATAAAATACATAAACAACTACTGCATATTTAATTAATTAATAAAAAATAACATCAAATGTTATAAAACCTAACTAGCTTATCAATAGAAAGACGACGTGATTCCACATGCCTCCTCTTCAATGAGTCCATGACCTACACTCTTCTCACCCACTACCCTGTAGCAGTCTAGTACATCAGCAAACATAGAACCAACCTTAATCAAATGTGGTGTATCCCTGCGAAAAAGTTAAACATATCAATAATATCACAAATCAAATCACAATCTCAACAACATAATAAATTCTTAGTCAGCTTCCATACAACAAATTTTCTCGTTCTGCCTTCTCTCCTGCGGCCCGAACATACTTGACGATTTGAGATTTCAGCTTTGGGTTCCGCCTTGTACCCATATCCACCTCCCACTGCTTTTCATTCAACTTCAGGTTGGTTGTGAGACCTCTTCTGCGCCTATTGCGACAAAGTTTCTTCTTTTTATTCGCAAAATCTGCTTCTCTATCATCATCATCTCCCTCACCGTCATCATTATGCTTTACACTTTCTGTCTCAACTTGTTCGCTTGCGGCGTCACCATAATTCTGACAATCCTCATCATTAAAGTTATTCAAAAGATCAACCAATCAAATGAATTTCCACTTTCATTCTCAGACTTGTTTTATGGACTTGTATCAACTACCTGCGACAACTCGTAAATTATTTTTGAATTTTTTCCAGCTTTGGAGTTAGAAATAGGATGTGACTCCTTCTCGCTTCGTGTAATTTCTGGGGCAGCATCATTTACATCACCTCCAGCATCACGTTCCATCTCCGTAGCTTGACGCGCCCTCTTCGCTTTAGTTCTTTCGTGAAGGTTGGTCTCATCTTTGGGACCTTTCCTCCTTTACCTCTTCTTAGACGGACCGCCTTCTTCAAACAAATGCGGTTCAGCACAGCCACGACAACTAAATTGGTTTTGAGCTATACCCAAACCACTCAACACTAAATTCGCAACCTGCAATTACCAATGTTTAACACAGTCAGAACAGAAATAGATTGAAAGATTAGCAAGCACACAACTATGGATGCTGGTCTTATTACTTACGTCAATCGCCAACGATTGAGGGCCCATGGTATCCCTCGCACCATTAGGATGTCTCTCGCCATAAGCAACACCAAGAAACTACAACAAAACCAAATACATCCTTCAACATTGCACAATATATATAAAATTAAATTAAAACAATTCATGATCGATTCAGTTTATACCCCCTAACTTCCCGTAATCAGAAAATGATGCTTCAGCATCCAGCTTATCTTCATTCTTAGCATCCACAACATCAAACTCATCCCACGCCTTAATTAATCTGTGGATACTCATCCCACCTAACTGGTTGGCGATCCAAACGGTGAAGGTAATATATCTAAATTGCAATATTTAACCACAAACATAATCATACAAGTTAGCTACATTACGTGACATAAACTCAATTTATTTAACGAAAAAATTATATTTCATTGGATTATGTTAAATAATCCAACCTTTCAACTTTTAGTAACGGATAATCCAACCTTTGAATTATTAACAAATAATCCAACTTTTGTATGTACTTTCCCAAAAATAGACTTTAACCGCCTATAATAGGTCACTAACCTGTAAACCTCCTTCCTCCTTTTTATACCCCATTTCCAGCCATTTCATTTCTAACTCCATTTTCCTTCTTCCTCCTTCCTCCTTATCTTCAAATTATCTAGCTTCAATGAACTTCGTCTATGTATCAATTCTATGAATTCAAACACTTTTCATTAACTGGAAAATTAAATCACCATTTGACATCCAACAAATCAATTTGGGGCAAAATCTAGGGTTTATATTTGTGAGAATTTCGAAGCTTGAATTTTGAAACAAATTGCAATTTCAAAGGTGGTGTGAGGTAATGTTGGTGTTTACTAACAGATATTTGCTGCAATTTTGTTAAGGCAAGTTGGTGTTGGTGAGGCGAGTGGGCGAGGTGGTCGAAGGATTGCTGTTCGTTGATGGGTAGTGAGGCAATGTGGTGGCTCTGTTCAAAGGGGACGAGGTGGGTGTTGTTCATTCGAACAGTGATATTTGAAGGTTGGTGAAGGTTGGTTCTGGGTTTGGGTTTAGGGAGTGGTGTTCTGATATTTGAAGGTGGTTCTGGGTGATGGGGTTTGGTTGATGGGGTTGAAAGGGAGTGGTGTTCTAAGGGTCTAGGTGGTGGATATTGTCCAGTTGCATTTGTTTTGTGCGAGAGAGGGAGACAAAAATGGTGGCCTGGGTTGTGTAGGAGAGGGTTTTTAGTATTAGTAGGTTAGGAGAAAGAGAGGGAGGTAAATGAAATAAAATTAAAGGAAAAAATAAAAATACCCAACTAATATCATAAGTGACCAGCTATAGCAGGTTAAAGTTTATTTTTTGGGAAATACATACAAAGATTGGATTATTTGCTAATAATCCAAAAGTTGGATTATTCATTACCAAAAGTTGAAAGGTTTGATTATTCAAAGCAAATAATCCTATTTCATTTCAACATAATAAACTTAAAAAATATATCTCATATAAACCTACTCACAACACAAAAAAAAAAAAAAAAACTCATTCACTTACAGCTAAAAAAATGTGCACCCACCACAACCATTAGCATACCCAAACTTATAAAACTTCTCGCAAAAACGTCTTGCGCAACTTAAAAACCACTCACATACAAGAGCACACCAGTCATACTCTACAACTTGGCTCACAACAGACAAACTAGGCACAAGCTCCTTGGGAAATTTCATGCATGTCGTCGGACACAAAACATCACCCAGAGCAAGTGCTAAGAAGGCTATTTAAAGTCACTCTCATCAGCATCAGTGCACTCACCCTCAACAAAATCCATAATACAGGACATTGAAAGATCCCCCTTGGAACCTCCTTATTTCTTATGAAAGGTATCAACAAATGCTTTCATTTCCTCACCTACAACTTCCCTTGGAACCTCCATATTCCCACTAGGAATCCCCAACACCCACTTCACCTGAGCCTTGGACAACGCATGCTCATAACCAGGAGCAGCAATGAACACCTCCTTCTCAGGGTCCACCCACGTCAACAACCAATAACACAGCCCCCGTGGCAAGTTCTTCTCCCGCAAATACATAAGTGAGCCCATCCCCTATCTCTTGAACCCACTGTTTTTTCTTCTCATCAAAATGCTAACAATTCGTCCAAACGACTGCACTCGGCAGTTTACATTTGGTTGCCTACCGCCACGTGCATCAAATGTAGTCCTGACTACCTCTCTCCTTCCCTTCACAAGACCTCCCTTTGTATCTGAAGTATCCTGCAAATAATTAAGATCTTTATAATATAAAAAGTGTTGCACAAAACTACATCGTTAATCACAAATATACTTCAACATACTCACTCGAAATATTTCTCCACCGAGTTTCTTTCTGCGCTGACGCTTCCCACCCTATAGAAAAAGAGTAATTAATCAACCTAACACAAATCAACAAATTAGTTTTCTAAATTAACTATTAGTATCAATAATACATAGCTACTTACCCTTCTCGGTCTTGTGACACGAACCATCTGTAAAATTATTCGTTAAAACCTAATAGCAACATGCAAATGAATCAAAAGAGCATTCAACATTTGAGTCAAAACCATATAAATACAACTTTGTCATCAAATAAATTACTCCGCAAAAAATAGGCTTGCTAAATTACACTTCAAAGTTACAGTTCATAAATGTTAAATACAAAAATAAATTCTACAATCATATATAAATAATATATAACACAAATACAACAATACAACAATATACTTGCAAACCATTACTTGCTTAATAAAATTGTTAGGTGAATAATATCTTCATATAATTCAAAATTATAAGAGCCCACAACTTAATGCCAAAAGATGGTGAAGGTTCATCTTCACCATTTGTAGAAGTTGAGTTTGATAATCAGAGACTAAAAACCCAAGTTAAGTATAAAGATTTAAACCCTGTTTGGAATGAGAAGCTTATTTTCCATGTCATTGATGCTGCTGACCTTCCTTACAGGACATTAGAGGTAAATGTTTTTAATGACAAGAGGTGAAGTAATAGCAGGAATTTTCTAGGTAACTTAAATCAGGATTTCTGGGTCTAATGTTGCTAAACAAGGTGAAGAAATGGCTCAGCTTTATAATCTTGATAAAAGGAGTCTTTTTCATATTAGGGGTGAAATTAGTTTGAAACTTTAGGTTTCTTGTAGGCATGATTTTGGGGTTGACACTAAACAAGTGATTAATTTTTCAAATGTTAATCATAATCATACTAATAATAGCAACATGCAAATGAATCAAAAGAGCATTCAACATTTGAGTCAAAACCATATAAATACAACTTTGTCATCAACTAACTTCCTCCCCAAAAAAAAGGCTTGCTAAATTACACTTCAAAATTACAGTTCATAAATGTTCAATACAAAAATAAATTCTACAATCATATAAAAATAATTTATCACACAAATACTCAATACAACAATATACTAGCAAAACCATAACTTGCTTAATAAAACTATTACGTGAATAATATCTTCATATACTTCGAAATTTTTGGGAAATTAGTGTTTGGTATCCATAAATGCACAATGAAAGATAAACACAAAAAAATAAAATCAAATAAATAATTTTAATTCATCCGAAAACAATGTTGAACCTAGATAAATTGCAAATAAATCGAAGAAGAAACTGAAATTTTGGGTTCAAACACCATGGAAGAAAACCAAATAAACTAAATACAAAATAAATTAGGGTTCATGCCAAATTCGATATGCTAAGACAACAAAATGCACATAACCTAAACAACAATGGCTGAATTTTTTTGAAATGTATAAACTTCGAGATTTCGAGATTTCAATTAGCTCGATTTGGAATTTCTAAATGCTTCTAACTTCGAGATTTCGAGATTTCAATAACCTAACGCTTGCCTTGCCACCGTCGACAACGAAACCCCGCCAATCACACAACCAGTCGCCGCCGTGCCGTGCAGTGCTGCACTTGTGTCTTATTGCAAAAATGACGAAAAACAAACAATTTCCCCCATCTCAAACAGATCACGTGAGGTACCTTAGATTCACGTGGTTTTGTTTTCCCATTATACCCTCATCTTGTTACTAAAGTGTGCAGGGCTACACTCCCCCATCAGCCCTCTTAGAAGGAATGGGAGCAAGGAACAACAACGAGCATTCGTCTCACTTTCAATTTGTTATTTTACTAGTTTTTTATGCACACAATGCGTGCAATAATCTTAAAATATTCGTTAACAATGTTAGCCTGATAATAAAATTAATAAGTTCTCACATAATTTAAAAAAAAAATTAAATTAATATTTTGTTTACTTATTTAAAATTATTTTCGCTTATAAATGGTAAGTACATCGCAAATGGAGTAAATTATTAATTTCTCTAAAGGATTCATTATTTATAAATTAAGTTTGAGTGTTAAGAGAATTTGAATAAAAAAAATTTACACTTAATTCTAGTTACGATTTTTAAAATAGTGATTACTTATTTTAAACCAGTTTTTATGTACACGCAATGCTTGTGATAATTTTAAAATATTCGATAACAACAACAACAACTTGATAATAAAATGAAAAAGATCCCACATAATTTGTTTTTGATTTTTATGAATTTAATCTAATTTTTGCCTTTCGCTGCTTATACATAGTAAGTATATATTGCATATTAAGTAAATAGTTTATTTCTTAAAAGATTTATAATTTATGAATAAATATTCGTTAACAACAACAACTTGAAAATAAAATGAAAAAGTTCCCACATAATTTTTAAAACTTTTATATAATTAGTTTTTGATTTTTTATGAATTTAATCTAGTTTTTGCCTTTCGCTTATGCATAGTAAGTATATATTGCATACTAAGTAAATAGTTTATTTTTCTAAAAGATTTATTATTTATGAATAAATTTTGAATATTAAGAGAATTTAAATCATACAATTTTACAATTAAATGGTACTTACAATTTTTTTAATTGTGATTGTTTGTTTTAAATAAGGCTATTTTAATGATTTTAAAAATCAAATATCATTATGAAAAAAATCTAATATCAACGAACTAATCTATCCATCCGCATCCTCTAATCTTAACCTTAAAGTGCGTGCAAAATATCTTGTTACACATATTTTGAAACAAAAGTAGTATGAAGAATGAGTAAAGATAATGTGGTAATCCAACTCGAACACCATCGCGAACTCCACCTTCTCTTATCTATACTTAATATACTATATATTAAAACTATAACCGCTACTTAATATTTTCCTCTCCTAAACTCAACATTTTCCTTCTCAAAACCAAAAAAAAGTGAAATAATTATTTTACTCTTGATGTTTGCTACTACCATGCATTCTTATTTAATAATATCATCATCAAATGATACAAGTCTTGGATAAGAATCTAATATAACATTAGAAATCTAAACAACTAATGAGTATTATTAATGAAATTGTTTTAAAAAAATAAAAAATAATAATTTAAAAATAATATTAAAAATTAGAGCTCTTAAATATGTTGTTCTTCCATTGTATTGTATTAGTTAAAAAAAACCAAGCATCTCTTGGGCATTGACTTGTACTCCCTCAGTAACATATTACTAGCAATATTTTTTATTTTTGGTTGTAACATAACACTAGCAACATTTTTTTCCAATTTCATTTTATTCTATTTTTGGCAAAAAAAAATAATTTACATTAGTGCCCTTAATCATTATAATTTTTTTTAAAGCCCTTATTCATTATAATTAACACAATCCTAATACAAGTAGGCTCAACATTTTCTTTCCCACCTTTTTTTTGCTGTATTTTTCTCTTTCTTACTTTTATCATTATACCACATAATACTCTATTACCTTATTTTGTTTAGGAGAGTGTGCTAAAGCAATTGTTGCTACTATTAAGTTACAGGGGGGAGTATAATAAAGATAATTCTTGCCTGACAAATTTATTAACCACTTAAATATTGACTAGCTTCTTTACCACATTGACTACATTCTTCTGTACTACAAGTATATATGTAATGTTAGGTTTGTTCGACATCAATCTAGAAGTGAAAAAGAATACCATAATCTGAAAGAAATATAAATTTCTACACAATGCAACCTTCCCACTTCCTAGCTAGTTCTATGGATATATGAAAAAAAAAAAACAAATAAATTTCAAATAAAGTGGAATTGAGGTAGTGTCGTTTCATCAATATGGCAACAGTTATGTATGTATGATTCTACACTTTACACCAGGAAAAGTGAAGTGGGTGGATACTAAAGTGAAGTGGGAACAAAATTTACAATGAAGATGAAACTGAATATCATAGGGTAGACAAAATTGTCAGCTGTTAATTACTAGCACTAGACAACCTGAATTATATCCAATTTAAACATGCTCACCAATCCTTAAATAAGAAAGAGAAAGCACAAATACACTTTGGGATACATACACCAGGAAATTAGGCAGCCAAGCAATCAAAAACAACAAGGAAAATTCACAAACTGCTTAGCATCAAACATCATATTCATGACACTTTTTAACCTCTTGGTTCAAAAATCTGACGAGGAAAATCACCCAATTCATTCACCACATAATCAAACGACAATTTAAATAAATACTATGATTAGCATTCATGAATCACTAGATTAGGAACCTCATAACTAGACTTGGTTATTGGATAGGGTAGCTTACTGAAATGCGGTTAGGGTAGGGTATTTACTGGACATAACATTTAATGGACAAGACCTTATCGACCAGGGCCAATACAGGGCCGGAAAATATAGCCTAATAAATTTTCCAAAAAAAGTTTTGACAAAAATAATTACATCAATATTTTTTGTATATATTTGTTTTAACTTTTGGCTACCTTTGATTTTATTTATATTTAGTATTTTAATGGTCCAACCGCTAACGACTCGCGACCCGCTTTGGCCCGACCTGCTATTGACCCTTTTTAGCTGACCCTAACCCCAACCCTGACCTAATCCGTACCGGCCTGACCTGACCCGCCCCGACCCGTCTCGTCCAATAACCAGGTCTACTCATAACTAACCCCAATACTACTTAAGTCTATTCTCAACACACTTCTGATCACCAGACTGCATAACATTCAGCCATTCTAAAAAGAGGAAAAATAGCACAAGTGATGATTTAATTATTCCTTTTATTTGTGTATATATATGCAACGACTAGTGATTCTGCCTGCATTTTCCAGCCATACAGAGACATTTGATGATGTGGAACACACAAAAATTCTAGAAAGCATAGCTTATCCAGTTATCCATATATTCACCACAGTATACGTAGTTCCGTCAGAAACCGTTTCAATTTCCTTATCGCAAATCAGTTGGCCTGAAATTACATCAATCATCACAGCTACAAACATTAGGTATTATAGTTGACAAGAGAAAATCCTCCAACATTAGGTATTAGGTACAAAATGGACTACCATACAGCCCTACGAGCCATCACTAAGACACCAACCAGCCAAACCAACTATGAACCTACTAGGAAAATAAGGAGGCAGGAGAGAAGGGTGGGGGAGTATGCAGAATGGAAGTAGAAACTACATATCTTAGTTACCAATCGTCATAGTCATCATCTTCTTCTTCTTCTTCTTCTTCATCCTCGTCTTCGTCATCAAAGACTTCTTCTTCAAACTCCTCCTCATCACTACTAGTCTCCCAGTTACTATATGCCTCATAGTCATCGCCAAGGTTTTCATCATCGTTTTCAAAATCTCCATAAAATTCATCATCATCATCTTCTTCTTCTTCATCATCGTTGTCATCATCATCATAGTCATCACAGTCCTTGTAAAAGTCATTGTTTTTGGAGATAGTGTTGTTCTCTACTTTCTTAATCGGAGACAAAGAAAGCCTGGCAATGTTTTTTATGTAAATAAATAATATCGCAAGTGCTCCTAGAGTTAGATATTATCATAACACAACCAAAAAATGGAAAAGCAAGTAAAAGTCATACCTACCCCTTGTTTTCAATAAGCTCATTGGCTGCGGTGTGATGCTTCAAATTCTGTAATGTTTAAGAAGCAAAACTAATTAGATTAAGGCATGACAACAAATTCAAGTCAGTTCCTTGTTTCAAACAGCTAAATGGAACCACAAACTAGAGGCTAAAGAAACAAAACCAATGGAGGGAGTAGAGGATGCAAAGCCTTCATATATGTATATCTTACATGCAGAGAATCAAATATAAAGGAATATATAATATATGCTGACAGAAGAGGAAGATGTATTTAATTGACATGAACTAAAGAGTAAAGACATAACATATTTAAAGAAGATCAAAATTCCTCCCATAAATGCTCTAAAAGAAGTCAATACATAATAAGTAACATCAAAATTGCTATCCTTAAAAGAGGGAAAACCTTGTTAAAAAACATGAAATAAAAATATTCTTACAAAGAAGCTCAGGATTACTATATAGACCTTTACAGAACCATCACATATTCAAATCAGGAGTTTGAATGCAAGGAGACACATAACTAGAAGACAAAAGCAAGAATTCATGTAATTACAAAAGCCAAATTCAGCACATCCATACCCTATTGTTATCTTCCTCCTCATCTGTCTCGATAGCCTTGAAAGGGGAAATGAGACTCTCAACATGATCCCTTATTATCACCATATCAGCAAAATTAACATATTTTCCTCGAGTATGATCTAGAATTTCCTTAAATGGGTCAACTAGCTTGAACTCTTTCGATTGTCGCACCAAAAACTTGCCTGTCTCTGAGAAAGTAATTGGAGAAATATTAGTGAGATCAACAGACAAAATTTTCTGCCAAGAATTCCAATCACCAGGGTTCATCAACATCCAGACTTCAGACACATAATCTTTCCTGCGATGACCATGCAGTGACAAGCATCCCTTAAACTGAAAAAGCTCCAGATGCTTGTACTCACTTTGCCAATCCAACCTTGGGTATTGTTTCAATTTTTGAGTCACAACATTAAAACCAACAATTTTGCCCCAACTACTTAATTCTCGACTCCAATACATAGTATCACCAACCAAGACAGCGTTACCTTGCAGTCTCTTTGCAATATACTCCTCATCGGATTTAGCTCAAACTGTTTTCCACTTCCAGCACCACGGTGTAATTCGTAGATATGCATAACTACCAAAGATTCTTTTCCATTTCCCATCCCTCAACGAAAACACATACAAACCTCGGAATTTATTATAATCATTAGTACCACTCCCAAAGGTGGCAACAATTAGATAGTCATCAAGAGATGATACATAACCAAATCCATACGCCTCAGAAACATGAACACCCTTAGGGCTAGCAATGTCTCGATCATCACGAGTAGCAGGGTTCCAAAGCGTGAAGAAACAACTTCTCTCATCTTCATTATCATCGCGTTGATACAAGTACAGAAGGCCATTACATGAATCCACAATATCATACCAGTCAACATCCCCAATACCACCTTCCAATTCAACTAATTCCTTCATATTGATGCGTTCACGGTAGGGTAACAAGCAATAGGAACCACATTTCTTATTTCCACAAAATTTCTCATCTTGAGGAAAAATGATAAAATGACGGTTATTTGAAAAGGAGAAATTCAAGTGCAATTTCGCAAATTGAAAGCTAGAAATAGCAGAATTCCATCTCTTGCAAACTAATTTAAAGCGAATTAGGGATTTTACCGGCAATCGAGGCAGAATTTCCTCCATCATCAGGTCGTCTACAATTGCTACAGTTTGAGGCGAAGCGTTGTCGGAGTTTCTCGAAGGTCCATCAGCGTTGAATCTGTCTGATTTTACTATCTTCCCTGCCATTTTGGGCGAAACTAGTCTGAGATTGTTTGAAATTTTGTTATGGTGGAATCACTGGAATGTGTCAAAGTTAGAATAGGCTCAACTGCTCAAGGCCACTCAAGCGCTAACCCTAAACCCTATTCTTTTTGTAAACGGCTCTTTCTTTTTCATGTAGTGTGTGTTTGCTTGTTTGGTTGAGTATTAATCAAATAGAATAAAAATCAACTGCCTAATTCCTTGTGATTGTATTTGTTATGTCATTCCCATTTTCTTCCTTTTCTTTTTTTTTTTTTTGTTTTTCTCAATTATACTCATGAGGTATTGGGATTTCCCACCTGTAGCCATGAATTTTGAAAATTTTCGGTTATACCCATGAGGTTTGTAAAAAATTTTAACTGTAACCAAAAAACATAATTATAAAATTTTTTAAAAACGTCATGAGTATAATAGAAATTTTTCAAAAATCATGGCTACAGGTGGGAAATTCCAATACCTCATGGGTATAACTGAGAAAAACCTTTTTTTATTATAGTTTTATAACACTTTTTCAAATCCACCCCTATTTTTGGACTCTCTTTCCCCACTTTCCACCTAACACCACAACTAATCTAACACTAATTGTACCCACCCACCTCCCCCACCCCTTCTGGCGCTGTGGAACCTCTGCCTCATCCATCGTCGACGCCCCAACCCCCTCAACAACTCCCGAAACCCTAACTCTCACCGTAACCACCCAAAAAAATAACTTGTCACCCACCTCCTGAAACCACTCCACCTCTGTTGTCTGCCCTTTGTCGTAATCCCCATATTTTTGGGAAATAATAAAAGTATTTTAGTATGTTTAAAAGTGATTTATTGAAAGTAATAATTGTATTTAGTAGTATTTGTAAGGAAATAATAATTGAATTTTATTAATATGTTCGTTTTCAAAAGTTAAAATATTTTTAAAAGTGAACATTTTATATGTAATAGCAATCCCAGGGATCTAATTACCCATAAACCCACTTTAAAAATGGCACAAAACCTAATTAAAACATGTTTGGACTTAAAATCCACCAAAATCCCTTAACCCTATATATGAGTTAAGTGCAATACTAGGTAGTAAATTTTGAAATTTGTTGCAGTTTGGGTCCTATAGTTGCAAAAGTTTCAACTTAGATACTCAAAGATAACATCCGTTAGTTTGATATATAGAATATTCCCTTAACTTAAAATGTAAATCATTAAACTTAAATTTGAGGCACATATGTATGACGGAATATTCTAGGTTATTTGTGATTCTATGTAGAGAAATAAATATTTACATTCATAAATTAAAGATTTGATATGATTTATGTAAGGTGTGGCTCGAATTAGGTTCGTGGCTCGTCAATTTGTGAAATCGCGGAGTTTTTTAGGTTGACCCGGTTAGTTAGGTCATCTGACCCGATCGGTTCATGTGGTCGGGCGACCTCGCCCGTTCTGGTCCGCAAGTACATTGCGAAGTTTGGGAGTCTGACCTGATCGGGTCAGCTCGGGTCAGAGCTGACACAATTGGCGCTTATGGTCAGTTCGTCTGATGTAATATGAATAGCAACTACAAGAGGGGGGTGAATTGTAGTTGAGGGAGTTTTTGAAGTTTTCGCCGAATTTCAACTTAAACTCTAAAGTAAGAACAAACAAAAATAAAAGACAGAGAGTTTTAACCTACAAGGAAAACTTCCTAGGTCCAAATAGGAAGAAAAACCTTGACCACGAGGGATTTCGACTCTTGGACTTCTCTTATTAAATATAGGCCAAACGACTCTGTTACAACCTATAAAAAGGACCTTCTCTATTCTCTACGTTCCACTAGGAACTTGTTCCCTCTGACACCTGTTCCCCCTGAACTGATGCCACGATCTTACTAAAGATCGATTTTTCTCACTTCAGGTTTCGAATGAAATCTGAATTCTCTCTATTCTTTTTTCTTGATTACAATCAAATTTTCTTTTTGATTTTCTCTCACCCAACCCTTATCACTATGAATTACAATTGAAAAACTAAAGAACGAAAATTCAAAGAACACTTAGAATAATATTGCTCTCGAAAATCTTGAACTCTGAATTCTCTCTTGGTTGTGGTGTCTTTCGAATAAGCTGGCAGCCCTTGTATTTATATTTGAAGCTTTGTCCTAATTCCTTGCCTTGGAGAAGAAGTCTCTTCCACTTGCATGACTTGCTCCACTTTCCCTACAAGTTAGGTTGACCAAAGAACAAACATAACAAATAAAAGAACATACCCTAATACGAGACTAAATACATTAAAACACTAAGTCAAACCCACTAATCCTAAAACCTACGTGAAAGAAAGAAAAGAAATTAATTTTAATTTCTAAACCTAAAAATCTACTACCATACGTGTAACTTGAGGGAGTGAAAATAAAAATCAGATTTTTATTAATTAAAAATAATTAATATAACCACCTTAATAATCTAGTCAACACACTCACCATACTCCCTACTTACACGCATGACCATAGACTCCATTAACCACTCCTAATATAATGGGATGACTCAAAAAACTAACTTTCAAAAACAAAACTAATTCCTAATAAAACTAAGTCACACACATATTAAAAAAGAAAGAGTAAAACCCACTAACCACTCCTAATTTAGTGGGATTGACTAAGAAAAACTAATTTTTAATTTCCAAAAACAAAAAAAAAAAAAAAAAAACTCAACAAACTTTGACAAGTAGGACACTTACACGTATGACTCAACAAAATAGAATAAAAATTGTAATTTTCAATTTCAAATATTTATCCTACTAACTACTTACTTAACAACTTACTAAAAACACTCTAACCTATTTTGACTCTTGGAAAACCGTGAATTACATAAAAAGAAAATAATATAAATTAATTACCACTAATAATTAGTCACTTTAAATATTATACCAAAACTAAAACAAACCTTAGCTTAAGTATATAACCCTATTAATATGAGTGACATACTAGTCTTATACTAGTAATAAAATAATTTCCTGCACCACACCAAGATTGGTATTCCAAAAATAAATTAAACATAAGAGTTAGAACATATTTAATAAAATATATTCATCTTAAAATTAGATACTCCTCTAATTTTGTTCCCAATAAATATATTCTATAAAATATCAAGTATATACTAGATGAAATATATTTAATATAAACTAGACACTCATCTAATTCATTCTCTATAAATATATAACATAAAGTATATAAAATATAAAATAAATTTAATTTCAACTAAAATTACTTTTAGTCGATTCTCCTTAAATCTATTTTATTTAATTATATTGTCATCATCAAAACTAAGGTTCAACCATATTCCCCCTTTTTGATGATGGAAAATATAATGACATATTTTTTAAGATTTTAAATTTTTGTTGTTGACATATTCCTTTCATGTTTTGATGATGACATAAACCTCAAACTTAATTACTAATAAGTATCTTTGAGTTCTTGGAGAATTTTAGATCTTGAAGATAAATAAGCATTGAAGATTCAAACATGAAGATTCAATTATTTGAAGAAACAAGATGGTGATTCAAGCAAAGGTTCGAATTATGGATCAAAGATGTTGCTGTCAAGTTTCTACAGAGAAATCAGAGAAGTTCCTGAAGAGAATTCAGCAAGGAACATGAGAAGAACTTCAAGTATTCCAACGAATTACTTGTTGAAGAGAAGAGAAGCATCCATGAATGTTATAATATGGATCAAAGATGTTGCTGTCAAGATTCTACAGAGAAATCAGAGAAGTTCCTCCGCCACATTTCTCGGGCTACTCCAATCCACTACAGCCTTAATCTTAGCCGGGTCTACCTTTATGCCGTCTTTACTAATTACGTGACCCAAAAATGCTACTTCGCGAAGCCAGAACTCACACTTGGAGAGTTTCGCGAACCACTTATGACTACACAATATCTCAAGTACCATCCGGAGATGTTCCGTATGCTCAGACTCATCTCTCGAATAGACTAAGATATCGTCTATAAATACTACGACACATTTATCGAGTAAGTGGTCCGGTTCATCTGGTCCATGAACACGGCTGGCGCATTAGTGAGGCCAAAGGGCATCACCTCGAACTCGTAATGGCCGTATCGAGTACGAAAAGCAGTTTTCGGAATGTCTTCTCTCTTAACTGGAATCTAATGATATCCAGATCGAAGATCTATCTTCGAAAACACTCCTGCTCCTCGCAACTGATCGAACAGGTCCTCAATCCTAGGCAACGGGTACTTATTCTTAATAGTTACCCGATTCAACTCTCGGTAGTCTATGCACAGGCGCATACTACCATCTTTCTTCTTCACAAAGAGCACAGGTGCTCCCCACGGAGAAACGCTTGGCCTAATGAAGCGCTTATCGATCAAATCCTAGAGTTGCGTTTTTAACTCTAGCAACTTAGATGGTGCCATCCGGTACGGTGCCTTTGAAATCGGCGCTGTCCCGGGTACTAAGTCAATATGAAACTCGACATCACGCTCAGGTGGAACTCCTGGTAGCTCATCAGGAAATACGTCTCTGAAATCCCTTGCTACAGGTATATCGTCCAACAGATGCTCCTCAGTCAAGTCTCGTACCTGACATAGATACACCATATCGCCCTTCTAGCGATGCTTTCTCATTTTCAAGGCAGAGATTACCTTTACTCCTTTCTTAAGGACGAACCCAGAGTAGGTAACTCGGTTTCCCTGAAGTCCTTGGAATGTCACTGACTGGTCTCGGCAACGAATGATCGCTCGATACCTCGACAGCCAGTCCATACCAAGTATGACGTCGAATTCCATCAGCGGGAACTCCTTCAGATCAGCCGTCGCTTGCTCCCCAGCTATCACGATAGGCACTCCTCGGAACTCGCGCTGACAAACAAAGTCCTCTCCGGAAGGGAGAGTAATAACTGAACTAATCGGAAGGCTGCCACGAAGATTAGACCTCGAGGCAAAACTGCTAGCTACAAAAGAGACAGTAGCACCAGAATCAAATAAAACTAAGGCTAACACACCAGAAACAAGAAATCTACCTGATACGACGTCAGGCTGAACCTCGGCCTCCGCCTCGGTCATATAGTAGACTCGGTTCTTCACCGGAGTCTTCGTCGGTGCCGGAAGCTGCTTAACCTCAGTGTCTGGCTTCCTCTCGGGGCATGTCGACGCCTTATGGCCTTCCTTCCTGCATATATAACATGATATGGGCGAACCATCGCACCGCTTCCCTGGATGGAAGTCTCGGCCCCATCCTCTGCACTTCGAGCCATCAAAACCCTTATGCGAACTCGTGGTCGGAGGGGTACTGCTAGGTGCGGTGAAACGGGGCTTCTTAAACTAAGCTGTCGTCGTCGGAAGCGTAGCTCTCTTCTTGCTCGAATCCTCCTCAGCCGTCGATGCCTGAATCTCGAATGCTATCTCGTAAGCCTGCTGAAACGTCGTCGCTCCACTACTGATCACGTGAACGCGAATCCTCTGATCTAGCTTTTTGATGTAGCGCTTGACCCGATCCTTCTCCGACGGAACCACAGACGTAGCGAACCTCGACAACTCCGTAAATCTATCGGTGTACGCCTGGACAGACATCTTACCCTGTGTAAGAGTAAGAAACTCCTCTTGTTTCTGCCACCTCAACTCATCGGGGTAGAAACGCTCCTAGACCTTATCGACGAACTCGGTCCACGACATCGAATGCAACGGCAAGTACGCGTCCTTAGCTAACGTCCACCAGTTATCGGCCTCCCCACGTAAGTAATATGCAGCGATCTGTACCTTCTCGTGCTCGGGACAAAATGTCGCGTCGAAGAGCTTCCCCATCTCGCGGATCCAGCTCTCCAAGGTAGTGGGGTCGGCAACCTCGTCGTAAGTCGGAGGTCGATGACGTGCGATACGATCGAACGTCGACTGCGTACTCGGTGTATGACGACTATAGTGCGCCAACGTAAGGATCGCCTCCTAGAGTGCCCGCAACCTCTGTCGTCCAGTACTCAACCGGCGAGGTGTAGACATGCTGCAACGCATCATAACAAAAGACATAACAAGAAAATGCAATGTCAGTCATATACCCCACCACAGTCAAGTATACAAAATAAAGAAAGAAAAGAAAATAGAAAAGATCTTATCCCGGTCTTTCTACCCAACTCTTCTCCCTTTACTTAACCTAGAATTTGGTTTAATCACTCGGGAATAGTAAATCTCTCAACTCCCGGGTTTAACTCAAATCCTAAAACTTCACTTAAAACCTATTCGGCTCTGATACCAACTGTGATGACCTGACTCGCTTAAATCAGCGCGGAAGAAACCGACGAGTCGAATAGTCATAACTAACAACTCCAATACTTAAAAATTAAAACAAAACCTCAAGATATTATTATTATAACCCAAAAGTACAAATACCCACAAGTTTGTACAATATTAAACCAAAAGTCATACTATCCAAACTAATATACGAAACTCCAAACACATGTCAGAGTCCAAAACAAAGGTATACAAGTCACCACTATAGTCCAACTCTATCCAAAATCATAAAATAACAAAAGTACAACTAAATCAACATAACGGCGCTCGCCCAACCCAAAGCTAAGCAAGAACCTCATCATCAGAATTACCTGAAAAATAAACAACAGTCCACCATTAGTGGCGAGTAACATAACTGACTCACCCTAACGGGAATACACATGAACATAGCACAAAACAAAAATCCAAAGCACAACATCAAATATGCGAAAGTCATCCCATAACAAACTCGACTCAACTATCTTATCCAACTTATCTTTGGCGCAATCATTCATAAACTAGACCGGACTATGCACGTACGAACGCATCTTACGCATTCGAACTTTCTACTATGTTAGGAATTGAGAATCTTACTCCCAAGTCCCGTGAAACCAATCTTACTGGAAATCCACATCCGAAGACAACATAGTAAGACCACCAACTATCCCAATACCGCGGATAGGATAGGGGCAACGTCTTAACCCAAAAACAAAGAATCTTACTCTAAGTTTTAGGCGTCTAGCTACGAAATCAAGCTAAATCTTTAACCTTTAATACTTATCATCCTTTATCATAACTTAATTAATTTCAAGAATTGCCTTTGCGCCTTTATTCTTAAAAATAATCAGTTAAAAACACGAAGTTATTCTCAAGATTGCCTTTACGCCTTATTCTTGAGTCTAACCAACATTAATCCACTTTCTTTAATCCATTCTTTAACTTTCTTTAACACTTTCTTTAACTTTCAAGACTCAACCAAGAACTTATCAAGACTCATCAAGAACTCATCAAGAACTTAAAGTACTCAACCAAGATGATGAAGTTATTATATGGTTTTGATGATTGTAAACAAATGATGATTATCTAACTAACATGTGTTTTAAGATGTGCATATTATATTCTATTGGACAAGTTATATACAGTTGATCCAAGTACGAGAAGTTGTGTATACAACATGCATGAATAAATGAAGTTCTTAATGAGTGAGAACTTCAAAGAGAAAAAGTCTAAATTATATTAGACTTGTGAGAAGCTTCGGAGTAGAAGCAAATGGAGAAGACGTTTCATAATCGGAACAAATATATTGAGGAGAGAAATAAGTATTTATTTTTCTTCACGTTAATATATTAGAATAAATAAAGGAATACTTAAATAAGGAGAAAGGACACATAAGTATGACAACATTGATAAAATTAATATTTGTCTAAATAGAGTTGATGGAAAAACATATTTCATCTTAGAAATATTTATGTAAATAAAAATATATTTTATGTGATAAAATGAAGTCTTTTTCACTTATGGATTTGAATGATTTTTATTTCATAAAATAATATCTTTTTACTAAGTTAAGATGAAAAGGTTTGATATTTTAAAAATAACTTGTGGAGAAATTGTTGAAGGAGTATTCAACCTAAACAAGTTAATTTTATTAGAAAAAAAATAATTCCATCACTTTTATAACTTAATATGGGTGAATAAAATAGATTTACGGAGAATCGACTAAAAGTAATTTTAGTTGAAATTAAATTTATTTTATAGTTAGTATCTTTATGTTATATATTTATGGAGAACAAATTAGATGAGTGTCTAATTTATATTAAATATATTTCATTTAGCGTATACTCGATATTTTATAGAATATATCTATTGGGAATAAAATTAGAGGAGTATCTAATTTTAAGGTTAATATATTCTTAACCCTTTCTACATATTAATTTTATATGTGTTGAAATACTAATATTGGTGTGTTGCAGGTATTTATTGTTGCTGATATAAGACTCGTATGTCACTCGTATAATTTGAGCAATATACTTGAACTAATATTTTAGTTTTAGTATAATATTTAAAGTGACAAATTATTTTGACTTATTTGTATGAAAACCGTGTTATACTTATTTGATAGAGTATTTAGGAATTTGTTGGTGAAGAGAATTATTTGAAGATGCAAATTCCATCTTTATTCAATGAGTCATGCGTGTAAGTTTTGGAATTTAAAACTTAACTTTTCTAGTCAATTCCACTAAAGTAGAGGTTGTTAGTGGATTCTAATACTTGCCATGAAATACACGTATGTCATGATAGTTTTAGGAATTAGTTTTAAAAGTTTGTTTTGGTCAACCCATTAACCTAGGAGTGGTTAGTGGCCTTTATTTGTTCCTATAATTATGCGTGTGACTAGGAGTAGTGGTAGTTAATTTTGGATTTTAATTAATTAATTATTCTTTAGTCAATCCACTATTTTAGGAATAGTTAGTGGATGTAATTTGTCTTTGTCATACGTGTGTTTAGAATTTTAAGGAGTTAGTTAGTTGACTAGGATAAGTTGTTAGTAGGTATTATTATTAGGATTTAAATTGAAAAAGAAAAAGTCTGATATTTTAATTGTCCACTAATTCACACGTTTCTTTATGGCTTGATTGAGTAAAAGTGTATTTAGTCTTATATTAGGGATTGTTATTTTGCAATTTGCCTTGGTCAAATTATTTTGTAGGTAGTGGATGACGTGGCACTACTCTATCATACTACTCCATGATCGTGTGCATTCCTTCTTCTCCAAGGCAAAACATTTCGAGATTCTATAAATGAAGAAAGCAACCAGAATATTCAAAAACTACACACGGCAACAACTCTCATATAACAACTCTCCAAGAATCAGAAAAAGAAGAATCAAGAGGGAGAGAGTATCAATGTAGTCCTTCCAAAAGGAGTATGATTTTTAAGAGGCTAAGCATACATTGTTAAATTTACATCCTCTTAAAAATCATATCCTTCTCCTATTCCTTTATGGTTTTCTAGTATTAGCTTCATTATATTTTTAAGTTTCGATTTATCAAGCGTCTGTATTATTTCTATGTACATACTTCTAGTGGAGTAGGCAAGAATTTGAGTGAATTCTTGTATGGGGAATTGTAAGGGTTTGAGTGAACTCTTGAATTTGGGGAAGGGAAAATTTGAGTGAATTTTCTGTTAGGTTCTTAGAGAAGAGAGAAGATTTCGAGTGAAATCAAAGAGAGAGAAAAATCGACTTTTAGTGAAGTCGTGTCACGGGTTCAAGGGGAACAAGTGACAGGGGGAACAAGTTACCGGGGAACAAGTTCCTAGTGGAACATAGAGAATAGAGAAGGTCCGTTTATAGGTTGTAAAACAGAGTCGTTTTGGCCTATAATTAATAAGAGAAGTCCAAGAGTCAAAATCCCCAGTGGTCGAGGTTTTTCTTCCTATTTGGGCCTAGGAAGTTTTCCTCGTAAGTTAACTTGTTTGTGTATCCTGTTCCTTGTTGCTTTATCTTTTCTCTACTTTATCTTACTTGCTTTTATATTCGTCAAATTCCGCAAAAATCGAAAAGCGAGTCCCATACTACAATTCACCCCCCCTCTTGTAGTATACCATCCGAAATAACACAAGATTCATAAAGAACTCATCCAAGATTCAAGAATTTCAATCAAGAACTCAATCAAGATTCAAGAACTTCAACAAAGAACTCATCCAACATACATAAACCACACGCATGAATCAAAATATAACCATGAAATTACCAACTTACTAGTATCCAAAATTCATCAAACTTTAACATAATCATCATGAACTTAATAACAACATAATCAATCATAAAAATCAACATATTCAATCACCAAAATCATCATTAAACCACATAAAATCAGATTTGCAATTCATACATGAAACATGATCAAACTTCAACATAAACTAATCCTATGCATTTAATTCATACTATGGATCATAGTATACCAATTAAGTTGAGAAAGCATGTTACCTTATTGAAGATATACACACAAAATCAACACAAACTCGCTGCCCGGAACGAGACACACACGGCCCTAACAACACGGACCACCACGCACGGCACGGCCTTGGCACGAACACCACCACGAACCACACGAGCACCACGGCTGCCCAGCACGGCTGCCTATCACGAACCACACGAGCACCACCGTCCCTTGCACGATCCAAACGACCCTTGCACGGCACCACACGACCACCACTCGAACACCCACACGAACAAGACCCAAAACCAAACCCGAACTATAGATCTTGAATGCAAATTAGGTGGTTTAGATTGTGTTTTGATACTTAAAGATCAATGGAAGTTGAGTCTTTAAGTTTGGAGTTTGAAGGGATGATGAACAAATGTTCAACTTGGAAGTACCAAAAATGGCGTGTGGTTTGGGAGCAAATGAGA
Organism: Salicornia ramosissima; assembly: GCA_951394345.1. Lineage (NCBI taxonomy): Eukaryota > Viridiplantae > Streptophyta > Magnoliopsida > Caryophyllales > Amaranthaceae > Salicornia > Salicornia ramosissima. Next base: position 17,018,226 of record OX596234.1, on the reverse strand, counting down.
GGGAGTTTTGTGTTTGAACTTTTGATGGCAAGTGCATAAAATGGCAAGGATGGCAAAAATGAGCAAAAGCCTTACTAACTCCTCTATATATAGAGTTAGTTAAGGTGTGAACACAAGGCAAGTGGCAAAACTTGCCATGCACAAGGAGGGGGCCGGTTTTTGGCTTGCAACATGGGCCAAAATTGGGCTCTCGTGATCAATTGGGCTAATTTACAAAAATTACATGATTAATCATGCATAAATCGATTTAGCCCAAAATATTAAATAATTAATTAGAAAATTAAATAATAAAAATTCTAATTAATTAAATAATAATTAAAATACATAATAATAACTGCACATAAAATAATTCAAATTAAATCGAAATTATTCACATAAAATAAAATAAATAGTTCAAAAATAAATTTGAACTATACATAGCATCACATAAATACACATAAACTTATGGCAGAAATACCATAAAATCAGGGTCGTTACAAACAGGTTAGAAAGATCTTAAGGAGTCTACCACAAGACGATAGATGGAGATCTAAAGTAACAGCACTTATGGAATCAAAGGACATGACGAAGTTCAACATTGAGCAATTGGCGGGTTCTTTGCATTGAAGGTTCCAAGAACAAGGGCTTAGCATTGAAGGCAGAAGAGAGTGATACTGAAGAAGACGACGAGACTGCAATGCTTGTTAGAAAATTCAAAAGAGCCTTCAACAGAAACCGAAGTTCCTTCAGGAACTCTGGAAAGAAATTGACGAGTTCCAAAAAGGACTTTGGATGTCACAAGTGCGGCTCCACTGATCACTTCATCAAGGAATATCCAAAGTGGGAAGATGAAAAGACAAAGTCCAAAGGGAAGGAATCATTTAAGGAAAAGAAGGATTACAACAAAGAAAAATACTACAAGCCTTCTTATTCCAAAAATGATGTTCGAAAAGCAATGATAGCTGCATGGGGTGACTCTGAATCAGAAGAAGAGGAGGAGGAACAGCCTAAAGAAGAAACGGCCCAACTATGTCTGATGGCAAGATCTAATGTGCTAGAGTTCCCACAGGAACTCGATGAGAAGGTAAGCCTCAATCCTTATTATTTAAATTCTCTGCCTAAACAAAAACTTGTTGATTTAGTTATTGATTTTCATAAAAAGTGGATGACTGGTAAGAGAGAAAAGAATGAGTGTGAAAACGCACTCAAAGTTAGTAGGGAACATAGTGATTGGTTTAAGGGTAATAAAGTTGAAACTGAAAATAGATTCTTTGACCTATTTGATAAAAACAATGTTTTGATGACTAAGGTTAAGAATCTTGAAAAAGAATTAAGCCAAACAACAATGGAACTTAACTGCTATAACTTGATTAATATTAGTTTGAAATCTGAAAATTCGAATGAAAGTTCCTCCAGGGCTTCTGATCTGAAGGAACTTAAGACTGATCTGGAAAAAGCAAAATCTGATAATAAGAAATTGACAGAGGAACTTACTGAAATAAAAAGGGATAAAGATAATCAACGAGAAGTTCCACAATGGATTCTGAATGCCCAAGCAAAGAGGACCGAAGGTCTAGGTTTTAATTATAAACAAAAAGGGAGCAATCAGAAAATATATGTGGAACTTCCAAGCAGCAGAGTCTGTCTGTTCTGTGAGAACTCAGGTCATTTGAAAGACCAATTTTCCAAGTGGAACAACAGCTTGAATCAGAATCATAGACATGTTAATCTGAAATGGATTGAAAAAAGTTATGATGATGTGTCTACAAAGGAACCCAAGGAAACATGGGTTCCTCAACCTAACCACTAATTATGCTTGCAGGAACTAGTGAGGGGGAACACCACATGGTACCTCGACAGTGGATGTTCCAAGCACATGACCGGAGACAAATCTAACTTTCTCTCACTAGTAGCTTACTCAGGGGGAACTGTGACGTTCGGTGACAATCAGAAAGGTAATATTATTGCCGTAGGTAAGGTAGGTAAGTCAAGTTCCCATAGCATAGATAATGTCTTTCTTGTAGATGGTTTGAAGCATAACTTGTTTAGTATTTCGCAATTCTGTGATAAAGGAAACTCTGTACATTTTACTAATGAGTGTTGTAGAATCATCAACAATGACACTAATAAAATTATTCTTGAAGGGAAACGCAATGGGAACACATACACTGTGTACCTTGAAGCGATTCCCAAAACTACTCTTACTTGTCTAAGTGTCATTGAGGATGATCCACTACTTTGGCATAAACGAATGGGACATGCTAGCCTTTCTCTACTGGATAAATTGAGAACAAAGGAACTAGTTGTTGGTTTACCAAACATCAAGTTCCAATGTGATAAATTGTGTGATGCATGTGCTAAAGACAAGCATGTTAGAAGTTCCTTTAAAAGCAAAAAGCTCGTGAGCACCACAAAACCATTGGAACTTATTCACATGGATTTGTGTGGGCCCATGAGAGTCCAAAGTAGAAGTGGAAAATTGTATGTCTTAGTCATAGTTGATGATTACTCAAGATTTACTTGGACAATGTTCCTTCATATCAAAGATGAGACTTTTGAAGAATTTGTTTGCTTTGCTAAGAAGATACAAAAGTCGAGTGGTTATCAACTAATTCACTTACGATCTGACCATGGAACTGAATTTGAAAATCAAAAGTTTGATGAGTTTTGCAGGGAAAATGGCATGGATCATAACTTTTCCGCTCCTAGGACACCATAGCAAAATGGTGTTGTGGAGAGGAAAAACAGGACTTTAGAAGACATGGCAAGAACAATGCTCATTGCAAGTGGATTTCCTAGGAACTTCTGGGCTGAGGCCGTTAATACGGCATGTTATATAATCAATAGAATCATGTTAAGACCCATCACAAACAAAACTCCCTATGAACTAATGAAAGAAAGAAAACCTAACATTTCTCACTTGAGATCTTTTGGTTGTAAGTGCTTCGTGCACAATAATGGTAAAAGGAACTTAGGGAAGTTTGATGAGAGAAGTGATGAAGCCGTGTTCCTAGGATATGCCACTGATAGTAAAGCATATAGAGTTTATAACAAGAGGACATTAAGTGTCGAGGAAAGTGTACATATTTTATTTGATGAAACTAACCCAAATGTAAATAGTGATACTAACATTTTGCAGGAACTTGAGGACTTAGAGATAGGCTTGGTTAGAAAGGATTCAGATGAAGAAGAGTTAACATCCAATAAAGAAAGAGCAAATATTCCAGAAGAACGACCTCATGTTGAAAGACAAGAAGAGCCAGTTCCTGAAGGAACTCAGGGGGAAGTTCCAGAGACTGAGGGGAACTTAGAAGAAGAGATCAGAGTTCCTGAAGAGACTGTGGAAAGACCAGTTCCAATCAGAGAATTTGAACCAAAACCTTGGAAACATCAGAAGTCCCACCCTCTTGATCTTATCATAAGTGATATAAGGAAAGGAATTCAGACCAGAAATCAGATCAGGAACTTCTGTGCCCATGGTGTGTTCTTATCCATCATTGAGCCTCGAAATCACATAGAAGCACTTGAGGATGCAGATTAGATACTAGCCATGCAGGATGAACTCAATCAGTTTGAAAGGAACAAGGTATGACACCTTGAAACAAAGCCGGAACACCAAAAGGTAATAGGATTGAAGTGGGTGTTCAGGAACAAGCTAGATGAACATGGCACAATCGTCAGGAACAAGGCCAGGTTAGTTGTAAAAGGATATAATCAACAAGAGGGAATAGATTATGAAGAAACATTTGCTCCGGTAGCAAGGTTAGAAGCTATTAGAATTTTAATTGCTATTGCTTCTTTCATGGGTTTTAAATTATATCAAATGGATGTTAAATGTGCTTTTTTAAATGGATTTTTAAATGAAGAAGTTTATGTGGAAAAACCTCCTGGTTTTGAAAACTCTAAATTTCCTAACCATATCTATAAGCTTGACAAGGCTCTTTATGGGTTGAAGCAAGCTCCTAGAGCATGGTATGAGAGGTTGTCCAAGTTCCTTTTGGAAAATGAATTTAAAAGAGGAAAAGTTGATAAAACTTTATTTTTAAAATCCAAAGGAACTGATCTTCTCATTGTCCAAATTTATGTCGATGATATAATATTTGGTGCTACTAACGAATCTTTGTGTCAGGAATTTGCAAATTTAATGAGCAAGGAATTCGAGATGAGCATGATGGGTGATTTAAATTTCTTTCTCGGTTTGCAAATAAAGCAAATTGAAAAGGGAATTTATATTCATCAACAAAAATACATAAAGGAACTTCTAAAGAAATTTGAATGGAAACATCCAAAATAAATCAAACTCCTATGGGAACTAACACCAGATTGGATGAAGATCCCAAAGGATCTAGTGTGAGTGAAAAGCAATATAGAGGCATGATAGGTTCCTTATTGTATCTAACTGCTAGTAGACCAGATATTTCTTTTAGTGTTGGTGTATGTGCTAGGTTCCAAGCGAATCCAAAGGAGTCACATCTCACTGCAGTCAAGAGGATATTGAGATATTTAAAAGGAACTGATGATCTAACACTGTTCTTGTAACGCCCCAGATTTTGGGCTATTTTCGTGTTGCTAGCTTGTAGTTATTTTTGTTGCGGTGCATGGTCTAAATTTATTTTAGACTATTTATATTTCTTTGGTGTAACCATTTTTATTCAATGGTTTATTATTTCTCGATTTTATTTTATTTTAATTAATTAGAATTTTATTATTTAATTTTCTAATTAATTAATTTAGTTTTGGGCCAAGTGCGAAATTAATCATGATTAGTCATGAATTAGTACAAGTGGCCCAATTGATCTCTTAGCCCATTTTTAATCCTTTTAGCCGGCCCCCTTGTTTGTATGGCAAGTTTTGCCACTTGCCTTGTGTTCACATCTAACTAACTTCTATAAATAGAGGTTGTTAGTAAGGCATCAACACTATTTTGCTCATTTAACCATCACTTGCCATAATCAAATTGAAACTCTCCCTCCATTGCTCTCCATGCTCACACGCCATTTTGGCTTATGATTACCCAACTTTGTTCATCATCTTTTCTTAACCCAAACTTAAAGATTCATCATCCATTGATCTTTAAGTATCAAAACACAACCTAAACTTTATTTGGTACATTCAAGATCACTAGTTAGGTTGATAGTTTGGGTGTTGGTTCGTGGTGCTAGTAGGTGCGTGTTAGGGGTCGTGCAAGGCAGCCGTGGCTGGAACGTGTTGGAGGCAAGGCTGGTCCGTGGCTGGTCCATGGCTGGGACGTGATGGTGCAGGGCTGGTCCGTGCGGTGGTGGTTCATGGTGAGGCAGCCGTGCTTGGCCGTGTTCGTGAGCCGTATTGTGCGTGTGTTGCTGGCCAAAGGTGACTCGTTCCGGGCAGCAAGTTTTGAGGATTTTCTACGTGTTTATATTTGATTAGGTAACATACTTTCTCAACCTAGTTGGTATACTATGATTATAGTATAGATTAAATGCATGTATGGGTTAATTGGTGAAGATTGATCATGGTTTTGTGTATGGTTTCTAATCTGATTTTTATGTCGTTTTAATGATATTTTGATGATGGATATGATGATTTTATGATTGAATATGTTGTTTTATGATCATGATAAATGTGTTACAGTTTGATGAATTTTGGATAAGATTTAGTTGGAATTTTCGAATGGTTAGTTGATGATATGCGTGTGATTTGGTGTTTGGATGAGTTCTTGATTGAAGTTCTTGAATCTTGATTGAGTTCTTGATTGAAGATCTTGAATCTTGAATGAGTTCTTTATGAGTTCTTGATGAGTTCTTTAAGTTCATGTTAAGTTTTGATGAGTTCTTGGTTGAGTCTTGATAATTAAAGAAAGTGGTTTAATCGATAAAGAAAGTTAAAGATTGAGTTGAAATTGGTTAAGAATGGACTTAAAAGTGATGGATTAATGTTGGTTAGACTCAAGATCAAGGCGCAAAGGCAATCTTGAGAATAACTTCGTGTTTAACTGATTATTTTTCGAGAATCAAGGCGCAAAGGCAATTCTTGAATATAATTATGTTATGATTGAGTTGATTAAATTGATTAAGATTTAAAGATTAAAGATTAGCTTGATTTCACTATTAGACGCCTATTTCATAGAGTAAGATTCTATGTTATGGGTTAGGGCGTTGCCCCTATTCCATCCGCGGTATTGGGATAGTTGGAGTCTTACTATGTTATCCTTTGAATTTCCAGTACGATTGGTTTCACGGGACATGGATTTCCAGTAAGATTGGTTTCATGGGGTTGGGAGTAAGATTCTCAATCCTAGCATAGTAGAAAGTTCGATCGCGTAAGATGCGTTCGTACGAGCATAGTCCGGTCTAATATGTGAATGATTGCACCAAAGATAAGGAAGATGTTTAATGGTCAAGTTAGTCGTGTAAGCATGATTAAGTGATGTTGTTATTGTCGGTAGCTTGCTATGATGGTTCGTATGTTTGATGTACGTTGGCATGTTTGATTAACTGTTGTTTTATTTGATTTATTCTATGATCTTGTGTATCCCCGTTAGGGTGGGACAGTTATGTTACTCGCCACTGACGGTGGACTGTTGTTTACTTTTCAGGTAAATCTGATGATGTCGGTATTGCTTAGCTTGGGGTTGGGCGAGTGCCGATGTTCTTTTAATTTGTTTAGTTTGTATTTCGTTTATAGTTTTGGACTTTGTTTATAATTTGTAATTTCTAACTCTGACCGTGTTTGGAGTTCATGTTGTTAGTAGTATTAATATTAAAATTTTGGTTTAGTTATGTACAAACTTGTGGGTATTTGTACTTTGAGGTTTAATAATATAATTTGAGGAATTAGTTCTTAATTCTTAAGTATTTCGAGTTGTAGTTATAACTATTCGACTCGTCGGTTTCTTCCGCGCCAATTTAAGCGAGTCGGGTCGTTACAGTTCTATCCTCACAATGACACGTTTGAACTCAAGGGATTTGCTGATGCGGATTATGCCGGTGATTTGGTGAATAGGAAAAGCACTTCAGGTATGGTTCAGTTCCTTGGAACGTGTTTAGTTTCTTGGAGTTCCAAGAAGCAAAACACAGTTGCTCTATCCACTGCAGAAGCCGAATATGTAGCAGCTGCTGCATGTTGTTCACAACTGCTTTGGATAAAACAACAACTAAGGGACTTTGGTAATAATTATAATTGTATTTCTATATATTGTGATAATACTAATGCCATTTGTATATCAAAGGATCCAGTTCACCATTCACGTGTGAAACACATTCACATACGTCATCATTTTCTAAAGGACAATGTAGAAAAAAGTTTGATAAAAGTTGAATTTTGTCAAACTGAAGATCAAATTGCTAACATATTAACTAAGCCATTGAATAGAGAAAGATATGAGAAATTGCGGATGGAACTTGGGATGATCAAATTAAAGTAATTTGCCAAGAAGTTCCTCCAGGTACGTCAACTCAATTATTAAAGTTCCTAGAATAATTTTCATTGCAATTATGGTGCGAAAGCATGTTCCTGATGGAATTTGAGATTATACTCGTAAATGTCTATCAATATTACTCTTATTTTCATGATTGTTATTTGGATGATGAATTAAATGTGTGCATCAATATGTTCCTATGATTTTTATTTTTTCTTTCTTTCTTTATTCTTTTTATATAAATTAATTTATTCCACAAATTAATTTATTTTTTTTCCACAAATTAATTTTATTTTCCACAAATTATTTTTCTTTTGTAGCTAAAGAAAACTACCCATTAAGAGAGTCCAATTAGAGTGTCACCATGTTTATGTATATAACCATATTTCAAATAAATAAAAAAAAATCAGAAACTCCTCACGTGGGTTTCTAACCCACTAACTCACTCCCCATTACTCACTTTACCCACTTTCATTTCATTCATCAAATTAACCCAACTCTATTCTCTCTCTCCTAAACCCACGAAAACCCCCTCCATCTTCTTCCCCAAATTTCTTCTTCTCCATTACTAATCTCCACTCCACTTCAACAATGGCTTCCAATAATTCTAACTCCCAATCAACCAAAGACTCCAATGCTTCCCCCACTCACCAATCTCCTCCCAAAATTGCACAAACACAAACCCTAACCTCGAAAAAAGACCACGCAAGGAGGACGAAGGAGCTTCATCTCTTGATAGTTTGGAGATGGGAGAAGTAGGCAACGACACCACCAAGGAGCTCGACCAAATGGCTAGTCACTTCGTTCCCGTGCTTGTGCTAAACCGCGAATGGTGTGCGAAAAATGGGTATGAACAAATCTTGCATGTTTTTCAATCTCAAAATTGGGATAAGTTGCTTGGTGATTATGTAGAATTTATGTATCCTGAAGCTATGAAAGAATTCTGTGATAATTTTGATTCACAACAAAGAGTCATTAAAAGTACCATGAATGGGGTTGATATTGAGTTTGATGTGGATGTGTTGGCTAATGTTTTTGAGGTTCCAAATGATGGTTATGATAAATACTTTAAAGGGCCTTACAATTTGAAAATTAATGGAGTTGATGATGAGGAGCTTAAGGATGATGCTAATGAGAGCATGGATGCTAACACGGAGAACATTCTTCTTCATATTTTGAAGGAGATACAACACTTTCGGGAAAGAATTGAGGTTTTGGAAGAGCAAGCATCCACCTCTCGACATGATGTAGTTAAGTTGAGGGAATCCAATGATCGACATCACTTTGAGGTTATGAAAAGCCTCGAGTCTCTTTAGAGAACTGCTTCTGTTCTTTCGGGGCCTCCTGCTCCAAACCCTGTCAAACCTCGTGCTCCTAGACCTGCTGGAACTTCCTCTGCTGTTCCTGAAGGAACTTCTTTGAGAAACATTGCTGGACTTTATAGTGATGCTCCTCAGGACAGCGATTGATCTCTTTCTTTTCTCCATTATTCAAACATTTCGATATGGTTGTAATATTTTAAACATGGTTTAGGTTTTCTTATGTTTTCGTATTGACATTTTCATTTCTTTCTTTTAAATCCACGTAGTCGGGTAGTAGCTACTTTCTATTTTTCTTTTGTCCCTGGAACATATATATGCTATATTTTGCTACTTTCATCCATGATGCTTTTATGATGACTTATATTGCTAGATTGCTACTTGAGTTGTTTTCTTATTCTAGAGATCAGTTATCTGCCATTACTGGTTTAATGGTGATGCGATGAAAAATGTTTATGGAATGATGATTTTGATTTTGATGATGCCAAAAGGGGGAAGAATAATTGGCAAACTAACTTTATTCTTTTTCGTCTTATTTTTCATCTTATTCTCATATGCAATAAAGTTCCTAACTAGTGAATAGTTTACTAACTTTCTTGATTCCATGTGGAGTTAAGATGTATATAACTTTGGTAGTGTAATTTAGTTCTTCATTAGTTTAATTTGCTTAATTTAGTTCTTAATTTGCTTAATTTAGTTCTTAATTAATTTAATTTGCTTATCTTTTAAAAAAAGAAAACACAAAAACAATTCAAAATTCAAAATTCAAAAATATTTAGTTGAATGTTTTTATAAAATGGAAAAATCAAAAAAAGTAAAAAATCTTTTTTTTCAACGAGTCTATTTGTTTTAGTTGTTATCAATTAAGTTTGCCTTGGTTTGTCATCATCAAAAAGGGGGAAATTGTTGACATATTCCTTTCATGTTTTGATGATGACGTAAACCTCAAACTTAATTACTAATAAGTATCTTTGAGTTCTTGGAGAATTTTAGATCTTGGAGATAAATAAGCATTGAAGATTCAAACATGAAGATTCAATTATTTGAAGAAACAAGATGGTGATTCAAGCAAAGGTTCGAATTATGGATCAAAGATGTTGCTGTCAAGTTTCTACAGAGAAATCAGAGAAGTTCCTGAAGAGAATTCAGCAAGGAACATGAGAAGAACTTCAAGTATTCCAACGAATTACTTGTTGAAGAGAAGAGAAGCATCCATGAATGTTATAATATAATGTTCTAGGGTAAATGTAAGTATATTAATGCATTTAAGTCTGGTTGGAACTTAGTTGTGTCTGTCAGAGGAACTTTGGGTCATGTTCTAGAGAAACTTGTGTCGAGTCAGTTGGTTATTATGGTCCACGACTTTTGCTACTTTTTAGGGTCAGTTTAAACAACCTTTTGACTGTTTTAATTTATTTAAAATGTTCAAAAGATGACTGAAATTGTGCTCCCTTAATTTTAGGAGTAGTTAGTAAGTAAATTTTGAATTAGTTAGTAGTCAAGTTAGTTTCCTAGTTTTTAGGACTAGGTTGGTTATTTATTAATTCTGATTTTTTATTAGGTTTGTTATTGTTATAAAAATTAATTTAAACATAAAAAAAAAAAAAGAAAAGCCGGAAAAATAAAAAAAATAAAAAAATCGTTTTTTATTTTATTTTTTTTAAGCTAATTTTTAGGTAAGTTACTTAACTTGTTATTTCTGATTTTTTGGGTCAAAAATTAGGTTAGTGGGTTGTTTAATTAGTGAGTCAAAATTAGTGGGGTGTGTGAGAGTGGTGGACGTGTGAGTGGTAAGTGTGGGGTGGTTAATTAGTTTTTTTCTCCAAAAAATTGTAATAACCATTCACCCATATATACACATATAATTTTGAATTTTTAGAGACACACAACAAAGAGCATACTTTCAGATTTATATTATATGAGTTTTGTGTCAAAAAGTTCCATAGTTCCAATCCAGTTTCTTACATGCATTTCAATATACTAGAATTATTATTTTGAGTTGTATTTGAGAAAAAGAAAAGAGAAGTGTGTGAGAACTTAGAGAGAACAGAGAAGAAAGGGAAGTGAGAATAGCAAAGAAAGAGAAAGAGAAAAGAAAGAGAGAAAGAGAATAGAATCGTAAGTTCCTACAGGAACTCACGAGGTCCAGAGAGAAGTTTAGGATTGTAATAGTTTACAAGGCCTATATATAAAAGTGGAGTTTTTCTTCCGTGGGCCAGGAAGTTTTTCTCGTTGAATTATTTCTTTTGTTATTCAATTTCTATTCAATTTCCTTTCGTTTTTATTTCTGTCGAAAATCTGTGCTATAAGTTCCACACAGCAATTCACCCCCGGCCCTCTTGCAGTGTTACTACACAATTATTGTTTGTAAAATTAATATTGTTTCCTTTATCACAAAACTGAGAAATACTAAGTAAATTATGTTTAAGACCCGCGACTAAAAAGACATTATCAATGGAGTTCGTCTGTGACTTTCCAATTTTGCCTACTGCAACTATTTCTCCTCTCTGGTTGTCTCCAAACGTCACAGATCCTCCATTGTAGGCTGCAAGTGAAAGGAACTTAGATTTGTCTCCTGTCATATGCTTCAAACAACCGCTGTCGAGGTACCACTGGTTGTTCCCCCTCACTTCAGCCTGCATCCACAATCAAATGTTAGTATGAGGAACCCAGACCTACTTGGGTTCCTCTGGTAAATTAGAAATCAATTTTTCTTTCCAGTTCCTTTTGACAAAAGTAGAGTTTTTCTCCTCTTGTTCTTTCTTAAAGGTGCAACTGTTCACGAAGTGACCAGTTTTACCGCGGAAGGAACATATCTTTTGACTTGGCAAATCTACATACTTCTTTTTCTTTTTTTTTTCTTATAACCTAGTCCTTCCTTTTCTTTGTTCTGGAATTTCTCTATCCAGCTTACAACATCAGGAAGTTTCTTTTTAAGAGGATCCAGATTCTTCTTCAAAGACTGATTTTCAATCAAAAGTTTTTCATAATCGTTTTTCAGATTTTCAAATTCGTAGTTCGTCTTTGAAGAGGAACCTGTTCCTTCGGGAACAAGAAGTTGTAGTTCTGCCAGTTTCATATTAAGAAGATAATTTTCGTTTTTTACTTTTTCAAAGTTCTCTTGAATTTCTCTATTTTTGTCAAATAGATTGAAAAATCTACTTTCTATTTCTGACCGAAGTGTGCTTAACCAGGCTGTATGTTCCTTGGATACTGTTATGGTCAAATTTTACTAAACCCGAATGCAGGTTTAAAGCCCAGAAGCAAGTTGAGCCGAGAAGCAGAGGTACAGGATATTGCCTGGAAGGATCTAGAAGCCAGTACATGGGTAAATTCAAATATGAGGAACGAGTTTGAAGTCGTCCTACATGGCAAGAACAGGTCAAAATTAGTTGCAACAATACGCTGACGTGGCATGAAGCAGTCCTCCCACTCAGTCTTACACGTCCCCAAGAATGAGGAGCTGCCCTACTTTGTAGCAACGGCTGGCTAGTTCTCAGTCAATGTATATTGATAGCATAGGCAGATTATCCATTCATTCATTCATTTTTTATTCATCATTACTCGTCTACTACTTACGCATTGTATTACAAAGAAAAACCATATTACAACTTTTGCATTCGTTTATTTCCTCTACAAGTACGAATATCCATTGTAATCAAAAGGAAGAGATACATTAAGTTAGTGGATTGGTAGACTCAAAGCTACCCGCAGTTTTCCCTCAGCTTCGAGGTTTCTGCGTCACCATCTTCTCGTGTTACCCCCGTCCCCTCTTTTCGCTTTGATTTTCATTTCCCACTCCAAATTATTACTCGATCGATCTACGAATCCCCTCGTCACAATCCAGCTGTGGTTTGTACCTGCTTAGTCCCATGCTCTGGTTGGGATTTAGCATAAACAATTTGGCGCCCACCGTGGGGCCATAGCTAGATTGTTAATTTGAAATTAAAAAACAAAAGAAGAGGAAAAAAAAGGGGGGGGGGGGGGAGTATATACCTACTCACCACAAAAATACGCATTTCATTTTATTTTTTGTTGTTTCACTTTACATTTTTTCGAGACAGAAATCATGGCTCCCGAAACATCCAGCCACGGAGCAAATGCAAAGCAGATTGAAGCAATGTCACAAGCCCTGAAAGAAACCCAAGAACAACTAAGGGTGGTTATCGAAGCAGCCAAAGCCAAAGATGAAACCGTAGCTTCCTTACAAAAGGAGCTGGAATCCGTAAAAAGCAATATCCCCAAAAAGAAGAAGAAATTCAGAACAGACAACATCCCCGTCCTCAACCTAAATGGCGACTCAGACGGAGAAGACGACGAAGATAGAATACCGGAAGATGAGACTCCCCACAAAGAGAATAACAAAGATGATCAAGAAACCACACTAACCCCTGAAGACATACGAAACATGAAAAAACGGTATAAAGAGATGCAGAAAGTACTATCCAGGTCTTCCGGTTCTCATGAGCATGAGGTGTTCGAGAAGCAGAAGTTATATTCACATAGCCCCTTCACTGCTGAGATAGTGGAGACAATACCTCCAAAGAAGATCAACATAGCCTCCTGGCACGACCTCTACGACGGAACCACGGACCCTCTAAACCATGTGAACCATTACCGCCAAAAAATGATGTACCTTCCTATACCCGCCAATAAGCTAGATGCAACCCTCTGCAAAACATTCGGTGGCACCTTAAACGGACCCGCCTTACAATGGCTGATTAACCTGAAAGCAGGATCCATCCCCGACTTCGCTACCCTAGCCACTAAATTCTGCAACCAGTTCTCCAGTAGCAGAGCACTTGAGAAACATTCCAGCGACTTATACCGAATCGCACAACGCCAAGGAGAATCAACCCGAGACTACCTAGATCGTTTTAACAAAGAGATGATCAAGATACCAGATGTCGATGCTCGAACCTACGTAGAAGCTTTCAGAAGAGGACTCCCCCCTACTTCCAGGTTATACCAGGAACTGACCAGGTACCCAGCTACAAACTTCGAAGATGTAAGACGAAAGGCCATGGCAGAGATCCGCTTCGAAGAAGATGAAACGCCGCGGGTCGGAGGACCTGAACCTAGGAAGCAGCAAAGGGAATCAGATCAGGTAAACTCTGCTACTCCGGATCGATCGATAACTGATTACTCTGTTTTGGCTGCTGCAGGTAACCCGAACTCAACCCGGAAACAGGTGGATTACCCTAGCTTATCCGCGTACCAGTTCGATACGGATGCAGAAGGAATAGTCGAAGCCCTAAGGCGAATAGGCGAGAAGGTAAGGTGGCCCAAGAAAAGTAACAGACCAAATTCAGAAAAGGACAAGTCAAAATGGTGCAGCTATCACCAAGACCATGGGTATGTGACCAGGGAATGTTTCCAGCTGAAAAAAGAGGTAGCTTGGCTATATAAGAAAGGGTACCTAAACCACCTAACACAAGCGAAAGAACCGGTGATCAACCAATCAGAGGGGCCGCCACCACCACCTCCGTCAGGAAAGGTAATCAATTCTATAATAGGAGGTTCTGATTTATGTGGACTAACGTATTCTGCAGCTAAAAGAGTAGCCAGAGAAACCGGGTCGATATCGAGTGTAAGCAGGAGACCACTATACAAAGCAGAAAAGAAGTTACTTGAGATGCCGATCGGCTTTGAAGCAGAGAACCTGGAAACAACAGAACACCATGACTGCCTGATAATCTCCCTGCATGTAAGCAACTTCCTAACCAAACGAGTCCTAGTGGATGGAGGAAGTACAGCAAACATTATCTTCATGGACGCATTGGAAGCTATGGGATTGGGAGAAGCAGATGTGGTGAAGAATACCAAGACTCTGGTAGGATTCAGCGGAGAAACAAAGCAGACAATTGGCGAAGTAACATTGCATACCTGGGCAGGTGGAGTAAATATATCAAACATTTTCAACGTAGTAGATTGCCCATCAGCTTACAACATCATACTTGGGACGCCATGGATACACAAAATGAAGGCAGTACCATCCACCTTCCACCAGGTGGTGAAGTTCCCTACACCATGGGGGGTTCAGGAAATCAGGGGAGAAAGAAAAGCAGCCAGAGAGTGCTACAGCAACAGTCTGAAGCCGAAAAAACAGCTGGCATAGCAATTACAACAGAATCCAGCCCCAGTTGGACCAGACGAAATGTTGTTGGATGAAGTGGAGCTGGAACCTTCACAACCCGAGCGTAAAGTCCTAATTGGTGCTACCCTTACCATACCCCAGAAAGAAGCTATAATCTATTTCCTGAAGCAGAACGCAGATTGCTTTGCTTGGTCACACGAAGACATGGTCGGAATCAGCCCCAACATCATTACTCATAAGCTGAACGTGGACCCAAATATGAAACCAGTAAAGCAGAAAAGGCGGAAATTCGCACCAGAAAGGAATAAGATCATAAACGAAGAAGTGGCCACACTGTTGGAAGCAGGAAAGATTAGAGAAGTAAAGTATCCAGAATGGCTAGCTAACGTGGTCATTGTGGGGAAGAAAAATGGTAAGTGGAGAGTTTGCATTGACTTTACAGATTTGAACAAGGCGTGCCCAAAAGATCCATTCCCCCTACCCCACATCGACTCGATGGTAGACGCCACAGCCGGACATGAGATGTTAACATTTTTGGACGCATACTCGGGTTATAACCAGATACTGATGCATGCCGAGGACTAGGAGAAAACAGCTTTCATCACTGACAAAGGTACATATTGTTATAAAGTAATGCCATTTGGTTTAAAGAATGCAGGTGCAACATACCAGAAGTTGGTGAATAAAATGTTCGAGAACCAGCTAGGAGACACAATGGAGGTATACATCGACGACATGTTAGTAAAATCAAAGAAAGCCGAAGATCACATCTAGCATCTGACCGAGACCATCGAGATACTCAGAAAGCACGACATGAAGTTGAACCCCACAAAATGCTCCTTCGGGGTCGCCGCCGGAAAATTCCTCGGGTACATAGTTACGCAACGGGGCATCGAAGCCTGTCCCGACCAGGTAAGAGCTATAGTGAACATCAGGTCACCTGCGAACCTAAAAGAGGTACAAAAACTAACTGGTAGAGTAGCTGCATTAAACAGATTTATGTCTAAATCCTCGGATAAATGTCATTTGTTCTATAACGTTTTACGAAAAAATAAAGGATTTGAATGGACAGAGGAGCACGAAAAAGCACTCCAGGAACTTAAACAGTACCTGACATCGCCTCCTCTGCTATCCAAACCAAACCCGGGGGAAACTTTGCAACTATACCTATCAGTTAGTGAACAAGCACTAAGCGCGGTGTTAACCAGAGAAGCTGAGAACCAGCAACTCCCTATCTACTATGTAAGTAAGACCCTCTTAGATGCTGAATCCAGGTATTCTTCTTTAGAAAAACTGGTTTTAGCCCTGGTTACGGCATCTAAGAAGCTGAGACATTACTTCAAATCGCATATTGTAATTGTGATGACCAATTACCCAATAAAAACAGTTTTGAAAAAACCCGAACTTTCTGGAAGAATGGGTAAATGGGCCATCGCACTAAGCAGCTTAGATATCAGGTACCAGCCGAGGTCGGCCATTAAATCGCAACCCCTAGCAGATTTTGTGGCGGATTTCAGCCCAACCCTGGAACCTAAGGCAGACAGCGAAATGTTACAATTAAACCAGTTATCTGGTCCTCAGGTATGGACCTTGTATGTGGATGGTTCATCCAACTTTAGAGGAGCAGGGTTAGGGGTTGTACTAAAATCGCCACAAGGGGAGATGATAGTACAATCCATAACCTGCGACTTCTCCGCTACTAACAACGAAGCAAAGTATGAAGCTTTGATTGCAGGAATGACATTAGCCAAAGATTTAGGGGCCACCGGGTTGAACGTCTATAGTGACAGCTTATTGATAGTAAGCCAAATCCGCGGAGAATTTGCAACTAAAGATTCAAAGTTGATCGCATACCTTAGAATAGCAAAGCAGAAAGCAGAAAAATTCCAACCATTTACGATCACACAGATACCCAGAGACCAAAACACACAAGCAGATGCACTCGCCAACCTAGGGTCAGCTCTCAAATCCTGTAACTTTGACAACGTACCTTTAATACACCTATCAAGCCCAGCTATAACCAAACTCGAAACAGATACACTCTCCGTAAACCCGACATCCCAAAGCACACCTTGGTTCCAGGACATCTTTGATTACTTACAAAACCAAACTCTACCACAAGACAAATTGAAAGCCAGAAAGGTAAAAACCAAAGCAGCAAGCTACGAGCTACGAGAAGGCGTTTTGTTTAAAAGATCATCCAAGGGAATCATGCAGAGGTGTTTATCAGAAGCCGAGTGGCCGAACATTCTATCAGAATTTCACGACGGATAATGTGGGTCTCACATAGCAGGAAGATCATTAGCTAACAGAATCCTGACATACGGGTATTATTGGCCAACTATTAAGAAAGACGCACACAGGTACGCATCCAAATGTGATAAGTGCCAAAAACACGCAGGTTTGTCACACCAGCCAACTCAACAACTGAGCCCAATCCTCACACCATGGCCCTTCATGCGATGGGGAATGGACATAGTAGGGAAGTTACCAGAAGCACCAGGTCAAAGAGCATACATGCTCGCGGTAACCGATTACTTCTCTAAGTGGATAGAAGCTGCAGCCTACTCCCAGGTAAGGGACAAAGAAGTTATATCATTTTTATGGAATAACATCATATGCAGATTCGGAATCCCATCAGAAATCATATGCGACAATGGATCCCAATTCATCAGCGACAAGACAAGAGACTTCTGCAAAGAATGGAATATACTACATACGTCAACACCAAGGTACCCCTAAGCAAACGGCCAAGCAGAATCAAACAACAAAGTCATCATTAACGGCATCAAGAAAAGAATTGAAGCAAAGAAAGGAAAGTGGGTAGAAGAACTGCCGAGGATACTATGGGCTAACAGGACCACACCCAGAACTGCTACAGGTCAGACGCCATTCTCTTTGGTATACGGCTGCGAAGCTGTGTTACCAGCAGAAGTGGTAACCCCGACAGCGAGGTATGGGCTACTCACACCAGAGCAAAAAGTAGTAGAAGAAATAACGTGTGACTTAGACACCATAGAAGACCTACGGGAAAACGCGATGATCAGAAATGCAGCATATCAGAGTATCATATCACGGAGCTTCAACAAAAACGTAAAAGCAAAAATGTTCAGGACCAGAGATTGGGTTCTCAGAAAAGTGTTTCAAAATACGCAGGAAAAAAATGCAGGAAAATTGGGGGCAACCTGGGAAGGGCCATACCAGATAGAAAAGATAGTCGGGAACGGGGTATATCGCCTATTAGACTCCGAAGGTAAGCAAATCCCCAGAAGCTGGAATGCAGTGCACCTAAAGAAGTATCACTTCTAAAAATGCACTGCAGGGGGAAACTATCCCCAGCTACCCAGGTACGCCACTTGCATAAAATAAATTCCCGAAATTCTTTTTCAGAATTCACATACTGACTTAGGCATCGGAGGGCCGTTGGTGGCAACACCAACGGTCGTTCCTAACTGGTGTTATCATGCAGAAGTTAAAAGTAAGCAGGACATTACTCAAGAGGTCTAGCATCCTAGGTACCTAGGTTACAGTATTTCCAGATACACAGGTCCTCCGGTTATACCCAAAACCTCTACGTCTCTATATTAAGTCCATAAATTATGCAATATTTTTTGTCTTCAAAGCCATTACTGACTTAAGCATCGGAGGGCCGTTGGTGGAAACACCAACGGTCGCCCTTAACCTGTCTGTAAATACAGATATACACAAGGAACAGCCAGAAGCACACGTACGATGCAATAGCAAGGATTCAAAGTAGCAACAAGGTAAAGTAAATATAGTCAGCATCCAGTTAAAACCAACAAACACGCCTTGTCAAGTACACAACAAAACACATTGGCCCCTTAGCCAACGGTAAATACAAACGATGAAATTGTTCAAGTAACGAAACTAAGTAATATGGAGGAATTGTTCATACAACTAACAGATAATAAGAAAAGACTAATTGTCGACGTTGTCACCTACACCCTCGCCTTCTTTCTTTCTCGACCCCTCGACAACATCAGCATCGACAGGAACTGAAGGAGCAGGTCCCAGGTCGAACATCGACCCTATCTGAAGGTACGAATCCATGTACCCCCTGAAGTGGGACTCAGGCAGCTTCTGAATAAGGTACTGATGGGACACCTGGGCTCTTACAAAAATTGTAATCTCAGCTTCCACATCCTTGCATTCCTCCACGGCCTCCTCCTTCAGCTTCTGTTCCTTGGCCAGCTTAGCCTTCAATTCTCCTTCCTGCTCCTCGGCAGCGCTGGTAAGTTCCCTCACCTGCTTTTCCAGTTCAGCCTTCTCCTCTTCTACTTTACTAACAGCATTCTGGAGCTCGCTTATACGCACGTTAGCCCTGACCTGGGCATCCGTAAGGCTCTTCACACGTTCAATAACGACCAGCTCGTTTTGTAAACCCTACAAAAGCGCAAAACGGTCAATGAATGATGGCATAATGTTTTAACACACGAAAACCAGAAGAAAAATCGAAAGGAGAAAAACCTAACTGAACACGCATACCTGGAGAAGGTGTCCTACAGTCCTAGCAGTGAGAACCTCCGTATCACACGGATCCAACCGTCTCCTAGCAGAAGAGAAGAGAAGCTGCGACGCTGTAGGCATAATCCCATGATCTACACCATGATGGGTAAGGAAGTCAGAAGGAATACCAGGAAACCCAGGATCCTGGGGTTTGGGAACTCGAGGAATTGAAGGAGGAAGTAGGTGCTCGGCCACGGTAACGTCATCAGATTTTGCCTTCTTAGTTGGAGTCTCGGCCTCCGAGTTTGCACCTGTCAGGGGAGTCACCTCGGTACTCGAGGTAGTAGCCCCACCCCTCTTCCTTCTCAGCCGTTGAGCTCTCCTGAGGATCTCGTCTTCAGAACCCGAGAAGGTGCGAGGAGCTGGGGAGGCAAAAATTGTTAGCGGAGATCTCGAGTACCAGACAGTAGATAAGTAAGGATGGCAGAGCAATTACCAAGTTAAGTAAACATACCCATAGTGGTGGAGGATCCAGGAAGTAAGTTATAGCAGGGAGGAGGATACGCCTTGGAGAATGTCCTCCTACTTTTAGGTACCTTCAGGAGGCGGGTCACATTCTCCCTAGGGGCCTCGGATTCTGGAACTGGAATATCGAGATCTACAACACGCAAAAACAAGTAAGGTAGTATACGAGTTAATACATTTAGACAAACACAAATAGAACAAAAAAAAAATGTTAGTTATACCTCCATAATTCCAACCACCTCGAAGCCATTCCCCAGCTTCCCCCAACCTCGATTTATCAACAAACACGTACGATTCCTTCCATTTCCTGTCATTGACATCTTTGTCAATGACCAGATAATCGCATCCTACACGTTTCTTGAAAGAGTAGGTAAAATCAGGGGCCCTTTTTACCCCATAAACCGACATTAGATCCTCATAGGTGAATGCATCTTCCCAACTCATCATTAAATGCTCAATTAATGCCAAGACCCGCCATGCCTGTGACCCCAGTTGACCCGGGTTCACGTCCCAGTTGGAGAGTACGGCTTGGGTTAAAGGTGAGAAAGGGTATTTGTGTCCTATTCAAAAGCATAGGTATAAAACACGCATGTGTCAGGACCTACCAGTTCAGGTTTGTGGTCAGGAGAAGGTGCAGTTACGACAGCTTTGGAGGGGAAATTGGCCATTTCTTTGATTTCATTTAAGTCACTCTCTTGAACCTTACTCGCGTAATGATCTTTGGCTTTCCCCATTCTATTTTCTCACTAAAAATTCGAAAAAGGCTAAAGAAACCCTCAATCACAAACTCAAATTTTGCCAAATACCCAGTTAGGAACCCGAAATTAGCCTGAACCTAGTTCATTAAAAAGGGAGCGAAGGTGGAATTAAGAACGGTGGACCAAGTTAGTATCAAGAAATTGAAGAAAGACAACAAAAGAATCCGGAGGTTACCTGAATGCGTGGAAATGGTGTCCTCTGAAGGGCGTCGAGCAGAGAGAATTATGATGAGAGAGAGAGTGGAGAATAAGAGGGTGAAGCTAATTTTGAAATTTAAGAAATGGAGCGAAGAAGTGACGGTTGGGGGCAATAAGTAGATGAGAAGTTAATTGCATGCAAAAGTAAACCACCTCCCACTCGATGCCCCCCACACGTCCCTCTAAGGGAAGGAGGGAAGTTTTAACTTCCCAATTGTTTTGAATTAATTCAAATTCTTATGGATCATATTTGATTATTTTAAGTTTGGTTAATTATTTTAAACGGTTTTGAAGCCGAGTTATTAATTTCTCAGTTTGCAGTTATTTTTGGCTTAAATCGTCTGTTCTTAAATATAACTCGCAGGTTGCATCATAGGGGATTCCCAACCAACGAGTTGGGGGCAAATTGTTATGGTCAAATTTTACTAAACCCGAATGCAGGTTTAAAGCCGAGAAGCAAGTTGAGCTGAGAAGTAGAGGTACAGGATATTGCCTGGAAGGATCAAGAAGCCAGTACATGGGTAAATTCAAATATGAGGAACGAGTTTGAAGTCGTCCTACGTGGCAAGAACAGGTCAAAATTAGTTGCAACAATACGCTGACGTGACATGAAGCAGTCCTCCCACTCAGTCTTACACGTCCCCAAGAATGAGGAGCTGCGCTACTTTGTAGCAACGACTGGCTAGTTCTCAGTCAATGTATATTGATAGCATAGGCAGATTATTCATTCATTCATTCATTTTTTATTCATCATTACTCGTCTACTACTTACGCATTGTATTACAAAGAAAAACCATATTACAACTTTTGCATTCGTTTATTTCCTCTACAAGTACGAATATCCATTGTAATCAAAAGGAAGAGATACATTAAGTTAGTGGATTGGTAGACTCAAAGCTACCCGCAGTTTTCCCTCAACTTCGAGGTTTCTGCGTCACCATTTTCTCGTGTTACCCCCGTCCCCTCTTTTCGCTTTGATTTGCATTTCCCACTCCAAATTATTACTCGATCGATCTACGAATCCCCTCGTCACAATCCAGCTGTGGTTCGTATCTGCTTAGTCCCATACTCTGGTTGGGATTTAGCATAAACAGATACTTCCAAGGCTTTTTCAAGTTGATCTCTGTTTAAGCATATTTCTTTATAGTCCTCTAGTGTTTCAATCAGTAATTTTGAAATTTTATTCTTTGAAATTTTACATAATTCCTTATCAATTGAAAGAAGACTTACCTAAGAGTTGGATGGTTCCTCATGTTCATCAGTCCTCGCCATCAGACATAAGTGGGCTGTTTCTTCTGCTTCTTGTTGTTGTTCCTCGTCTGAGTTAGACTCACCCCACGCAGCAATCATAGCTCTCCTTGTGTCCTTCTTTGAGAAAGGTTTCTGAGTTTCCTTTCCCTTTTCTCTTGCTTTCCCTTTACCTTTCTCATTCTCCCAAGTTGGACAATCTTTTATGAAGTGATCAGATTCACCGCATTTGTGACATTTAAACTTTGTTGGTTTCTTCGCCTGTTTGTACTTCTTAGTATAGAACTTTCTGAACTTCCTTACCATCATGGCCGTTTCCTTATCTTCTGAATCTGATTCTCCTTCACTTTCGGCCTTCAGGGCTATTGCTTTGTTTTTCACAGGTTCGACTTCTTTAGATCCGAGATGAATTTCGTGAGTCATCAAGGAACCTGCAAGTTGCTCTATGTTTAAGGTGGTGAAGTCCTTGGTTTCTTGCAGTGGCGTGACCTTAGCCATTCATTTATCATCTTGGGGCAGACTTCTCAGAACTTTTCGTACCTGTTCTTCAGGAGTGATTTTCTTGCCTAGTGAATCCAATTCATTGATTATGTTAGAAAACCGAGTTAACATATCATGAATAGACTCCTTTGGCTTCATTTGAAACAACTCGTACTTATTCATGAGCATGTCGATTTTGGCTCTTTTAACGTCGCTTGTTCCTTCATGTGTAACTCGTAAGAGTTCCCACATTTGCTTTGCAGTTTTTCAGCCCAAGACACGATTGTGTTCATGAGGTCCAAGACCACAAAGGAGAAGCTTCTTTGCAAGATTGTTCATTTCCTTCTTCTCGAAATCTTCCTTGTCAAACCTTTCCAGAGGTTTAGGAACCACCTCTCCTTTCTCATTTGTTGTAGTGACTTCGAAATCACTTATTTCAATCACTCTCCATACTTGATAGTTTTCTCCTTAGATGAAGATTTCCATTCTGTTTTTCCAGTATGGATAGTGCTTTCCATTGAACATAGGTGGTCTCTGGGTTGAGTAACCTTTTTCGAGTCTTTCTCCCGTAGTATTCATTTTTCAGGATTGTGCTCCGCACGGTTACCTGTTCCTGGAGGAACTAGCTCTGATACCAATTGATGTAATATGAATAGCAACTACAAGAAGGGGGGTGAATTGTAGTTGAGGGAGTTTTTGAAGTTTTAGCGGAATTTCAACTTAAACTCCAAAGTAAGAACAAACAAAAATAAAAGACATAGAGTTTTAACCTACAAGGAAAACTTCCTAGGCCCAAATAGGAAGAAAAACCTTGACCACGAGGGATTTCAACTCTTGGACTTCTCTTATTAAATATAGGCCAAACGACTCTGTTACACCCTATAAAAAGGACCTTCTCTATTCTCTACGTTCCACTAGGAACTTGTTCCCCCTGAAACCTATTCCCCCTGAACTGATGCCACGATCTTACTAAAGATCGATTTTTCTCACTTCAGATTTCGAATGAAATCTGAATTCTCTCTATTTTTTTTTTCTTGATTACAATCAAATTTTCTTTTTGATTTTCTCTCACCCAACCCTTATCACTATGAATTACAATTGAAAAACTAAAGAACGAAAATTCAAAGAACACTTAGAATAATATTGCTCTCGAAAATCTTGAACTCTGAATTCTCTCTTGGTTGTGGTGTCTTTCGAATAAGCTGGAAGCCCTAGTATTTATATTTGAAGCTTTGTCCTAATTCCTTGCCTTGGAGAAGAAGTCTCTTCCACTTGCATGACTTGCTCCACTTTCCCTACAAGTTAGGTTGACCAAAGAACAAACATAACAAATAAAAGAACATACCCTAATACGAGACTAAATACATTAAAACACTAAGTCAAACCCACTAATCCTAAAACCTACGTGAAAGAAAGAAAAGAAATTAATTTTAATTTCTAAACCTAAAAATCTACTACCATACGTGTAACTTGAGGGAGTGAAAATAAAAATCAGATTTTTATTAATTAAAAATAATTAATATAACCACCTTAATAATCTAGTCAACACACTCACCATACTCCCTACTTACACGCATGACCATAGACTCCACTAACCACTCCTAATATAATGGGATGACTCAAAAAACTAACTTTCAAAAACAAAACTAATTCCTAATAAAACTAAGTCACACGCATATTAAAAAAGAAAGAGTAAAACCCACTAACCACTCCTAATTTAGTGGGATTGACTAAGAAAAACTAATTTTTAATTTTCAAAAACAAAAAAAAAAAAAAAAAAAAAAACTCAACAAAATTTGACAAATAAGTAGGTCACTTACACGTATGACTCAACAAAATAGAATAAAAATTGTAATTTTCAATTTCAAATATTTATCCTACTAACTACTTACTTAACAACTTACTAAAAACATTCTAACCTATTTTGACTCTTGGAAAACCGTGAATTACATAAAAAGAAAATAATATAAATTAATTACCACTAATAATTAGTCACTTTAAATATTATACCAAAACTAAAACAAACCTTAGCTTAAGTATATAACCCTATTAATATGAGTGACATACTAGTCTTATACTAGTAATAAAATAATTTCCTGCACCACACCAAGATTAGTATTCCAAAAATAAATTAAACATAAGAGTTAGAACATATTTAATAAAATATATTCATCTTAAAATTAGATACTCCTCTAATTTTGTTCCCAATAAATATATTCTATAAAATATCAAGTATATACTAAATGAAATATATTTAGTATAAACTAGACACGCATCTAATTCATTCTCTATAAATATATAACATAAAGTATATGAAATATAAAATAAATTTAATTTCAACTAAAATTACTTTTAGTCGATTCTCCTTAAATCTATTTTATTTAATTATATCGTCATCATCAAAACTAAGGTTCAACATCGTCTATTGTGAGTTTTACGATTTTATGTTTTAAATTCCTTATTTTTAGATCTGTTTATTAGAGGATATCCATCCATATTTGATATGATTTTAGTGAATTCATCATCTTCCTCCGCCACATTATTGTTTGTTTTTCTCTATTTCTCACATTTCTATTATCCTCAATATTTTCCTTAAAGTGATTAAATTTGCAATTGACATCAACTATTCAAATGGACAATTTTTTCCGCATAATTCCTAACAATTTGTTAGTTTATGATTTGTTTGCACGCATAAAGATTTTAAGATATTATAAGATTGACAATGTATATTTTTACTGTTCATGTACGTAAAAGATTATATATTGTAACTAGAGTATTTTTTGTACGGTCTTACAACTTTTTTCATGGCAATTTGAATTTTTTTCAATGTATAAAAGATTATAAAGATAATATAATATTTGTTTAGATATGTTAATATAAACGGTGCGAAAAAAAATCATATGAGCAATATTTTTTATACTCTAGATAATATATTACTTGATTAGATAGTTCTTTTATTAAGAAAATAAAAAAAAAAAAGTTGGTTAGGGCACGTGGTGAAAGGACAGTGATGTGTTTTTTGTTTTATTAGGGTATATGATATGATATGATGATAAGTTAAAAAAAAAAGTAGACGCATTGAGTTTAAGAAAAATTCTAACAATAAAAAAAAAGATTATCGTCATATACGAAAATTATTTTACTATTAGAAATTTGGGAAAACTTGTCATTTCGTTGATTATTGTTTTGCATTTACTACTAATTATTTATTAATTCAATTAATTTAACACTAAAGTTAACAAAAGTTTTATTAGAGTACTCTAATTGCAACTTTTACAACTAGGGTAATCTAAGTGCAACAAACTTCAAAGTTTAATACCCACTATTGTACTTAACTCCCCTATATATAGGTTGTTTGAGAAATTTTTAGTGTCAAACCTTTTGGTATTTTGAGAATGACTATTTAAATGAGAAAGGTTGTTTATGTGAGAATACATCTAGAGCGTTGATTGAGTGAGATCTAATGGTTAGAATTATATGGACTATTTTTTTCTTTTTTTTAGTTTTAATATTAACATGATATTAGGATGAAAAAAAAAAAAAACCTTACATAACTAACCCTTATCTGTTATCTCTCATCATAGTCAATTAGTCATATAAAATTTAGAACATATCATATAAAATTAAGAACATAGTTAATAAAAATTAAGGTGTGTTTGGTTGGGGATAATAATCAAAGGGAATGAGAATCAACTGCCCACATTCCCTTTGATTAACTTGGCTTAACTATAACCTGACTAAATAATTAAAAAAAAATACTTGAATAATTTATTTGGTCACAAAATTTTTAGAAAGGGTATTCTTATACGGAGTATCATATTTAACATGTGTAAAATTTTGAGGAACTTTAGGATAGCTAATCAATTTTTTTTGGAATTAAACTCGGAGTAATAAAGATAGTAGATAGTTAGATGCATATCCAAAAATTATAATTCGATTAAAATATCCAAACCAATAAATTTGGATTCAATAAATAATCAAAAAATATAAATATCTCAATATAACTATTTAAAAAAATTAAGGGATTCTTCCGAGAAGCCAACCAGTCTGCTGATTATATTGCGTCGCTCGGGCATCGCACCCCTACACCTGTCGATATTGATCCATTTTGGAAGCTAAATTTTCTTATTTTTTAGCTATAGATAAGTCAGGTTTTTTCTTAGAGAGGAAGAACTCCTGATTTCTTTGTAACCTTTTCTCTAAAAAAAAAATTAAGGGATTTTCTAAGCTAAGTCTGTGAGTTTTTCGCTTTTCTAAGTTATGCCCATGTATTTTGAAACTTCTAGATTATGCCCTCAACTTAGATTTTTAAATTAATAGTGCCCACTTCATTATCATATCGTTAATCGATATGTTAAAAGGAGATACATTTTGTATAAAAAAAATTCCCTCTTAAATTATAGGGCTTTTAACTAATTTTCATCTTTTATATATTTTAGGAAAATGCATCATTTATTTTGAGGAAATACATTAATTATAAATGGTGAAAATCATAATGGTGAAAATCATCTCAAAACCCTAGAATTGTAGAGGGGAAATTACAAATTGGATTATTTTAAATTCACTTAAATATGTAAATCTAAAATATTTAGTAATGAATTTTTTTAAAGGATAGTAATGAAAATTTAGTAAATTTAGGAACAAGTGACGTGTCTCGTGTCCGACATGTATCAGACAGTAGTAGATTTGCAAAAGTCCAAAATCCAATCCGATCCAATCCAAATTTAGTAGACTGGATCGGATTTGGAGAAAAACTAAGTGAAATTCTAAGTAACAAAAAAAAATCTAGGACTTAAGGGGAGGAGAGTGAGAAAAAATAATTAATGTTTTTAATGATATTAATTAATAGAGCTAAACTCAACTTAATAGAGCTGAACTGAACAGAACTGAACTGAACTTAATTTAAGCGGAAGTTTACAAGCCCTGACCCTACACTTAACTCTATTTATTTTTAAAAATAAAATATGATAATACAACTTTCTTGACCATATACAAAAAAAAAATATATCATTAAAATTTTAAAAAATATCCATCACCATTAAAATTGTGAGCGCTCCAAACCCTCAAAGGAGGCATCACATTAATCTACTTTTTTTTTAATTGAAATAAACTTCCAAATATAACTACATAACCTAAAAAGACACATCTCCTAAAAAAACTCTACAAAGACGCGCAAAAATAGACCTTACAAAGACACACACACAAAAAAAAAAAAAAAAACATCAAAGGAAGATACATAAATTTTTTAACTACCTATAATAATTAAAGAAAATAAAATTCATAAAATAAAACTAAACAAATAAGATAATTATATAGCACCACAACTAATTGGACTTGGACTTTTTAACCATATTTATTAAGGAAAAAAAATTGTTATAAGTATGACAATATAACACTAGACATGAGTAAAGCTGCAGAAATGAGTAAAGAGTAATTCTTCTTCATTGTTGAACAACTTAACATGGATTCAGATTCTGATGGAGGTAAAGCTGCAGAAATGAGTAAAGAGTAAAGACATGAAAGAAGCACTTGCAACACCTGAATCTACAACAACAAAAAATAAATCTGGTCAAATTGAAATCAAGGAGGAAGCGAGGAAAAGTGGGAGTTCGACATTAGAACTCAAGCCTTGCAGTCGCCTAGATAGACGACCACAAGTAGTGATGGCCACCGAAAGGGCCGGGCCAGAGACCGGGCCGGGTCGAAGGAAGCTGACCCACGAACCGAACCAGTGGGTTACCGGGCCAAACCGGTCCGGGTTCGAGGTTAGGCGACCCATGAACCGGCCCACCCGGGTTGAACCCGGTTGGTGGACCGGGTTGACCGGGTTTGACCGGGTTACGGTTTATAACACTCCGACCCATGACCCACCCGTTTAGCACTGGGCTGGGTCACGGGTCGGGTCCGGGCTAAGCGGGCCTGACCCATCAGGGCCAAGGACAATACATGGTTGTCTGAAATGGATCAGTTAGGGTCGGAGGACTATCATTTATTGTTCGCCTATCTACCACTACTTTAGGACGACATTGAAATCTTATAGTTCAATCATTGTAAATGTGATGCAAGGAAGGCAAGACATCCTTTACATTTTTTAGCCTCAGTTTATACAACATTATTCTTATTGTGAATGTCCTTAGAATGTTTCTACTCCACTTTAAAAGAGTTAGAATTTTAGCAAAGTAGATTTTATTACGATAATTGTGAAAATTTCTTAGACCATCCAGTCATACAATCTTAGATCTTAATAATTGCAAAGGCAAACAAGACTATTTAGTATTTGTCGTTGTTTCCATATTGTAAATTTATTAGTATTTTTTTATTCTTATTTCTATGTTACAAACTTACAAATTTATTTTAGTTTATTATTATGTAATCTAAAGTCTTCATTTTCACCTTTAATACTTATGGGCCCTGTTTTTTGGACTGGATTAATTTGAACTAAACGTACTTAAATTAAAATTACCTCAATTCATTGATAAAAAATTCATACATCTACAAAAGACATCAAATCCAACAAATCCAAAGGAATTTGAATTAATAAGATTCTAATTCTATAAAACTATTATCGTCAAGGAGAGCTGGCATTGATGAATTCCCTCGTCTTTCACATAGCTATCCTTTGCAACCTTTTACAAGGGGATCTTGCGATCTATTGTAGTTTTTGAATTAATACAATTTAACCCAATTGTTTGCAAATGTATATTTGGGATCTGATTCGATACCGCATAAGTCACCATCAACAAATTATTTCTTCCAAAATCTAATTCTCCTTGAAGAAACAAAAGAATTTCAACCCCATAATACTTCCATTAAAGGAGACAAAGAACCCAAACATTGGGTAGAAATTAAATTCTCATAAAGAGAGAATAAAATTTATTCATAACAAAAACAAAGAAAACAAACAAATTGAATGAAGATTTGGGGCTTACCATCATAAAAAAGATGATGATGGTAACTCTTACATCGCTAGAAAAGAGGATAGGGTTTTTAGGTTTTTGAGGAGAGAGAAGAGAGAGAAATGAAACTAAGAAAGATAAATTCTCAAAGTCATCAACATTAACAATAATATCCATATACATAAGCATAGATGATTGGGTTTCACCCAACTTTAGTGAGAAGGAGACTACCCACTAAGACGAAACATGATCAAAGCAAAATCCATAAAAAAAAAAAACTACTTTAATAGCACTAGATTAAGCAAGAGAACTTAGAAAGAAAGACAAATAAAACCTAAAAATGGATTGCAAAATTAAAACTAGACTACCAACTTAAGCATAAATGAAAGATTAAAACTAAAATGTATTAAAGAAAAGTAA
This sequence comes from Salicornia ramosissima, assembly GCA_951394345.1. Taxonomy (NCBI): domain Eukaryota; kingdom Viridiplantae; phylum Streptophyta; class Magnoliopsida; order Caryophyllales; family Amaranthaceae; genus Salicornia; species Salicornia ramosissima. The sequence continues at coordinate 16,988,443 of OX596234.1, read as the reverse complement.
ATAAAGCAAGAGATTACCAAAATTAAGAGCTAAAACTTCATCAATGGAGGTAGGAAAATTGTTCAAAAATTGGAGAACAAAAAGGGAAAAGAGAGAGCTACCAAGAAGAGAGAGAAAATGTAATCCAATGTAATACAAATTAAGCTTAATGAGGTTCTAAAATCCTCCATAATCCTATTATTCTGACTAATAAAGATCAAGGGCCTAGTTTAAAAGCTAAACAAAAGAAAAATAGGAAGAAAAAGGTGCTCCGTACACGTCAAATAAATTCAGCTCGGTCGAGCAAGGGTAACTCGACCGAGCTAAAATTATTTCTATAAAAGAGCTTTAGAGGCAACTCTGACTCGACCGAGCTGAAGAGTGGCTCGAACGAGTGGAATTGTATTGCTCGGACAGAGGAAAAAGTCACGTTATAGATTGGAATGGCTCGACCGAGCATAAGGGTGGCTCGGTCGATCGAGCTAATGTAGCCTGCAACTCAAAATGTCTCCTGATCAAGTTTTAATGTCTGGTCAAACGAGCAGAGGTATGGCTAGACCAAGCAAAAACCATGCTCGACCGAGATGACACAATGGCTCGGACAGAGAGCTTTTACAATCATAAAGCTTCGTTGGCTCCGTCGAGCAGGGCTTTTGCTCGACCGAGCTATAGCTCCTCTTTGAGTACTCCGTTTTTCACTTCCGTTCTAAGCTTAAGTTTGTTGACCTTACTCCTTGCGGCATCTACGGGAACCTTTTCGGAGCCCGGTTAAACCCTTATTAGCCCCTACAAAACACACAAAAGTAAAGGTTGTTAACAAACACAGAAAAAAAATAACAAAATACGAGAGAGAACACCAAAAAAACCTTATTAAGAGATGAAGAGGGGAAAAACACAAAAAGTGGTAGAAATAAAAAGAAAAACTACTAAAAACAGAGCCAAAAAGAGAAGAAAAATACCTAAACACTAAACCTAAGAGTGAGATAAATCCCACTCACCAACTGGCATAACTAGAAATTATATATTTTCGGGACCAAGCACATATATTACCTCCATAATATATTGGAAAATTATCAATGGAAATCCTATATATTTTTAAATTTATCATTGGTAATCTTGAATTATTTTTATTTCCATTAGTAAGTTAGTAAACCTCAATTATTGTATCATTCTCAAACATGACCTTATAAAATTGTTAGTTATGTTAATAATTTGTTAAATTTTAGGTAGAGCCGGCAAAAATTGACACGACACGATAACACGGCACGAAATTAGCGGGTTTGGGTCAAAGATTTTGACACGATTATTAAGTAAACAGGTTGACACGACACGACACGATTACACTTGAATATTAATTTTATAGTGAAAAATTGAACTGACACGCTAACACGACCCGAACACGACACAGAATTAACGGGTTTGGGTCAAGGACTTTGAAACGTTTAAGTAAACGGGTTGACACGACATGTTTATTAAACGGGTCGGATTTGGGTTAGAGGGTTCAACCCGTTTATGTATGTGGGTCGACCCGAAATTGACATGACACGACACGATTGTCAGCTCTAATTTTAGGTTTTATTTTACATGGTCAAAGATCAACTCCATTTATTTTTCAGTAATTCGGTCAAAGTTTTTAGGATATATTTTGGCCCTTTAATTAGTTAAGTTTTGATTAATTAAATTACTCAAATAATATTAATTGAATTAAAACTTTAATCAATTAAAAATAGAGCCAATTAGAGCAAAATACGTATCAAAATAACCTTTTAAACATATTAACACACTTCTCAATAGGTCACATACCAAGATGAGAAGATATGGTGATACTTGGGATTATATTTAATATAAATAGTCAAAATTTAGAATCAATCTAAACATACCTACCAAAATTGAGATTATTTCAATATGTTTTTCCAAATCAAAAGTCCAATGCTTGATATTAAATCAAGGTCACATCACCGCATCGCGACCACATTATAATTTTTTTTTAGCTTACTAGTTACCATGATTGAGGTATTAGGCTGCAACGACCGCGAACCATCCACATTATCCTCAAATACTTTTGCGACCGTTACCGCAGTCGCAACCAAAACCGAGATATAAAACCATTGTCCAAAGTGATCAGAGTTTGCTGTGTCAACGCATAGTGTTGAATCCGAAACTGGCCCAAATCTTAAGATGTTTTTCTGATTTGATCTGAACTTTTTCGGATCTGAACTGAATTTTTCTGTACCGATCTGATATGACCTGAATTTTCTTAAGGAAGTTGAATAGCACCCAAAATATTTTGTAAGCAAAATTTTATGCATGCACCATATAAGCATGTCACATCGTTTTAACAAAATAATTATGCTTAGAACTAGATTCGAACTTATGACCATGTATAATTCACATAACATTATGCATTCTTGTCATTTATTAAGGGTGCGTTTGATTCATCTGAAATTTTCTAATATGATCAAAATTTTCTGATCTGATTTGAAATTTTTCTGATTATTTTCTGCTCTGATATGAATTTTTTGAATATGATCTGAATAATTTATTTGCTCACAAAATTTTTAGAAAGGGTATTCTTATATCATAGTTAACGTGTGTAAAACTTTGAGGAACTTTAGGATAGCTAATCTATTTATTTGGAATTAAATACTAAAACAGTAGATTTTTTTTTTTTGAGGGAAAAGGTTGGTTAAGATTAAATAGAATAGTAGTCACGGTACATCACATCAAAGATCCATAATGGAACCTCATCTAGCCAAACCTCATCACTAAAGGAAGTCATCGCCCAATTTGATATGCGATGTGTAACCTCATTACATTCTCTGATCTATAGCAAAACTCAAAGAAACACAACTCAAAAACATTAATCAAACTAACAATGTTATCAACTTAAAGTTGAGCTAGCTAAACTACTTCTAGTAATATCCTTTCGGATAGCTTTGATGATCACCTGGGCATCGCCTTCGAATATCCAAATTATAAATTCGATTAAAGTATCCAAACCAAAAAAAATTGGATTCAATAAATTAGCAAAAGATAAAAATATATCAATATAACTATTTTAAAAAATTAATTTATAGAAGTAGTAAATACAAATTGGAATCTTTTAAATTCACTTAAAATATGTAAATCTAAAAATTTGGTAATGAATTTTTTTGAAGGATAGTAATGATTTACTAAAACACTTAAACGATTATTATAGGACTTGAATAAAGCTTAAAACACAAATGACAACTGAGTGGCACGAGGTTGAGAACTAAAACACCCAAAAACAACCAAAATCACTAGATTTTGTTCCGGATTCACCCAATTGTGTCTAAAATCATGCAAATAAGTCCTATATTGATAACCTAAATGTTATAGGATATGATTACAACTTAGAAACTTGAAATCGATTGAATGGTGTGAAGATGGGAACGAAAACCCCAAAAGTTGCCCAAAAAATTACTAAACTCACTAGATTTCGTTCCGGAATGACCCTAATGTCTCTAGAATCATACAAATAAGTAATAAAATGTTTAAATGATTCGTTTCGGAATTACCCTAATGTCTCTAGAATCATACAAATAAGTACTAAAATGTTTAAATGAGTTATAAGATGCTCAAATGAATGAATAAAGATTGAAACGAATTTTTTTTTCGAAGATGGAAAAAATAGAACAATCCATATGCTCTTGATATATCATTTGTTTTACAATGTGGTTGTTTGCTTACTAAGATAACAATTTCTTTTTTGCAGTATTATGTGGATTGTCAATCTTCAAGTTATGATCAAAGCTAACTTGACGACACTAGAATTTCGTGGATGTGACAATTTTTCTAAAAATGTAGGGTGGACGCTATAATTGTTTGTCACTATGTATACTGAACCAATCTCTTGGGCTTTTTTTAAATGGAATTGGAGGAATGTCCACATTTTATACATCATGCATGATGAATTGTATTGGGAAATATTATTTATTATTTGGTCGTAGATATTGTAGCGAATTTTTGGTAAAAATATCATTTTCTTTTTGCCCCTATATATATATATATATCATATAGGTGCCATATATTTTTTTTTAGTTTTTTTTTTTTTTTTGAAAAAAAGAGGGCTTTATGGATATTTTAGAGAAAACGTCATCAAAAAATGTAAAATTTGGGTGGCCGTTATGAATGGTTTTATAGCAGTTCTAAAAAAACCGCAATAAAAGGTTTTAAAAATTCAAATTATTTTACCGCGCTGAACATAGCCTTTTATAGCAGTTTATGATGAACCGCTATAAAAATGAACTTTTATTAGCGATTTATGATCGCTATAAAAGTATCAAAACCGCTATAAAAGGTACACTTTTAAAGCGGTTTTTGAACTGCTATAAAGGCCTTGTATACTTTTAATAGCGCTGCGAATTATAACGTATTAAACCGCTATAAAAGGCATCAAAGAACCGCTATAAAAGGGACTTTTTGGCGTAGTGGAATATGTTATTTCTTAGTTATAATGTAGATTTTTCGTTTTTGTTTGCCTTTTCAAAATTCAATTTGGGCCAAGGATGGGAAGAATTGTTGAGTTTTAGTGTATTTTGACATTTAAGGACTTTTTTTAAGGACATGTAACTAGTTAGTTGCTTTCGTTTCAAACAATTTTTTTTTGGCTAGAAAGGATAAATATTTCACACATAGAACAACTAGACTCAAATTCTTAAAAGATTTCCATTTATGATTTATCAATTGTGTATATTTTGATTATATAAGTTTAGTTATTTGGATTGGATATGGATTTGAGAAATATTATTCGGATTGGATTGGAACAGACTCGATTGAGAACTTTTTGAATCGGACTCGAACTCAATTTTTCAAGTCCAATGTTTTTCCGGACTGGATCTAGATCTGGCCAAGTCCAATCCAATCCATCCAATTTACACCCTTATCAGACACCGACACTCATTGGATACACCTAAATATATGTGTCGGACACACCAATGTAACTCATGTGTCCAATATTTTTAGTTATATGGACACTTATGAGACACATATTGGACACTTATAGGATACATTCTAAACTTATTTTAAATTGAAACTTATATATTTAGTTTGAATGAGAATTTATATTATAATGTGTGAAGTGAGTTCATAAAAGTGAAATGTAAATCACGAACATCGTCGAATCTTCATTAAAATTAACTTTATACTAACAATCAAATTTTAAAAAAAATTCTTCATCATATATATTTCTAATTATTTAATATATATATATATATATATATATATATATATATATCTTTAATATATTTTATCTTTCCGTGTCCCCATATCCTTAAATTTTGAGTTAGCGTTTTCCCGTACGCGTATAGTACTAGTATCAGTAACCATTTTCATGCAACCTAGGTACACTTTTGTATCTCATAAATCATAATAGCATTATGATCGATGTAATATTAAGAAAAATCAGGGTCATACATCTCCGTAGTCTACATAAATATAATAATATTTCGAAAAATTGGAAATATAGTATAATTTGCAACAAAATTATTTGCAGCAAAATTATTTTCAATAAAATTATTTTGATTTATTGTGATTTAAAATAAATCGGAAAAAAAAATGTAGATATGATTTTATATGTTGGAAAAAGTAGGAAAACATTTTGAATGTGTTGAGAATATCTGGGGAAAAAAGTAGAATATTGGAAACCCGGCCTTTTATTTAGGGGGTTACTAAATACCGCCCGAAATTACTCAATACCGCCCGTATTTTCACCTAAACTTCCTATACTACCCTTACCCTAATTAAACCCTCCTATCCTCCATTTTATCTGAAAAAATTTTTAAAAAAAACTGCTTGTTTCTTTCACCCTCTCCTCCGTTCTTCTTGGTGCCTTTCCTCCATGAAAGCAAACCACCACCACCAGCAACCAGCAGCACCCCACCCCTTCGAAAATCAGCAACACCAGGCGACGACCAGCACCAGCAACCACCAGCAGCAGCGACGACCAGCAACGACTGCAGCAGCAGCAACCACCGGCAGCAGCGACGACCAGCAACGGCTAGCAGCAGCGACGACCAGCAACCACGAGCAATGCCTCCTCGAAAACGTCCAGGGAAGGAGGTCGCCGGCGCTTCGAAGGTAATTTCAGATCTCCTTTGTATTTTGGATTTTTTGCTGATTTTTCTTTTTTTTTTGCTGTGAATTGGAGATGAATTAGAGGTCGCTGTGAATTGGAGATGTGAATTTAGCATTTTTTGTGTTGATATATGTCAATTGGAGATGAAATTTTGGAGATGTTAATTTAGCATTTCTGATTTTTTCATTTTTTTTTATTTTCGGATTTTTTTCATTTTTTTTATTTTCTGATTTTTTATGTTTTTTTTGGGAATTTGATAAACTAATGTTAAATTTAGGGGAATTTTTTCAATTTTGTTGTGTTTAATTTGATTTTTTTGGAATTTTCAAAAAAAAAATTCCAATTTTTTGTGATTTTTTTGGGTGAATTTCTGATTTTTTATGATTTTTTTTGGAATTTTGAATTTATTTTTGTTTTTTTTAATTTTTGAATTTATTTCTCATTTTTTAATTCCAAAATATTCCCAACAAATTCTGATTTTTTTGGAAATTTTTTTTAATTCCAAAAATATCCGTAAAAAATTCTGTTTTTTTTTTTTTGGAATTTTCAATTTTTTTTTCTGATTTTTTTTGGGGGAGTTTATGATTTTTTTTTTTTGGTGTAATTTCTGATTTTTCTTCTTTTTTTTTATATTTAGATCTAATTAGAATTTTGATTTTTGATTTTTAATATATTTTAGATGTTTTTATGATTTAGTGTTAAATTTAGGGGAATTTTTTCAATCTTGTTGTGTTTAATCTGATGAACATTTGATGTATACACCGAATGGAGATGAAAAATCTCAAATTTAAATGTTTGAATGTTTAGGAATTAATTATTGTTAATTGGTAATTAATTGGAATTGTAAACTATAAACTAGCATTCTAGTTTTTAATTAGAAATTATAAACAACATTATTCTAAATTTTTTTTTATATAAAAAACTGGTGTAATTACTTATATACATTAATTATTAGTAATTATAACAAATTGGTCTAATTCTTGTTAATTAGAAAATATTGACTTTTACGATAATTATTCTTAATTAGTTGAACTGATTTTTCAATTACACTTAGCGTGCTGAGGACGACTCTTCCCCACGGCACCCTAACACACGAGGCATCCTGGCCTCTGCTAGGAGGAGGGCGGGCAAAGCGTCTCCATGTCAGGTCCATAATGCGTCTACTCAGGAAGGACGTTCAACTGATAGGGTCGGGGGTTCGAATGTGGACCAGTCTGAGTTAGAGGCGTATGAGCTTGAGGCAACGTTACAATCAGGGCCAGATCACTTCGACGATGAGTTCATTCCCGATGATCATTCGTCTACCGAGGAGGAGGGTGACAGGGATGAGGAGGTACACGGGGTGCGTAATGTCCGCAAGGGCAAGGGCGGGCGATTTGTTCGGTCTAAGGGGTCGTCTTCTTCTACTCGCGGACAACCGAAGAGGAAGACAGACGATTCTTGGGTGGTTAAGGAGGCTATGCCTGGGGGTCCGACAGATGGTTCCGTCATCCCGAGCTACGCAGCTCACATTGCCCGACATATATGGGATGGTGATGATAGGGGCGTGTTGGACGTTCGCACTCGACATCAGGCATGTTCGATGTTGATTGAGTGGGCGGATGAGTTTCGTGAGCAGGTGGATCCAACCAGACAACAAGTGGTTCGAACCAGAGAGCAGGTGGATGTTGGTCGGATTGTATCTGCAAGTGGGTTGCTTGACTTGCCCAGGCTATGTTACACACATATCGACGGTCCGCTAGTGTCGGCATTCGTCGAGAGGTGGCAGCCGGACACGAACAGCTTCCACATGCCGTGGGGGGAGATGTCTATCTTTCTCCATGATGTCGAGTTTATTATGGGCCTGCCTGCTGAGGGTCGACTTGTCGATGGTGTGAGCATGCGATTTCATAGCCTCGGCCAGGGCTATGCACCTATACATGACGTGGCCGAGATCCTCGGCGTGCCACAAGAAGCCATGAAAAGGGACGGGCAGTTCAAGAATGGAGGTGTCTATACGGAGTGCATCTTCAACCTGTGTCGAGCTGCAGAGGGACGGGTTGCTTCGACACGAGCCATAGGGTGGATGTTGCTCACTCTTGGATCCACGCTCTTTGTGGATAAGAGTGGTAGCCGGCTCAGTCCCGGCCTTATCACAGAGCTTATGGATGAGGATTCTGTTGGGAGGTACTCTTGGGGATCTGCGACATTAGCGTACTTGTATCGCCAGCTTGGCCAAGGCAGTCGACGGCGATGCAAGCAGTTGGCCGGGTGTCTAACGTTGTTACAGGCGTGGATTTATGAGTACTTCCCAGCTTTTAGGCCTAACCGAGGACGTCTGCCTCGTCGTATCGGGGATCCTAGTTGTTCTCAGTGGGATGTTCGTTTGGAGCCGAACAACCCCGCCCGCCTCGTCGCCATTCGTAACAGGATTGACAACATGACTGCTGACCAGGTAATATTTTAATTAATGTTTCTTTACTTTTTCCTAATTGCCTCGTTGTTATTAAACTGAATGTTTTTTGCACTCAACAGGTGTGTTGGTTACCGTTCGGGGATGACATCAGCACCCGTTGTCCTCGGACTTTGTTCACTGGGTTCATCCAGCACCAGTCCATCATTGAGCCCTACATGCCATACAGATGTCTTCGGCAGCTCGGCTTCATGCAGGGTATTCCCCCTCGCATCCCTACACCTATCTCGGCGTATCGGCCGGAGGATCCGAGACACTACTATGTCCAGTGGCCGCCTACATCGGTTAAGGACAGTTGGGACACTTTCCCCATTGCTAACACTCTTCATCCCTGTGCCTTAGCATGTTCGGAGTTCACAAACGCGACGCTGGACGGGTATGACACGTGGTTCGAGACGTATTCACACCCATACATCGTGAACGACAACGATCTGATCCTGAGCATGTAAGTAATTTGACACACCATATTTACTTTTTGAGGCTATGCACCTATACAATTTATACGTAAGCTAACAATTTCCTTTTTTCCTTTTTTACAGTGGATGTCCTCCATGTTAGAAAATTCGGAAGTGCTGTGGGATCCTTTCATTGATGAGCTTCCAGAACACATGGATAGACTGAGGTTGGGTCTCATTAGACTAAGAAAAGACTTTGATGACTACGAGACACGCGTTGGCATCCGACGACGTGCACCGAGACAGCGTCCACCAAGTTGGGGCCATCATCGCCAGTAGTTTTCATTTATTATTATTTATTTATTAATGTTCATTTGTAAATTATGCGTTTGTATATTTTTTTTGTAATTTTTATTTTTTGTTGTTTGTATATTTTTTGTTGTTTCTATATTTTTTGATATTTGTATGTAAACAAATGGGGTTTAATTTACGTCCTACGCTTCATATTTTGTATTTGTATTCTGATTAGATCTCGTCTTTGCCTTTTATTGAGTTTTATCCAAGGTAATAGTATTAAATATATTCATATAATAGTTACAACATTAAACACATGAACAAATTGACCTAATTACAACTATATTCATATAATAATTACAACATTAAACATATAACAGTTACAGCATTAAATATATTCATATAATAGTTACAAATTCTGAGCAAGTCTCATCCATTGTGCTACTCTCCTGGTGTATAATGCATCCCATCCTTCGACGGTTTGTGTATGCACAAAGTTCCAATAGTTTGCAACGGGCGGAATCGGGGAATCATGACTGACATGTAATCGTATGTAGTGCGCATAATTTTGCATGTAGGCAATATGAAGTTCACTCGTAGGAGCCGTGCTGAGTTGCGGGACTCTCGTCGGCAATACTGTACAACATTGTCCAATCGATCGGTCATTCCCATACGAGTACAACATGATGGCGCAATGATATAGATTTGCAATCGGAAATAAGTCGAAAACGACTTCCATCCAATGGTTAGCATCGCATCTGCCACCTTCCCAAGAGATACGTGTAACGGCTTCAATGACGTGCTGCTGCCCTCCATAAATAGCTGCGTAATCAGCAATGTTTGCCCCAAGTTCATTTGCGATGATTCTTCTAGCCATAAGATAGTTTTCTTGTCCACCGTGAAAAACATCAGCCACACAACGAAACCCACAATTTCCGTCTGCTCTTACATCAGTCCACCCCTCCATAAACGGCAATATCAAATGGGGAACGCTGTCATAGTAAGGAAATCGTTCCCTTGTTATGTGACCGCTACCACCTACAATAATAAAACATATTTAGCAAATAATTGCATCGACTACTTAATAACTAAATTCAAATAAAATATGATCATTACCTTCAGCATGGGATCCTGAGTTTTCTCCCACAGAAGAGCCCGTGTTTCTCGAACGACGCCCATGGCTTGTCGAAGCATGCTCAAAAAAACTCCGATCTCGTCGAGTAGACGAGCTCTTCAAAAACACATATTACGTTCGACTTAATTAATATTTTTCAATTATTAATTAAATTGACCTAATTTTTCAATATAGTTAACAAAATCAACTCTAATTAAATTGACCTACTTCCAGCAAAAAAAAAAAAAATGGAAAATCACCTGGTACGGAGGCCTGCCCCTAACATTGGTGTTGGTCTCTGGCTCTTCCAGCGAGTCTGTATCTTGGAAGATATTTTCATGCATAACTCGGGTTGCACGCCTGACATAGTCAGAACCTCTCCGTTTAACTTCTTCGAACAACGAAGACAGGTGGTCGGCTTCTTCCTCGTCGTCATTGGCAAACTCTGGGATGTCATTGCCTTGACCAATAGTTAGTGTTTTCCAAAAGTCGTGGATCTCTCTCAAATGTATACCTGTGCGTTGTTGTACTAACGCTGCAATCTCACATGCACACGGGATCCCACAGGTGGATCGCAACACACAACCACAACGATCATGGACCTCGTCGGCTAACTCCCTCATCCGAGTATGCTCTTTAAGCAGTAGATCCATGCAGTGGGAGCTAACACGACTGACAAGCATGCTGAACAACAACTTATTCCTAAACCTTGCGCCCTGTCTGTTCATTGATGTTTCCAGATGATACTTAATTTTATCATGCTGCTGCTCAACCATTGCATTTGCTCGCCTAAACAGATTTTCAATTGAGTTGGTAGAGGTGCCAAGCCAACCTTTCAGCACTGAATTTTGAAGTGGATTGTTTTTATAATGGTGTTATGTATGAGTGAGGTTTTGTTTTTTAAAATTTTATTATTAATTTTTTAAAACCAACCACACCATTTTGACAAGTGGAAGAAGGGGGAAGTGATCCACCATCCATGTGAAACATGAGGCATGGCATTATTATTTTTTTTTTAATAAATTGTAAGTAGGAAAATTTAATAGGTGAAATTTTTTTAAAAATAATAAAGGAAAAAAAATTAGTAAAGATGTAATTATAGATGTAAAAATTAAAAAAAAAGTAAAAAGAAAAAAGAAAAAAATAAATGCAATAACAATAATAATGGGAGGGGGGGACGTGGGAGGGGTAAGAGGGGGGGGGGGGGGCACATGGGAGTGGGTAGTGGGAGGGGTAAATGGGAAAATAAGGGTAAATAGGAGGGGTAGTATAGGAATTTTAGGTGAAAATACGGGCGGTATACGGTAATTTCGGGCGGTATTTAGCAATCCAGTTTATTTAGCAACAGAATTAAGCAAGCGGTCAACTGGTCAAGTATATATGAGTAATTTCTTTTCTTTAATATAAACTCCATATCTCTTTCTATATCTCTCTATCTCTGTGTTCATTGTTATTATATATAATAATATAATAATACTCCATTATTCTTTAATTTCTTATTCTTAATCTTTCAACAAAACTCAGGTGCTCTTCAATCTTTTTTTCTCTTCTTCAATCATCTTCAATTCAAAAAAAAAAAAAAAGAATGATAGAAATCCTATCTAGCTACTTGAATTATTGCATTGTGAATTTGTGATTATCAATGTGTATCTTTATTTAAACTTGCTTATTGTTTAATTTTTTATTTTTTTTTCGTTCGTAATTCTTGAAGTTTTACTGAAAATCACTACGTTCTGTACTCCATTAATGGAGTTTTAATAATAAAAATTCATTGGGTTCACTACATGATAGTTTTAATGGAGTTTTTAGTTGTCTGAAATCAATTTTAGTTTTAATCCATTTTTTTTTTTTTTGTGCGTCTCCATTAATGGACACAGAAATAACTTGTCCTTATTTGATTCCCGATTTTATTAATACTTTGTCTGTATTCGATTAAATTACTCTTATCTTCTTCTTTTTATCTTTAAACTGTCTTTTTCTGTCTTTTTTTTTTCTGGAAAATCACAACAATATGTACTCCATTAATGGAGTTTTAATGAAAATTCATTATTGGGTTCAGTACATTATAATCAGTTTTTAATGGAGTTTTAGTTGATGATATACTCCATTAATACTCCAATAATAGTACTTGTTGTCTGAATTCAATAATAGTTTTAGTTAATTATCTTTCTTTGACCTCTCTCGGTCTCTTGATCTCTCATACGTTCTTCACCGGCCGCCGTCGCCGTCGCCATTAACACCGAGTACCAACCACGCACTCTTTCTTTGAACTCCCTGCCTGCCTCTCTCTTTCTATGGCTTTGAATTTCTGGGTTGAGCGTCTCAAATTGAGCTTTAATTTCTGGGTTTATGGGATGTTTATGGGTTTGGGTTTGAGGTTTAATTTCTGGATTTATGAGTTCGGGTTTGGTGTTTAATTTATGGGTTTATGGGTTCGGGTTTGGGGTTTAATTTCTGGGTTTATGGGTTTGGGTTTTGGTGGTTGTGGTGGGTCCGCTGCTTGAATTAGTGGTGTTGGTGGTGTTTGGTTAATTGGGGAGTTTTCATGGAGTTGGATTAGTGGTGACTGGTGAGGTTCAGTTATGGTGGCAGACTGGTGAATGTGTGGTGGCAGACTGGTTAATGAGGAACTGGGAAACCTACTAAGGGAGGTTTTTTTTTTTTTTTTTTTTTTTTTTTTTTAAGGACACTAAGGGAGGTTGAGGGAGGAGATCACATAAACATACTTATAAGATTTATTAAAATAAATTAATGCTATGTTTCGATACAAATATTTCATTAGAAATGATGGATTTGGGCCAAATTATATTTTTGTCAAGTAACAAAAATTGGATTTGATCTAATTTCCAACCTAAATTTTTGACAAGTAAATGTTGTGTATTTCAAATACTTAACAATACCATATTATTTAAAATTAAAAACAACCCAATCATATAATTGTCATTTAAATTGTAACATTTCAATTTTATAATTTGAAATGAATTTCACATTTTCAAACACTACCTTAGTTTATTTGAAATTACTTTAATTAATTCAAATTTATTACAATTAATAATCATAATTAGCCTATTGCAACTTGTTATAATAGGTGAATTAAACTCACTCACCTAAATTTAGCTTACATGATAACAAAGTCGTATTAAACATGCTTAATTTATTATTATTTTTTTTGGACGAGCTTTTCTTTTGATTTTTTTTTTGTGGGGTTCTAATAATTAAGAAATTGTTACAGGGGTTGAGTGAAAAGAAATAATATTATGGGACCTAATCTAAGGCAAAGGTTGGATACACCAGACGCACCGGCAGCTGTTGCAACGAGTCCTACTATGTTTAATTACTCACCTGTCTCCCTCAAAAGTATATACTTGATCCTATGTACTTTTATTTCATCCTTTTTGGCCCCAAAAAAAATCTAATGCTTATACATCATTGATTAATAATGCATGAGAATTCACTACTTCATTGTGTATAAACACTCAGTATATTCATTATGAAGTTGTATATTTTCATTGATCATAGTAATTTTTGTGCAGAAGACCTAGTGGAGCCTATAAAAGAGGGATCATTGTATGAGATTGATCACTCAAAGCTACCTACTGATACCCCTGAATCGCTTCGTTCTGCTCGTGTTGTTTGGGTAAGGAAGATGGATCCCAGTCTGAGTTTTGTGTTACTTATTGCTTTTATGCTACGTTGAATACAAAAACTAGATTTTGATACATATTTGTCTTAATTTTAGCTTTATTTGTATAGCTTTTATCTACTTTGTTTGCATTTATATTTTTTTGTTTCCTATGGTACAAGTTGTGATCAGTTATGTGATGAACAATTTTGGTTCATCTGTGTGTGTGTATATATATATATGGGAATATGGCTGATTTGTTTGTGATATGTTAATGATCACTGTTGGTTTATGAGTTTTGTTCATAGGGTCGTTTTAAAGATTTGGGACCCAATTCTAACATAAAAATTAGGTCACATTCCCTCGTGAATAATTAAGATGGGAGATCTAAATGAAATATTAAATATTAATTATTTAAATACAGGTCAACGGGTTTTTTTATTAAAGTTGATAAATACAAGTGATTTTAATATAAAATAAAACACTTAAAACAATATTGGGACCTAATACAAGTGATTTGGGAGCCCTTGTATATTGGGGCCGTGTGTAGTGTGTTGTTTGACGCTTTGCACACTACACACGGCCCTTGGCCTTTATTGTATACTTTGTAGCTTTTATCTACTTTGTTTTACTTGATTGCATTTATCTTTTATGTATCTTATTGTGATCAATCTTGGTTCATGTGTGTGTGTGTGAAATTTGTAGAAGATGTGTTGGTGATCACTAATGTTAGTTTATGTGTTTTTTCATTGATCTTGTAAGGTAACTGCAATATCTGGGCTGAATGTGACAGTAATGTATCCTAACACCCGATCTTTAGCAGCATGCCATGACAATGCTCAAGGAGTAGATTTTTCTTACCTTGGATATGAAAAGTATGAATTGGGGTCAAACTTTACTCAAATGTTTAGGCGTCGAATCTCGGTTGATGAATTTAAGGAGCATATGCATTTGAAATATTTTTGGTTAATATATTCCTCAACTATTGAGCAGCCGATAGCAACAAATGAGTATAAGATTAAGCATGGGACATATTATTATTCCGGTCTCCAAGATAGAGAAATCCAAACTTGGATTTCGAAAAAGCGTATGACCTGTGGTCCAAATGGCGGGCTTGATGAAAGGAAAAGTTTAAAATCCAACGATTTCAAAGCCTGTAAGCAAAAGGAAGAATGCCACAAAACTGACAAGGGTAAAGAATTAGTCATCGATGAATACACGAGACAACATAATAAGCGTGGTAGACCTCCCTTTTCTCAAAGCAATAAGAGTAAACATGCTTTTAAGAAAAGAGCCACTGAGGCTAAATCTGAATCCGGGGAAAACAACGACAACAATAAAAAATGTTCTAATGAAAGATGGCCAAAAAGAAGGTAACACATACAAGCTAAGAGTGCGTTCGACATGATTTTGGTTTTTCAGTTTTGTATTATTTAAAAACTAAAAACAATTTTCAGTTTTCAATTTTAAGATTTCTCAAAACTGTTTCATTTTGTTTTGAGTTTAAATCTTGTATCATCAATAAGTTTTAACTTATTATTAAAATGTTGTTGTTGTTCTTAATATTTTTTCATTTTCATCTATTTCATAAAAAAAAGCATATATAGTAAAAATAAATTTATTGATTGAATAAGATTATAATCAAATTCAAAGGACCGAGAAGAAATTATCAATATAAAAATGTCAAATACAATATAATGTAATATATTGTTTTTAAGAGAGAAATATAATGTAATAAAAGAGAAATTAATGCTTGTTAGAGATGAGAAGGGAAATTGCCCAATTTTATTTAAAACAAAACCTAAAACAAAACTTAGAAAACACCTTTTTGGTGTTTTTGCTAAAACTGTTTTAGTTTTCCTAATGTTATTAAAAAGTTGTTTTTTAAAACTATTTTGCCAAACAAAGTTTTGTTTTATTTTGGTTTTAAAAACAAAAAAAAACCCAAAACCAAAGTGGTGCCGAATGCACCATAAGTGATTGATTTTGAAGTCATTAACTAACCGCTTACCACTTGTAGAGTCTTGCTAATTTGTTGGTATAATTGTATGTAGGTATGATGATGCTACAATGATGTTGGCACAGATTTTAAGGGAAAATAAAGGATATCATGACAACCCAATGTCTCGTAAGGACCTAAGGAGAGAAGCGAAAAAAAGGATTGGTGATACGGGTCTGCTTGACCATCTACTCAAGCACCTTGCAAACCAAGTGATTCCACTTGATAACATGGAACGACTTCGTAGGAGGTGTGATGCTGAAGGTATGATGGAGTATTGGCTTGAGAGTGCCGATCTTGTTGACATCAGGAAGAAGGCTGGTGTTGTAGACCCTTTCTGGGTCCCACCTCCTGGATGGAAGCTAGGGGATGCCGTTGCTGTCTATGACTGCCACTATCTTAATGAGATTAAGGTGCTTAATAAGAAACTTAGCAGTATGAAAAGGTAATTCATGATGACTTGTATCTGTTTACAATAGGAAATCAATTCGTCTTCCTCTCGATCTCTCTATGAGACAACCTGACTTATTAATACATAAAAAGAAAGAAATTTTGAAGTTCGATGATTAACATGATTATAGCTGGTCTTTTACCACTGTCTAAAAAACTTTTTTTTTTTTTTTGAGGGTATGCAGCGAAATGGAAGAGCTAAAGAAAGCCAATGATAAAGTTAAGCAACCAAATATTGAGATAACGTTAGATAATGCACAGTCTTCTGGAAGTGTTAGGACTAATAATATGAGTAAGAAGGTCAATGTTGAATTGCTTAATCGATGGCGAAATAAGCATTGGTGACATCGTAAGAGTTAAGTTTAACATGTTTTGTTTTTACTCCTATATAGGAAATTATTGAAGCTTTGATGAAGAAGAAAGTTCGTTTGCAGGAGCAACTAGAAAGAATTTCATTATATTTGTTGGACGTGGAGGTTTGTGATATACTTGCATTGGAGGCCAATCTTATATGCATTATCAATTTGAATAGCTAACCATGTGTTAAAATTTTGATTTGAGGCTAAATAAAAGCTAACTGTTACATCTATATAATAATTTAAGAACCTAAATTGATGAGAGGACTCCAAACCTTTAATAAAGCACTCATATAAATACTAATTTAATTTATTTTTATTTTGTTTTAAAAAAAAACTTCCTATTATAACTGCCTCAACACATACATACAATAGATTCTTCAAAATAATAACAACAAAAGTTAATCAAAATAATAACTACCATAAATAAACTAGGATTTTTTGCTTTGAATAATACAACCTTTCAACGATTTGCAAAGAATAACTTTGCATATTTTCCACAAAATAAATTCACAGTAATAATAAAATAAAATTCATATAATTCACAAAAAAAAATATATAAAATATGATAATACAACTTTCTTGACCATATACAAAAAAAAAAATCATTAAAAATATTCATCTATATATAATTTAAGAGACTATTTGATTGTGAGTCCTCCAAACCCTCAAATGGGGCATCACATTAATCTACTTTTTTTTTATTAAAATAAACCTCAAAATATAACTACATAACCTAAAAAGACACACCCCTTAAAAAAACTCTACCAAGACGCACAAAAAAAACCCTTCATAACATAACTTATCTAACCTACAAAGACACATCCTCTAGAAAAATAATAGACCTTACAAAGACACAAAAAAAAAATCAAAATCAAAGGAATATACATAACTTTCTTAACCTATAATAATTAAAGAAAATAAAATTCATAAAAGAAATCTAAACAAATAAGATAATTATATAGCACCACAACTAATTGACTCGGACTTTTTAACAATATTTATTAAGGAAAAAAATTGTTAAAAGTATGACAATAAAACACACTAGACAAATGAAATTTTATATCTATTGATAAATGTAAGACTAAATATATTTAAATATACCTGATGCATTAGCACTGGTTCACTCTAGTGTACTATAATTACTTTGACACCTTATTATATTCATTGAATAAAATGCTTGTTAGTTTATGATTACGTAAAATCCATCAGCAAGTCCAATTAAATTCTTAGGCTTGTTCTTCTAGACTAAATTAAACTGAACTAACTAAAAATAAGTCTAAAAAAAGCACCTTACTGACTATCATAGGAAAATAAAAATTTGCATATACAAGTATGTCGAAAAGCATTATCTTAAGATTTTTTTTTATTTCGGATTGAACTTAAAGTAAGTCATGACAAAAAGGCTTTACACTATTGATTTTGTCAAAAAAAAATAATTCTTCTTCATTGTTGAACAGCTTAACATGGATTCAGATTCTGATGAAGGTGAAGACATGAAAAAAGCACTTGTAACACATGAATCTACAACAACAACAAATGAATTTGGTGAAATTGAAACCAAGGATGAAGCGAGGGAAAGTGGGAGTTCGACATTAGAACTCAAACCTTACACTCCCCTAGATGACCACAAGGACAACACATGGTTGTCTGAAATGGATCAATTAGGGTCGGAGGACTACCATTTATTGTTGGCCTATCTACCACAACTCTAGGACGACATTAACATCATATAGTTCAATCACTATATATGTGATGTAAGGAACGCAAGAAATCCTTTATATTTTTTAGACTAAGTTTAAACAATATTATTCTTACAACATTATTCTTATTGTGAATGTCCTAGAATGTTTTTAATCCACTTTAAAATAGTTAGCATTTTAGCAAATTAGATTTGATTACTATAGTTGTTAAAATTTCTTAGGCTATCAATTCATACAATCTTAGATCTTAATAATTGCAATGGCAGACAAGAATATTTAGTATTTATCTTTGTTTTCATATAGTAAACGGATTAGTATTTTTTTTTATTCTTATTTCTATGTTACAAACTTATAAATTTATTTTAGTTTATCTCTATTACATAAGCCACGGGGGAGCTATGGTGTCCCCCCAAAGAAAAGTCTAAAATGCTTTTGCATTTTTTAAAAAAATACAATCTATATAATTAAGGAAAGTTCATACAATTTTTTTATATTTTTAAATAAAACTAATACAAAATACATAATTCAAAAAAATAAAATAAAAATATGTAAATTTATATTTTTTAATTCTCTACAAATTGATACCCATAATGATATATTCGTTGACATATTTTTTTTTCACCTTTTGATTACAATGAAAATTTGGCAGTAGAGAAAAATATATAGTGGATCAACATTTTCTTTGTCCATTTTTTATGAAAGAAATTCAATGTGCATATTATTTTCTGATATTTATACTATCAAAAAATGGATGAGAACCCATACTTAAACTTTATTTCTTTATTGATTATTTTACTATTGTATAAAAATTATAAAAAATGTTGTCGTACATATACAACTTGCATAAAAAAAATTATAATAGCATTATGATCGATGTAATATTAAGAAAAATCAGGGTCATACATCTCCGTAGCCTGCGTAAATATAATAATATTTCGAAAAATTGGAAATATAGTATAATTTGCAACAAAATTATTTGCAACAAAATTATTTTCAATAAAATTATTTTGATTTATTGTGATTTAAAATAAATCGGAAAAAAAAATGTAGATATGATTTAATATGTTGGAAAAAGTAGGAAAACATTTTGAATCTGTTGAGAATATCTGGGAAAAAAAGTAGAAAATTGGAAACCCGGCCTTTTTATTTAGCAACAGAATTAAGCAAGCGGTCAACTGGTCAAGTAATTTCTTTTATTTAATATATACTCCATATCTCTTTCTATATATCTCTATCTCTCTGTTCATTATTCTTTAATTTCTTATTCTTAATCTTTCAACAAAACTCAGGTGCTCTTCAATCTTTTTTTCTCTTCTTCAATCATCTTCAATTCAAAAAAAATAAAAGAATGATAGAAATCCTATCTAGCTACTTGAATTATTGCATTGTGAATTTGTGATTATCAATGTGTATCTTTATTTAAACTTGCTTATTGTTTAATTTTTTATTTTTTTTCGTTCGTAATTCTTGAAGTTTTACTGAAAATCACTACGTTCTGTACTCCATTAATGGAGTTTTAATAATGAAAATTCATTGGGTTCACTACATGATAGTTTTAATGGAGTTTTTAGTTGTCTGAAATCAATTTTAGTTTTAATCCATTATTTTTTTTTTTTGTGCGTCTCCATTAATGGACACAGAAATAACTTGTCCTTATTTGATTCCAGATTTTATTAAAACTTGTCTGTATTCGATTAAATTACTCTTATCTTCTTCTTTTTATTTTTAAACTGTCTTTTTCTGTCTTTTTTTTTTCTGGAAAATCGCAACAATATGTACTCCATTAATGGAGTTTTAATGAAAATTCATTATTGGGTTCAGTACATTATAATTAGTTTTTAATGGAGTTTTAGTTGATGATATACTCCATTAATACTCCAATAATAGCGCTTGTTGTCTGAATTCAGATCAATAATAGTTTTAGTTAATTATCTTTCTTTGACATCTCTCGGTCTCTTGATCTCCCATACTTTCTTCACCGGCCGCCCCCGCCGCCGCCATTAACACCGAGTACCAACCACGCACTCTGTTCAAGAAATTGAGCTTTAATTTCTGGTTTTATGGGTTGTTTATGGGTTTGAGGTTTAATTTCTGGGTTTATGGGTTCTGGTTTGGGGTTTAATTTATGGGTTTATGGGTTCGGGTTTGGGGTTTAATTTCTGGGTTTATGGGTTCGGGTTTGGGGTTTAATTTCTGGGTTTGCTTGAATTGAATTGCTAGTGTGTCTGTATATATGGTATTTTAGTTCCTTAAATTAGCTTGCTAGTGATATTATGGTCGTAAGTACTAAGTATTGCCTAAGTGGTTGGGGTTTGGGTTTTCTTGAATTATATTAACTCTTATTTGCCTGATCTGAGGAGATCCGGCCTGACTTGACCTAATTAAGTCTGACTTGATTATATCTTATTAAATTTAACTTGACATGTTCAAACCAGATAAGTTCTGAAACCTAATAATTTTTTTTTGAAGATAACGCACCCGTATTACTCTTGATTATACCTAATTTGAACTTATTACAATTGATTAAACTTGATTTTAACTTACCTTGATAGGTATGAACTGATTTGAACTGAAATTTCTATTTAAACACCTTTTATGAGTACTATATAAGTATATAATTTTCAATTACTCTGCAATTTTAAATCAAAATAAAAAAGTTATGTTAGGCGAGTAAAGGCTACCAAGTTGTCACATCATAAAAATAGCAGTATTGCAATGTGCCAGCTAATGTTAGCTCATGATCTACATTAGTATTAGTATATATCTGTATATATATATATATATATATATATATATATGAAAGATGCTTGAAGCAGTGATTATTATAAGTATTATTTCATAGAAAAAAAGTTTAATCCGAAAGTCGGCATTTACATCAACCGATCTAACTATTAGCCTGTTATGTTCGTTGTTTGTTTCTTGCTTTATATGGCCTGGTTTGTGTTTTGTTTCTTGGTTCTTGATTGCATGCATGCATCATGCATGTGTGTAAAATAGGGTTAGGGTTAGGGTACGGTTAGGGACTTAGGGTGTTTTAGATTTTTCGAAGGGACATCATAGATCTTCTTTGCCTTAAATAATATAATAAATCTTGCTTACCCGTGATTGTGATGATCAATCAGGGGCTTCAGAAGAGATGGATTTCCAAATGTACTACCACAATGATACGGATGACAATAATTATGATAACTTTTTATCATCATTGCCGGATTTGCCGCCGCTGCCATCACCACCACCACCATCATTCTATGATCAAGTGTGGTGCAACACTAACTATGATCTCTTCATCACCATCGCTGTCGCTTCCAACATCATCACCACCACCATCATATGATGAAGAGTGCTACAACAATGCTGCAAACAACAATAACTATGATCAGTTTTCACCACTACCACCACCACGATTATCCGATGATCAAGTGTGCTACAACAAGAGATTCGCTCCTACTGTTTTCTATAATTTCTCCTCTCCTCAACTTTCGGTAATTATATTCTTCTTATTAGGGAAATTAATCGATTTAAATTATGATCATAAAATTGCATTTATTGTGTGATGTATGTGCCGAATTGTTTGGTTCATTTGTATAAGTTTAAAGAATGAATTTTTATCTAAATTATATAAGTTGTATGCCTAATCTATGCGTATATAATTATATTTATGTAATCTAATTTGTATGCATAACATGATACTAAAAGTTGGAAAAATTTATTGTCCATACACTATAATGTTAGTGGATTGATTTATTGCATTTCAGTCATGTAATAAGATAGTGCGTAATTTATTCTTGAAACTATGTGTTGACTTAATCATTGATAAGGACTTCTGATGATTAAAGCTCAATCATAATAGGCAAGCAATGAGTATAAAATTTTAGAGCATGCATGTCTTGATTTGTTTAAATTATCCAAGATTGTATTTTTAATTATATATAATTACCACTTGGAATTAGGTTTTTATGTGAAATTTTGGAACTTTAAACTAAGATATATTTTGTTAAAAGTGCATAAGGGGCCGATTTAAGTGAATAATTTATGGATTTGCTATATCTTTTTTTTTTTTGCATGGGTTGTTAAATGAGATAATTTATGGGATGTATTTTGTTTCCATGTAATTTTTTTCTTTTCTTTCTTGATCGCATGCATGTGCGTCTATAATAGAAATTCTTCAGTAGGTCTTCTATGCAACCGGCCACACATGAGAAAATGCATGTAATCATACTACAATAGTACGTAAACACTCCTACAACTGTATTATTAATTTTAAATCCACAAAATTAAAGAAAATTGTGGTGCATTTTAAGTTATTAGATGATTAATGTAATCATCCTATGATCTTACTACGAATTTTAAATTTTAATATTATGATAATATAGATGTATCACCGTATCGGTGCATTTGTAGCGGTTCATTTAATATATATGATTGGAAAAAAATGCCAATTTTTGTTCTCTCTCCTAATGTGATAGAATAGGGAAATAAGATAATGACAAATTGAGATAGAAGTTGTATGCTGCATGTGTTGATTGACTGATTAGCGCTTAATTTTTCTTTTTAAAATATGTGGCCACACCATTAGTTGATGGTGTGGCCAGCCACATATAAGAATTTGCTGAAATTCTTATATATATACGGATGTATGCAACATCAAAGGGTAATTTTCCATAATGATCATATGTTTAATACATCAATAATGATTTTCGGATCGGGTTGAAAGCATGTTGGGTTGGGTTAAGAGCAGGTTGTATTAAACGGGTTTGGGGTATTTTTTTGTTTTGTTTTGTTTTGTTTTTGCATTGTCAAAATCCATTATTTACAAGTCAGGTTCATTGCGTTTCTTAGATCGGATCAAAAAATAATAACTATACGTCAAATGTTTGAGACGTTTGCTATAAAAGAAGAAATAATTGTCAATTTAAATCACTTTATTCCGTTATCTTATATCAAATATCTTGATTGATGTATTACCAAAGTTAGTACAATAGAGCAAATATGACTTATTACTTATTTATCATTGATTAGTACACGCAGCAGCATAGTAAGCTTGGTAAATCTCCCTCTTTTCAAAGCAACAAGAGCAAACAGGCTCCTTAGAAAAGTGCCACTGAAGCTAAACCTGAATCCGAGGAAAACAACGACAACACTAAAAAATCTTCTATTGAAGGATGGCCAAAAACAAGGTAAAACTTACAAGCTAAGTGATTGATTTTGAAGTCATTAACTGGTTACTTACCACTTGTAGAGTCTTGCTAATTTGTTGGTATAATTGTATGTAGGTATGATGGAGCTGCAAAGAAGTTGGCAGATGTTTTGAGGGAAAATAAACGATATCATGACAACCCAATGTCTCGTTTGAAGCTAAGGAGAGAAGCGATAAAAAGGATTGGTGATACGGGTCTGCTAGACCATCTGCTCAAGCACCTTGCACACCAAGTGATTCCATTTGATAACATGGAACGACTTCGTAGGAGGTGTGGTGATGAAGGTATGATGGAGTACTGGCTTGAGAGTGCCGATCTTGTTGACATTAGGAAGAAGGCTGGTGTTGTAGACGCTTTCTGGGTCACACCTCCTGGATGGAAGCTAGGGGATGCCGCTGCTGTCTGTGACTGCCACTATGCTAATGAGATTAAGGTTCTTAATAAGAAACTTAGCAGTATGGAAAGGTAATTCATGATGACTTGTATCTGTTTACAATAGGAAATCAATTCGTCTTCCTCTCGATCTCTCTATGAGACAACCTGACTTTTTAATACATAAAAAGAAAGAAATTTTGAAGTTCGATGATTAACATGATTATAGTTGGTCTTTTACCACTGTATAAAAAACTTTAATTTTTTTTGAGGGTATGCAGCGAAATGGAAGAGCTAAAGAAAGCCGATGATAAAGTTAAGCAACCAACTATTGCGATAACGTTAGATAATGCACAGTCTTCTGGAAGTGTCAAGACTAATAATATGAGCAAGAAAGTCAGTGTTGAATTGCTTAATCGATGGCGAAATAAGCATTGGTGACATTGTAAGAGTTAAGTTTAACATGTTTTGTTTTTACACCTATATAGGAAATTTGTGAAGCTTTGATGAAGGAAAAAGTTCGTGTGGAGGAGCAACTAAAAAGAATTTCATTCGATTTGTTGGACCTGGAGGTTTGTGATGTATATACTTGCATTGGAGACCAATCTTATATGCATTATCAATTTGAATAGCTACCTGTTATGGCTAAAATTTTCTCCTTGCAGGGTGACGAAGCTTGTTAGCAGAACCAGGACACCTAGGAAGGGGATATCCTCTTAGGATTGTGGATGGTGATTTTGTCAGCAGTCGGTTAGGCATTGTTCGTTTCCCATGGAGCTGTAACAATAACCCAGGCTAAGCAAGCTTCTTTATAAATAGGGCATTTAGGGTTATGAAGAGGAGATACGCAATTCAGTAGTGAAAAAACAGAGCTAATATTCATCCTTTTCTTCTTCATTGCAATTCATTCAATACTTTACATATCTTACTTTAGTATAAGCAAAAAGATTGAGTGTCATCTATAAACAAATAATTAAATAGTAAATTGGTGGACTCATAGCTACCCGCGGTTTGTCACCTATTTAAAGGTTTTCCGCGTCACCATCCTCGTGTGTGCTTGCTTCTTGTTTTTCTCTGTTTATTTTCTGTAAACACAGTACAATACATCGATCCAACCACGAACTAGTCGTAGTCGAATCAGCCAACTCGCATAACGTGTAGATTTTGGCATAAACACTAACCATGTGTTAAGATTTTGATTTGAGGCTAAATAAAAGCTAATTTATTGTTACATCTATATAGTAATTTAAGAACCTAAATTGATGAGAGTACTCCAAACCCTCAATTAAGGACTCACATTAATCCTATGCATATTTTCCACAAAATAAATTCACAGTGTTAATAAAATAAAATTCATATAATTCACAAAAAAAAAAATGATAATTTAACTTTCTTGATCATATACCAAAAAAATCATTTAAGAACCTAAATTGATGAGAGCCCTCCAAACCCTCAAAGGAGGCATCACATTAATCTACTTTTTTTTATAATTAAAATAAACTTCCAAATATACTTACATAACCTAAAAAGACACTCACCCTAAAAAAAAACTCTACAAAGACGCACACAAAAAACATTTTCCAAACATAACTACCTAACCTACAAAGACACACACACACACAAAAACCATCAAATGAATATACATAACTTTCTTAACCTATAATAATTAAAGAAAATAAAATTCATAAAAGAAAACTAAAAAATAAGGTTATTATATAGCACCATAACTAATTGGACTTGGACTTTTTAACCATATTTATTAAGGAAAAAAATTTGTTAAAAGTATGATAATAAAACACTAGATAAATTAAATTTTATATTTATTGATAAATGTAAGACTAAATATATTTAAATATAACCGATGCATTAGCACCGGTTCACTCTAGTGCACTATAATTACTTTGACACCTCATTATGTTCCTTGAATAAAATGCTTGTTAGTTTATAACTACGTAAAATCCATTCGCAAGTCCAATTACATTCTTAGGCTTGTTCTTCTAGACTAAATTGAACTGAACTAACTAAAAATAAGTCTACAAAAGGACCTTAGTAACTGTCATAGGAAAACAAAAACTTGCATATACAAGTATGTCGAAAAACATTATCCTGATATTATATATTTGTTTATTCTTTCGAACTAAAACGAAAGCAAGTCCTGACAAAAAAGGCCTTACACTATTGATTTTGTCAGAAAAAATAATTCTTCTTCATTGTTGAACAACTGCTAACATGGATTCAGATTCTGATGAAGGTGAAAATGCAAAAATGAGTGAAGACATGAAAGAAACACTTGCAACACCTAAATCTACAACAACAACAAATAAATCTGGTGAAATTGAAATCAAGGAGGAAGCGAGGGAAAGTGGGAGTTCGACATTAGAACTCAAACCTTGTAGTCGCCTAGACGACCACAAGGACAACACATGGTTGTCTGAAATGGATCAGTTAGGGTCGGAGGACTACCATTTACTGTTCGCCTATCTACCACTACTCTAGGACGACATTGACATCATATAGTTCAATCACTAGCATAGTACCCGTGCGATGCACGACTTAAAAATCTTAATATTAACATTGTAAATAGTAATATAAGATTTACACAATTCATTATTTATGTGAAATATTTCATTTTTTATAGAAAATATACATGATTTAATTGTTAGACAGTATGATTTTATCAATAATATAGTTGCAAATTAAAATCGACTTTATCACTACAACCGCACATACAAGAAATTAATTGTGGGTTCATTCACGTGTTTTCAATCATAACAAAATATGAGAACAAAAAAATTACATTATTTTTTTTAAATGAATTTTCTGACAAACCTTCCTAATATTAAATAAAACTTCATATATATTTCATAAAAATCAATAGAAATTCTTTTATACCCGTGTAGTCAAAATAATAAATCAATAATGATACTTATTGCCCTAAAAAGTAGGGAAAATTTTATTATGAGATTATGTGCAGGCAATAATGTATAATGGAATGTATATTTTGATTATAAAAATATGTAGTAAATGAATATATAATCAAAACTAAATTACAATTAAGATAAAAATATTATTTTTAGAAAATATACATTCCATTATAATATAAAAATATAATGAAAAGTTAAAAGGGCGGGAATTTTTTTATGAGAGATTGACACGTGACAAGGTATTGTTTTAGTTACTTCTCCTTTAGTATATGTTATGCATGTCAAAACAATAAATCAATAATGATACTTATCTCTCCAAAAAAGTAGTGGAATTTTTATTATAGGAATATGTTTAGGCAATAAATGTATAATGAAAAGTAAATTTTAATTATAAAAATATATAGGAAATTAATATATGATCAAAATTAAATTATATTACATATAATTAAAGAATTAAGGTACAAGAATTATTTCTAAGAATTAAATTACATAATATATCTAAAGATATGTTATATTATATGTCATTGTTTATTAAGATAGAAAATATATTAAGATAGGATAAAAAATTGCTTTTTTTAGGTTAGGTGAAAAGGGCGGGAAATTTTTTAATGAGAGAGCGACACGTGGCGAGATGTTGTTTTAGTTGCTTCTCTTTTAGTATATATATTGATATTGATTGTAATTGTGATGTAAGGTTAGCAATAAATCCTTTACATTTTTTAGCCTCAGTTTATACAACATTATTCTTATTGTGAATGTCCTTAAAATGTTTCTGCTCCACTTTAAAAGAGTTAGCATTTTAGCAAAGTAGATTTGATTACTATAGTTGTGAAAATTTCTTAGGTCATCCAATCATACAAGCTTAGATTTTAATAATTGCAATGGCAAACAAGACTATTTAGTATTTGTCCTTGTTTTCATATAGTAAACTGATTAGTATTTTTTTTATTCTTATTACTATGTTACAAACTTACAATTTTATTTTAGTTTATTATTATGTAATCTAAAGTCTTCATTTCACCTTTGATACTCATAGGCCTTGTTTTTTTTTTTTTTTTTGGACTGAATTAATTTGAACTAAATTTACCTGAATTAAACTCCTTGATAAAAAAAGTCATACAACATCTATAAAAGAGATCAAATCCAACAAATACAAAGAAAATTGAATTATAAGATTCTAATTCTATAAAACAATGACCGTCGAGGAGAGCTAACATTGATGAATTCCCCCGTTTTTCACATCGCTGTCCTTTGCAACCTTTTACAAGGGGATCTTGTGATTTGATGTAGTTTTTAGATTGAATACAATTTCACCCAATTGATTGCAAATGTAGATTTGAAATCTGATTCGATACCGCATAAGTCACAATCAACAAATTAATTCTTCCAAAATCTAATCATCCATGAAGAAAAAAAAAAAAAAAACTCAACCCCATAATACTCCCATTAAAGGAGACAAAGAACCCAAACATTGGGTAGAAAACTCTCATAAACAGAGAATAAAATTTAGGTTTTTTTGTCCAAAATCCCCTAAACTTTTGGGGGGTTATGAAAAACTACCTTAAATAAACAGAATTGTCCAAAACTATCGGAATTATACAAAACCATTGTTGACCCATTCCTTGATGGTTTTGGGGGGAGTAGACCATGGTTTGGTTTTATATGTATTTTTATGTGTATCTTTATACGAATATGTATACTTTTACGTATTTCTGTATTTTTATGCGTATTCTTATACGAATTCATAATTTCATATTTATTTTATACGAAATACTTATAATTTTTTTAAATGACACGCAAATCGAGGCTATCCGCGAATACAGTTCGGGGTTGATCGGTCATTTTTTGCGAATTTCGACCACAAAACGGACCCCATAAGGGTTAAAATGACCCGTAAAACCTTGAATGGGCTATTTTTTTCCTAATACGTAAATCGATGCACGCAAGTCGAGGCTATTCACGAACGCCGTTCGGAGGTGATCAGGTCGTTTTTTTGCAAATTCAGATCTCGAAACGGACCCATTGAGGGTTAAAATGACCCGTAAAACGTTGAATGGACTATTTTTTACTTGACAGGTCGATCGATGCACGCAAATCGGGCTATTTTCTAGCTATGAACCTTGATATACGCGCATCGATCTACGTGTCAGAAAAAAATAGTATGTTCAAGGTTTTACGGGTCATTTCAACCTTTAAGTGTCCGTTTCGAGATTGGAATTTCCAAAAAATGACCCAATAGCCTCGAATTGCAAAAAAAACGACCTGATCAGCCCCGAACGACGTTCATGAATAGCCTCGACTTGCGTGCATCGATTTACGTCTCAGGAAAAAAATAGCACATTCAAGGTTTTACGGGTCATTTAACCCTCATGGGGTCCGTTTCGAGGTCAGAATTTGCAAAAACAACCCGATTAGCCTCGGATTGCGCCCGCGGATTGCATCAATTTGCGTGTCATTAAAAAACGTATTTATACGTATTTCAGGTCAAAATAAATATAAAAATATGAATGACCCGAAACGGACGCAATTCGAGGCTAATTGGGTCATTTTTTGCAAATTCCAATCTCGAAACGGACCCTTAAAGGTTGAAATGACCCGTAAAACCTTGAACAAACTATTTTTTTCCCTGACACATAGATCGATGCGCGCATATCGAGGTTCACAGATAGAAAATAGCCCGATTTGCGTGCATCGATCGACGTGTCAAGTAAAAAATAGTCCATTCAACGTTTTACGGGTCATTTTAACCATCAATGGGTCCGTTTCGAGGTCTGAATTTGCAAAAAATGACTTGATCAGCCCTGAACGTGGTTTGTGAATAGCCTCGACTTGCGTGCATCGATTTACATATCAGGAAAAAAATAGCCCATTCAAAGTTTTACGGGTCATTTTAACCCTTATAGGGTCCGTTTTGTGGTCGGAATTTGCAAAAAAAGACCCGATCAACCTCGAACTGTATTCGCGGATAGCCTCGATTTGCGTGTCATTTAAAAAATATTTATAAGTATTTCCTATAAAATAAATATAAAAATATGAATTCGTATAAGAATACGCATAAAAATACAGAAATACGTAAAAGAATACGTATTTCGTATAAAGATACACATAAAAATACATATAAAACAATGGTCAACTCCCCCCAAAACCATCAAGGTATGGGTCAACAATGGTTTTGTATAATTCCGGTAGTTTTGGACAATTCTGTTTATTTAAGGTAGTTTTTCACAAAACTCCCAAAAGTGTAGGGGGTTTTAGACAAAAAATCCTAAAATTTATTCTTAACAAAAACAAAGAAAACAAACAAATTGATTGAAGATTTGGGGCTTACCATCATAAAAAAGATGATGATGGTAGCTCCTATGGCTAGAAAAGAGGTTAGGGTTTTTAGGTTTTTGAGGAGAGAGAAGAGAGAAAAATCAAACTAACAAACATAAATTCTCAAAGTCATCAACATTAACAATAATATTCATATACATAAGCATGGATGATGGGGTTTCACCCAACTTTAGTGAGAAGGAGACTACCCACTAAGAGGAAACATGATCAAAGCAAAATCCATAAAAAACTACTTTAATAACACTAGATTAAGCAAGATAACTTAGAAAGAAAGTCAAATAGAACCTAAAAATGAATTGGAAAATTAAAACTAGACTACCAACTTAAGCATTAATGAAAGATTAAAGCTAAAATGCCAAAAGAAAAGTAAATAAAGCTAAGAGATTATCAAACTAAATAGCTAAAACTTTATCAATGGAGGTAGGAAAATTGTTCAAAAAATGGAGAACAAAAAGGGAAAATAGAGAGCTACCAAGAAGAAAGAGAAAATGTAATCCAATGTAATACAAAGCTTAATGAGGTTCTAAAATCCTCCACAACCCTATTGTTCTGACTAATAAAGATCAAGGGCCTAAATTAAAAGTTAAACAAAAGAAAGATAGGAAGAAAAATGTGCTCCGTACACGTCAAATAAATTAAGCTCGGTCGAGCGAGGGTAACTCGTCCGAAACTGGAACATGGCTCGGTCGAGCGCGCTGAAGAGTGGCTCGAACTAGTTAAGGTGTGTTGCATGGACAGAGAAAAATTCACGTTATATATTGAAATGGCTCGACCGAGCAAAAGGGTGGCTCGGTCGAGCTGATGTAGCCTGCAACTCAAATTTTCTCTTGATCAAGTTTTAATGTCTGCTCGACCGAGCAAAGGTATGGTTGGACCGAGAAAAAACCATGCTCGACTGAGCTGACATAATGGCTCGGACATAGAGCATTTTCAATCATAAAGCTTTGTTGGCTCCGTCGAGCAGGGCTTTTGCTTGACCGAGCTATAGCTCCTCTTAGAGTACTCCGTTTTCCACTTCCGTTCTAGCTCAAGTTTGTTGAGCTTGCTCCTTGCGACATCTACGGGAACCTTTTCGGAGCCTGGTTAAACCCTTATCAGCCCCCACAAAACACACAAAAGTAAAGGGTGTCAACAAACACCGAAAAAATAACAAAATACGAGAGAGAACACCAAAAAAACATTATTAAGAGACGAAGAGGGAAATAAAAAGGAAATCTACTAAAACAGAGAAGAAAAAAAGAAGAAAAATACCTAAACACTAAACCTAAGAGTGAGATAAATCTCACTCACCAACTGGCGGAACTAGAAATTATATTTTGTCGGGACCAAACACATATATTATCTCCATAATATATTGGGAAATTATCAATGATAACCCTATATTTTTTAACTTTATCATTGGTAATGTTGAATTATTTTTATTTCCATTAGTAAGTTAGTAACCCCCCCCCAATTATGGTATCATTCTCAAACATGACCTTATAAAGCAAGAAATTGTAAGTTATGTTAATAATTTGTTAAATTTTAGG
The DNA here is from genome assembly GCA_951394345.1 of Salicornia ramosissima. Classification (NCBI taxonomy): domain Eukaryota; kingdom Viridiplantae; phylum Streptophyta; class Magnoliopsida; order Caryophyllales; family Amaranthaceae; genus Salicornia; species Salicornia ramosissima. Next base: position 16,956,623 of record OX596234.1, on the reverse strand, counting down.
TTTTATTTTACATGCTCAAACATTAACTCCATTTATTTTTCAGTAATATCACTCGGTCTAAGTTTTTAGGGTATATTTTGGCCCTTTAATAATATTATACTTTAATTTTGTTAAATTAGTTAAGTTTTGATTAATTAAATTAATCAAATAATATTAATTAAATTAAAACTTTAATCAATTAAAATAGAGCCCATTAGAACAAAGTACGTATCAAAATAACCTTTTAAACATATTACCACACTTCTTAACAGTTCACAGACCAAGATGAGAAGATATGGTGATACTTGGGATTATATTTAATATAAACAAGTTTTTGAGCCCGTGCAAGGCACGGGTTCATTTTTTTTTTAAATATCAAAAATAAAAATTAATTTTAGAAAATGATATAAAATTCTATTATTGTTTTTATCTTTTTAATGTTTATATTAAATCAACCAATAAACAACATGAAAATTCTCAAGTTGAATTCAAAATTAATGCACAAAACATTAGCAATCGGAGGGGGTATGATCATTGATGAAGAGATAATAAAAAAGGCGATAATTAATATTGTAATGAAAAAGAAAACGGTTAAAAAATAATTGTCTTAAAACGGTGTAATCAAAAGTCAAAAGAGATTATTTAAGAAATAATGAAAGAATTCTAGAGACCTAATGATAAAATTGTCTTGAGAAAAAAAAGGAAACAAAATCCATTAAGCTTAAAAATGACACATGACAGAGCTGAAGCAAGGATTAACAAATAGATGACATGTGGCACTCAAAACTTCTTGTTTTAAATATTTAATTATAGATAGTAAAAAGTTTGAATCAATTTAAACATACCTGCCAAAATTGAGATCATTTCAATCTGTTTTTCCAAATCACAAGTCCAGTGTTTGATATTAAATCAAGGTCGCATCACCGCATCGCGACCACATTATAAAAAAATTTGAGCTTACTGAGTAACCACGATTGAGGTATTAGGTTGCAATGACTGCAAACCATCCACATTACCCGCAAATACTTTCGCGACCCTTACCGCAATCGCAACCGAAATCGAGATATAAAACCATTGTCCAAAGTGATCGGAGTTGTTGTGTCAAGGCATAGTGTTGAATCCGAAACTAGCTCAAATCTTGGGATGTTGACGCAATGGTCAAATTTTTTTTTGTTAATCTCTATCTATCTATCATCGGCGTCATCATCGATTCGTTGTTTGAATTTGCCCTTCTACTCAGCTTTCCCCGCGGATCTCTTCCACCACATATTATTGGAGGTAGGGTTTTTGAATTTCATGTTTTAATGTTCGAATTAGGGTTTTCAAATTGTTTATGGTTTTAGAATTAATGTCTGAACGATTCCTTGTTATAAATAATGGTTTTTGTTTTACTTTACTTTGGCTTTCGAATTCGGGTTAGGGATTAGGATTTTCGATTTCATTATGTGTTTGTTTTCAATTTGTGTGTGAGTTTTTTGTTCGATTTTTTTCCCCAATTCTATGCCTCCAATTTCCGATTCTGAATAATTGCTAATTTTGGATTCTGGTTTAAATTAATTTGGTGATAAATTTATTATATAATGGTGTGGGGTTGAATTGATATTTCAATTGTGGATATATCCTGACAAGCTGTGAAATTAGCTGAGAATTAAAGAAGAAGAAATAGAACTTTATTATTGCAAAGAAGAGAAGTGAGACAGAGCTCTGTTCGAGCAGTAGCAGAGAGATATATCTCGAGCAGTAGCAGTACTGTAACGACCAGACTTTCCTAGGCTGTCGATTTACGAAGGAAATCGACAATTGGATCATTACCAACATAAAAACTTAACCATAATATTATAATTAAAGTTTAAAATTCCTTTTATTACTTAAATACTGAAATAAAAATCCCAAAAGTGTATAAATAAATACTAAATTACATAAATAAATGATGTCTTTCCCAACAGGCTGGGAACGGCTAACTAATAAACAAAAGAAAATACTCGAAACAAACTACGGTTGCTCTAAACGACTCTAAGACACACAGCCCGAGCCAACGTATGCCTAATCTAAGCCTCATCATCATCACCTAGAATGGGGGGGGTCCACCGTCAGTGGCGAGTAACTAGGCTGTCCCGCTTAAATGAGGGACCGTTAACCATATAATAGCATAGAATCAAACGAGGAAATCATACAATAACATACTTACAAAATACATACGAAATACATAAAAAAATACTTACTGAATACGTACGAAATACGTAGAAAAATACGTACAAAAATACGTACAAAAATACGTATACAAATACGTATAAAATACCTGCAAAATACGGTTAGGAATACATACAATATACGTATAAAATACGAGTACAATACGTATAAAGTACCTGCAGATTACGGTTAGAAATACATACAAAATACGTATACAATACAGACACAAATACGTACAACGTACGAATAGAAATACGTACAACATGCAAATGCAAATACGTACAACATACAAATACAAATACGTACAACATACATATACTCAGAAATACACTAACAAAATACAGACTTACCAGACGTATGCAGCGGAAGACTTAACATTACCAAATTAATACATATATACACGAAAATACACATATTCACATAACCCTTCCCGTGAACTACTCATTTATCATATTTTACCCTTAAACCCTCTTTTAACCTTCTTATCGGACCGATCATAATGCTCGTTGTGGATCCCGTGTGCACCACAACTTTCCTAAAACATGCCGGGGTGAACTCGTGTATTCAACCCGTAGCCCTCCTTTGCAAGAACTAAGCCTAAGCTATGGCCATAACCCCTAAATAGCAGCTCGTGTACTACTACTTAGACGACTACATATCTTAAGATCTAGAACTGCCTAGAGACCGCAGTAGGGCAGTGGCTTCGACTTAACCCGACCGGATGACTCGTGTATCATCAAACGGGTGTCCTTACGTATCTTGTCTTTTCTAAAGGCCATCGTGAGACCACTAATTAACAAGCAATATCTAAAGCCCATCTTGAGACCACTAATTCATATCATATCTTATTCCTTTTCTTCTTTTCATATTGTTACTTTCCTTCATATTGCAACTTATCCCTATTAATTCCTTTAAATTATATTAATTCCTAAAATTATAATCTAAATTATTATAAGTCAAAAATTAAACTAAAAATTGATTAAAATAAATAGGACCATTCGACATTTTTAAGAACATAATAATAATTAAATAAATTCATTAAACTATCATATAAAGACTTTGTTAAAACATATAAAATAACAATTATCAACATAATTTACCTAAAACATTATAAAAATCCTATTTTTCATGTTTTGAGCCACTCGACATTTTATACATAAATAGCCAAAATTTACACTTTAAATTAATTAAATACAATTACCATAATTAACTAGATAAACTTAACAATAATAAATAAAAATTATACTTGAACACAAAATTATGAAGATTAGACTAAAAACAAGATCAAAATCAAATCTTTAGGCACATAGCCCACACGGCATTCAAGAAAAATAATGGCATCAAGATTGTTTTCAAGAATTGACAATAACATGATTAAATCAAGATTAAATTAAAGATTAATAATAATCGATCAAGATTCAATCAAGATAAATCATAAAAATCAGATTTTTAATCCCCTATTAGTCCTAGGTCACTCGACATTTTTTTTAGAAAAAGAACAAATTAATTATTTTTAATTTAAGCCTTTGATATATTAATTAAACACTAAAAATCAACATAAAAATTCAAGAAAGGATCATAAAAATCATCATAACATTCTTCATGGTACTCGACATTAAAGAAAATAATTAAGAACAAGAATTAAAAATTATCATACAATTATACGTCATATTTATACAATTAAATAAATTAATTCATGCATACAATTAATTAAACAAATAAAGATTCATAGAAAATTACATAAAAAAAATATCAAGAAAAATAACATATTAATCATATCATATACTCGAAATAAATATGGGTGATCATGATACTAAAACCTATCAATTTTCATGATTTAATCCTAATTAACTATATAATTAACTAACCCAAATTCAAGAGGGATAAACTAGTTACCTTAGATTAGCAAGAAAACAAGAAAAAAATCACCCTCTTTTGGACTTGAAGTACACGACTAGGCTTAGGAAAATTTAGGGTTTTTTGGAGTATTTTGAAATTATGGAAAGAATACTAGTGTTGTTCTTTAATTAAGTGATAAAATAAAAAATAAAAAAAAACAACACTTAAAATGAGGGGGGGAGCCGTGAGTGAGGAGTGGAAATAGGGGGGGGGGGGGGGTGAGAGTGGGGGGTTTGTTGAGTGATTTAGAAAGACTAAGTAAAATTAGTTAACTAGGTTTTACAATTTCAAAATGGTTAAAATATTATTAATTAAACAAATAATAAAATTATCTATTTAACCATAAATTAGAAGGTAACAATTGTTGGCCATTTCCATGAGGGGTCGACCAAGCTAAGAAGAAGTTGGGTCTTTGGGCCCAACTTCGAGATAAGATAATGGAAATAAAAAAAACAGTCTAAATATTCGGGCCTTTTGGACTTAGAGTGTTAAAATAAAATTAATAACCCGCGAAATTTTCTGGCCCAAAATTTCGGGTTATTACAAGTACAACATAGATATATAGAGAAGAAGGAAGAAGGCTACTGCATAGACTTAAAAATACTAACTACTACTAACTAAAGTAAACAAACTAAAGCAAACTAATTTAAGAGAGAAAATATCTCTAATACCCCCTCCCCAAGCTGGACAAGCTAACAAGTCCAAGCTTACTACAGAGATAAAAATGTCTAGTGGAAACTAAAGGTTTGGTAAGCAAATCTGCCAATTGGTCTACTATAGGAACATGATGAACATGAATCTGACCTTGCTCAACTTGCTCTCTTATGTAATGCATGTCTCGATTGATGTGCTTGGTTTTCTCATGGTACATAGGGTTGAGTGCTACTTGCTCAGCAGAGAGGTTGTCACAAGCAAGAGGGATTGGAAGTTGTATGTTGATGTGTAAGTCTTGGAGTAGGCCTTCTACCCAAGTCAGCTCACTTGCAGTAGTGGAAAGGCCTCTATATTCAGCCTCAGTGGAGCTCTTTGAGGTATTTAAGAACATGAAGGGCTGCTCTTAAATGGGTGGTTCTGGGCTGTTGCATGAATTGAGATAGATGTTGTACTGAATAACACAAGTCTGGTCGAGTGAAGTTTAAATATAACAACCTTCCTATAATCTTCCTATAGATAGTAGGGTTTTGTATGAGATCACCTTCTTCTGGTTTTAATTTGAGTCCAGTGGGCAATGGGGCTGCTGCCTCTCCACAATTTGTCATCCCAACATCTTCTATTATGTCAGAGATGTACTTCTTTTGAGATAAGAAAGTTCCAGCCTTGGTTCTAGCAACTTCAATTCCAAGAAAGTAGTGTAGGGGGCCCAAGTCTTTGATTGTAAACATCTCATCTAGATCTTCCTTCACTTTATTGATTTGGTTATTAGAAGAACCTGTTATCAATATATCATCCACATAAACTATTAGGATTAAAAATTCATTATCTAACATCCTAGTGAATAAGGAATAGTCTTGCTTAGATTGGTTAAAACCATGGGATTTAAGAAAAATAGTTAATTCCTTATTCCATTGCCTAGGTGCTTGTTTAAGACCATACAAGGATTTGTGTAATTTGCAAACCTCGCCTTTCTTAGCCTTTGTATATCCGGATGGAGGAAGCATATATACTTCCTCATCTAGATAACCATGTAAGAAGGCATTATTAACATCCAATTGCCAAATAGGCCAATGTTTTATAGTGGCTACAACAATAACAATTCTAACAGTGGCAAGCTTAGCTACAGGAGAAAAAGTTTGAGTATAATCTTGTCCTTCCTTTTGTTGATATCCAGTAGCAACAAGTCTAGCTTTATATCTTTCTATGTTACCATTAGGAAGAAGTTTAGTTTTGAAAATCCATTTAGAACCAATAGCATGTTTTCCTAAAGGTAAGGTAGTTAGGGACCATGTCTTATTTTGTTCAAGAGAATTAATTTCAGCCTCCATAGCCTCAGTCCATTCTTTTGAATATTTGGCTTGGTTATAATTTTTAGGCTCAATAATTTTAGAAGAATTAACAGTAAAAGATTTTGATTGAGAATGCTCAATTGAATCCATATTTTTATGAGGAACGTAGGGGCATTCATAGCCATCTAGCTTAGTGGATTTGTGAACAACTCTAGCAGAAGTTCTGGGTTGAATAACAGAATTATTTTTCTGATCATTACTGAATTCTAAATCAGTAAAAGTTTGAGGATTATTACCTGTGTTATTGTTGGATTTAATAGACATATACTCAACCTGATTTTTGTCTGCTGCTGAGCCTACTAGACTATCCCTTGCATCTGTACTGAATTCAACAACATTTTTGTCCCTGCTGCTAGTGTTACTAAACTCACCAGGAAGTAGATTGCTATCCCTGCTGCTAGTACTTAATTCAGAGTATCCCTGTCTTCAATATTAGGCATAACAGTAAATGAGACTAAAGGTGTAGAAATATCATTCTTTGATTTGAGTTTTTCTTCCATAAAAGGAAATATGTTTTCATTAAATTTTACATCTCTAGACATGAATATAGTTTTCTTTTGTAAATCATAGATTTTATATCCTTTCTGACCACAAGGATATCCAAGAAATATTCCAGTTCTTGATCTAGAGTCAAATTTGTGCTTATTTCTATCCCCATTAATGGCATAACAAAGACATCCAAAAACTCTTTAGTTATTATAGTCTGGTTTTTGTCCAAACATAATTTCAAAAGGTGTTTCCCAATTTAGAACCTTAGTAAAGGCATCCTGTTTATCAAATATGTGGCTGTTAACACACATTCTGCCCAAAATCTTTTAGGTTAATTTGCTTGGAATCTTAAGGCATGAGCAATTTCAAATAAGCGTCTATGTTTTCTCTCAACTCTGGCATTTTGCTGAGGAATACCTACCATAGATCTTTGATGTATAATGCCATTTTTAGCAAAAAATTGAAAACAAGGTTCATTTAAAAACTTTATTCCATTATTTGATCTAATGACTTTAATTTTCTTATTGAATTGAGTATTAGCATAATAAATGAAATTAACAATGGTTTGATAGACTTGTTGTTTATTTTGCAAAAGAAAAGTCCAAGTGGCCCTACTAAAGTCATCCACAATGGTCAAAAAATATCTTGCTCCACTTATTGCTGTGATTCTACAAGGTCCCCAAAGATCAACATGTATCATATTAAACAAGTCACTAGCTCTTGAAAAGCTTAAAGAAAATGACAATTTATGTAATTTTGCACTAGCACAAATATTGCAATCAGAGAAATCCAAGCTAGTGCAATTACAATCACTAATATGTTTCATCGTGTTCAAAGAAATATGCCCTAGCCTAGCATAAAGCAAATTTACATTATTCCTATTTTTGACATTCTTAGTACTCTTATTGCTACTACTTATTTCAAAACCTTGCTGAACATCTACATTATTGCAAATACCAACCTTATTTCCAGTACTAAAATCTATATCTCTATGAATGACATTAGCTCTCAAATAGTACAATCCTTGCACTTTATGCCCTTAGCCACAACATCTTTATAGAGGTCCTGAAACACACAACCATCTTTGGTAAACACAACTTGTAAATTAGACTTCTCAGCTAATTTGCTAACAGACAAAAGATTATGTTTAAAATGATCCACTAGAAGGACATCATATAATACTAATTTAGAATTAATAACAACTGTCCCACAATCTTCTATACTATATACTAAAATAGGATATGCTGACATCAGCAATCCTCATTCTTTGCTTACGTGTCAGCTTATGAGGCATTCTTCTTCCCGCCTAAACTCTCCATGTATATAATACCAAACATTCAATAAATGTTTCTTAATTATAAAAAATAAAATAAAAAAATCCACCGTAGAGCTTTTATTGTGGTTCATGCCTCATGGGAACATGGGTAAATGGATAATTGCCTAATAGGAAATTGGAATACCTTTTTAATTTTGTTTTTAAATACACTCCATTTTTCATTTTGTATTTTACTATTTTGGAATACGAACAATTTTAATTTATCCATTTTTTTGTTACTTCAGCTTTTACCTTATTTGACGTATAGTGATTTTGATATTCTAAAATTTTTTTACACATTTCACTTTTTTCAATTTTTTAGTTGGAAACGTATTTATAAAGTGGAGTGTGAGAAGAAAATTTGTCTGCCAAAATCACTATCTTTATTTGGCTACAAACAAATTAAATAACTTTTGACTTGCTTTCTCCGTTTTAAATTTTTTGCAACAAATATTTTTAACACATGCCATGACAAAATTTTTGAGATTGAATCTCTAATAATTATGTATTTTTGAAAATTATAACCACTAAATAACAAAAAACTATAAGTTGAGAAGAATCCAACAAAAACCCACATAGCTATATTTTTCTTTATGTATAAGTGACAAATTACACTCAAAGTGAAAATTGTGAATAATGCCCAAAATACAATTGTTGTAAAAATTTAAAAACGAAGCACATATTTGAATTCAGGATTGAGTAACCCTTAGGTTGTCAACCCTATTAGTTGCAATTAAAACAAAGTATTGCTTAGTCATTATTGTAAACGTGTCACTTTGTTATTGAAAATTTCCCTCCAAAACTAATTGATGATGTCATTCTTTTCCCTGATTTATATCTTTGCACAAGTAACAAGTTCTAATGTTGACAAAATCTTTTTTTAATTTTTTTGAAATAAAATCTTTCTTTATTTTTAATAAGCTTACAACTTCATATTTTGTACATTCAAAAATAATGAGTACCCTTTTAAAAATTACAAAAAAAATATTATCTAAATTGTGCAAGGCACGGGACTAACTTAGTTTATATTTATACTAAAACAAGCCACGTTGACATCATCCTTACCTCATAAAAGACACGTGTTATTTTATCTTTCAATTTTTCCCTCCAAAAACTGATTAATTACTCTTCTCTTTTCAATGTAATGTATTAATATTTTGTTAAGAAATTCCTTATAATAATAATAACAACATCAACAATAATAACAATAATAATATATAATAATAATTATTATAATTATTATATACTAAAATATAATATACTAACATCATTTAGTACACATGTCATTATATTATGCATTTTGATGACGTTATTTTGGACTTATTACTCCTACCATGCATCATTTAATTTTCCAAAAGTTTCCGTTTAGATTTTCAATGTCTTTTTTATGTGTATAATTTAAATCATAGTTTTTTCTTTATTTTTAAAAAAGTTTTATTTAATAATTATCATTAGTATGATCAAAATTACTTATTATTTATAAATTTGATAATTATTTTTATGTCAACCGTGCATTGCACGGGCATCTAATCTAGTATTGAACTAATTTGCATGTTCCATCAGGCAATCCAACTTTAATACCCTTTTCTAGTTTTCTTTTATTTATTAATAATTTTGAATCATAAACCATGTGATCTGTTGACACCAGATTTAGTCCTCTGTCCCGAGGAAAGACTCGATGATGATAAATAAACTCACTTTTCTAGAGGATTGACTAATTGTGTACTACTGGACATTATTAAGCCTTATTAAAATATATATTTTTTTTATTTTCAACCAAAAATTATTTCAAAATTATATTGCAGTCATATAGTATACTGAAAGAGCTTCAAAACGATATATTACATATCTTATTTGGAATTACAGATCAAAAGTTATGGTGTTTGGAAAATTTAAACATTAGCGAATAATTATTATTCTCGCTGATCAATTAGCGCGTAATACCAGGATACGCTGACCAAATCAGTGTTTTCTATTTGGGCACGCTGACAGCATTAGCGAAATATTATTTGATACGCTGATTCATTGTTTTTTTTCCCTTTTCAAAAAGATTTTCATTATTTTGCATATCAATAAAATGAGCGCATTTTGATTTGACACGCTAGCAAATCAGCGTGTTTTGGAAAATTACGCTGATTATGTTAGCGCGTCCTAATATTTTGCGCTGACATATCAACGTTTATTTCCAAAACGCGCTGATCTGTTAGCGAATTCCCTAAAGAATCGTTGACCTTTTTTTCTATAAAACCCCCAATTTTTTCATTTCAAGGGACGGTTTTTTTTTTCTTTTCCTCATACTTCCTACTACAACTCATTCTATACTCTTATTAGTTATTACTCCACAGTACTCAATTCTTTCAAAAAATTCTTTTATATTTTACAAACGGGTTTACTTTTTATCTATTCTTTATACTAAGGCGAAATTATGTCCAACTAAGCACTCAAGGAAAAATCTTCGAACGAGAAGTGGTAAGTTTCCTAAGAGTCTTACTTTTCATTTATTTTCTTTGTACATTTGTAAATATTTTTTTTTATTTCATTTTTTTTATTAACAAAAAATCAGCGAGAAATTATTTCTTACGCTAATTTATCAGTGAGTAATTTTTTATTGCGCTGACTTGTTAGCGCGATTTTTATTTCAACGCTGACATGTCAGCGCATTATGTTTCAAAACGCTGACATGTCAGCGCATTAATTTTCAAAACGCTGATTTCTCAGCGTTGGATTTTTTTTTCGCTAATTTCTTTTTTTAAATAATTTTTTTATTTATATATAACTTGTATATTTGCAATTGAGAGAAACTAGTAAAGGCCGCCTATGGGCTAATATGACGCATTCCGCCATATTAGTACCCTTGCCCCCGAATTCAATCTTTGGTTCGTATGACCATTTTTGGAGTCATCCCCATGGGATCGAAGGGGTGGAATCGTGCTATTTAGATCCGTCCCTAAATCGTGTCCCGTTCGTTATTTTGATCTAAATACATGGTTTATGAGTTTAATTCCTAAAAACTCATTGGCGACTCCTACTAATAATGTCCCTTTCTGTTAATCTTCTCTTCCCTCTATCTAGTCCATTCTTCCCCCCATCGCCAATACGCCTAGGTTTAAAACGGCCTCTTGGCGGCGACGGGCGGAGGAAGAAAAAAGTGGGGAGCCGGCCATGGCTCCTACAGATCACTGGCTCCTGTGTCTATGATCCAAGATATATTATCACAAGGGTACTTTAAATTAGAAGAGTTCAAGGAGTTACCTGCACAATTTGCATAAGCAAATTCAGAAGGTTCTGACTTGATGATCTTCTTGTTCTGCATAGTCCTCAATCCACTTTCTTCATCATCTTCTAAGGGAGTCTCTGTATCCCAATCCTCAGCAGCAGCATTGGCAGCTATTCTTGGCTTTGATCCCCCTGCCTTGCTTGCCTTCAAAATATAGTACTAGTCAAGGTAGCCAATCACCTTAAAGCATTGATCAGATGTATGACCCGTTCCTTTGCACACATCACACTTTCTTTCCATCTTATATTTCTTCCAATCTTTCCAATCTTTCTTTCCTTGTATTCCATTCTTATACCCATATCCTTCATTTCTTGAATATCCATGTCCTTCATTTCTAAAATATCCATGTCCTTCATTTCTTGAGTAAACACTATTATTCCTAGGCTTATATACAACTAAAGCACTAGACTCAGCTATGGAACTAGTCATCCCACTTACCTCCTTTTGTTTTTCAACTTGTTGCACAATACAATAGGCCCTATGCAAAGTAGGTAATGGATCCATAGAAAGAATATTGGTCACAACATTATCAAACCCACTGTTTAATCCTAACAATAATTGTATTAATTTGTCTTCTTGCACTTCATCAGAAACTTGCTTAACATAATAACAAGTACATTTTTCAAGAACTCCACATGAACATGATGGCTTCTTTCTTAGACTATATAATTCATCCCATAGTCGTTTCATTTTTCCAAAATAGGTAATTACAGTGAGGTTTTCTTGTTTTAGATTAGCTATTTATTTCTTCAATTGAAAAATTAAGGACCATTGGTTTGTCCAAATCTATCCTTTATATCGCACCACAATTCATAAGCTGTCTCTATATATTGAAAATTCTCAGCTAAATCATTATCCATAGAACTCAAGATCCAAGAAGATACCATAAAATCTGCTGTTTTTCATTTTTCATAATCTTTATGTGTAGAACTAGGTTCTTTAATAGACCCATCAATTAGACCTAGTTTATGCTTAGCCCCTAAAGATCTGTATACTTTCCTACTCCATGGCAAGTAATTTGACCCATTAAAGACAACTTTGGTTAAAGAGGCAGCAGGATTATCAGAGCGAGATACAAATAGGGGGTCGAAAATACCTTGATTGATACCATCATTTGGATTCGAATCAGCAGTAGATGTTGCAATTGATGAAGCCATCTTCACCACAAGAATTGTAGCAGATTGAATTCGACTTTATGCAAAGGAGGAAATTAATTCTTGAATTTAGAGAAAACTTCGAACAATAATCGAAGACAGAAGAAACCCCCAAATTTTGTCAATTCGAATACCCAGAAAATTAGGAAGAATAAACAAAAAGTGGGTATGGCTCTGATACCATGAAATTAGCTGAGAATTAAAGAAGAAGAAATAGAACTTTATTATTGCAAAGAAGAGAAGTGAGACAGAGCTCTGTTCGAGCAGTAGCAGAGAGATATATCTCGAGCAGTAGCAGAGAGATATATCTCGAGCAGTAGCAGTACAACATATATATATAAAGAGAAGAAGGAAGAAGGCTACTGCATAGACTTAAAAATACTAACTACTACTAACTAAAGTAAACTAACTTAAGAGAGGAAAATACCTCTAATAAGCTGAATGATCCCAATGTTTACAAAAAATATCTGTTAGCTTTTTGAATGTATATGATGGCCTGCTTTGCCATGGTGAGATTATAGGTTGTATCCTTTTTGAAGTCTCAGATTCTCCTTTTTTGTTCTATTTAGATGTGAGTCTTGTAATGCTCAAATGGTTTTACTTGTTTGGTTTTAATTAATAAGATGTGCATTTCCATAATTTTGCTTAGGATTTATGCCTGTAAAATATTATGCTCATAAGGTTATATACTCCCTCCGTAACAAATTACTAGCAACAATTTCCATTTTTAGGTGTAACAAAATACTTGCAATTATTTTTTCGAATTTCACTTTATTCTTTTTTTGGCAAAAAAAAAAAACAACACGATACCTCACTTACTTTTCTCTCTCTTACTTTTATCATCATACCACATAATACCCCCATTTACTTTTCCTTCTCTTAATTAATAAGATGGGAGGCTAGCCATCAGTCACTACCAGATGAATGCAATATTGTTATCTGTAGTTATAAATAGACTGATTATTTTATCAATTCATTGTCAATCAATCTGATTTGAGCAATAATTTGAGATATAACATAGATGCAATAAAATTCTAGTACAAAATTAAATGGGCCCAAATATTTACCCAGGCCCAATTCTAGAATTGAATTCAATTAATGCACATTGAGCCAAAAGGCCTACTTGCTACGTAACCATCCTCTTACAGTCTTACTAAAGGCTTTCATCAGCTTGGGAAACCGATAGGAGCCATCCTTTACTTTGGGCCGCTTTGGCGCACTTGTCAAGTGGGCGTTGGTTTAAATACAAATCACCCACCTAAATTTATAGGTGGTATTGGTTTAAATATTCTTACGGCCTGTTTGGTTGTTGGTAATAAATTGTGGTAATGGTAATGAATTTATAGTGTAATTTTGTTAAGGATGATCCTTATAATCTTCATGGAAAACAAATTTTCATTCCCATACTTCAATTTTCTTCTTATTTTTCATTCCCATCCATTACCATTGGGGAGGGTGGTATTTGATGGGAATGGATATTTGTGAAGAAAATTAGATAAATTGGAGCTAAGATAGCACCACCATGAGAATGGATTTTGATTTCCCTTTCAAATTTAGTTATAAATTCATTCCCATTACCATCATTTATAACCGGCTACCAAACGGGACGTTAATGTTAGATCATTATTCCTATGATATGGGTCGATCTTATCTATCTATTTATTATACTTAGGGTGCATTTGATTCGTCTGAAATTTTCTGATCTGATCTGATCTAGTCTGGTCTGATCTGATCTGAAAATTTCTGATCTGATTTGATCTGGTCTGATCTTTGGTGAAATTTAATTGTACATTATTATAAATGTAAAATATTATTAATATTGTTTAAAATAGAAATAAAAATAGTAATAAAAATAAAAATAATAAAAATAATAATAGAACTAAAAAAAATAATAGAAATAAAATTAAAAAATATAAATAAAAATGAAAAAAATAAATAAAATAAAAAATGAAAATACATGTAAAAATAAAAAATAAAAATAAAAATAAAAATGAAAATAAATATAAAAATAAAAATGAAAATAAAAAATAAAAATGAAAATAAAAATAAAAATGAAAATACATATAAAAATAAAGTTAAAAATAAAAATAAAAAGAAAAAGAAAAATAATAATAATTATAATAAATATAAAAATATAAATAAAGATAAAAATATAAATATAAATTAAAAAATAATTAAAAAATAAATTAAAAGCAAAAAAAATAAAATAAAATAAAATAAAATAAAATAAAAAGATAAAAATAAAGATAAAAATAAAGATAAAAATAAAGATAAAAATAAAAATAAAAATAAAGATAAAAATAAAGATAAAGATAAAAAAAATTAAAATTAAAATTTAAAATTAAAATTAAAATTTAAAATTAAAATTAAAATAATAAAATAAAAAATATAAATAAAGATAAAGATAAAAATATAAATAAAAACTAAAATAAATTAAAAGCAAAAAAAAAAATATAATTAATCATTAGTATGCATAATATTATAATTATATTATTTTATTTTATTATAAAAATAGAAATAATATTAATTGAGTTATAAGGAACAAAAAACAAAATGCTGATCTGATCAGATCTGGTCTGATCTGATTTTTTCTGATCTGATCTGAATTTTTCTGATCTGATCTGGTCTGATCTGATCTGAATTTTCTAAAAATAAGCACAGGAGTGCTTATATAAGTTGAATCAAACGCACCCTTATATATTATATACTATACTTATTATGAACGAAAAGGACAACCCTAAAAGATAATTTTTCCTTCCAAACTCTTCTTTTTCCTTTCTAAAACCTCAATTTACTTGATATGATAACATTTATTAAATGTTTTCTATTTTTCAAAACTACATTTGATTTTCTTTTTAGATGAATTATAATTGCTATTATTTTAAGCATTATTCTGGTTAAATTTAGTAAAAATTAAAATACCAATTATCTTGTAGAGGATTGCTTTGTTAATAAAGAAAAAGATAAAATTCATAAAAAATGTAAGTTGGCTGGTTAATATCTAAATTCGAAATTATTATAGGAAAAAAAGTGCACCAAGCAAGAAACTAACTTTTTCAATTTTGTTTGTATCTAGTAATTTATATCATTATAAATTTAAGTATGACTTGTGTATTACTTATTCCATAATATAAATAACATATAAACCATGCATTAAATTTAAATAATTTTTTAAATTAATATTTAAATGCATTAGTTAAATAAATCGAGTAATTGCTCGAATATTAAATTATGGAGTACTTAATATTAGTCCGGTACTCCCTCCGTCTCAAATTACTTGTTACATTCTGACTTGTAGCACTGTTCACACGTGATCTTTGATTACTTCTAGTTTTATATGCTTAAGGAAAAACATTGTCATGTGAGACCTCATTTGTTTCATCTCGATGTATATTTTCCAAATATATGATTTTTATGATTTTTCTATGTATAAAATTAAAGATATTAGTGTTCAAAATTGTGTCTCAAAAACTATGTAAAAGAAAATGTAGCAAGTAATTTGAGACGAAACGATTACAATTTACATTTACTTGTAAAAAAAAAAAGACAATGCATTTTTTTTAAAGAATTTTTTTTTCTACAGTCGAGAAAGTGGAATCACGTGATTCACATTTCACAACTATATAGCTCATCAGTCAACTTGATGCGAAATCAAAGGAGGAACACGTTTAAGATGGCAATTCGCACGTGGTATTTAAGGTTTCGATCAAGTTCTTGTCTTCTTTGAATCCCAATAACGACTCAACGAGTCGCCAATTTGTATGTGCGGCAGTGCGGGTCATGGTCGACTAAGAGTACGTTCTATTCAACTATTTTTATAAGATTTTAGAACTTATCAGTTTTAATCAAATCAAGTCAGGTCAAATAAGTTGAAAAAAACGCATCTGAATAGGGGTCAATAGTAGGTTAGGCCAAGGTAGGTGGCGAGTCAATATTGGGTCACTAACGGTTGAACCAATAAACAAGTAAAAATAAATTAAATTTAGGTAGTGTTTAACTTGGATATGTGAAATTCATTTCAAATTGATGAATTCAATTTCAAAAATTGAAATTTTATAATTCAAATGACAATTATTTGTTTGGGTTGTTTTTAGAATTTGAAATTATATGGTTTTATAAAGTATTTGAAACATACAACATTTGCTTGTTAAGCATTTGGGTTGGAAATTGTGAAAATTCTTCTATAGTCGTCCAAAAAACGACCACCGAAGTTAAGCAAATCTAGGCCGTTAATCATGTTGATTTGACTTGATTTTTATTTTTGATTAAAAAAAACTATTAAAATTATTTTAATGAAATAATAATTCATTTTCATTATTTTTTCATTTACCTAAAATTAATTTAATAATTTGATAATTACAAAAAATTAAACAATTTATTAAAAAAAACCTAAAACCTAAAACCTAACTCACGTGACTTTAATTTGTAAAATTAAACAAATAATTACACACTAATTTAATCATTAAACCTAAACAAATCACTATCCTAATCTATCTCCAACCCCAACCCATATCTTCAACCTCAACCAATTTAACCCAAACTCCATTAAAGCTTCAACCAACCTTTATCCTCAACCTCCATCCCCAACCTCCATTGAAGCTTCAAAAAATTAATCCATGATAAAACCAATATGCCAACCAAATTCATCCCCAACGTCAATTGTAGATAATTGAACCTCCATTGAAGCCTTCAACCTCCATTGAAACATTCGACCTCCATTGAAACCTCCGACCTCCATTGAAACCTTCAACCTCCATTGAAGGTTCAAGTGCAAAATCTCCATAAATCACAAAGATGACGATTCTCATTGAATAAGCAAGTCCTGTAATTTTTTTGTTATAACCTCCATTGCTAATTAAATAAAAGACGAATCTCATTGTCGAAGGAAGAAGACGATGATGCAGTAGGGTTTTAATTAGTCGTTGTTTGTATTTGGTAATGTCCACATTGTACTTGGACATTACCGTATGGAAATTAAAACACCTATTTGCAGAATTAATCAAATGTAATGTCCATAACACGTTATAGACATGTCCATAATAATTGAAATACTAATTTATTTTGGATTTTAAGAATGTAATGTCCACAATGTAATTGGCCATTACCGGATTGAAATTAAAAAACGTATTTTGAAAGCATAATTAATCAAATGTAATGTCCATAACACGTTATGGACATGTCCATAATAATTGAAATACTAATTTATTTTGGATTTTAAGAATGTAATATCCACAATGTAATTGGCCATTACCGGATTGAAATTAAAAAACGTATTTTGAAAGCATAATTAATCAAATGTAATGTCCATAACACGTTATGGACATGTCCATAATATTTGAAATACTAATTTAGGTTAGATTTTTAGAATATTATGTCCATAACACGTTATGGACATGTCCATAATATTTGAAATACTAATTTAGTTTATATTTTTAAAATGTCTTTGGACATTGCCAACGGAAAACTCGCTTTAATGATTTTTTTCCCAAATTCTAGCTATAATGATTATTGTATTTGTATAATCCTAAATAAACCAGATCAGCTAAAGAAATATTCACTCTGCTATTTTTACGCCTATTCTTGTATGATTAAAAGACAAATTTCCTAAAACAAAAAGATTGTTATTGCCATAATCATGGTAGGAAATATTAGGAATGGTGAGAAAAGGGGAAAGGCGGGAAATCAAAGGCGGTTAATTTAATTTTTTGGACATAACAATCTAAAAATGTAAACTAAATTAGTATTTCAAATATTATGGACATGTCCATAAAGTGTTATGGACATAACATTCTAAAAATCTAAACTAAATTAGTCTTTCAAATATTATGAACATGTCCATAACGTGTTATGGACATTACATTTGATTAATTATGCTTTCAAAATAGGTGTTTTAATTTCAATCCGGTAATGTCCAATTACATTGTGGATATTACATTCTTAAAATCCAAAATGAATTAGTATTTCAATTATTATGGACATGTCCATAACGTGTTATGGACATGTCCATAACGTGTTATGGACATTACATTTGATTAATTCTGCAAATAGGTGTTTTAATTTCCATACGGTAATGTCCAATTTTTAGAATGTTTGTCCATAACATGTATTGATTGTACGTTTATAAACTTTCCAAATTTGAAAGATTTAATTACCAAATTTCAAAAATTTGTGTCCTACTTATTGGTTGGTAATGGAATATTTTTAAAACATAATTAGATAACATAGTTATTTACTTCCTATTATATATAAACCCTAAGTACTTTTAAACTTTGATTTTTAAATTATAAGAATCAATGTTTTCAGTTTTAAATTCTTCTGTCTAAATCTAATATTCAATCAAAATTTAACATATTATGTCTTAAGCTTTTTTTCTTCTGTTCTTCTTCTTCAAAAAAAAAAAAAAACTATGGCATTATCCATAGGTTATCACACCCTTTTTTGAGCAAAACCTAACAAACATTACTTATATGAAACATCAAAATATATTCAAAGATTCTAAAACATATATTTGTGACTTTGGATATGCCATTGCAAGGTCAGGTGCATTCAATAAATAAAACATACGGAGTATAATATAAAATAATGCATTGTAACTAATTAATTATATATGCTATGTTGCGCACCTTACATGTATTGTCCATCTTTTGAGTTGTTGATTACGAAAGAGAAAAGGCATCAACGTATAAAATGGTCAATAAATAGAGCTAAACTAAATTAATGAATAATAATGGCCTGTAAGCCATATTGAATATGTTGTTGAATGGTAATAGCCAAACGATATTATAGACATATCGTTACTGTATATAAGCACTTGTGGAAGCATTTTTGTATATTTATTGTATAAAACTATATAATATTTTGGACATATTTTTTATTGTATATAAGCATCATTGTCATTGTATATTTAGTGTACGTTGTATATTATGGACATTAGTGGTGGAAAGGCATCTACATTTAAACTGGTCAATAGATAGAGCTAAACTAAATTAATGAATAATGATGGTCTGTAAGCCGTATTGAATATGTTGTTGAATGGTAATAGCCAAACGATATTATGGACATATCGCTACTATATATAAGCAGTTGTGGAAGCATTTTAGTATATTTATTGTATAAAACTTGTTACTACAAAAAATATAGCTCTCAAATGCTAATAAGGCCTAACAAGGTATGAAGGCCCAACATGATGGAACCACCTATCGTAAGGCCCAATTCACTAAAGATTCTAAGTCTCAGCTAGCCCAAGATCACCAGAAGCCCAACAGACATCTCAAGTGAAGGCCCATGTGGCAAGACATTACAAATATACGTGGTTGCACCATACTGGTCCACATGGCAAAATACTATAGGGCCACGTGGCATTACCCTGTGAAGACACGTGGCAGAATTCTTTTGGTGATCACCTTCTTCATCCGATGAACTTGGGCTGCAGAATTGATCTGATACGGAAGGAACATTATTAATCAACATAATAATACGGTCAATGTCAGATTATTTAAAAAATAAGTTAAATTAAATTAAAAGAAACTATATATTAAAATTGTAATACCATCTTCCTCCTCATCATCTCCATTATCCGTTGAAATACAGTTCTTTGCAGTTGATCGAATTTGCTTGATTTCTTCAGCAGTGAAGATATCTGGGTAGTGTAGCTCCTTCAGCATCTCTTGCACAACTACACTTTCCAGCTTTATAGAAGAACCAAGCGCTTTTACGGGTTTTGGCTTAGATGCTTAATGTTGGGATGAAGATGGATCGGGCACCTCCTGCTATAGAAATTTAGTAATGACAAAGAGAGAAATGTATGCATATGCACAGCGTAAAACAAATTTTGAAAATGTCCAAAAGATGTTATGAATATTGCCAAGTAAAACAGAACAATAGTTTGAATTTTGAAAATGTTATGCAGGTTAATCATATGTAATGTCCATAACAAGGTTTGGACATATATACAATAATTTGAAATTTGAAAATGTTATGTCCAATTTTTTTATTGTTCTTTGTATATTTGCAATCAGGTGGAATAAGAAAAACAAAAATATAAAATAATAAAATTTTATTAAGTAATGTCAGTCAAAATATAAAAATGATATTGTATGAAAAACTAAAAACACAATGCTATACAAACATAAAAATTTATTTATTTTCATAACATAACTCCCTTTTTAATAAAATATAATATCTTATAATACACATATTATTGAGGCTATAATACATATATTATTGAATTAACTAAATACATAAAATTTGAATGTGCTAAAGTTAAATTTATTGTATTGAATTAATTAAGGAATTATTTATTAATTGACTGAATCCCAAATAAGGTAATGCATGTTGTTGTAATTGATTTTGTTTTTCTTTGAAACAACCACAATTGATTTAAATTAAGGGTATCAAAAGTATTTTTATGGGGTTGAGAGTTTAGGGTTAAGGGTTTAGACTTTAAGGTTGAGGGTTCAGGGTTTAAGGTTTAGGGTTTGGGGTTTGGCGTAATAATTTGGTAATGTCCTATACGTATTATGAACATTATTACAACAATGTATGAATTCTTTTCCAATAAACTAATAATACATTGATGTACGAGGTATAATATAATCAATATGAGCTAATAAGACATGAAGAAGTTAATATAAGATCCGGTAACGTTTAATAATAAATATTTTAACTTTGGTAATAACATGTACACCTCTACCAAAAACAAAGGACATAAACTTACTCCATTTTTAAACAAATTGTCCATCTTTTGATTTGTTGATTACCAAAAAGAAAGGACATAAACTTATAAACTGGTCATCGGTCAATACCAAGAGCTAAAATAAAGTAATGATGGCCTGTAAGCCATATTGAATATGTTGTTAAATGGTAATAGCCAAACAATATTAAGGACATATCGTTACTGCTTATAAGCACTTTTAGAAGCATTTTTTATATTTATTATATATAACCATACGATGTTATGGAACATATTTTTTTTACTGTATATAAGTACCATTGTATATTTATTGTATGTTGGTGTATTATGAAAATTAATAGTGGCAACTAACCACTGTTTTGTTTTTCTTTTTGAGGATAACTTTGTCAAAATTGATGTGTAACACTATTATTCCATATATTCATTTATTGGATATGTTTTTTGATTACTTATGGTAATGTGAATAAGGCAGTATTTTTAAAATATAATAATAATAATTTTTAGGGTTTATTTTGGGTATACAATCTATTGTACGAATGAGAATGAATATTTTTTATCATGATTTTGTGCATGATAATAATATATTCCAAAATTATACTTTGTAATACATACCATATTAGTAAATATTTATATTTTGTGTACCTAGTTGTACGAGCTCGCACTAGCTACTAGCTCTAATGTTTTCAACCAAGGATCTCATTTGATGATATCATATTCATGATTAGGGTCATTACTTCACCAATGTTGTGCACGAGTTTGAATAATATCTTTTTTTTGTTTTGTACCTTTTTTTTGGAACACAACATCTAAAATTTGCAATCAGGTGGAATAAGAAAAATAAAAATATAAAATAATAAAAATTTATCAAGTAATGTCATTCAAATTATAAAAATGATATTGTATGAAAAAATAAAAACACAAGGCTATACAAACATAAAAATTATTTATTTCATATATTTATTGTATATACTTCATCCGTTCCAATAAAAACGTAACAGTTTCTATTTTTAGATATTTCAAAATAAATGCAACAAATTTTTATTTTCCCTATATAGTAAACTTTTGCTACTTAAAAGACATAAATACCTTACTAATTCTTTATTTGTCCCCACCTTTTCTCTATTTAATTCTTTAATTGTCCCCACCCTCTCTCACAACTCCTTTACTTTTCCCCACTTTTCTCTCCAATTATTTTAATCAACTACCCCTCATTTTTTCTAATTACCCACAACAAAAAATTGCCTAGAGTCCGTGCCATGACAATTGTTGCGTTTTTTTTGGAACGGAGGTAGTAAATATTTTTTGATTACTTATGGTAATGTATCCAGTATCCCTACCGAAAACTATTTAAAAAATATCATTAGCTAAGTTTATGTTGGCAATGCCCAATATTATATTTAGACATAATCACAATACTAAGTAATTCACAATATTTCAAAGATACATCATTGTCAAACACAATGGACATAGATGTATGTTGTGGCCTTCATACGTACTCCAAATCCTTTCACCTTTGCATACATCTTATAAAATTGAATGCAGTAATCCATGTTCTTGATTGACAACCTTTTCATATCCTCCTCAGTAAAATCTTCTAATCTATTATCGATTGACTCCCACAATTCTAGATCAAAAAAAGTCTCAGGAATATCTCCTACATTGTTGTCATCTTCAGTTCCTGATTCAAGGATTTTTGGGTCCTCACTAATCATCTCATTTGGCAAAATTTCCATTGTTGCTTAAAATATTATGGATGTATGGAAGAAAACAGAGCTTAATATATGTTAATATGTTATGTTATTATATGTTATTTATATATACACACATTTATTTATTTTGGCAGGTACCAAGTTTTGGCAAGAGAGAAATTTAATTTGAAATTCAAATATACTGGCAAGTATAAATATTTTGGCAAGTACAACATTTTTTAAATCATAATGTATAACCCTAAACCCTGTCTAAACGAACCCTAAACCCTATCTAAACGAACCCTAAACCCTGTCTAAACCCTGTCTACACGAACCCTAAACCCTAAATTGTAAGGAATAACCGGAAATAATGTTGGACATAGCCAGACAAACAATGTGCTCCAAATTTAAATTAAAGAAAACTCACCTTCATGCCCTCACATATTTTAACACTAGATTTTTATGAATGCAATGAGTCCAATAATCTAAATATATATATATAATATTCTATCTCTCATTAAAAAACACTAAAAGAGAAGTAACTAAAACATCATCTTGTCATGTGTAAAAAATTTCCGGCCCTTTTCGTTTAACCTTAAAAAAAACAATTTTTATATTTTATCTATAAATAATTTCTACTAGGGACGTCAATGAGCTAATACACTCGTGAACAGCTCACGAACAAACCCGGTCAAAGCTCGTTCGTATATAAATAAACAAGTTTGAGCAAAAATTTTTTAAGCTCGATTATTAAACAAGCTTTACTCGAACAAGGTAGTACTTGACTCGTTAAGGTTCACGAACAACTCGTTCAAGTTCGTTAATAAAGTCAGTTGTAATCATTTAATACTCATTAAAATCTCGTTAATAATGCACCAAAAAACACAACATGCCTTTAAAATATCAATCGAATTATTCTCATTTGTATGACTTTCATCCATGATTTTAAAAGAAAAAAAGGATAGGTGCAATGTAATTTTTGTTAGAGGGATGGTTGCTGAAACAGTAGGAAAAAATTCTGATTTTTTTTTTTCAGACATAAGTTTTTTAAACTGAAAACATTTATTCTTATAATTTAAAAATCAAAATTTAAAAGTTGTTAGGGTATATATATAATAGGAAGTAAATAACTATATTATCTAATTATGTTTTAAAAATATTCCATTACCAACCAATAAGTAGGACATAAATTTTTGAAATTTGGTAATTAAATCTTTCAAATTTGGAAAGTTTATAAACGTACAATCAATACATGTTATGGACATAACATTCTAAAAATTGGACATTACCGTATGGAAATTAAAACACCTAATTGCAGAATTAATCAAATGTAATGTCCATAACACGTTATGGACATGTCCATAATAATTGAAATACTAATTTATTTTGGATTTTAAGAATGTAATATCCACAATGTAATTGAACATTACCGGATTGAAATTAAAACACCTATTTTGAAAGCATAATTAATCAAATGTAATGTCCATAACACGTTATGGACATGTCCATAATATTTGAAATACTAATTTAGTTTAGATTTTTAGAATGTTATGTCCATAACACGTTATGGACATGTCCATAATATTTGAAATACTAATTTAGTTTACATTTTTAGATTGTTATGTCCAAAAAATTAAATTAACCGCCTTTGATTTCCCGCCTTTCCCTTTTTCTCACCATTCCTAATATTTCCTACCATGATTATGGCAATAACAATCTTTTTGTTTTAGGAAATTTGTCTTTTAATCATACAAGAATAGGCGTAAAAATAGCAGAGTAAATATTTCTTTAGCTAGAATTTGGAAAAAAAATCATTAAAGCGTATTTAGTATTCCGTTGGCAATGTCCAAAGACATTTTAAAAATATAAACTAAATTAGTATTTCAAATATTATGGACATGTCCATAATGTGTTATGGGCATAATATTCTAAAAATCTAAACTAAATTAGTATTTCAAATATTATGGACATGTCCATAACGTGTTATGGACATTACATTTGATTAATTATGCTTTCAAAATACGTTTTTTAATTTCAATCCGGTAATGGCCAATTACATTGTGGACATTACATTCTTAAAATCCAAAATAAATTAGTATTTCAATTATTATGGACATGTCCATAACGTGTTATGGACGTTACATTTGATTAATTCTGCAAATAGGTGTTTTAATTTCCATCCGGTAATGTCCAAGTACATTGTGGACATTACCAAATACAAACAACGACTAATTAAAACCCTACTGCATCATCGTCTTCTTCCTTCGACAATGAGATTCGTCTTTTATTTAATTAGCAATGGAGGTTATAACAAAAAAATGACAGGACTTGCTTATTCAATGAGAATCGTCATCTTTGTGATTTATGGAGATTTTGCACTTGAACCTTCAATGGAGGTTGAAGGTTTCAATGGAGGTCAGAGGTTTCAATGGAGGTTGAATGTTTCAATGGAGGTTGAAGGCTTCAATGGAGGTTCAATTATCTACAATTGACGTTGGGGATGAATTTCGTTGGCATATTGGTTTTATCATGGATTAATTTTTTGAAGCTTCAAGTTGAAGCTTCAATGGAGGTTGGGGATGGAGGTTGAGGATGAAGGCTGGTTGAAGCTTTAATGGAGTTTGGGTTAAATTGGTTGGGATTGAAGATATGGGTTGGGGTTGGAGATAGATTAGGATAGTAGTTTGTTTAGGTTTAATGATTGAATTAGTGTGTAATTATTTGTTTAATTTTACAAATTAAAGTCACGTGAGTTAGGTTTTAGGTTTTTTTTTTAAATAAATTGTTTAATTTTTTTAAATTATCAAATTATTAAATTAATTTTAGGTAAATGAAAAAATAATGAAAATGAATAATTATTTCATTAAAATAATTTTAATAGGTTTTTTAATCAAAAATAAAAATCAAGTCAAATCAACATGATGAACGACCTAGATTTGCTTGACTTTGGTGGTCGTTTTTTGGACGACCGCTAAAGAAACATCCTGGAAATTGGGCCAAATCCAATTCCAAATTTTTTTACTTTCCAAACATGTAACTTGGCCCAAATCCATCATTTCAAATGAAATGCTTGTATTTGAACATAGCACAAGTATTCAAAAGTGAAAACAAGTAATGTATACAATATATAAATGTAATTATTTTCGTCAAAATTTCTTTTAAAAAATTTATTAGGCTATTATTTTTAGCCATATATTGACTGATTTGACTCTGATCGATAATGCATTGTCCAGTAAAGATCATGTCCAATAAACACCCTATTAAGTTGACACTAACCGCATTTCAATCAGGTTATATGTAGCATATGTCAATTAGTAATTTTTGTGGACATTTTGATTAATAATTAATTGATGTTAAAGCATGAATCCAGCAAAATATATTATTATCTTATTAAGCGTGACTTTATGTTGCTTTTGTTTTATTAATTATCATCATCTATCATGTCAATGTTAACTTGTTTCTTACATGATTTTACTTTTTTCATTTTAGAGGTGGAAAATTGAAGTAAATCAGAGCAATAATTTAAATAAGTAAACAAGAAGTATGAAAACATTAATTAATAAGCTTATAAGCATATATATATATATATGTTTATGAATTAATACCGCTTAATTAAAAAAAAAACGACACACTTCCAATTAATTACTCATATTTTATGTGTAAACACGAGATGGCCAACTTGACTTTGTAATAAGATAATGACAATTTTTATTATCATATCATTGCTGCATTAGGCAAATGTCATGTTACATGGTTAATTATATTATATATCGTGATATCAAGTGTATATATAGATTATAATTATAATTTCAAGTTTTCAACGCGTGATCGACTAAGGTTTTTTAATTTTATTTTTTAAATCCGTAATGCTAGGAGCTGGATATTAAACATTGAGTCGGGTCGTACTGCTAGGTCACCTTAACTATTCAATTTCGCTGACACGATTACCTAAAAGAGAAAAATTAAATATCACAGATGCATTCGATAGAATTTAAACTTAGAATTCCACCCATTATATTTGAAAGACTTATGTCACTACAATGAAATCTCAATCTCAACATGAACAAGTATGTGATTAACCATGGGTGAATAAGTGGATGATATATAAGGAATAATGATACATATGATTCTCTAATTTGTGTAGCGTTGCGCACTTTAGCAGCACCGACAGAACTCGTTTCCAAAAAATAGTTTACACATGGATCATTAATTAATTAGTGACCTTTTCAGATTATAATGGTGAGACCAGATCTTGCCAATAAATCATAAAAAATCTAGAAAAATTATTGAAAAAATATTTAAAAATTTTGAAGTTTTAAACATATATAACTATTGTTACTTCAGTTATTATGGCACATTTAGTTTTTTTTTAAGAAGAAGACATCTTTCATTTAACTTCTAAATTTCTTGTTTGTCATTAATTTACATACTTCCTCCGTTTCGAAATAAACGTAACAATTTCTAATTTAGGAAGTTTCAAAATAAATGCAACAATTTTAATCTTTCCATTTTTGTAAGTCTTTTCTTCCTATCTCTCACATCATCACATACCCCACTTTCTCTCTCTATCACTTTTACCCTCACAACAAAAAATGGACTAGGAGTCCGTGCCATCCAATTTGTTGCATTTTTTTCGAAACGGAGGTAGTATACGTTTTTAAAAATACAATATGCACCTTATTCTTTTTCTATTTTGCTTTTTAACGTCTATTTTGGGTCATACTCTTGGTTTGTGCGAATAAGAGTGTTAAAGAACCATCTCAATCAAAATTTTAAGCTAATAGTTGAGGCTCAGGAATATGTTATATACTCTATCACTCTCCTCATTTGAATGGCCCTTTGGGCTTGAAATGTGGATGCAAATTATACCCGGCTTGAATTAATTGCACTTAGAAGGGAGAGGGAGGAGAGATTCGAACCCGTGACTTTTGTGTCACATTTGCTTTGATACCATGTTAGATGATCATCTAAACCAAAAGCTTAAGTTAATAGTTGAGGCTTAGGAATATCTCTATTATATAAGCCAAGGGGGGAGCTATGGTGTTTCCCCCCTAGAAAAGTCTAAAATGCCCTTGCATTTTTTTAAAAATACAAACTACATAATTAAGGAAAGTTCATACAAATTTTTTATATTTTTAAATAAAAATAATACAAAATATATAGATCAAAAAAATAAAATAAAATAAAAATATGTAAATTCATATTTTTAAATTCTCTACAAATTGATACCCATATTGATATATTTTTTGACATAATTTTTTTTACCTTTTGATTACAATGGAAATTTGGTAGTAGAGAAAAAAAAAATATATATAGTGGATCAACATTTTCTTTGTCCATTTTTTATGAAAGAAATTCAATGTGCATATTATTTCCTTGTTTTTATACTATCAAAAAATGGATGAGAACCCATATTTAAACCTTATTTCTTTGTTGTTTATTTTACTATTGTATAAAATTTATATAAAAAATGTTGTCGCAAATATACATATATATAAGTCAATGGGGGAGCTATGATATCCCTCGTGAAAATAATAATTATATAACCTTAACTTAAAAAATTATGAAAAATTACCTAATTTGAGCTTTAATCAATTACAATTAACAAGTGATTTCTTAATTAATTCAATAAAAAGGTAAACTTTGCCTTTATCATATTCAATTCTAATGTTTTGAATTAATTCAATAATATATCAATTATATGTTCTTTTATTCTATGTAAAAAATAGATTTTTTATGTTTTATATAACTTTGTATTTTTTAATACAATATCTTATTATAGTTTGACCGCCACTGTTTAATATATTGCTATTATTTTATTTATTTTCTAAAAAATTCAATCAATACTAAATTTTGTAAATCTTTACATGGTGCCCCCAGGCCAAGTACAGTTTTGATTTTAGTACTAACAATAAACTGTTGTTGCAACTTGCAAGCAGCATAAATGGATGCATAAAAGATTAAAAATGTTTTTTTAATTAATATTTTAAAGTAAATCAATGTTTCTTCCATAGTCATATGGATGTCAACTTAGTTACAAACTTTTAATTTGGAATTGGTTTATTACTCGAGTCACACTAAGTCTTAAATCTCAACACGCATAGCGTGCACAAAAGGCTAGTATTATATATTTTATCAAAGAGAGAAAAAAGAATAGAGACATATGAGATAGGAAACATATAGTGAGGCAAAAATAATCAATATTGCAAAAAAAATAAAAAAATCAAGGGATATTATTTTTGGCTTTGTAGCTTTGTGCATTAATCGGTGTAATAATTAATGGTAATTTCAATTAATATGGAGTATATATTTTTACTTTTGGCTACGTTAGTTAAATAACACCTTACAAACGTGAAATCGATAAATCAAGATATTTCTTCGAGAGGAATAGATTTTAATTTTTTCAATTGTTTACCTTTTCTCTAAAAAAAAAACACCCCAGAAATGTTTGTTATTATTTATTTTTTTCAAACGATGGGGTTTAAAGAAAAATATGGGAAGGAAGTATATTTATTTCATACCAAAATTTGAAATTATCCCTAATGAGTAATGACTACGTACTAACAACTACGTACCCCAACATACTTAGCTTCCACATACCATAACCAAGAGATATCCCACATTCCCACCATATATAAGTGAGGAACCAGCTATAGTGCATTGATACTCCAATGCCACTTGCAATTGAGAGGTTGTGAGTTTGATCTTGTCATGTGCCACTTTCTATATATATTACAACCAATGCATGCTAGCTAGTATATGAAATATATGCTAGGACAGTTTAATTTATCTTGTCATGTAAAAAAATACTTCTTCTATTCCAAAATAAGTGTTTCATTTAGTTTTTCACATTTTCTGATACACAAGTTTAAATATTAATATTTAGAGTTATATTTAATAAAAAATTATAAAAATTATATATTTAAAAAGTACATATCGAAACAATTCAAACAAGATCACGCATAACTATATTTTTCCTCATATATATAAAACCTAAGAAAGTAAAAAACAAAAAAAAAAAAGTGCTCGAATAGTGTCTTTAGTCAACATGAATCACTTATTATACCGGCCATAGGTGGGGGCTAGCTTTTTATCACTACAACATCATTAATGAAGAATAAACCTTAGATTTAATTTAGAAAAATTTGTCTAAAAAACTCTGAAAGTTCTAGCGTTTTGTGAAAAACATGTAATTTTTTTAAT
Organism: Salicornia ramosissima; assembly: GCA_951394345.1. Taxonomy (NCBI): domain Eukaryota; kingdom Viridiplantae; phylum Streptophyta; class Magnoliopsida; order Caryophyllales; family Amaranthaceae; genus Salicornia; species Salicornia ramosissima. Next base: position 16,926,734 of record OX596234.1, on the reverse strand, counting down.
AAAAAATTAATAACACAAAGTTGTAAAAAAAAACCCTTAGTAGCACAACTTTTGGACGAAAATGTTGAAATATAACACAATTGTTCCAAAGATTTAGCCTTTACGACCAATTCGATAGGAAAATAATTGGAAATAAGAATACAATTGGAAACTCTAATTAACCAAATCCTCATTTTGAGGTTCACTTACCCCCCCCCATATTTCATAGTTTTCATCCAAAAGTTGTGCTAGTAGAGGTTTTTTCAACAACTTTATGTTGTTAAATTTTAAAAAATAAGTTTCAGGGTGTTTTCACAAAACGCTAAAACTTTCAGGGCTTTTTAGACAAATATTCCTTGAATTTATTTTCAAGCTTTTTTGTCTCTACTCAAAATGTGAAAGCATGTGAATAGTATAGTAAAATATAACAGACTTTTTAAGCAGAAGTGAGCCAATAATAAGAGCAATTAGGTTTGGTGCATTTAGATCAACGACCAAAGGGTAGACTATGTGTATGGGGCCTACCGGTACACCGACAGGTCCACTCTGCTGACGTCCCAGCCAAGATGTCAACCGCCAGCACTTAACGTTGCCGGCTACCAGGCGTCACGACCGCCAGCTCACAATCCACACCAGTGATGGAACCTACACGTTGCCGGACCCGGAAGCTGCCAGCCTATAACTGGCAGCTATTAGAAGCCAAAGGGAATCTTTTAGCAGTGGACCCAGTGCACCACGTGGCACCCATTTAGGGCACCACTCAAGTGCACACGCCCCACTCACTAACAAACTAACTAACTCAACCTATGAGGGACTTACACGTGGCGACCCACTCAGAGTTATAACTAACTCTGAGCACACGATCTACGTGACCAGTCCCCATGGGACACGTGTCCCTGCCAGCCCCCAGACAGGCCGGCAGGGTATTAAACCACTCTGTATAAATAGGGGATGATCTCACCATTAAAAGGTACATAATCTTTCACCTACAAACTCTCTCTCTCTCTTTCTCTCTTATTGAATCCCATTGCTGACTTAAGCATCAGAGGGTCTTTCCCCGGAAACACCCCGGGGTCAGCTCACCGTTTGTTCATTGTGCAGCTCACCACCACATAGGACACCAAGAACAACAACCACTTCCAGAGGCGCTGAGACTTGTCGGAACAATTGGCGCCGTCTGTGGGGATTCTTTACAAAAAGCTTACGTAAAAGATTCACCAAAAAATTAAGAAACATTCTGACAAAGTCTTAGACATTCAAGAAACTTGAACCTCTGAAAATGGCGTCACAAGATAATTGGAAACAATGGGAATAATGGAAACAATCCGAACAATGCAAACGGGGAACAAACACCTCATAGTGAGAAGACCTGGACTGATAATGGATTAAAAGGGGATGGGAAAGGCACCCCGCTCAATCTCGAAGCGCTAGCTCAATTCACACCTGAGCAACTGATCAACGTCGCTGCTGTACTCAACGCTCTAACCGGAACCACCCCAAATTCCGGCTCAGGAGAAAAGAAGAGGGGACCGAGGGTCCCAATCGTAGCAACGCCAATCTCCAAGATGCAGTCTCTGCATACGGAGGAGGTAGAAGATTTGGAGTGGGACAGTTCGACTGTCCATGGAAACCCACACACACCACGTGGGAACGAAGAAGTACAACCACCCCCGGGTTCGAGAATGTCTAGCCAAGGCCTGAGAATGCCCTGGAAGTAATTGGGAAGAAAAATTACCCGGTAGCTGCCGGCAGGGTCCAACCTCAAGGGACTCCGTTTGTGGCTGCCATCAATGATGAGGATCTTCCTAAGATCAAAATGCCGACCGGCAAGTATGACGGTACCACAGACCCTGAGGATCACATCTCTACATACGAAGGACACATGCAGCTGTACACAACTGCCAACAACACATGGTGTCGGGTTTTCCAGACCACATTGACTGGCATCGCTCAGAAGTGGTTCAAGTCGCTGCCATGTTACACCATCTCAAGGTGGGACGACTTGGCTGAGAGGTTCTTAGCACACTTCGTCAGCAATAAGAGGAGACAGAGGCTGACAAGTGAGTTGATGGGGATGCAGCAGAGGCAGGGTGAAAGCCTGTGGGAGTTCATAGCAAGGTTCACGGTCGAGGCCGTCACTATTCCTGACATGAAACAAGAGGTTGCAGTCCTGGCGTTGATGTCAGGATTACGTGATGGTCCTTTCCGCCAGTATCTGGGCAGGAAAAATCTGACAACGTTGGCCGGCGTTCTAGGAAAAGCCAACGAATATATCAGGGCTGAGGAGTTCAGTCGGGGAGCTGGCAGCTCGAACACTGAGAAGAAAGTGGTGGAGGAAAAGACAGTAAAGAATACAAGCGGGAGGCCCCGTTCGAAAGGAAAGAATACTACAATCGCGACCCAGACCGAAAAGAGGTTGTGGTGACAGAGAAGAAATAGAGGACAGAAAGGTATGGCAACTATACTGAGTTGTCAGTACCCAGATCGAGAATCTATGCCCTCCACAAGGAAGACGAAAGGTGGAGGAGGCCAAACAAGATGACCACACTGAACCGTGATCCAAAGCGGTGGTGCGAGTTCCACAATGACTATGGGCACATGACTGATGAGTGTGCCCACTTAAAAGAAAACATTGAGGACCTAGTCCGACAGGGGCAGTTTGCCCAATACAAAAGAAAGGAGGAGTTCATCCACCGCCAGCCTGGCGGTATAGGATGGAAGGGGAAGGATAAACAACAGGAACACAGGGATGAGATCTTCACAATCACAGGTGGGCCGGTTCATGGGGGTACACTTAGCGGCGCCAAAGCTAGTCTGAAGGAGGTAAGGCACCAAGTAAACTTCAACAATCAGAGGCACTGGCCTGGACCGGCAGATGTGCCAGAAATGACATTCTCAGCAGAGGACACCAAGGGGATCATATACCCTCATGATGACCCCTTGGTAATCACTTTTTCCATTGCCAATTGCAAGGTCCATCGCATCCTGGTCGATGGCGGTTCCTCTGCCAATATACTTTACAGGGAGGCCTTTGACAAGCTGGGAATAGAAGAAAAATACTTGAAGCCAGTGCACTACTCCATCAGCGGGTTTACGGGGGCTAGAGTTACTCCAGACGGCATCATCAAACTGCCAGTCCAGCTGGGAGAAGGTAGACAGGTCAAGAGGGCAATGGTGGAGTTCCTGGTCATCAACATACCGGCAACCTATAATGCCATCATGGGGAGGCCAATGATTAATGACATCAAGGGCATACCGTCAACTTACCATCTGACAATGCTCTACATAGCTGATGATGGCCAGCCAGGAAAGATAAGAGGCAGCTAAGAGGTTGCTCGCTCTTGCTATGTGACAGCCATGAAGCCCCCACCACCACCCCCCAAGACTGAGAAGAATAGGAAGAGGGAGCCAGAAGTTTCCCCGGTCTCCATGGAAGAAATTCACGGTCGGCCTGAGGACGACAAGACACCTCGAGCTGAACTAGAAGATGAAGTCGAGGAAGTACCCCTGTCTGCCACCGACACCTCCAGGACAGTCAAAGTGAGCAAGAAGCTGCTAGCTGATGTGAAGATCAATCTCGTCCAACTACTGCAAGCCAAAGCTGATGTTTTTGCTTTCTCTGCTGATGAGATGCCTGGCATCCACCCTTCTGTAATCCAACATAGACTTAACGTAGATGAGAATGTTAGGCATGCAAAGCAGAAGAAGAGATCCTTCTCTGCTGAAAAAAATGATGCTGTAGCTAATGAAATAAATAAACTGTTATTAGCAGGGTTCATAGAACCTTGTGACTGTCCTGAGTGGCTTGCTAATGTTGTAATGGTAAAAAAGGCAAATGGGCAATGGCAGATGTGTGTTGATTTTACAGACCTCAACCGCCACTGCCCTAAAGACTGCTACCCACTGCCAAGGATAGATCAACTAGTAGATTCCACTGCTAACCATGCATTACTTAGTTTCATGGATGCCTTTTTAGGTTATCACCAAATCAGCATGTTTGAATCCGACAGACCAAAGACAGCCTTCATCACAGATGCCGACGTCTACTGTTACAAGGCTATGCCTTTTGGGTTGAAAAATGCAGGGGCAACAGACAAAAAAATAGTTGAAATGGTCTTTGCAAAGCAGAAAGGGAGAGATGTTAAGGTGTATGTGGATGACACCATTGTCAAAAGCAAGACGCCAGGTGATCACCTGGTTGACCTGCAAGAAACCTTTGCAACTTTGAGACAATTTCAAATGAAGTTAAACCCCAAGAAATGTGTATTTGGAGTAACGTCAGGGACATTCTTAGGGTTTATGGTATCTGAAAGGGGCATAGATGCCAACCCAGATAAAGTCAAAGCTATAGCAGATATGGCGGAGCCTGCTAAAATCAAGGACCTGCAGAAGTTGACAGGCAGGATGGCAGCCCTCACTAGATTCATGGCCAAGTCTACGTCTCAAGCCCTACCCTTCTTTAAAGTACTGAGGTCCAACAAAAAATTTGAATGGGGAGCTGAGCAGTCAGACGCTTTCCAAAAAGTCAAGGACCATCTCAAAACACCGCCAACCATGACACGTCCAGAAGAAGGAGAACAACTCCAACTGTATGTTTCTGCAAATGACAGCACTGTAGCAGCTGTACTCTTGGTGGAAAGAGAGAAGGTGCAGCTGCCAATTTACTTTGTCATCCATGTGCTTACAGGAGCTGAAACCAGATACACATCCATAGAAAAACTGGCATTCGCAGTTATGGTGGCGGCAAGACGCTTGCGGCCATACTTCGACGCCCACTCAATTATGGTGTTAACTAACCATCCATTGGAGAAAGCCTTGCAAAAACTGGCAGTCTCTGGGCGAATGATGAAATGGGGAATTGAAATATCCGAATACGACATCTCCTTCCGGCCAAGGAACGCCATCAAGGCACAAGCCCTGGCAGATTTCATCGCAGAAACATAATTCTCAACCACTGATCCCTCTGAGGTATGGATGGTACACACTGACGGCTCATCTTACAATACAGGATCTGGGGCCGGCGTCGAGATAGCCAGCCCAGATGGCACAGTGCACCGTTACGCTTTGCGGTTTAATTTCAAAGCCACCAACAACGAATCTGAATATGAGGCAACAATAACTGACATCCATCTATGCATAGCCGCCGGGGCAGAGAGAGTGAAGTTAATCACAGATTCTCAGTTAGTGGCAACACAAATGGAAGGCACGGCAGAAGCTCGGGAACCCACCATTGTTAAATACAGAGATCATTTAAAGCAATTGATTCAACAACTAGTGTCTTTTGAGATGCAACTGGTCCCACGAGACGACAATCAAAAGGCAGATGCTTTGGCTCGACTGGCGACCTCACCACTATCTGAACTGGGGGGACATGTCATGATCGAATTACGTCAGGGAAAGGCTATCGAAAGCTTGGCAATGGCTGTCGTTAGCAACGCGGCAGGGGAATGGTTTCATCCCATCCTGGAGTTCAAGAACACAGGGGTTCTACCGACAGATAAAGCAATAGCTGCCAAGGTAAGACGACATGCAGCATGGTATTGTGTGTTCCAAGGAATACTTTACAAAAAATCCTTCCATCTCCCTCTTCTAAGATGTGCCACAAAATTCGAAGCTCAGAAATTCCTCGAGGAAATCCACGAGGGTATTTGTGGAAATCACATTGGTGACAAAGCCCTAGCTTTGAAGGCCATCCGTACCGGCTACTATTGGCCCCACATGCTCAGGGACTCCCAAGAATATGTCAAAAGGTGCGATAAATGCCAAAAGTTTGCCCCCATGATCAACACACCACCAAATGACCTACAACCAATACTCAACCCAATACCATTTGCCCAATGGGGAATGGACATCCTTGGTCCATTCACTAAAGGTAAAGGGGGGAGAAAATTTTTGATAGTGGCCATAGATTACTTCACCAAATGGATCGAGGCCATCCCAACAGTGTCCATCACAGCTGCACAGGTGAAGAAGTTTATTTGGGAGCAAATAATTACAAGGTTTGGGCTCCCATAGGCAATAGTGTTCGATCATGGTACCCAGTTTGACTGCAAGCCCCTCCAGCAGTATCTAGAACCTCTGAAGGTCAAGATGGCATACGCCTCAGTAGCTCATCCTCAAAGCAATGGGCAGGCAGAAGCTGCCAACAAAAAAATTCTAAACCCTCTGAAGAAGAAGTTGGAAGACCTCAAAGGCCAATGGGCAGATCTAATACCTAACGTCCTGTGGGCAAACAGAACGACAGAGAAGGAGGCAACAGGAGAAATGCCATTCAGACTTATCTTTGGCCACGAAGCTGTCTTGCCAGTAGAGGTGGGTCTACCATCCTTCAGGATCCAAGCATACCAACCAGAGTTGAATGATTACTTGTTGAGACAAGACCTTGATCTGCTGACAGAAGTCAGACTCATAGCTGAAATTCTTCAGGCAGCATACAAGGATCAGATAACAAGGGCCTACAACAAGAAAGTTCATCACAGACCCATGCAAGATGGCGATTCGGTTCTAAGAAGGACAAATGCCACCGACAAGCAAAACAGAGAGGGCAAGCTGACAACTAACTGGGAAGGGCCCTATCGTATCATAAAGACGGTAGCCCCTGGAGCCTACAGGCTAGCTACAATGAAAGGCAAGGAATTAAAAAATACGTGGAACGTTAAGGTGTTCAAGAACTACTATGTATGAAATTATTTGTCCATTTAATTATGTATTTTAATGTACAACCTAGCAACAACATTAATAAAAGGCCAAAAGAGCCACCTTCCTTGTGTCTTGCTTTAATTATTTATTTATGCACAACTACATAGACTATGTGATAAAGACAACTGCCATCCAACAGTGTCCAAAACATCACTTTGCAGTCTAAATATGCTTGCAAAAAGCCAACAGGATAGGATGGTTAGCTAAAAGCTAATGCCTAAGGCCACCGCCATCCTATGACCTGGCTGCGTCAAGTATAACAGCCAACAGGCTAGGATGGTTAGCTAAAAAAGCTAAGGCCTAAGGCCACTGCCATCCAACAACCTGGCTGAAATTCAAAAATGTGGCAGCGAGTGAGCTCCACAGATAGCTTTTACAGCTAAGGGCATGAACCACAGCCGACAGGCTAGGATGGTTAGCTAAAAGCTAAGGCCTAAGGCCACTTCCATCCAACAGCCTGGCTGGAACTCAAATGTGTGGCAGCCAGTGAGCTCCATAGATAGCTTTTACAGCTAAGGGCATGAACCACAACCGATAGGCTAGGATGGTTAGCTAAAAGCTAAGGCCTAAGGCCACTACCATCCAACAGCTTGGCTGGAACTCAAATGTGTGGCAGCCAGTGAGCTCCACAGATAGCTTTTAAAGCTAAGGTCATGAACCACAACCGACAGGCTAGGATGGTTAGCTAAAAAGCTAAGGCCTAAGGCCATTGCCATCCAACAACTTGACTGAAATACAAAAGTGTGGCAGCCAGTAAGCTCCATAGATAGCTCTCACAGCTAAGGCCAGTGGCAAGTTCTACCAGTCAAGAAATCAAGTAACTATATGCAAGATTAACAAGTGAAGTTTAAATAGTACTTACAGAAATAAAAATAAAATAAAAGGCAAAAAGTATTTTCCTTCAATATTATTTTATAAATCAAAAGCCAGTAATGACTGGCAGCATGTTACAACAGGATTTTTGCTCTACTGGCATGGCAGCCCATTTTACAAAGAGAAGCACAAAAGGGAAAAATCCTAAATACTTACAACAAGCAACAAATATGTACAAAATTATAACAAAATTAAATCAAAAATTAGAACCACAAGAAGACATAGGAGAAGGCTGCCAAACGCGTCATTTGGTTCTACCGGCTTGACTAGACGTCGTTGATTGCTCCTCAACAACGGCAGCTTCAGACTCCTCTGCCTCTACAGGAGTAGGTGGCACCCCTGTTACTCGAGGTGACAGGTTCCCAACATGCTCTTTTGGGAACGTGTCAGCCTCATTCAGGGGCTGATTGCCTACACCCTCAGCAAAAGCAGTTTCAACTGCCACCCAGTCAAGGTCTGGGTGAAGAGACAGAACACACCTCATTGCCGCCACCCAACCGCCATCAAAACGATTGGTGCAAAAGTGGCGAAGGCGAGAGGATGCAACAAAGCCTTCCACAGCCTTTTGGGCAGCAGAATTGGCATCAGCCCTGGCAGCCTCAACTTCGCGGTGGGCTCTGACCTTCTCCGCTTTGACCCTATTCCTAGAGGCACCAAAAGACGCTTCAGCATCATGCTTGGCAATGACGGCCCCGGCGATGGCGGCGTTCAGCAGCCTCTTAGTCTCCGCCAGCTCTCTACTGGCAGCCTCAGCAGCAGCATGGGCCTTGCCTTTTGTCTCTGCAATGGCTGCCAACCTGCTTTGTTGATTATTTATCTCTTCATTCTTCTTCAGTAGCAGATTGGCAGCCTTAACTTCCTGTTTCTTCAGAGTCTCTATCTCCTCATCCTTCTTGGACAAGGACAAGTTTTCCTACGAGAGTTGGGCCTTGAGAGCCTCAACCTCCTTTTTCTTACTCTCCAAGTCCTCACTCAAAGACTTGTTAACGGCCTCTAGAGACTCTGACATTTCACGTGTTGCGCCCATGTCCGCCCCCAAAGTGAAAAAAGTTTCAGCCAGCTCCGCGGCGAAGTTAGCGGCCTGCAAAATCACAACCACATAACAGTAAGCAGGCCGACAAGATCATACGAGCAAATAACACCAAAAAAATTAATTAATTAACTGGCAATGCCAGGATACTTACACAGGCAACGTCATGGCATAGGGCTTGGGCAGGATTGACCCAACGGTCTCGACTACAGTCTGCTGGTAGTCTGTTCGCCCTTAACAGCCGGTACCACAGGTCGCCACCAGCCTGGGATAAATCTGCCATCAATGAATCATTCACGCCCACATCTGGTTCTGGACGGAACAGGGGCCCTGAAGGCTTAGGCCCTGGCTGGAATGTTTGGGGTATGTCTAGATGACTGTACCCCCAAGAACCGCGACGGACGGTGATATCATCCGGCAAGGGGAAGCCAAAAGACCCAATCCTTTGTTCAGGATGGGCAGCAAACACACCACCTTCCCCTAGGTGGAGCACGGCGGTGCTCCGAGTCAGCATCGGCCCTACATACTGAATGCAACGGTTTGTGGCAACAGGGGAGTCGGTCTGAAAGACGTCAGTACCAAATCAAACAAAAAAAAAGAAATGGAGAAAAGAGAGAAATGCAGCAGATATTAACTTAAAATTAGAAAACATACCTCGCCGGCAACAGGGTTAGCAACACTCTCAGCCGCAGCCTTGTCAGCCGCTGCTTTGTTGTCTGGCTCAGGTGCTTTTAAGCTCTTTTCATGAGCAAGCCGCCGATCCCGCTCTATGTCTGCAGCAGAAGTTATTTCCTCAACCTCACCCCCCTACAGATAGGGGAGTCAGGGGAGTGACAGGCCTCGCGGTGGTCTCTAGCGCCACCTGCCACTCTGAGTTGGCCTCTCCAACCAGAGGTGGCTCCACGATAGTCTCGGTGGTGGTACCGTCAGCGCTAGCCGCACTGGGCAATACCTCAGTAGTGGATGGGATTGTAGCAATACTACCACCCATATCCATAGTTGTTGCAACCTCAACTTCAGGAGCAACAACTGTAGCAGCCTCAGCCGGCGACTCGCTGGCGACGGTAACAACCACCTCGCTGACGGCAGCGGCCACACCCTCGTTGGCTGGAGCCGCGCTGGTAGCAGCGGCCCCGTCAGACGGCTTGGCGGCCTTTTTAGAACGGTTGGGAGACGGTGGCCTATCCCTTTTCTTGTGCTGCAAGGCGATGGTCACGGTCCTGCCAACTCTGGCAGATGCACCTGGCTTCTTGGAGACAGCGGGCGCTATAACCTCCTTCTGGACAGGGCGGCTAACCACTGCCGTTCCCCGCCCCCCACACTTCTGACAGCACCCCTGTTGCCCCCTGTCCCACGCCCGGTAGTTTGAGAAGTGGAACCAGGAGCCATCTGTTCTCTAGCCATCCTTGACAGCTTCAGGCGTTTAATATTCAAATCTGCATAAGCAGAATGAAATGATTAGACGACAGCTAAAAAAAAAAAAACAAACAAACAACAAGTTTGAACAACACAACAAATAATGAATAACTCAATAGCATAGACGTAAACTTCAAGAGGTACACCGGGAGCCTGGCATTACCAGAGTCAGGGGCACCTATCTCGCCACAAAGACCAACATAGGCGAGCAGGGGCAGCCACCTGGACGGGACACTGTTCTTCGACCTAAAATAGTCGACGGTCCTTTGCTCCTCGGCCGTCAGATCTCGAACTGCCAGGTGCTCCATATGAGCTCTCGGAGTAGTGAACGAGACTGTCATGTTTATTATAGCATCTACTGGGGCCTTCACCCAGACCCACCTGCTCATATAATGCTTGAAGGAACTTACCTTGGGCCAAACCAAAAGTTTCTTGCTAGCAGTCTGGAAAGTGTAACGGCCTGTCGCCGAGCTGTTCCGTTTCACGAACATCAGGGTACGGATCACGTGAAGGTTGACCTTCATCCTCAAATACCGACAGGTCCACAGTACTGACACCAGCATTCGAAACGACAGTGGACTCAGCTGTGCCAGGCTGATGGAAAAATTACGCATGACAGACATAATTGCCCAATCAAATGGGCATCGCAGCCCAAACTTGAAATGATCTTTGCAGATAGCAAAATACCCGTCGGGTGCTTGAAGAATGGCATCACTTGGCCCAAGGAGCCTCACATCCCAGTTTCCTGGAAGGCAGTACGTCTCCCTAAACCATTTGAGGTATCCCTTTGGACCCCTATTCCACTTTTCCAGTTCCTTGTACCAGTCATCGTCCGGATTTAACTTTGCCGGATGTCCTTTTGGGAACTCGCCATTACCAAAATCTATGGCTTCATAGTTCATGGCTGGCATGCGTTCCGCTTCCTGTTGCCATTCCCAATCGGCCTCTTTCCAGGCTGTATTAACCTCAGCAGGGGCCTCGTCAGCGGTCACCTCCTCTGCGAACACAAGAAACAGGGGTAAATGACAATGGGAAGATAAAAAATTGTAGAGTTTACCTAGAGCAGCGAAGGGGTTAGGCTGCGAAGGATCCTCATTCGTGCCATACTGGTCAAATTCCAGACTAGAGCGAATGGATGAGAACCAATACTGCTCTAACGCTCCTACTACCATGGACTCACCGGTCCAACGCAGTACTTCACGAAGAATCCTCACGTCCCTTTGCTGCTCATGGTTAAATCCTGTCGGATTACGTGTCCCCTCGCAGTCTGTCAAAACTCGCGACGCCAATGAAAAGTCAGGCAATCGTCTGCTTTTGGCAAACAGCTTCGCCTTACTTTTCTCTGACACCGGTTTTCTGTCCTGAATATCCTTTCTTAATTGAATAGGATACCCTGGCTTTGGTGGGCAGTATGCGAGTTTCCACATAATACCGCCAATACCCTTAGGGATCGTAGCCCCTTCAGGCCGCCGTTCCGAGATGTCCCCTGCATTACCTGACGGCCCTTCCTCGGTTGGGGACTATAACAACGAGTCATCTGACTCGCTCTCTTGTAGCGAACCGCCACTATCTGGGTCGCTTTCTAAGATGCGACTGTCGTTTTGGCTATCCCTGGCGTCTGACGTCCTTCTTTACAGTGTCACACGTCAAGTTAATTGACCAATAGCATGCTCACAAAGATAATGCGTGACACGCAAAACAATGCAATTGCATTTTTGCACAGTGACAAGAAAAAAGCTAAATATCGTAAAAATTGTCCATAAAAGTGAATTTTTACTTCAAAAAATAAGTTTTTACACCCAAAATTCTTGCACGAAGCAAGATACGTCTTCAATACAGAAGAAAGACACAACTTTTTAACTAAAGAGTTCGAACAGATGTACATGCAAACTCGCTCAAGCTTCAAAATTAGAAATTCGAACAAAGAAAATTCGAAATTAAACACATACCTTGTCTTTTGGTTGAAGAGTTAAATTTCAAAGGTATCGAATTATAGTGAAGGAAGTTGCTAAAAAGCTGTGTCGAAGATGCAAATGGCATGAAGCTGTTCAAATCGCCTTTAGGAGGGAAGAGAAAGAAAGTTCAAATTTTTTTGAGAATTGTGAGAGTAAAATGGTAGAAAAACGTCTCAGAGACGTTATATATAGTACAACCGGGTCCACCACTCGACTTTTGATCTTCTACGGACACGTGTCGGTTAATTCAGACATCTTGTGTGACTTACTTTAAAAAGCATCCCCAACTTAACGATGCTGATACTTTTTGGGGGGGCTAGTTGTATGGGGGTCTACTGGTACACCGACAGGTCCACCCTACTGACGTCCCAACCAAGATGTCAACCGCCAGCACCTAGCGGTGCCGGCTACCAGGCGTGACGACCGCCAGCTCACAATCCACACCAGTGATGGAACCTACACGTTGCTGGACCCGGAAGCTGCCAGCCTATAACTGGCAGCTATTAGAAGCCAAAGGGAATCTTTTAGCAGTGGACCCAGTGCACCACGTGGCACCGATTTAGGGCACCACTCAAGTGCACACGCCCCACTCACTAACAAACTAACTAACTCAACCTATGAGGGACTTATACGTGGCGACCCACTCAGAGTTATAACTAACTCTGAGCGCACGATCTACGTGACCAGTCCCCATGGGACACGTGTCCCTGCCAGCCCCCAGACAGGCCGGCAGGGTATTAAACCACTCTCTATAAATAGGGGATGATCTCACCATTAAAAGGTACATAATCTTTCACCTACAAACTCTCTCTCTCTCTCTCTTTCCCTCTTATTGAATCCCATTGCTGACTTAAGCATTGGAGGGTCTTTCCCCGGAAACACCCCGGGGTCAGCTCACTATTTGTTCATTGTGCAGTTCACCACCACACAGGACACCAAGAACAACAACCACTTCCAGAGGCGCTGAGACTTGTCGGAACACTATGAATCTATGATAGTCTATAAACCAAATTGATTTGTTGAAAATTGCAGATCTACGGTAAATATTATAAGATGGATTTAGAATTTAATCCAAAAATATTTTTAAAGTTGAACATTATGTTGTTAAAGTAACCTTAAACTTTTATTTATTGTTTTGATAATATAATGTGTGTCGTACTAAGCCTTGAATTGAGCTCTACTTGACACCGGTCTTATGTTGGCCGAGACACGCATTTGACAGGGGAAAAACCTTACTAGAAAAAACCCTGTGGGATAAAAACCTAGTGAAGAAAAAAGAGTACAACACTTTCATGATAAGCATTAGAATGTTGTCTCATTAAAATCCTTACCAGAAAAACCCAATGTGTGGGACAAAACCATGGTTAAGGGAAAAAGAGTGCAACGTATTTTCTCCCGTTGATGAATGCATAACTTGAAATCTTCTAATGTAATGAATCTATTACCATTGGGTAACTTTGCAACTGTAGAAGAATAATATTCGTCGATAGTTGAACCCCCTTGTGGACTTAAATCTTCAACTTTTCAATGTGAGATATCTTCCCTTTAACAAACTTCTGGAAATTACACTTGTGTTATGTTTACCATTATCCTATATTATATTTTTATTTCAAGTTGCCTTAACCTTTAAATTTATGCCTTCATAATATGAAGATCATAAAAAGTAGCTTTTGATAACCAAATTTTGGCAACGAACTCATGATATCACCAATATCATCATTGTCCAATCTTATATGGATAACAAATGTAACGTAACCAATTACTAATTTCATTTTTTATACTTCTAGGACAATATCATTATATACTCATTGATATCATTTAGCCATTATATACTTAATACTAAAGTTTTTCAATGAATACGAGGGCTTATCACCTTCACATTCTCAAACTTCAGTTTGAGATGTCATATCAAATAGGAAAAACCTAGTTGATCATTGCTAATCACTTGATTTATACAAACCAAGTAATAAATTAGGCAAGCCCCATATAAATCACCAATACTCTTCGAGAGTTTCAAAATAATGTCAATTTTGTGATTCAAATACAGAATTTGAAAGGTTAAATATTTGAATACGTGGTTTACAAGTTCTTCGAGAACTTTTCATACATAATTCAAAACATGCATGCTATTATATCGTCTTCCTATGTAATTTCATCACAATAATTTTGTAGAACTAGTGCATGCAATTTAAGATGTAAGATTCATGATAAGATGTGGAACAAAATATGTACATGATGAGTACTGCATTAAACTAAATCCTATACATACATTCAATGAATAATGCATTTACCTATGACTCAAATATGCACTTAAATATAAGACTTAAATGCAAAACATAGTACACTGTGAATTTATCTATCCATTTCTTTGTTGGACTTCTGGATTCCTGAAAATTATGATCACTATCATTCACATTTCGTTGGAGTTCATGTCCATGATAAGCTTTTGATCACTATCAATACGTGGACATCAAATTGGACATTTATTTTACAAATCCCTTATTCTCTATTATCAAGTCTACTCCTTTTGCATATGTATACTATCCATCGATTCCATCAAATATCGGTATCATATTGTTCTTCATCAAGATACAATTAGGTTGCTATTTTACAATAATATTTGAACACATTTTCCAATGGTAGCACTATAAATATACTTTTCTTATATAATAGGTCATCTATTAATAATTCAAATATCTATACCACTTTCGGAGTATTTTATACACTATGATATACTATTACACTTTTATAAGTGTCGATTGCTTCCATAAAAAAAAAAAGTGTCGATTGCTCTATCTTGTCATATATGTCACATCTTTATTTTGGAACCGGATTATACAACCTACACGTACTTCAGGTCTAGCAATTTAAGTATAAATTGGAAAGATTTATATCTCAATGTAGGCACATAATATGACCAAAATGTATTTTCAATGCTATGTATCATATATGTCTAACATACCTTGACATCTATAAATAAAAGTTGGCATATAAACTGATAAATTAAGGGAAAAAGATAAATTGTGTTGTCATATTATTCATGAAAGCTTAGGTATTCATACAACCTTAATAATCTATAATAGGAAACAATGTTCCACAAATATAATATCCTAATAAAATGCTAAGAATATTCTATTATATCTTAACAAACTACTAATAATATTCTATCATATCCAAATAATATGGAAAATATATCACACACGATATATTTTCCTTATCTACCACGTCTTATCTTTCCAACACCCTCCCGCAATCGTAATGATTGTGACACGAACGTTACGAATGAAAATTCCATAGAAGAAAAAAATCAGAATTTTTTTTTTCAAAGTCTATTTTGTCAACCTCTGTAACAACCCCACCCTTGTAGACAGAGAAACTCAGCGGAAGATAGAACATTGGACGGGAGTGCCACTAAATTGTAAGTCCGACAAAGTAATGATCAAAGACCACTATGAAAGAAACATCTAAGGAAAACCTGAATCAACTAATAAACTTGTTAAATTCATAATTTTAGGAAATACAAACCATAAAGAAGTATACATGTCCAACTAAAGTAATCCAAACAGTCCAAAGGTTCAAACTTAGAGGTACATCCACATAACTCTAGAAATTAACTTAAATAGAAAACTATTAATTTAAAAGTCTTCCTTAAAGTAGCTGCGTTATAGAAATCCAAGATGGCTAGAACAACGGGAAGGACCCTAACTTCGAGTCTCACACACCCAGCCCAAACAGTTATAATTCTGCAGTCATTCAGCATCTGGAAAAAAATGATAACAACTCCACAGTCAATGGCGAGTAACTAACAATTCTCCCCAACATAGTAAACACAAGCTTAGAACCATAGATCAGGCAACCAAATTAATATCATCAAGCAGCAAGACACAACAACATTAATTAAATTAAGATAACCATTTACTTACCACAATTACGTCTATAGTCCTCCTGCAAAAACAGTTACATTCAACACAAATGCCACAACCAACATAGACATAAACCATAACGTGAGATAATTAGCAACATTTAAGAAGACGACTAAACCACAACTAGAACCCAATTCATAAACAAGCTAGATGAGTAAAATTACTTCCAACTACCCAACTTAAAACACATGATTGGAGAAGAAACGAACACTAATGGTATAAGTAGATGCCCAAAATATGGACTTACACTACCGACCCTAAGATACTATAAGTAGATGCCCAAAATATGGACTTACACTACCAACCCCAAGATACGTTAAGTAGATGCCCAAAATATGGACTTACACTACCAACACTAAGATACGTTAAGTAAATGCCCAAAATATGGACTTACACTACCAACGATCAACACGTACGATTGTGATTGTAGATGGAATGATTTCTAGTGGAAATCCCGCAGTACCACTTCCTAAGGTTTGTCAGGTAGATGCCCAAAATATAGACTTACACTACCAACGATCAACACACAGTTGATGTGTCTAAGAATGGCCAAACTCCCGGTGCTGGATGGATGCCCAAAATATGGACTTACACCTCCAATACTCCCGGACGACAACAATTAACTCGGGTAAATATTGTTCTTGGTCCACGCAGTCCAAGGAACAAAAACTGATCTGACCATTGAATCCCGCAGCCCAATGGCTCCAACTAACAATCAAAGGTAACTCTGACATGGTCATAAACTACGGACGATAAATTATATCGTTGCTACTGACAACATTCTTACCCAACACTCGTCCCACATCCATACTTAGTCCAAAATAAATTCCAAGAATATTAATTTAATTACCCCAAGAAGAATATGCGTCTAAAACCTACGCAAGAGTAATTACTAAAATGCCATTCAACCAGATTTACATCCAAACAATTCCTATTGATTAGCAATCACTAAAACCATAATTAAGAGTCAAAATTCATCTACAAAACATAAATTTAAGCCCTCTAAAGTTGTTGTCCAGAATAATAAAACATGAAAATCGACTACCAAAACATGTCCGAAAATTGTTAAACTTTCACAATTAATTCTGTACTTCACCAAGGACATAACCAAGCATATTACATGTAACGACCCGGAATTTTGGGCCAGAAAATTTCGCGGTTATTAATGATATGTCTTAATTCTAAATCCAAAATGCCCATTATTTTTGGACTGTTTTATCTTATTTCCTATCCTTTATTCTAAATTGGGCCAATGACCCAATTCTCTTCTTCTTTCCTTTCCATGATCGGCCCTATACAAGCTAAGTGGGTCCATTTTATTTTCTTTAATTTATTTAATAATTAAATTATTTAATTAATTAGATTAATTATTTAATTTAAATTATTAAAACCCATTCAAAGTTGACCTAACAAACTTTGTTAGTCAACCTAAATTTTCTCAACCATCTCCCCCCCTTATTTCTCCAAAGTACACGGCACCCTTAAACCTAATTAAGGTTGTTTTGATTATTTCTTTCATCTTATAAATAGTTGCTCATCCTCTCTTTTATGTTCCTATTTTACAATTGTCTCAAAAACCCTAAAAAGATATATTCTTTCTCTCTTTCTCTCAAAATGTCGAGTGCTCAAAAATTCACCAAAGGTGAATTGATTTTTCGTGTTTGGAATATTAAAGCGAATCGAGGTAACTTCGCTTTTCTATTTAATTAAAGGGTAGCAAATCATATAGTTAATTAGGATTGAGGCATGAAAATTGTAGGAAGTTTAATATTGTTTTCATATGAACATGTCGAGTATATGGATGATGATGTTCTTGATTTATTTTCATGATTTGATGTATTTCTTGAAATCTCTAATTGTTGAATAATTACTTGTATGAATTTATCTATTAATCAAATCTTGTTATTTCTTGATGAATTTTTCGTGGCAGTTTGTTTACTGTTTTATTTTGAATCATAATTTATTTCGTGGCAAAATTCGATCTTTTCTTGCTTGAAATAATTTAATCTTTCAAACTGATAAAACTGTCCAGTTTTAGTTTACGAATTAATTAGTATACTTAATCAAATCTAATGGCTACGAAATTTTAGGTGGAATTCAGTAATACTGTTTTAAAGATTTTGTAATTTTTTCGTAATTTTTAAAGATCGTTTGCTATGGCCGAAAATTCTGAAACCGAATTCAGCCTAATCTTACTGGTTAGTTATAAAATCACTTAAAAATAGTAAAAGATTTTATTTTTAGACGAAATTTATGCAAGTTAATCCTTGAACCCATATTTAGCTCCCATAAAAATTTCCAGATTTTTAGAGATCTTTAGATGGTCGTTTTTAATTTAATTCTTTAAAAATCAGATTGTATAAAATAGGGCAATTGAATTATTAAAATATTCTATTATTAATTCTTGAATTTTCGAGTGACCTAAGTATTAAAAGGGAACTAAAAATATGATTTTTATGATGAATCTTGATAGTCTTGAATTATATTGATTAATCTTGAATTAAAAATTAAATCTTGTTATTATCTTCTAATTGTCGAGTGTATAGAAATTAAAAGAAGAGTTAAAAATATTATTTTTATGTTAATCTTGATGAATGTTGTTGAAAAATATGATTTTTATGTTTATTAATTAGTTAAATTATTTAATTCTTGATGATTGAATTCATATAAATTAATTGAATAATTTTGGCTATTATTGATATAAAATGTCGAGTGTGGTGAAAGTAGGAAAAATAGGATTTTTATTATATTTTGGTAATTTTAGCAATTAATTAATTAATTAAGATAAATTTAAGAATTAATTAATTATGGTTTGAAAATTTAGATATACGTGTGGAATTATTTGATTTAGTCAATTTTGGTTAGTTTTGAATTATTATTAATTTAGGAAATAGTTAATAATAAAAGTTACAGATTAAATAATTATTAGGGATAAGTTGTAAAGTGAAGGGATAAAAAAAAAGATATTATTAGTAATATAATTAAGAGGACCGAAATACTAATAGTATTATTAATATAATCATATTTTTGGATAAAGGTACAAATTGGTATATGACGTAATATTAAGGTTAGTATCCGAAAGGATAGGATTATACGTATATATATATTTTAAGGATAGTATATTATAAGATTTGAAGTTGCATAAGATACTACTAGGGATAAGAAAGGAAACAGAGTAATAGCTATACATGTTATGTTTCGGTCTCTGGCTAGGAAAGACTTGGTATTTAAGGTGGCCAATATACGTGCCGCACCTCTCTTTCCTGGGACTCCGAACATTTCATTTCCTATTACGGTCACCTAGTATTTTCCCAATATATGATATGATATGATAAAGGTATAAGATATAATATAAAGAATTGAAAGATAATAAGTTAAGATCGCCCCTGCGATGACGCAAAGGTCATCAATCGGGTTAATAAGATAGGACGCCCTTGCGATAACGCAAAGGTTATCAATTGGGTTTAGTCGATGCCACTGCTCACATGGGACGAACGCAAAGGTTCCCCCGCGCAGTTCTTGGTTCTAGAATATGGAGTCGTCTAGGTAGTTCTCGCAAAGGAGGACTATTTAGGAGATATGGCCATAGCTTAGGCTTAGTTCTCGCAAAGGAGGGCTACGGGTGGGACGCAAAGGTTCACCCCGACATGTTTTAGGAAAGTTGCGAACGCCAAGGTTCGCTACGAGCTGAAGAAGACAGTCCGCAAAGATGTTAAGTTAAGATGATATAATAAGTACATATGTAAAGCTAAGAAGATATTATGTTCTTATTATAAGATTTATGCGATGATATAAGATAAAGTATGATTATATATGATAAGATATGTTATATAAGTTAAGAAGGATTATGACAAGTACGAATATGAAATGATAAGTATAATATAAGATGAGTATAATATAAGCTAAGGTTCTGAGTTAATTTAAGTTGTATAATATAAGTGTAAGTATTGGTATACTCTAAGACTTCCGCTGTGTATGATTTTGTATTTATGTAAGTATATATGCGTATGTATGTACATGGAAGGATTGTGTGATTCTGTAATTGTATGAATGAAAGTATAAATGTATGCGTATGAATGAACATGATTGATGAGTGTATTTTTATACGTATTTCTAACCGTATAATGCAGGGTTGATTGTACGTACATTATACGTAGAGATTATGTATTCTAACCGTATTCTGCAGGTGTATTTATACGTATTTTGTACGTATACGTTTATGTATTTGTACGTATTTTATACGTATGTTGCATTGTCGTATGTAAAGCATGTATTAAGTTTCTGTACGGTTTTTATGTGCTTTCCTATGATATTATATGTTTGGTGGTCCCTCGATTAAATGGGACAGCCTAGTTACTCGCCACTGACGGTGGACCCCCCCCTCAGTTTCAGGAGAAGACGCTGCAGATTAACGGGCTTCGATGGATGGGCTTTGAGTGGCTGAGGACTTAGCATAGTAAACCTTAGTTACTTAGCTTAATTAGAAGTTTCTTATTGTTCACAGACAATTTACTTAGTTTATTTTATGATCCCAACATGTTGGGACAGTTTTAAGATAGTTTATGTATTAAAGGATATTGAGTTAGTTTTTGGATATTAATTGAGTATTTAATAAAAGTTAATCCATTTATTCGAATCATTTGATTTATTGTTCATTTTTAAGTTGGTAATGATCCGTTTGTCGATTTCCTTCGTAAATCGACATGTCCAAAAAGTCGGGTCGTTACATTACAAGCCTAAAATAAAATTAAAAACATGCTAAACACTCTAATATTTCACACGGCCAGAAGCTATACACTTCAAAAAATATAGTTGCAAAAATTCCCTCAAATTACACAATAATTCAATTAGTTCCAAGTTCAACAATTTTAGAACTAGGCATAAACAACACCTAAAATTATGCAAATTTAACCATAAATTCCAGTATAATCAAGGATTAAATACATGAGGATATCACTAAAAATTTGGGCAGCAATTCGCCCTT
This sequence comes from Salicornia ramosissima, assembly GCA_951394345.1. Classification (NCBI taxonomy): domain Eukaryota; kingdom Viridiplantae; phylum Streptophyta; class Magnoliopsida; order Caryophyllales; family Amaranthaceae; genus Salicornia; species Salicornia ramosissima. Next base: position 16,905,875 of record OX596234.1, on the reverse strand, counting down.
TTTTAGGACTAAAATCAATTACCGAAATAATTCATAAAATTATTCTACAACTAATTATTTGGTAGATTATTAACACAATTTAAAACTCATCATTTTATACCCAAAACTCATGAAAAATCCGCCTAGCAAGGCCACATAACCACACGAAATTTGCATGCAACAATTTCATAAAATAATTCTCTAAACAATTACCATAATCAACTAATTAAACATGCAATTGCAAATAATTATCCTATGAGATTCATACATTAAAATGGCATAAAAACAACTCTAATATATGCCAAAATACATGAAAAATCAGAATTAAAATCAATTAGAAACATGCATGCAAAAAATCGATTTTAAGGCTAATTAACATATAATTTGTTCTAGTTTGTTTTGTTAACCTTCCTTACATATTTTAAACTCAAATTCTATCATCCTAAACTATGTGATTACTAGATTAGAGATAGTGTTAGTTACCTTGAAAATTAGAGACATGTAGTGCACAAAACTAGTCCAAGTAATGCTCCAAATATCACCAAAACATGCCCAACACTTAGCAAAATTTTGAGAAGATTTTATGTGTGAGTTAAGGAGATTAAGAGAGGTGTAAAAATTGAAAAAAAAAATCAGCCATCCTCTACTTCTTTGGCCAGCCGTATAAGAAGGAAAAAAAATGGGCACTTGGAAGGCTTAGAGCATGGCATTCTCATGCAGGTACAAGTGTTTTTGGTTGTCATGCAACCAATAAAAAAAATAAGGAAGCCACATGGCTTAGCTTCGGCCGGCCATGGTGATGTACAAGCTACACATTTTGGTCGGTCCAAGTGTCCTTATAACCCGAGAACAAAAACCGCTAATTCGAAAAATAATCGATACGTAATAAATCGAGTGTTCATACTAACACACAATGAAAAATAATGTGTTAAATACGTAGATACATTACATATGAAGAATAATAATGAAAATAAAAATAAAATAAAATAAAATATTTCAAACTATATGAAATATACATATAAATATTTTAAACAAATGAATAAATAATAATAATAGTTTTATTTGGAAGTAAAAATAAAAGAAAGAGCATATTTATCAAATAAATAATTAAATAAATATAAGAGAATGATAGAAAATTATATACACATATATAATTAAAGGCACGAAATTTAGGGGTATTACATCCACCCCTACTCACAAAAAGTTTTGTCCCCGAAACTTGCACATAAACATCCAAGAAGAGAAGGAGAAAGAAAGAAAAAAAAAATTAGTACTTGCTTCGCACAGCTCTGGGTACTTCAGTCTCATGGACTCTTCGGTTTCCCAAGTCGCCTCTTCGAATCTCTGACTCCTCCACAACACTTTTACTAAAGGAACCACCTTCCTACTGAGCGTCCTCAATTGACGATCAAGTATTTTAATCGGTCGTTCCTCATAAGTCAAGTTCGGCTCAACTTCGACGGATTCAACTTGAATCACGTGTGAGGGATCACCACGATACATTCGCAACTGCGATACGTGAAACACATTATGAACCTTAGATAATTCCGGCGGCAAAGCTAATCGGTAAGCCACCTCACCAATTCTCTCCAGAATTTCATAGGGTCCCACATATTTCGAACTGAGCTTCCCTTTCTTTCCGAAACGCATAACACCTTTGATTGGCGACACCTTAAGCAAAACTTTGTCCCCTGCTTCGTACGAAATAGGTTTTCGACGAAGGTCTGCATAAGATTTCTGCCTATCTTGAGCTGCCTTCAACCTAGCTTGTATCACCTTGACATGTTCAACAGTGTCTTGAATCAGTTCTGGCCCCAAAACTAAGGAATCGCTGATGTCGCTCCAACAAGTAGGACTACGACATTTCCTCCCGTACAACGCCTCATAAGGAGCCATCCGAATACTGGCATGATAATTGTTGTTGTAAGAGAACTCTACTAAATTCAAGGACTTCGCCCATGACTGCTGAAATTCTAAAGCACAAGCACGGAGCATATCCTCTAATGTTTGGATGGTTCTTTCCGACTGACCATCGGTAGAAGCATGAAAAGCAGTTCTCAACTTCAATTTAGTACCGAAAGCCTCTTGCAAAGCTCGCCAGAAGTGTGACAAGAACCTCGGATCACGATCTAACACGATGTCCTTAGGAACATCGTGAAGACGGACGATCTCGTTAGCATAGGCTTTAGCTAGCCTTTCTATCGACCACGTGTTCTTCATAGGTATAAATCGAGCAACCTTAGTTAATCTATCGACAATCACCCAAACAGCGTTCAACCCACCAGCCGCCACTGGAAGACCCATCACAAAGTCCATGGAAATAGAGTCAAATTTCCACTCCGGAATAGGTAATGGTTGAAGAAACCCTCCCGGTCTCTAATGTTTGATCTTAACCTTCTGACATACCAAATAGCGGGCTACAAACTCAGCAATTTCCTTCTTCATCCCAGGCCACCAAAAGTTCACTTTCAAATCCTTGTACAGTTTATCACCTCCAGGATGCACAGAATAAGGAGTGTTGTGAGCTTCCTTAAGAATCTTGCCCTTCAATTCAGTATCGTCCGGAACACACCTGCGTCCCATGAACTTTAGGCTATCATCGGCATCAATCTTAAAGTTCTGTGCATGTCCCTGAGCTATGGCCTCTCGGATTTTCTGAAGCATCAAATCCCCTTTCTGTTTAACTCGCAGCTCTTGGTACAAGTCGGGCTCAACACACATTGCATTCAAACAAGAATCCACATATCCTTGGGGCACCATTTCAATGTTAAGCTTACGGAATTCTTCACAGAGATCCTTTGGCAAAATCTTCACAACGTTCAAAGATTGCTTACCCTTTCGGCTCAGAGCATCAGCCACTCTATTAGCTTTGCCCTCACAGTAGTCCAAGGATAGGTCATAGTCCTTGATTAACTCTAACCATCTCCTCTGTCTCATGTTCAGATCTTTCTGGGTGAAGATGTATTTCAGGCTTTTATTATCTATGTAAACTTTGCATGGAACACCATAGAGATAATGTCGCCATATTTTGAGTGCAAACACCACAGCGGCCAATTCTAGGTTATGAGTAGGGTAGTTCCTTTCGTGCACTTTCAATTGTCTTGAAGCATAGGCTATGACTTTTCCTTGTTGCATTAGTACACAACCCAACCCTTTCAAACACACATCACTGTACACCTCGAACTCCATTCCCTCAGTAGGCAAAGTCAGAACTGGAGCAGTAGTCAAGCTCTTCTTCAAGGACTGGAAGGCCATTTCACATTCGTCGGACCAGCTGAACTTGCAGTCCTTACGCATCAACTTCGTGAAAGGTTGCGCTAACTTGGAGAAATCCTTTACAAATCGTCTGTAGTAGCTTGCAAATCCAAGAAAACTACGGATCTCAAACACATTCTTATGGACTTTCCCATTCCACCACAGCTTTAACCTTAGCAGGATCAACCTTTACCCCTTCTTTGCTGATATCATGCCCTAGGAAAACGACTTTCTTTAACCAGAACTCGCATTTTGACAGTTTGGCAAACCACTTCTGTTTCCGTAGCATATCCAAGACCAGCCTCAAATGCTTCTCATGTTCTGCTTCATCCTTAGAGTACACCAAGATGTCGTCGATGAAAACCGCGACACACGATGTAACGACCCGACTCGCTTAAATCGGCGCGGAAGAAACCGACGAGTCGAATAGTTAAAAACTACAACTTAAAATACTTAAGAAATAAAACTAATTCCTCAAATATTATTATTAAACCACAAAAGTACAAATACCCACAAGTTTGTACATAAACTAGTCCAAAAGTCAAAACTAGAAATACTAAAATACAAGTAACTCCAACCACACGTTAGAGTCTAAAACAACGTATAAAAGTCCATTCAACAACGTATAAAATCTATATAACTCCATCACTATCTAAAACAACAGAAAACAGTAAATACAACAGATAACAGTAATAACAACGTCGCTCGCCCAGCCCAAAGCTAAACAAGAGGATCATCATCAGAAATACCTGAAAAATATACAACAGTCCACCATCAGTGGCGAGTAACATAACTGACTCACCCTAATGGGAATACACATGCACATAGCATAAATCAAATAATCAACATTAACAATCAAAGTACGAGATCAACCCAAAAACGTGAACTCGACTTAAACAACCTAATCAAACTATCTTGGCGCAATCATTCATATTCTAGACCGGACTGTGCTCGTACGAACGCATCTTACGCATTCGAACTTTCTACTATGCTCGGATTTGAGAATCTTACTCCCAAACCCCATGAAACCAATCTTACTGGAAATCCATGTCTCGTGAAACCAATCTTACTGGAAATTCACAAAGATCACATAGTATGACTCCAACTATCCCAATACCGCGGATGGAATAGGGGCAACGTCTTAACCCGAATACAATGAATCTTACTCAAAGTATCAGGCGTCTAAAAATGAAATCAAGCTAATCTTAATTAATCAATTATTAAATCATCTTAATCATTTTATCATCATTATTATCCAACATAACTAAATTAAGTTCAAGAATTGCCTCTAGCCTTGATTCTCGAAATTAACTAGTTAAAATACCGAAGTTATTCTCAAGAACTGCCTCTAGCCTTAATCTTGAGTCTAACCAATCATAATTCAATAATCTTTAATCATTCTTTAACCAATTATACCTCAATCTTTAACTTTCTTTAATTAATAACCCACTTTCTTTAACTTTCAAGACTCATCCAAGAAACTCAAAGAACTCATCAAGAACTCATAAAGACTCATCAAGAATTCATAAAGAACTCATAAAGAACTCATTCAAGATTCAAGATCTTCAACCAAGAACTCAATCGAGATTCAAGAACTCAATCAAGAACTCATCCAACTAAACCAAAACACACGCACATCCATACGAAAATCATCATAAATTTATCCAAAATTCATCAAACTTTAACACATTAATCATGATCATATTACAACATATAATCAATCATAAAATCATTAAAAACCATTATAAACCTCATTAAAACAATTAAAAACCAGAATATAAATCATTCATAAAATCATGAACAAACAACTTCAAACATCCCATTCATGCATTTAATTCATACTATAAACATAGTATACCAACAAGGTTGAGTAAGTATGTTACCTTAATCAAGATAATCACACTAATTCAACATAAAAAGTTGCTGCCCGGAACGAGTCTTGCACGGCAAAAACCCACGCAGCATCACGCACACGACATGGCATACGAACAAGGCTTGCACCATCACGAACCACCACCACGTCCGGTCCTGGACCAGCCACGAACCAGCCCCCACCACTGCTGCCCCACACGGCCTCCAATGGCAGAAAACACGGCTGCCCAGCAGCCCTTTGCACGGCCACCCACCAGCCACAAGCACCGCTACTTGAAGCAAGAACACGAACCCAAAACCACCCCGAACTAGTGATCTTGAATGAAATTGTTGGGGTTTAAAATATGTTTTAATACTTAAAGATTAATGGATGAAGGATCTTTAAGTATGGGTTTAAAAAAGATGATGAACAATTTTGGTGTTCATCAATCCCAAAATGGCGTGAAGGATGGAGCAAATGGAGAGAAAGTTTGCCTTTACAAAGTGATGGCAAGGATGATTAAATGAGAAAATGAACAAAAGTTCCTAAAGCCTTACTAACTCCTCTATTTATAGAGGTTAGTCAAGGTGTGAACATGAAGCAAGTGGCAAAGCTTGCCATCAAACACAAGAGGGCCGGTTGGGCTTTAGAAGAAAAAAAGGCCTAAATGATCACTTGGGCCATTTGCACTAATTCATGACTAATCATGATTAATTTTGCACTTGGCCCAAAACTAATTAATTAATTAGAAAATTAAACAATAAAATTCTAATTAATTAAAACAAAATAAAGTTAAGAAATATTAAACCATTAAATAAAATGGTTACACATAAGCAATTAAAATAGTCTAAATAAATTTTAGACCATGCACCGATACAAACTAAAATAAGAAAGCAAACACGAAAAATAGCCCAAAATCTGGGGCATTACACACGAGTCCAGATACTCATGGAAGGTACGATTCATTTGGTCCATGAACACAGCAGGTGCATTTGTAAGACCAAAGGGCATTACCTCAAATTCGTAGTGCCCGTACCTAGTGCGGAAAGCAGTCTTTGGAATATCTCCTTTCTTCACTGGAATTTGATGATACCCAGATCGTAGATCAATCTTAGAGAACACTCCAGCACCCTTAAGTTGATCAAACAGATCTTCAATCCGTGGCAAAGGATATTTGTTCTTGATTGTCACCTTGTTCAGTTCTCGGTAATCAATGCACAAACGCATGCTCCCGTCTTTCTTTTTAACGAACAACACCGGAGCACCCCACGGAGAAACACTGGGTCTTATAAAACCCTTATCAATCAATTCTTGCAGTTGAGTTTTTAGCTCTTGCATTTCTGAAGGAGCCATTCTATACAGAGCCTTTGATATTGGAGCAGTACCCGGAACAAGATCAATACTGAATTCCACGTCTCTTTTAGGAGGGATACCAGGCAATTCCTCAAGAAAGACATCAGGATACTCCCGAACAATAGGTATGCTCTCAAGTTGCTCCTCAGAGGAAAGATCCTTCACTCTACAAAGAAACACCATGTTACCTTTCTGCCTGAGCTTCTTCATCTTCATAGCAGATACCAGCTTCACGCCTTTTTTCAACACAATGCCAGAATAAGATATTCGGTTACCTTTAGGACCACGCAAGACTACCTTCTGGTCACGACATTGAATTGCTGCATGATATTTCGATAACCAATCCATGCCAAGAATTACATCGAACTCGATCATGGGAAATTCCTTAAGATCGGTGTGCAATTCAGAACCACAAATAACCATGGGAACTTATTTGAATTCCCGATGACAAGCAAAGTCTTCCCCCAAAGGGAGAGAAATGAGAGATCTTATAGGAAAACTAGCAGTTAAATCAGCTTTAGCAATGAAAGAGCTAGCAATGAAAGAGACAGTAGCACCAGAATCAAACAAAACATAGGCAGGAACATTATTAACAAGAAATGTACCCATCACCATGTCAGGCTGAACATCGGCTTCTTGTTGTGTCATGCAATAGATTCTGTTGCGAGGGGGAGCAGAAGAAGTTGAAGGCTTAGCAGCACTAGGACCCGGAGTTTTCCCCTTCTTAGGACAGGCATAGGACTTGTGCACTTCCTCCTTGCAATAGAAGCAGACAACCGGAGTGCCGTCGCAGTTCTTACCAGGATGGTAATCCTTCTTGCAAGCCCAGCATTCCCTAATTACATTGCCTGGACGAGGCTCAAAACCCCGTTGATTGCCACTTTTTCCAGCATTATCAAATCTTGGCTTCTTAGCCAGTCCTTGAGAAAAGGATGAGTAGGGCTTCCTCACTAACGCAGCCTTAGTAGATTCCTCTTCCTTAATAGATGCATGAATATTGAGAGCAATTTCATAAGCCCCTTGAAAAGTAGAGACTCTTGAACTCAGAACATGGGTTCTCACCCTAGGATCCATCTTTTTGATGTATCGTTTCACCCTTTCTTCTTCTGTTGGTACCACAGATGTTGCAAAACGAGCCAATTCAGTGAATTTATCAGTATACTTCTGAATAGGCAAAGTACCCTGAGACAGAGCTAAGAATTCCTCCTGTTTCTGCCAGCAGAGCTCATCAGGATAAAATCTCTCCTTTAGTTTTGCAGCGAATTGATACCAGCCAAATTCGAGAATTGACACGAACTGTTCTTTAACCGTGCCCCACCAATTGTCGGCCTCCATTTTCAGATAGTAGGAATCGATAACTACCCTTTCCTCTGGCGGGCATCATGTTGCATCAAATAACTTCTCCATCTCTCTTAGCCAAATCCCCAGTATCACAGGATCAGCGGTGCCGTCATAGGTAGGGGGCCGATGACGATCAAACCTATCGAAAGCAGATTGTCCTCCAGTTGGGGCAGTGTTTTTGTGAGCAAGAGAGATCAAGAAGATAGAACATTGGACGGGAGTGCCACTAAATTCTAAGTCCGACAAAGTAATGATCAAAGACCACTATGAAAGAAACATCTAAGGAAAACGTGAATCAACTAATAAACTTGTTAAATTCATAATTTTAGGAAATACAAACCATAAAGAAGTATACAAGCCCAAAGGTTCAAACTTAGAGGTACATCCACATAACTCTAGAAATTAACTTAAATAGAAAACTATTAATTTAAAAGTCTTCCTTAACTAGCTGCGTTATAGAAATCCAGGATGGCTAGAATAACGGGAAGGACCCTAACTTCGAGTCTCACACACCCAGCCCAAACAGTTATAATTCTGCAGTCATTCAGCATCGGAAAAAAAATGATAACAACTCCATAGTCAGTGGTGAGTAACTAACAGTTCTCCCCAACATAGCAAACACAAGCTTAGAACCATAGATCAGGCAACCAAATTAATATCATCAAGCAGCAAGATACAACAACACTAATTAATTTAAGATAACCATTTACTTACCACAATTACGTCTATAGTCCTCCTACAAAATCAGTTACATTCAACACAAATGCCACAACCAACATAGACATAAACCATAACATGAGATAATTAGCAACATTTAAGAAGACGACTAAACCACAACTAGAACCCAATTCATAAACAAGCTATATGAGTAAAATTACTTCCAACTACCCAACTTAAAACACATGATCGGAGAAGAAACGAACACTAATGGTATAAGTAGATGCCCAAAATATGGACTTACACTACCGACCCTAAGATACTATAAGTAGATGCCCAAAATATGGACTTACACTACCAACCCCAAGATACGCTAAGTAGATGCCCAAAATATGGACTTACACTACCAACACTAAGATACGTTAAGTAGATGCCCAAAATATGGACTTACACTACCAACACTAAGATACGTTAAGTAGATGCCCAAAATATGGACTTACACTACCAACACTAAGATACGTTAAGTAGATGCCCAAAATATGGACTTACACTACCAACGATCAACACGTACGATTGAGATTGTAGATGGAATGATCACTAGTGGAAATCCCGCAGTACCACTTCCTAAGGTTTGTCAGGTAGATGCCCAAAATATGGACTTACACTACCAACAATCAACACACAGTTGATGTGTCTAAGAATGGCCAAACTCCCGGTGTTGAATGGATGCCCAAAATATGGACTTACACCTCCAGTACTCCCGGACGACAACAATTAACCCGGGTAAATATTGTTCTTGGTCCACGCAGTCCAAGGAACAAAAACTGATCTGACCATTGAATCCCGCAGCCTAATGGCTCCAACTAACTGTGGAACCATGTTTGATTTGAATGATGGCAAACCAGTCCTCTATACTTGATGTCTATGCATATTTGTGTATGAACAAGTTGAATCAAGTGAGGACTCATCAAGGCAACCATGAAGGCCTTGAGATACTTGAAGATCAGAAGCCAAGAGCTTGGAGTTAGTTATTTTTTATATTTCTAGGATCTTCTTGTAAAATAGGCTTAGGAAAATATTCTTAGTGTTTTTAAGTAAAGAGCAAAAATAACCCTAATATATTTGAAAAATATGGATCACTTGTGTTTTGGAAATCTGCCAAATTGATTCACAAAATCAGCTTTGAAATGTACTTGTTTGGACTCTAGTGTACTTTCCACTACATGTAGTGGAAGGAGACAAAGGTCTGAAATAGGTGCCTTTCTACTTGTGTCAGCTGAGCTTGTTTGCACAATTTAGGCAAGTCTCCAAGAAGACTTCTAGAGGACGGTTTTTTCCTTGCCTATATAAACAATCTCTTGAAAAAACCATAGAAGACTTTTGCTCTCCAAAGAAAACCAAGTCTTATTTTCTGAGAGTCTATCCTTAGTGCAAAACCATCTCCATATCCATCTTTAAGAGAAAAACTTACGGAGATTTAAGTTTGTAATATTTAAACCACTTAGAGGGAAGTGGTTGGGGAGTGTTCTGTGAACACTGAGTGAACTGTTAGAGTTAATAGTTGGGGAATTAAGTGTTACATAGTTGTAGCATTTAATTGAGTGTGTAACCTTGTTATTATTCTGAGTTGATTAATAATATTGGTGAGAGAGTGGAGGACGTAGGCTTGTTTTGAAGCCGAACCTCGTTAAATCTTTGTGTCCCTACTCTTTCTTTACTGTTCTATCGTTGTTCTCACAAAAAGATAAACAAACCTTGAAAATGATTGAAAAAACACACATACTCAATTCAACCCCCCCCCCTTCTTGAGTATACATTGAACTAATAATTGGTATCAGAGCCTAACTTCTCAAAAGGTTAACTACCTAGAGGAGCAAGAAGATGTCTACTCAAGAATCAAACAGTTCCAGACTCCCCAAGTTCAATGGCACTAACTACTCTTGGTGGTAGAATCGCATGAAAAATCTTATCATTGGGATAGATTATGAATGCTGGATGATTGTTAAAAATGGACCCACGTTCATCCACAAGAAGAATCGGGAAGGGTTCATAGTTCCAAAGTCAGAAGAAGAGTACACAAGTGAAGATTACAAGAAGCTAGAGAAAAATGCAAAGGCAATGTCACTTGTTCAACAAGGAATTGCAGAATGTGAGGTAAATCGAATTCTAGCTTGTTCTTCTGCAAAGGAAATATGGGATACACTAGAGCTTGCATATGAAGGAAACTCTGAGGTGAGAAGGTCAAAAATTGACATGCTTATGTCAAAGTATGAGGTCTTTGAGATGACTAGGGATGAAAACATAAAGGACATGTTTACAAGGTTCATGACCATTGTAAATGAACTAAGTCATTGGGAAAGACCTTCTCAAGTGAAGAGTTGGTAAGGAAAATGTTGAGAAGCTTGTCAGGGAAGTGGATGCCCAAGGTTACAGCCATACAAGAAGCAAAGGATCTGACCACACTATCTCTAGCACAACTTATTGGTTCCTTGATGACTCATGAGATGTTGGTAGATTCAAAGGCTGAATCTAGCTCAAAAAACAAGGAAATGGTCCTTAAAGCAGAGGAATCTGAGGAAGATGAAGATGATATAAGTCTTATAGCCAGAAGGTTTGAAAAATACGAGGACAAAGTCCAAGGGTAAGTTTGCTACAGGAAGGAACAATTCTGAACAGTTCAGGAAAACTAGTTCCAATGCTGGTTGCTTTAAATGTGGTGAAGTGGGGCCCAGAATCAAGGAGTGTCCAACATGGAAAAATCCCAAGGGAAATCCTGGAGTCCAGGCTGAGAAGAAGGTCTTCAAAAGAGCTATGCTGGCTGCAGTTTGGGGAGATTCAGAATCATAAAATGAAGAAGATGAAGAAGAAGCAAATCTCTGTCTAACTGCTTTCATGTGCACAGACCAGTCTGAGGTTTGTTTGGAAGAAGAAGAAGTTCTCTGTCTCATGGCTGATGGAAGCACTTTAGATGATAACTAGGTATGTTTTAATGATTTAAAGGCAAATATGCACAACTTAGATAGAGATGAACTACTTGACTATCTTGAATTCACCATTGACCAATGCATTAGTGTTGGGTCTGCCTATCAGAACAACAAAAAGAAACTAAAAGAAACAGTTCAAGAATATGAAATATGTGGTGCTAGATCTGCTGAACTTGAGCTTATTTGTGAAGAACTTAAGAAAAAATTTCCGAACTTGAAGTAACAGCAGATCAGCAAAAAATGGAGCTTGAGACATTAAACTCCAAACCAGTCCCTAAAGAGGATGAACTTTTTGAAAAAATTGAAAAGGGGTTTAATGAGCTCAAGAAATTCATCACACATAATTCAAACTTTGAACTGCTAAAAGACACATGTACCTTGAGTAAATATGATGTCATACTTGCATATGACCACTTAATTAAAAAACTTGAAGATTTACACAAGGAACATGGTGAGCTTAAGGGTTATGAAGAGACTGGTTCTCCCACTGCCTTTGATGAGGTTTTGGATGTTTTACATGATGAGTGCATAGCTAAGATATGTGATCTTGAGGATGAACTCATCCTGCTAAAACAAGAAAACATCAAGAAGACCAGTGACGAACCAGATCCCTCCCTGGTCTCAAGACTACAGGATGAACTTCAAAAGACTAGACTTGACTTAAAATCTTTTGAGAAACAAAATGAAGTTTAACTTAAGAGGCTTGAGAACAAGGAAAATGAGCTAACAGATTGTATGAACTAATTGAACAAAATGTTAGATGCTCAGAAAACCCTAAACATCCTCACATCCCAACCTGGAAATTCCCAAATGTTTGGTTTAGGGTATTCTGAATCTAGTTCTACAACTGTTCTAGGCAGAGACAACACATGGTTGGATGAATTCAAGAAAGGCAAGTATATATTTGCCAAGGATATGCATGTTTGTACCTATTGTGGTAAGAGTGGTCATGTTACTAACAAATGTTTCACCAAAAAGAAACATGACAAGAAGCTACACCCAACAAGTGTGGGTTAGGAAGGTCAAGATTGAGAATATTCCAAAGAACAAGGAACCCAAGCTGGTCTGGGTACCTAAAACTAACCTCTAGTTTTCTTATGGAGGTACGAGTGAAAGGAAAGCCATATTGGTATTTGGACAGTGGTTGCTCAAGACACATGTCTGGGGATAAAGAACAATTCCTTTCACTCACTGCATTCGAGGGAGGGCACGTGACATTTGGTGACAATAGCAAAGGACTTATCAAAGGAGTAGGTAAGGTTGGTAAGTCACTCTCCCAAGAAATTGACAATGTTTACTATGTAGAAGGTTTGAAACATAACCTTTTGAGCATATCTCAACTATGTGACAAGGGAAATAAAGTGAATTTTGAATCAAACACTTGTCACATAGTGAACCCTAAGACAGGGGAACTGGTCTGTGAAGGAACAAGGCATAACAATGTGTATATTACATACTTAAGTCAAATTCCACAGAACAGTGCCCTCTGCCTTAGTGTTATAGAGGATGACCAATGGCTTTGGCATAAAAGATTAGGACATGTTAGCTTCACTTTGCTCAACAAGTTGAGAACACAAGATTTGGTAATAGGTTTACCTAACATCAAATATTTGGCAGACCAGCTTTGCCAAGAGTGTGCAAAGTGCAAACATGTGAGATCATCTTTTAAACCAAAGAAAGTGGTTAGTTCCTCTAGACCATTTGAACTTGTACACATGGATTTATGTGGACCTATGCGTGTACAAAGTAGAAATGGCTTTAGTTATGTATTTGTCTTAGTTGATGATTACTCTCGTTTCACTTGGACCATATTTTTGAAATACAAAGATGAAACATTTGATGAATTTGAAATTCTAGTGAAACAGGTCCAGAACAAGATCAATCATCAGTTAGCATCTATCAGATCTGATCATGGATCAGAGTTTGATAATGCTAGCTTCATAACTTATTGTATGGAGCATGGTGTTTCTCACAACTTTTCATCTCCCAGAACTCCACAACAAAATGGAGTAGTTGAAAGAAAGAATCGCACTCTAGAAGAAATGGCTAGAACCATGCTTCTAGAGAGTGGTCTGTCTAAGAAATTTTGGGCTGATGCTGTGAGTACATCATGCTACATACTCAAAAGGGTTATGCTAAGACCAATACTAAGAAAAACACCTTATGAACTTCTAAGGGGTCGAAAACCAAACATTGAACATTTAAGGATATTTGGTTGTAAGTGTTTTGTACACAACAATGGTAAGACCAGTTTGGACAAGTTCGACCCCAGGAGTGATGAAGCTGTTTTTATAGGGTATTCTCCTCATAGCAAGGCATATAAAGTTTTCAACAAAAAAACCTTGTGTGTTGAAGAGAGTATCCATGTGCTATTTGATGAAACTAACATGTTCAACAAGCCTGTGCAGGTAGAAGATGATGAAGGTTTTGATATTGGGATGACAAATTTCACTGGAGCTGAACCAGAGAACATTGTTGAACCAGACCCTCCAACTCCTCCTGAAAACAACAATGAGTCTGGTGCAGCAGAGGCAAATGCTAAACAGGTTGTTGAACTCAGTGACTCTCCCGCCCATCCAAATGAAGATGAAGTGGGAGAGAACACTGAAGAAACTGGTCCACCCTCTCAAAATGAAAATGAAATAGGGGGAACCAGTACAGACATTGGTTCTAACTTAGGTGAATCAAATGCTGTAAGAAAGAGTATGTTTAAGCAAAGAAGCTCTCATCCTTCTGATCAAATCATTAGTGATTTATCAAAAGGAGTCCAAACTAGAAATTCTGTTTGGAAGAACTTCTGTGCTTACTTCTCTTTCTTATCTCACATAGAACCAACTGACTATAAGATTGCACTAACTGATCTTGATTGGATCTTGGCCATGCAAGATGAGTTGAATCAGATTGAAAGAAATCAGGTTTGGCATCTTGAACCAAGAACCAATGAGATGTCAGTTATTGGAACCAAATGGGTCTTCAGAAACAAAATGGATAACTCTGGTACTATAGTCAGAAACAAGGCCAGGCTAGTGGTTCAAGGGTTTAACCAACAAGAGGGAATAGATTATGATGAAACCTTTGCTCCAGTAGCCATGCTTGAGGCAATAAGAATTCTAATTGCCTTTGCTGCCCACATGAATTTTAAACTCTTTCAAATGGATGTTAAAACTGCTTTTCTAAATGGCTATTTGAAAGAAGATGTGTATGTGGAACAACCCCCTGGCTTTGAGGATAGAATTTGTCCAGATCATGACTACAAATTAGACAAAGCTCTTTATGGCCTCAAACAAGCCCCCTCGTGCTTGGTATGAGAGACTCTCTAGTTTTCTTATTGAAAATCATTATGAGAGAGGTTCAGTGGACAAAACTCTATTCTTAAAGAAAAGGGGAACAGATCTGTTAGTGGTCCAGGTATATGTTGATGATATTCTATTTGGGGCTACTAATTCTGTTTTGTGTGATGAGTTTGCAGACCTAATGAAGAGTGAATTTGAGATGAGTATGATGGGAGAACTTGGCTTCTTCCTAGAGCTCCAAATCAAGCAAGTGGATGATGGAATCATGCTCCACCAAAAAAAAGTATCTCAAGGAGCTGCTCAAGAGATATGGTCTGCAAGATAGCAAGTCCTATGACACACCTATTCATACCTCTTCTAAATTGAGCCTAGATGAGAAAGGAAAAGATGTTGAGGATAAGCTATACAGAGGTATGATTGGCTCACTTCTCTACTTAATAGCTAGTAGACCATACATAGTGTTCTCAGTTGGGTTGTGTGCTAGATTTCAAAGCAACCCAAAAGAGTCTCATCTAAAAGTTGTTAAGAGAATTTTTAGGTACCTGAGTGGTACAGAGGACATGTGCTTGTGGTATCCAAAGGGAAGTAATTTTGACCTTTTAGGATACACTGATGCTGACTATGCTGGTTTTAGTGTGGACAGGAAGAGCACTTCAGGAATGGCTCACTTCTTAGGTTCTTGTCTCATATTATGGGGATCTAAGAAACAAAATTCAGTGGCCTTATCCACAGCTGAATCAGAGTACATAGCTGCTGCTTTGTGCTGTGCTCAATTGCTTTGGATAAAGACACAACTTAAGGATTTTGGGGTCTGTTCCGGAAGTGTTCCCATATTGTGTGATAACACCAGTGCTATAAAAATTTCTAAAAATCCTGTTCAGCACTCTAAAACCAAACATATTGAAATCAAACATCATTTTCTCAGAGACAATGTTGAAAAAGGAAATGTGAATCTTGAATTTTGCAGATCTGAAGAACAATTGGCTGATATTTTCACCAAACCCCTAAGCAGGGAAGTGTTTGTCAAACTCCGCACATTACTTGGTATGGTAAGGATTAGATCCTAGTTCCTTAGGACTTATATTTCCCTTTTTGGCTATGTTTGATTTTTTTTATCATTAATGTACATAAGCAGGGTTGGTTAACATTTAAATGTCATTTATGCAAGTGGTCTCAAAGTTCTTATGTTGATGCTGTTCCAATGTGTGGTATCCCTAAGTTGCCTAACTGAAAGATGCCTTAAGTTTTTAATATATAGAGATCAGCGTCAGACCATCATCAGACCAGTCCCTTACAACGGTTATATCAGTTTATTGCTGAAACCTCAATTTTGAAATTGAGGATTTAATTGTTTTGACACATGACCGTTGTGAACAGTGTAAAGTAACTTCCTTCTTATCTGTTCTAATAAGTGCCGGTTTTCTTCATTTAATTCATTCTTTCACATTGAATTCTCTCTCTAACCGTCTCTCTCTCTCTCAAACTACTCTTCTCTCTCAAACCCTAAGCACCATCATCAGAATCTCTTTCAAGAATTCGAAATCAGTTTCTCACTCTCTCTCTCTCATCAAACTTACTGACTCAATCAAAATGGGAAGAAAGAAGAACAAAGCTGCAAGGAAGAAAAGCAGAGGACTAAGTCAATCTCCTAGTTTCACACCCTCTAAGGCTGAGAAAGAATCGAGTACTGCAGTGGTTGCTGAACACCACCATACAGAAGAAAAGGAAGAAAAGGTCAAGGATCAAGCCACAACAGAAACAGTTACTGAATCGAAGGCTGCATGTAAGCCTAAAGAGAAATCTACTCCACCACCAAGCCCTAAATCATCACCACCATCTTCACCAAAATCTCCACCATCTCAACCTCAGAGATCTCCCTCACCATCGAAGCCATCACCCCCTACATCACCTAAACAAGCCTCTCCACAACCTACTATCTCTTCCCTTCCACAAAAATCACCATCACCCTCAAAAGCCAAAACTCCTCCTCCACCATCACCACCAAAATCCAAAACTCCACCACCCTCTTCACCACAAAAGGAAACAATCCCATCACCTTCTCCACAACCACAAAAGAAACCTTCACCATCACCTCAGACCACACAGAAAACAGTGTCAAGCACTGAGGAAAAAGAAGTTGAGAAGGAAGAGACAGAGAAGCAGGATGATGACACACATGCACAGGACATGGATGTCAAAATAACTGGGGTAGTACAGGGGGGAAAGGAAACTGGAAAGAGAACAAGACCTTTGAGGACAAGGGTCTGTAAGGAAGAAATAAAAAAGGAGCCTGCTGAGAAGGTTCCAGAGGGAAAGAAGGATGAAAAGAAGAAAAGAGTGAAGAGTGTAGCAAATAAGGGCAAAGCCTCTGAGAGCCCCAAGCCTGCAACAAAACTCCCAACAGAAAAGAAGAGGAAAGCTGCCTCTGCCCCTGAAAAGGCCTCTGCCAAGAAGAAAGGTAAGACCACTTCTGAACCACTGTTTAAATTAAGTGGTAGGGGTGTCTTATTTAGTTTTGCATGTCCTAAGTCTTGGATGAGTCAACCCTTTTTAGAGGAATTTAAGGAGGCCATAGAGTTCCAGGGTTGGGAAGGGCTGCTTGATAAGAGGTTGGATGTTTTTGAGAACTGTGTTGAGGAATTCTACTCCAAATTAGGGAAATTAGACAAAGGGAAGGTCTGGAGTGAGGTCGAGGGGGTCGACATCACTCTTTCAAAGAAGAGTCTAGGGGAGGTACTGGGTGTACCAAGAGGTGGGTTCTGTGACTATTCAAAAGACAACTGGCCAACTATTCCTGAGGTCAGTACAGAACATATACAAACCACTCTCTTTACTGGTTCTCCAAATGGTGGTTCTGGCTATGTTATTGGCCAACTAAGGGAACCAGTGATGAGGCTGTTCCATACAGTAGCCTCTAAGATAGTACTCCTCAGGGTTCAGGGAAGAATGGATGTGAGAAAGATGGATGCTGTGATTATCTACTGTCTCTATGAGAAAATTAAGTTGAGTCTCCCTGGTCTCATGCTAGCTCACATGGTTAGCATTCTGGAAAGGTCAAACCACTCTCTACCCTATGGTGCCTGACTTACTCTGGTTTTCCAGAGTAGGAAGGTCCATCTGAGTGGTGAGGTCAAGAAAATGTTTGTCCTCACCAACCAGATCCTAGGTCAGAAGGGGATGATCTTTGAGGGTGGTATGCTGAAAATGAGGGATGAAGAGAGGATCACAGGGGTTAGAAGAAACAAGGTCTAAGGAGGCTACTGGGTCACTGTCCAAACAGGTGCAAACACATGGGGAACTACTGCAACAAATGATAGCTAGTGTCAATGCCCTGTGCACTTCTCTGGATGGATCTATAAAGAACATAACAGCATGGTTGGACTCCCATGAAGAAAAGCTTGCCTCCTCTTCCAGCTTCAAGCCCAAGACCACTAAGAGACCAGTTCCCATCATTGCCCAAGTCAAGAAGAAGCAGCAGGAGAAGAGTGAAGAAAAGGAGGATGAGGATTCTACTGAGGATTCTGATGATGATGCTAACTCTAACTCCTCCTAGCTTCCCCCCTTTCCCTACTAACATTGCTCTCAAACTACAATTTCTCTGGTTTCTTTGAACAATTCTCATTTCTAGTTTTTGACCATTTCTGCTAAACAATTTCTCTGCAGAATGGTCCTGGTCTATATAATTTTTAACTTCTGTGTGCACTTAAACATTTGGGATTGTGAGTTGCAGGTACTCACTTTTGGGACAACATCTCTAGAATGTTGTGTTTATATTATGCTTGTATTTGACTTTACTTGTTGCCTTCTCCTAATTTTTCTGCTGTGATTAATTTTGTCATTTGATGATGCCAAAAGGGGGAATAGGGCAGGTGAAGTTCCTAGTGTCAAGTGTAGCAACTTGAACAAGGTTAAGACCTTGTTAGAGATGGCCCAGCTTTATGCCTAGGAGTACCTTGAATTCAGATCAAGTGCTCCTATCCATCCCAACTGGAAGAAACCCTTCCAAGTGAATTTGACAATTTCTCTTGCTAAATTTGATAAGTGATAAGTCTTGCAGGTTACAGGTCTAATGCTGAAACTCAATAATTAATTGAGTAATGTGATGAGTGACTGAATCTTGTAATCAGTCTAATTGTGCTTTAGTCTGCTGTGTATGTTTTTATTCTCTGAGATTATGAATCTGACTACAGGCACAGTGCAAGACCAGTTCCTCTGAACAATTGTTTTATTTCAAAACAATTGGTTACTGTTCTCAGGGGGAACTTCATGGTTTGTCGTCATCAAATAGGGGGAAATTGTTGAACCATGTTTGATTTGAATGATGACAAACCAGTCCTCTATACTTGATGTCTATGCATATTTGTGTATGAATAGGTTGAATCAAGTGAGGGCTCATCAAGGCAACCATGAAGGCCTTGAGATACTTGAAGATTAGAAGCCAAGAGCTTGGAGTTATTTATTTTTTATATTTCTAGGATCTTCTTGTAAAATATGCTTAGGAAAATATTCTTAGTGTTTTTAAGTAAAGAGCAAAAAGACTTTAAGTTTACATCCAGTAAAGAGAACAGGCCAAGAACAAGCTAAGAACGGGCAAAGAACAAGCTTGGAACAGTTCCCTTTATTAGATGTAGACTTAGTAGTACTGAGACCACTGTGGGAACAGACCTCAGTATTACGCACGTGATCCGTACAAATTTTAGTGTTCAAAATTATTTTTGAAAATATATTTGAAAAATATGGATCACTTGTGTTTTGGAAATCTGCCAAATTGATTCACAAAATCAGCTTTGAAATGTACTTGTTTGGACTCTAGTGTACTTTCCACTACATGTAGTGGAAGGAGACAAAGGTCTGAAATAGGTGCCTTTCTACTTGTGTCAGCTGAGCTTGCTTGCACAATTTAGGCAAGTCTCCAAGCACACTTCTAGAGGACGGTTTTTTCCTTGCCTATATAAACAATCTCTTGAAAAAACCATAGAAGACTTTTGCTCTCCAAAGAAAACCAAGTCTTATTTTCTGAGAGTCTATCCTTAGTGCAAAACCATCTCCATATCCATCTTTAAGAGAAAAACTTACGGAGATTTAAGTTTGTAATATTTGAACCACTTAGAGGGAAGTGGTTGGGGAGTGTTCTGTGAACACTGAGTGAACTGTTAGAGTTAACGGTTGGGGAATTAAGTGTTACATAGTTGTAGCATTTAATTGAGTGTGTAACCTTGTTATTATTCTGAGTTGATTATTAATATTGGTGAGAGAGTGGAGGACGTAGGCTTGTTTAGAAGCCGAACCTCGTTAAATCTTTGTGTCCCTACTCTTTATTTACTGTTCTATCGTTATTCTCACAAAAAGATAAACAAACCTTGAAAACGATTGAAAAACACACATACTCAATTCAACCCCCCCCCTTCTTGAGTATACATTGAACTAACACTAACAATCAAAGGTAACTCTGACATGGTCATAAACTACGGACGACAAATTATATCGTTGCTACTGACAACATTCTTATCCAACACTCGTCACACATCCATACTTAGTCCAAAATAATTCCAGGAATATTAATTTAATTACCCCAAGAAGAATATGCGTCTAAAACCTACGCAAGAGTAATTACTAAAATGCCATTCAACCAGATTTACGCCCAAACAATTCATATTGATTAGCAATCACTAAAACCATAATTAAGAGTCAAAATTCATCAAACAAAAATAAATTTAAGCCCTCTAAAGTTGTTGTCCAGAATAATAAAACATGAAAATCGACTACCAAAACATGTCCGAAAATTGTTAAACTTTCACAATTAATTATGTACTTCACCAAGGACATAACCAAGCATATTACAAGCCTAAAATAAAATTAAAAACATGCTAAACACTCTAATATTTCACACGGCCAGAAGCTATATACTTCATATAGTTGCAAAAATTCCCTCAAATTACACAATAATTCAATTAGTTCCATGTTCAACAATTTTACAACTAGGCATAAACAACACCTAAAATTATGCAAATTTAACCATAAATTCCAGTATAATCAAGGATTAAATACATGAGGATATCACTAAATATTTGGGCAGTAATTCGCCCCTTTTTAGGACTAAAATCAATTACCGAAATAATTCATAAAAATTATTCTACAACTAATTACTTGGTAGATTATTAACACAATTTAAAACTCATCATTTTATACCCAAAACTCATGAAAAATCAGCCTAGCAAGGCCACATAACCACACAAAATTTGCATGCAACAATTTCATAAAATAATTCTCTAAACAATTACCATAATCAACTAATTCAACATGCAATTGCAAATAATTATCCTATGAGATTCATACATTAAAATGGCATAAAAACAACTCTAATATATGCCAAAATACGTGAAAAATCAGAATTAAAATCAATTAGAAACATGCATGCAAAAATCGATTTTAAGGCTAATTAACATATAATTTGTAATAACACGAAATTTAGGGCCAGAAAATTTCGCGGTTATTAATATTATTTTAATTATCTTAAGTCCAAAAGGCCCATCATTGGACTATTTAATTCTTATATCCTTCAGCTTATCTTGAAATTGGGCCTATGACCCAATTCCCCTCCCACTTGGCCGGCCCTTATGTTTATGGCCAAGGGATTATTTTCTTTTATTTATTTTTGGGTCATTGCTTCTTAAGTGAGCCCATATCTTAATTACCCAATTAAAACCCTAATTATACCTACCTTATACTAAGTCTCCCAATTGAACCCAACACCCTATTTCCTCTCAAAACTCACGGCCCCCTTCCCTTCCCTTTTTATTTTATTTTCTTTTGGTTCCTTATAATATAAATAGGGAACAAGCTCTTAACCTATTTTTCTTTTTACATATTTTTCAGTACAACTCAAAACTCAAAAGAAAACCCTAAAGTTTCCTCTAGCTTGGCCGTGTATTTTTCGAACTCAAGGGGTGATTTTTCTGATTTTCTTTGCTAGATCCAGGTAACTAGAATATCTTTCTTAAATCTGGTATAGTTTTCTATATAATTAATTAGGATTAAAACTAGGAAAATTAAAAGAATCAGTATCATGTTTAGGTTGAGAATTTCGAACCATATGATATATTTGTTCATGTTAATTTCTTGATATTAATGTGTAATCTTTATGAATCTTTAACTGTTTTAATAATTTCTATGCATGAAATAATCTGTTTAATTATATGTTTATGTTGAATAATTGCATGATAAATTTTGAACATGGAACTTGAAAATTCGAACCTATGTCGAGTATCATAAGGAATTTCTGATGATATTTTATAATGCTTTCTTGAATTAAATTGATGTTTATGATTATTTAATTGTTTGATTAAAATCTAGATTAAAAATTGTTATTTTGTTCATATTACTAAGAAAAGTGAGTGGCCTAAGATGATAAAAGGGATTAAAAATATGATTTTTAATGTTGAATCTTGATTAATTTTGAATTGTTATCATTAATATTTAATTAGTCTTTAATTATAACATGATATTATGAATTCTTGAAATTAATCTTGATGTTGTAATATGCCATGAAAGTCGTGTGGTTAATAAGATAAAGAATTGATTTTAATCTCGTTTTTCTGATTAATCTCGTTGATATAATGTTTAAAGTATAATTATATTGTTTATTATTAAGTTTATTTGATTAATTATTGATAAGTGTATTCAATTGATTAAAAGTATAATTTTTGGTATTTTGACATGAAAATGTCGAGTAGTTCAAAGGATGAAAAATAGAATTTTTATCATGTTTTAAGTAATTTTCGTTGATAATTATTGATTTATATGATTAATTGTTAATTTAGATGATTTATTTAATTGTTATATGATTATTTAATGAAATTGATTTAATTAATATTTTGATATGAAAAATGCCGAATGGACTAGAGTAATTTTGGTCAATTTCAGTTTAATTTTTGACTTATAATAATTTAGATTATAATTTTTAGAATTAATAAGATTAAAGAATAAGAAGGAATTAAAGAAGATAAGTTATAATATGAAGGAATGTAACAATATGAATAAGAAGGAAAGTAATAAGATATGATATGAATTAGTGGTCTCAAGATGACCTTTAGTTATTTGCTTGTTAATTAGTGGTCTCACGATGGCCTTTAGAAAAGACAAGATACGTAAGGACGCCCCTTTTCATGATACACGAGTCATCAGATCGGGTTAAGTCGAAGCCACTGCCCTACTACAGTCTCTGGGCAGTTCTGGATCTTAAGATATGTAGTCGTCTAAGTAGTAGTACACGAGCTGCTGTTTAGGGGTTATGGCCATAGCTTAGGCTTAGTTCTTGCAAAGGAGGGCTATGGGTTGAATACACGAGTTCACCCCGGCATGTTTTAGGAAAGTTGGGGTGCACACGGGATCCTCAACGAGCATAATGACCGGTCCAATAAGAAGGTTAAAAGAGGGTTTATGGCTAAAATATGATAAGATAAGTATTTCACGGGAAGGAATCTGTCATATGTGTATATATGTTTATTTCGTGTAGTATGTATTATTTATGTAATTATAAGTCTTCCGCTGCATACGTCTGGTAAGTCTGTATTTAATATGTGTATGTTGTACATATTTGTATATGTATGTTGTACGTATTTGTATTTGTAAGTTGTACGTATTTGTATTCGTATGTTGTACGTAGTTGTAATCGTATGTTGTACGTATTTGTATCTGTATTGTATACATATGTTGTATGTATTTCTAACCGTAATCTACAGGTATTGTATACGTATTTTTATACGTATTTTTGTACGTACTTTGTACATATTTTTATACGTATTTTTATACGTATTTTTGTACGTACTTTGTACGTATTTTTCTACGTATTTTTCTACGTATTTTTATACGTATTTTTCTACGTATTTTTATACGTATTTTTTGTATGTATTCCGTATGTATTTTTGTATGATTTCCTCGTTTGATTCTAAGCTATTATATGGATAACGGTCCCTCATTTAAGCGGGACACCCCCCCATATTTCAGGTGATGATGCTGAGACTTAAAGTGGGCTTACGTTGGCTCGGGCTGTGTGTTTTAGAGTTGTTTAGAGCAACTGTAGTCTGTTTTGAGTATTTTCTTTTGTTCATTAGTTAGCTGTTCCCAACCTGTTGGGAAAGACCTCATTTAATATGTAATTTAAGTATTATTTATATACCTTTGGGATTATTATTTCAGTATTTAAGTAATAAAAGGAATTTTAGACTTTAATTATAATATTATTGTTAAGTTTTTATGTTGGTAATGATCAATTTGTCGATTTCCTTCGTAAACCGACAGCCTAGAAAAGTCGGGTCGTTACATAATTTGTTCTAGTTTGTTTTGTTAACCTTCCTTACATATTTTAAACTCAAATTCTATCATCCTAAACTATGTGATTACTAAATTAGAGATAGTGTTAGTTACCTTGAAAATTAGAGACAAGTAGTGCACAAAACTAGTCCATGTAATGCTCCAAAGATCACCAAAACATGCCCAACACTTAGCAAAATTTTGAGAGCATTTATGTGTGAGTTAAGGAAATTAAGAGAGGTGTAAAAACTGGAAAAAAAAAAATCAGCCATCCTCCACTTCTTTGGCCAGCCGTATAAGAAGGAAGAAAATGGGCACTTGGAAGGCTTAGAGCATGGCATTCTCATGCATGTACAAGTGTTTTTGGTTGTCATGCAACCAATAAAAAAAATAAGGAAGCCACATGGCTTAGCTTGGGCCGGCCATGGTGATGTACAAGCTACACATTTTGGTCGGTCCAAGTGTCCTTATAACCCGAGAACAAAAACCGCTAATTCGAAAAATAATCGATGCGTAATAAATCGAGTGTTCATACTAACACACAATGAAAAATAATGTGTTAAATACGTAGATACATTACGTATGGAGAATAATAATGAAAATAAAAATAAAATAAAATAAAATAAAATAAAATTTTTCAAACCATATAAAATATACATATAAATATTTTAAAGAAATGAATAAAAAATAATAATAGTTTTATTTGGAAGTAAAAATAAAAGAAAGAGCATATTTATCAAATAAATAATTAAATAAATATAAGAGAATGATAGAAAATTATATACACATATATAATTAAAGGCACGAAATTTAGGGGTATTACAACCTTTTTGTTGATGCGAACGTCTTACTTTTCGAACCATCAAATAACAATAAAAAAGGTCATCCTTTTCGAAAACTCGCAATGTTGTGAATTAGTTTTGACTAAAACCATACTCAAATCACATATCGGCCTTTTAGAGTAAAACCAAACTCACAATGAGCCGAAAATTGTCTCACAATATGTTTTGACACAGATCTGTAATTGAGACCAAAGAACCATTTAAAAAAAAAAAACCGTGATGGAATGAACATCATCGCACAAAAAAAAAAAGAATAAATTTTCGATGGTATGAACATTGTCGGCACATTTTTTTAAAGAAACTGATTTGTTTTGTAACAAATCTGAAATAAAGACAATCAAATGAACAAAAGAGAATAGAAAAATAAAAATTGTCATCATCAAAGAACAAACATGAGCAAGTGGCTAAGATATTCAAATAAAACGCAACGGAATATCCGTCTGGTAGGGGTGACCAAAGATCCACCCCCTACTGACAGGGGAAATTCTTTTGAGAGAACCCATGAACTTAACCTGCTCTTGATACCATGATAAATTTAGGGAAAAAGATAAATTATGTTGTCATATATTCATAAAAGCTTAGGTATTTATACAACCCAAAGGTAATCTAAGATAGGAAACAATCTTCCACAATATAATATCCTAACACACTGCTAAGAATATTCTATCATATCCTAATAATATGAAAAATATATCATACACGATATATTTTCCTTATCTAACATGTCTTATCTTTCCAACATAAACTTTTCAAATTACTATCATAGGGATCAACTTATAATTTTAAATTTTGCGAACTTACTCCCATTCTTCTCCCTCTAAGTTGGTAAAATATTTCATATAAAAAGGACATCAAATTATTGAACAACTTAAAATATCATTACCATGTGCAACTAAAATTCATTCTTTCGGAGAATATGCTCAACAAATGTTATCTCTTCCAGAGAATAATGCATTTAAAAGAAAATTAATTCATTCATCAAATTATAATTTACTTTTCCACAAGTATATTTGATAAATATTTTTGAATTTTATTCTCTTTAAAAGATCATCATATCAATAATAACGGGGAGTCATGAATTGTGTGCAGCTGTCTCAATCTTTTCTTACTTTATTTCTTATGTCCTGACACATAAGGTCCTATCAAGAGAATTGTTATATCAATATGAATCACTTTTTTTTTTTACAACAGAACCGAACAAACTTTGAGGTAGTGATTAACCTCATCTACATTACAAATTCTAAAGCAATGAAAATTACAAATTAAGCTAGAAATTTTATCCATTATATTCCTATCCCTAACACGGACTGATTCCGGATTCATAAAGTACTGAGTAATAACTTTTGAGTGCACATGAAAACAAACATGGAGGACACTGAGACCTTGCAGAACCTTAGAGATTTCCAATAAGAACCGAAGAATCCCTTGAAGGTGGTTTTTGGCCCAAACAACAATATTACCAGATCTGTTCATAGAAGTAGCTGAAGTAGACCACTCGAACTCAAACCAGAAGTTTCCACTCTTTCGTTTAGTGAACCGAAGGTGAGAGACTGAATCACACGGTGTGCCAATTAACATTAGTCAGGTCAGTATCCTCATAATCCCCAAAACCAGGGGTTGTAGAAGTTTCCAGTGAGAAATTCTCCCGAGAAGCTTTCATTGAAATGCCTTCCTGAAGAGCAATACTGACAGTTGAAAGAACATCCCTCGAACCATTGTTGAAAACCTCTGTGTTTCTTTGGTGCCAGAGCCCTCTTAGAATAGCCACGCAATAAGAATTATCATGAGTGGATTTGAGGAGAAGGCGCAGCCATCTATCAAAGGGCAGCTGATGGATATCCACATTACCTTGGACGAGCCTGGATTCCATCCATACATCCTGAGCAAAATCACATTCCCTAAACACATGAGCAATAGATTCTGAGTGGTCTCCGTGACCCAAATTTCTACAATAGGAGCAATGTTCAACAACGAGAATTACCCTCTTAAATAACTCCCCTTTAACAGGGAGAGCGTGATTGAGAAGTTTCCAGACAAACACTTGCAATTCCTTACTAATTGGGAGCCTCCATGGGAAGTTATCTTTAGAATGGGTAGCAATTAAGGTCGTCGCCGAGTGTAGTACCTCCTGTTCTCTATGAACCAATATGTACCCGTCCTTTACTGAGTAGTTGCCCGTAGGCGATGAAGACCAGATTAACCTATTATGAATCACTTTCTTGTTTTCACTATAAGTAGTGATCTATTGGATCCCCGAATCATTTTCATAAAGTGTTAAACTGCTAGTATAAGTTGTATTGGGTGAGCTTCTAGTCCCTTATTACTTGACAATATACAAGTTATTTTGGTGAACCTTTGGAAACCCGCTACTCTTTCATATATTCAAAACCAATATATTGTCTCTTGAACATTTTCTTAAAAAAAAAAATTTTAGTTCTATCTCAATGTTATGTCTTGTCACTCAATTCTTTTTAGAGAAAGTATTGGGTCAGACCGTCTGACCAAATGTTACTCTCAGACGGTTGAAATCCAACAAATTCTTTTAACACAAAACTAATCACTGCAAACTCACTTCTCCTGCTTACGAAGATGACAATGCTTGATAATATTTGTAATTCATCTTCTTCTCCGATTTGCTCTTGGAGATTAACGAGTTGGCGACACAAATTGAGCTCCCAATAGTGATGTTGTGCTAAATTCCAATAATTCAAAGCAGATGAATTTTAATCTCTGTGGATGTCAAATTCTCATTGACTTGCAAATATTCTTGTGCTGAGACGGAGGTGCAAGCAACAAGTGTGGGGCGGAGGTGGAGGAGAACGGCGGTGGTGGTGGAGAACGATGGTGGTGTTGATTGTCTTTGTCGACGTCGTTGTTGTGTTTGTGAGAAGGAAAATGAAACAGAGAGTGAGCGAGTACACTGAGAGTGACATTGTTGATGAGTATATTAGATGGATGAGATGAGGTGAGAAGAGAATTTGGTGGTGGTGGTGATGGAGGAGAGGATGACCATGGTGGTGGGACGGAGGAGAACATGATGACGGTGGTGGGGAAAGCTGTGACGACCCGACTCTCTTAAACCGGCGCGGAAGAAATCGACGAGTCGAATAGTCAGATCTAACAAACTAAAATACATTAAAAATTAAAACAAAACCTCAAAAGTATATATACACTAAACCAAAAGTACAATACCCACAAGATTGTACATATCTAACTCCAAATGTCAACGTTACTACTACTAACAAACGTAAACTCCGAATATATGTCAGAGTTAGAGAAATATACAAGTACTAAAACTAAAGTCCAAAACTAGAATATATCGTAAAACAACAACATGAAAGCTAAATAACAACGGCACTCGCCCAACTCAAAGCTAAGCAAGGACCTCATCATCAAAATTACCTGAAAAACAACAACACTCCACCATCAGTGGCGAGTAACATAACCGTCCCACCCTAACGGGGATACACATGAACATAGCACAAACCAAACAACTAAATCAAACATGCCAACATACATCAGATTATGCGAATCATCATACCATACCATCATTAACGTACAACATCAATTAAATCATGATTACACGACTAATTTGACCGACAATTAACAAATCTTAACTTTGGCGCAATCATTCACATACTAGATCGGACTATGCACGTACGAACGCATCTTACGCGATCGAACTTTCTACTATGTCAGGATTGAGAATCTTACTCCCAACCCCATGAAACCAATCTTACTGGAAATCCATATCCGAAGACAACATAGTAAGACCACCAACTATCCCAATACCGCGGATAGGATAGGGGCAACGTCTTAACCCAAAAACATAGAAACTTACTCTAAGTTTTAGGCGTCTAGTAGCGAAATCAAGCTAATCTTAACTTTAAATCGAAGTTTACATTCTTAGTTAATTCTTAAGTTGCATCTTACGCCTTGACTCAAGAAATAAGATGTAAACCAACAAACTTGGAACCTCTTATAACATTCTTTAACTTTTCTTTAATCTTTCTTTAATTACTACTAACTTTCTTTAACTTTAAAGACTCAACCAAGAATTCATAAAGAACTCATCCAAGATTCAAGAACTTCAATCAAGAACTCATTCAAGATTCAAGAACTTCAACCAAGAACTCATTCAAGATTCAAGAACTCATCCCAAACCCATCATGATACACGCATAACATAACAAGTTCAATCAATAAATTCATCAACTTCCTAATATCCAAACTTCATCAAACTTGAACATGAATAACATCAAATATAATATCAACATAATAAATTATGAAATTCCCATAATCAAGTAGAAATAATCATATAACATCATCCAAAATTCAGATTATAACCCACACATAAACATGGTTACATAACATCAAAATAGTCTAATCTAATCATTTAATCTATACTATACTATGAAACATAGTATACCAATTAGATTGAGAAAGTATGTTACCTTATTAAGGATCACACACAAATTCAACACAACTTGCAACCCGGAATCGAACTACACGGCCCCAACCAATTCGCACCACACGGCACACACACACGGCCAACACACGACCTGCACACGGTTTGCACACGGCTTGCATACGAGCACACAAACACGGCCCTGACTGCACGGACCCACGAACACGGCACGACCCCTGCTGCACGGTCACGGCACGAGCAACTTGCACCACCACACGGCCAGACCACGAGCCACGAACCTGCTGCACGGTCACGGCACGAACCACCACTTGCACACATGGCTTCCCACGAACCAACCCAAACACGCAACAACCCGGAACCCAACCTAACTAATGATCTTGATCACAAAAGATGAAGATTAATGGATGTTCAATCACTTAAAGACCAATGGGATATGAATCTTTAAGTTTTGGGTTTAAAAAGTTGATAAACAATTGATGGGCAAAATAGGCCAAAAATGGCGTGTGAAGGAGAGCAAATGGGAGGGAGAGCAAATGGGAGGGAGTTTTGTGTTTAAACTTTTGATGAGCAAGTGTGTTTAAGATGGCAAATGAGCAAATGAATCCTTAAGCCCTTACTAACCCTTCTATTTATAGAAGTTAGTTAAGGTGTGAATGCATGGCAAGTGGCAAAAATTGCCACTTAACAAGGGGGAAAACCGGCTATGGCTTGCAAATTGGCCAAATTGGGCTTTTGGTGATTAATTGGGCTAATTACAAACTTGCATGATTAATCATGCTTAAATCGATTTAGCCCAAAAATATTAAATAATTAATTATAAAATTCAATAATAAAAATTCTAATTAATTAAATAATAATTAAAATAAATAATAATCAATCAAAATAAAATAATTCGAATTTAATCGAAATTATTCACATAAAATAAAATAAATAGTCCAAAATAAATTTTGGACCATACCTAAAATCACATACATACTAATAAATACACGACAGAAATACCAATAAAATCAGGGTCGTTACAACCTCCCCTCCTTAAAGAAATTTTGTCCCGAAATTTAAGGCAAAGGAGATCGCTCACCCTCAAACAGCTCCGGGTACTTCTGCCTCATGAACGCCTCTGTCTCCCAAGTCGCCTCCTCATGGTGTTGATTTCTCCACAACACCTTGACGAGCTGGACTTGCTTACGCCGAAGGGTCCTCACTTCCCGATCCAATATCTGGACGGGTCGCTCCTCAAAAGTTAGATTCGGCTCAAACGTGGCTGACTCCACTGGAATAATGTGGGTAGGATCATGTACATATTTCCTTAGCTGAGAAACATGGAATACGACATGCACATTAGACAAACTAGGTGGTAATGCCAATCGATATGCCACCTCCCCAACTCGTTCCAGTATCTCATAAGGTCCCACATATTTCGGTCGGAGTTTCCCCTTTTGACCAAAGCGTACCACTTCTTTGAACGGTGAAACCTTAAGCAAGACTTTGTCACCTAGCTCGAAAGCCTCTGCTAGACGCTCCATAGACCAGGTCATCTTCATCGGAATGAATCTAGCGACCTTGGTCAACCTATCCACTATTACCCAAATGGCATTCAAGCCATTACAGGTAGGTAGGCTAATCACGAAGTCCATATATACCGACTCAAATTTCCAGGTCGGAATCGGTAGTGGCTGCAACAGACCTCCTGGTCTCTGGTGCTCGATTTTAACCTTCTGACAGACTAAACATCGAGCTACGAACCCTGCTACATCCCTCTTCATCTTAGGCCACCAGAATTGGCCCTTAAGGTCCTGGTACAACTTGTTACCTCCAGGATGAACAGAGTAGGGCGATTTATGTGCCTCAGACATAATTCTGTTCCTAAGATCAGAACTGTCCGGTACACACCACCTCCCTCGGAATCGCAGACTACCATCGGAAGGGATCTCGAAACCTACGGCTTTACCTTGCCGTAAAGCCTCTCGAATCCTAGCTAACTGCGGGTCGTTCTGCTGACCCTCGTGCAATTCCTGAAGCAAATCAGGCTCAGCACTCATAGATGTCAGACGAAGTCTGACGGAACTACGGCTTCTACTGAAGCTCAAACGATGCTTACGACTCAGTGCATCAGCGACTAAGTTCGCCTTGCCCTCGCAATAGTTAAGCGTCAGGTCGTAGTCCTTAATAAGCTCAAGCCATCGTCACTGCCTCATATTGAGGTCTTTCCGAGTAAAGATGTACATGAGACTCTTGTGATCCATGAATACTCTACACGAACCACCATAAAGATAGTGCCTCCAAATCTTGAGCGCGAATACCACAGCTGCTAGCTCCAAGTCACGCGTGGGATAGTTACGCTCGTGCACCTTTAGTTGTCTCGATGCGTAAGCGATGACCTTCCCGCCTTGTATGAGCACACATCCTAGGCCACTCTTCGAAGCATCACTATAGACCTCGAAGTCCTTCTCATCGTTCGGAAGGGTAAGAATCGGAGCAGAGACTAATCTCTGTTTCAATTGCTGGAATGCTTGCTCGCAAGCCTCCGTCCAAACGAATCGGACCTCCTTCTGTAGGAGACTAGTCATCGGCCCAGCAATCTTGGAGAAGTCCTGGACGAATCGTCGATAGTATCCGGCTAATCCCAGAAAACTACGAACCTCCGCCACATTTCTCGGGCTACTCCAATCAACTACAGCCTTAACTTTAGCCGGGTCTACCTTAATGCCCTCTTTACTAATTATGTGACCCAGAAATGCTACTTTGCGAAGCCAGAACTCACACTTGGAGAGTTTCGCGAACCACTTATTACTACGCAATATCTCAAGTACCATCCGGAGATGCTTCGCATGCTCAGAATCATCTCTCGAATAGACTAAGATATCGTCTATAAATACTACGGCGCACTTATCGAGTAAGTGATGGAATGTCCAGTTCATCTGGTCCATGAACACGGCTGGCGCATTAGTGAGGCCAAAGGGCATCACCTCGAACTCGTAGTGGCCGTATCTAGTACGAAAAGCGGTCTTCAGGATGTCTTCTTTCTTGACTGGAATCTGATGATATCCAGACCGAAGATCTATCTTCGAAAACACTCCCGCTCCTCGTAACTGATCGAACAGGTCCTCAATTCTAGGCAACGGGTACTTATTCTTGATAGTTACCCGATTCAACTCTCGGTAGTCTATGCACAGGCGCATACTACCGTCTTTCTTCTTCACGAAGAGCACAGGTGCTCCCCATGGAGAAACGCTCGGCCTAATGAAGCCCTTATCGATCAAATCCTGGAGTTGCGTTTTTAACTCTTGCAACTCCGATGGTGCCATCCGGTAAGGTGCCTTCGAAATCAGCGCTGTCCCGGGTGCTAAGTCTATATGAAACTCGACGTCGCGCTCGGGTGGAACTCCTGGTAGCTCATCAGGAAATACGTCTCTGAAATCCCTCGCTACAGGTATATCGTTTAACAGACGCTCCTCAGTCAGGTCCCTTACCTGACTTAAGTACACCATATCGCCCTTCTGGCGATGCTTTCTCATCTTCAAAGCTGAGATTACCTTTACTCCTTTCTTAAGGACGAACCCAGAGTAGGTAACTCGGTTGCCCTGATATCCTCGGAATGTCACTGACTGATCTCGGCAACGAATGATCGCTCGATACCTCGACAGCCAGTCCATACCAAGAATAACGTCGAACTCCATCAGCGGGAACTCCTTCAGATCGGCCATCGCTTGCTCCCCAGCTATCACGATAAGCACTCCTCGGAACTCACGCTAACAAATAAAATCCTCCCCGGACGGGAGAGTTATAAGTGAACTAACAGGAAAGCTGCCACGAAGATTAGACCTCGAGGCAAAACTACTAGCCACAAAAGAGACAGTAGCACCAGAATCAAACAACACTAAAGCTAACACACCAGAAATAAGAAATCTACCTAATACGACGTCAGGCTGAACCTCGGCCTCTGCCTCGGTCATACAGTAGACTCGGTTCTTCACCGGAGTCTTAGTCGGTGCCGGAAGTTGCTTGATCTCAGTGTTTGGCTTCCTCTCGGGGCAAACTGACGCCTTATGGCCTTCCTTCCTGCAGATAAAACATGCTATAGGCGAACCGTCGCACCGCTTCCCTGGATGGAAGTCTCTGCCGCAACCTCTGCATTTCGAGCCATCGGAACCCTTATGCGAACTCGTGGTCGGAGGGGTACTGCTAGGAGCACTAAATCGAGGCTTCTTAAAAGAAGTTGTCGTCGTCGGAACCTGAGCTCTCTTCCTGCTCGCATCCTCCTCGGTCGTCGATGCCTGAAACTCGAGTGCTACCTCGTAAGCCTGCTGAAATGTCTTTGCTCCACTACTGATCACGTGAACGCGAATCCTCGGATCTAGATTTTTGATGTAGCGCTTGACCCGCTCCTTCTCTGACGGAACTACAGACGTAGCGAACCTCGATAACTCCGTAAACATGTCGGTGTACGCCTGGACTGTCATCTTACCCTGAGTAAGAGTAAGAAACTCCTCCTGCTTTTGCCACCACAACTTGTCGGGGTAGAATCGCTCCTGAATCTTATCGACGAACTCGATCCACGACATCGAATGTAAAGGCACGCACACGTCCTTAGCTACCGTCCACCAGTTATCGGCCTCTCCACGTAGATAATAAGCGGCGATCTGCACCTTCTCGTGCTCGGGGTAAAACGTCGTGTCGAAGAGCTTCCCCATCTCGCGGATCCAACTCTCCGGGATAGTAGGGTCGGCAACCCCATCGTAAGTCGGACGTCGACTGCGTACTCGGCGTATGACGACTATGGTGCGCCAACGTAAAGATCGCCTCCTCGAGCGCTCGAAACCTCTGTCGTCCAGTACTCAACCGGCGAGGCGTAGACATGCTGCAACGCAACAAAACACAAGACATACCAAATAATAATGTCAGTCATACATCCCCATCACAGTCAAGCACACAAAATAAAGAGAGAAAAAGAAATAGAAAAAATCTTATCCCGGTTTTTCTACCCGAACTCTTCTCCCTTTACTTAATCTTAATTTGGGTTTATCACTCGGGAAAGATAAAGCTCTCAACTCCCGGGTTTAAATCGAATCCTAAAACTTCACTTAAAACCTATTCGGCTCTGATACCAACTGTGACGACCCGACTCGCTTAAACCGGAGCGGAAGAAACCGACGAGTCGAATAGTCAGATCTAACAAACTAAAATACTTTAAAAATTAAAACAAAACCTCAAAAGTATATATACACTAAACCAAAAGTACAATACCCACAAGATTGTACATATCTAACTCCAAATGTCAACGTTACTACTACTAACAAACGTAAACTCCGAATATATGTCAGAGTTAGAGAAATATACAAGTACTAAAACTAAAGTCCAAAACTAGAATATATCGTAAAACAACAACATGAAAGCTAAATAACAACGGCACTCGCCCAACCCAAAGCTAAGCAAGGACCTCATCATCAAAATTACCTGAAAAACAACAACAGTCCACCGTTAGTGGTGAGTAACATAACCGTCCCACCCTAACGGGGATACACATGAACATAGCACAAACCAAACAACTAAATCAAACACGCCAACATACATCAGATCATGCGAATCATCATACCATACCATCATTAACGTACAACATCAATTAAATCATGCTTACACGACTAACTTGACCGACAATTAACAAATCTTAACTTTGGCGCAATCATTCACATACTAGATCGGACTATGCACGTACGAACGCATCTTACGCGATCGAACTTTCTACTATGTCAGGATTGAGAATCTTACTCCCAACCCCATGAAACCAATCTTACTGGAAATCCATATCCGAAGACAACATAGTAAGACCACCAACTATCCCAATACCGCGGATAGGATAAGGGCAACGTCTTAACCCAAAAACATAGAATCTTACTCTAAGTTTTAGGCGTCTAGTAGCGAAATCAAGCTAATCTTAACTTTAAATCGAAGTTTACATTCTTAGTTAATTCTTAAGTTGCATCTTACGCCTTGACTCAAGAAATAAGATGTAAACCAACAAACTTGGAACCTCTTATAACATTCTTTAACTTTTCTTTAATCTTTCTTTAATTACTACTAACTTTCTTTAACTTTAAAGACTCAACCAAGAATTCATAAAGAACTCATAAAGAACTCATCCAAGATTCAAGAACTTCAATCAAGAACTCATTCAAGATTCAAGAACTTCAACCAAGAACTCATTCAAGATTCAAGAACTCATCCCAAACCCATCATGATACACGCATAACATAACAAGTTCAATCAATAAATTCATCAACTTCCTAATATCCAAACTTCATCAAACTTGAACATGAATAACATCAAATATAATATCAACATAATAAATCATGAAATTCCCATAATCAAGTAGAAATCATCATATAACATCATCCAAAATTCAGATTATAACCCACACATAAACATGGTTACATAACATCAAAATAGTCTAATCTAATCATTTAATCTATACTATGAAACATAGTATACCAATTAGATTGAGAAAGTATGTTACCTTATTAAGGATCACACACAAATTCAACACAACTTGCAACCCGGAATCGAACTACACGGCTGCAACCAATTCGCACGACACGGCACACACACACGGCCAACACACGGCCTGCACACGGTTTGCACACGGCTTGCACACGAGCACACGAACACGGCCCTGGCTGCACGGACCCACGAACACGGCACGACCCCTGCTGCACGATCACGGCACGAGCAACTTGCACCACCACACGGCCAGACCACGAGCCACAAACTTGTTGCACGGTCACGGCACGAACCACCACTTGCACACACGGCTTTCCACGAACCAACCCAAACACGCAACAACCCGGAACCCAACCTAACTAATAATCTTGATCACAAAAGATGAAGATTAATGGATGTTCAACCACTTAAAGACCAATGGGATATGAATCTTTAAGTTTTGGGTTTGAAAAGTTGATAAACAATTGATGGGCAAAATAGGCCAAAAATGGCGTGTGAAGGAGAGCAAATGGGAGGGAGTTTTGTGTTTAAACTTTTGATGAGCAAGTGTGTTTAAGATGGCAAATGAGCAAATGAATCCTTAAGCCCTTACTAACCCTTCTATTTATAGAAGTTAGTTAAGGTGTGAATGCATGGCAAGTGGCAAAAATTTCCACTTAACAAGGGGGAAAACCGGCTATGGCTTGCAAATGGGCCAAAATTGGGCTTTTGGTGATTAATTGGGCTAATTACAAACTTGCATGATTAATCATGCTTAAATCGATTTAGCCCAAAAATATTAAATAATTAATTAGAAAATTCAATAATAAAAATTCTAATTAATTAAATAATAATTAAAATAAATAATAATCAATCAAAATAAAATAATTCGAATTTAATCGAAATTATTCACATAAAATAAAATAAACAGTCCAAAATAAATTTTGGACCATACATAAAATCACATACATTCTAATAAATACACGACAGAAATACCAATAAAATCAGGGTCGTTACAAAAGCGCTCCATCTTCCAGGTTTATTTTACGTTTTCTAGGTTTTTTTTTTTGTAATGTCCAAGTCATCATTATTTTTTATCCAGGTAGTTTCTATTTTCGTCCAGGCCAGTATTCCAGGTTAGGGTCAATTGCAATTTCGTCCAGGTTAATTTTTTTTTTTTTTATCCGGGTTAGTACTTATTTTGACCAGGTTAGTGGTTATTTGACCAGGTTAGTGGTTATTTGACCAGGTTAGTGCTTATTTCGTCCAGGTTAGTGCTTATTCCGTCCAGGTTAATGCTTATTTCGTTCAGTTTAATGTTTATTTCGTCCAGGTTAGTGTTTATATTTTCCAGATGAGTATTATTTTATCAGTTAGACTCGTCTGACAGCATCATCCTGTCAGACTTGTCTGACACAATACCTTCTCTTCTTTTTATATATCTAACATGAGAGTTCAGAGTGTCAGCGTATTATAATAAAACTTCAAGTTTTCATGAATAACCATTAATTTAAAAATCCAGATGGCCTAACTTATCACATCCAACCACATTTCCAAACTAAAATTATGATTTATTTTCTGTTACTAGCTAGTAATTAATCACTTATTAAATATATATACTTTATGCATAACCACGAATTGAATAGGATGTGATATAAGAACACTTGCATGTGTTTTCCTTATATTGGCAAGACAATCAATTATTACTTGATTCAATGATAATTCGTACTATGCTAGAGTATAAATTATAATATGATCTTCAGATAAATTTGATGGAAATAATACTCTTTTGGAGCATTTTATATGATCATAGTACATATCTTAATAAACATAATCAAACATGGAATCCATCAAATAAATATCACTGCTTCCTCAAATTGAAAAATGTCAATAGTTTTTTACTTTTCGAAGATTCTTACTTAACATTGAAGCCTATTGGTCTAACGCTTAACACTTCAAGCGTGTCCTAGGTTCATTAGCAATTGATGTACTGTTGTCCTTCGGGGACGTCAATTTAATTGGAGCATTTACAGGTAATGTACTGTTAATTTATTTATATCCATATTCTGGATGGTGTCTTACTAATTATATATTTGTCTCCCACTAACCTTTGCATATGAGGGCATGAAATTACTCCAACAACTTTTTAACCTCTTACATCTTTAGCAAATTCATGCATACATTAATTAAAATAAATATTCGAATGAAAGTCTTACTCTTTTCTCTTTGCTCAGATATATCAATCTTTACATTGAATATTCTCAAGAGTATGGACATAATGAATACATTTTTCAACTGATTTTTTTACTGTCATGCTCAATTTCTTTGATTCGTAAATTTATTTCTTAATATTATGCACTAATATTTGTAATTCTTATAATTTTTGCATGAGTAACCTATATGCAAATATGTATCCTCTCAATCAATCATACAATTTCTCATTCACTATTAAAAATAAGTAAAATTGATTATTTATAAACAATCACCTACAGCTTCTTATTTATCCACCCAAAAGATGATGGACATTTATATAGATGATGTACATATCTTAGTATAATTATTGAGGATTTTTGAATCTTTATAAATTTAACTAAATTTAGAACCATATATGCATTGGTAATCTTTATAATTAATCCTAATAAGGAACTTCATCTCCATATGTAGGAGTACTCCATAAGCAATATTTACTTTTCATTCCAATAATCATACTTCATGTAGGTACATTCTACCACGTATAATTATTTTTGGTCACACGTTAAACAATGTTCCAATACTTTTGTGTCAAGGTGCTTTATTATATTATTATCAGATTAAAAGATCAAGTACTAATATATATGATAATTGTACTAAATTGAAGAATGGGTGCAATAGATATATATGAGATTCTTTAATTTAACTTGTAAAAACACATGTTAATTAAAAAACAAAAATAATTAATCGTTCAAGAAGGTTGACCATAATTTTTAATACAATTTCTACAAGGAAGATAACATAATAACAAATTAAAAAACAATCCTAATTGATAATTGATGATGAATAACAAAATATCATAAATTATGCAAGATCCCACTTATAAAAAATAAATAAATTAAACGTGTTAAAAAGAATTTGAATAACTAGTATTCAAAATATAACAAATCAGGAACTTGTCTATATTATGAATAGTGGTACAATAACATGATCTAATTAAGGAAGCCAATGGGGGTCGCTAATTAGTTACGAACAAAATAATATGAGCAATTTAATTCTTAAATAAAATTTATTAAATAAGTAATAAGAGAAATAAAAAACATTAACGTCTCAAACGAAGTTGTGTGTACTGTTTAAAGATTGTAACCAAATCCAGTGAAACATGTATGTACACAAAGTTTGTACAAAAAGAAAACATTTGTCAAAATACTTTAAAAAAAAAAACTCAAGAAATTATCCATGCTAATTTCATATAGTATGAAACGTATTTTATAATTTACGAAAAATTCATAATGTTGATCAATATCAACATATGCATACCTTATTACTTCATAGAGCAATGCTGCTGATAATGCATTATAAAATAGGGTTTTTTCTCATTTATACACATGAGGTATTGGAATTTCCCACCTGTACCCACGAATTTTGAAAATTCTTTGTTATACCCTTGAGATTTGTAAAAAAAAATTAACTGTAGCCAAAAAAGATAATTATAGGTCACAAATGTTAGCACCGTTTACTTTGTAAAAAAAAGGTGGGGGCGTGGTGGACTTTTGTTAGATTGACACTAGTAGAAAATAATTTAAATACTGCGGTTGTTTTTAACGTAAATGCTGCGGTTTTTTACCGCAGTATTTATAGGCGTATTATTTAAATATTTTCTAAATGCTGCGGTTTTTCAACCGCATCTTCTGCACCCAAAAAGCTGCGGTTTTTTGAAAAACCGCAGCTTTTAATGTTAAAAAAAAAAATTCCCATATGACAACCGCATCTTTTAATAGAAAAAACCGCATCTTTTGATTTAATTAGAACACTGAAAAGCTATTAAAACCGCATCTTTTTTAAATATTTTTTAAAAAATAAATTCAAAATTTATATATATTATATAAATAATTCAACGGTACAAGGATGATTCCTATTGATATGGAACCCCATTCTCACACATCTTCGAGGATGCTATTCATGATCATTACCACGTCATTAAGCGGGGTCGAAGTAGAAGCAATAATTAAAAAAATTCATATATATTATACATGAAAATATCTTACAAATAACGTTTAAAATAATATCAAACAAGTAATAATACAGGAAATCACAAATATGTATCAGTAATAATAGCTGCACACTTGTCTCGAACTTCATTGATATCTGTAGATGTGAATGGCCCTTCTCTTGGTGTGTTGAAAATCTGAAAAATACATAACATAAATGACGTGATTAGTTTTCGCCATACTAAAAGCAAGAATTCTTGAACAAAAAACGAGGTAAATAGGTCATTTTTGAGTCGTTTTTGGTGTTATAGTTCCCATCGTGGCCTCGATAAGCCTATTTCATGTTTTTAAGGTTCATTCACAACCCATAACATTTATGTAAACATTGTATAACTTATTTGCATGATTTTGGATAAGCTTCGAGGGCTTTTTTGAACAAAAAACAATGCAAATAGGCCATTTTTTGCTCGTTTTGGTACTTTTCGTTCCCATCTTCTCACCAATCAACCTAATTTCTATTTTTTAGTGTCATTTATGTCCTATAATATTCATGTAAACTTTATGTGATTTATTTGCATGATTTCGGACAAATTTAGATCGTTTTAGAACAAAAACGAGCCAAACATGCCATTTTTGAGTCATTTTTGG
Organism: Salicornia ramosissima; assembly: GCA_951394345.1. NCBI lineage: Eukaryota > Viridiplantae > Streptophyta > Magnoliopsida > Caryophyllales > Amaranthaceae > Salicornia > Salicornia ramosissima. The sequence continues at coordinate 16,865,276 of OX596234.1, read as the reverse complement.
TGTTATAGTTCCCATCTTGGCATCGATCATCCTAGTTCATGTTTTCAAGGTTCATTTACAACCCATAACATTGATCTAAACATTCTATAAGTTATTTGCATGATTTTGGGAAAGGTTAGAGGGTTTTGGAACAAAAAACAAACCAAATAAGCCATTTTTTGCTCTTTTTGGTAGTTTTCGTTCCCATCTTTTAACCAATCTACCTAATTTGTAATTTTAAGTGTCATTTATGTCCTATAATATACATGTAAACTTTATGTGACTTATTTGCATGATTTCGGACAAATTTAGATCGTTTTAGAACAAAAACGAGCCAAACATGCCATTTTTGGGTCATTTTTGGTGTTATAGTTCCCATCTTGGCCTCGATAAGCCTAGTTCATGTTTTCAAGGTTCATTCACAACCCATGACATTGATGTAAACATTGTTTAACTTATTTGCATGATTTTGGGAAAGGTTAGAGGGTTTTGGAACAAAAAACAAACCAAATAAGCCATTTTTTGCTCTTTTTGGTAGTTTTCGTTCCCATCTTCTCACCAATCAACCTAATTTGTATTTTTAAGTGTCATTCATGTCCTATAATATACATGTAAACTTTATGTGACTTATTTGCATGATTTTGGACAAATTTAGATTGTTTTAGAACAAAAACGAGCCAAACATGCCATTTTTGGGTCATTTTTGGTGTTATAGTTCCCATCTTGGCCTCGATAAGCCTAGTTCATGTTTTCAAGGTTCATTCACAACCCATGAAATTGATGTAAACATTGTATAACTTATTTGCATGATTTTGGGAAAGGTTAGAGGGTTTTGGAACAAAAAACAAACCAAATAAGCCATTTTTTGCTCTTTTTGGTAGTTTTCGTTCCCATCTTCACACCAATCAACCTAATTTGTATTTTTAAGTGTCATTCATGTCCTATAATATACATATAAACTTTATGTGACTTATTTGCATGATTTTGGACAAATTTAGATCGTTTTAGAACAAAAACGAGCCAAACATGCCATTTTTGGGTCATTTTTGGTGTTATAGTTCCCATCTTGGCCTCGATAAGCCTAGTTCATGTTTTCAAGGTTCATTCACAACCCATGACATTGATGTAAACATTGTATAACTTATTTGCATGATTTTGGGAAAGGTTAGAGGGTTTTGGAACAAAAAACAAACCAAATAAGCCATTTTTTGCTCTTTTTAGTAGTTTTCGTTCCCATCTTCTCACCAATCAACCTAATTTGTATTTTTAGGTGTCATTCATGTCCTATAATATACATGTAAACTTTATGTGACTTATTTGCATGATTTTGGACAAATTTAGATCGTTTTAGAACAAAAACGAGCCAAACATGCCATTTTTGGGTCATTTTTGGTGTTATAGTTCCCATCTTGGCCTCGATAAGCCTACTTCATGTTTTCAAGGTTCATTCACAACCCATGACATTGATGTAAATATTGTATAACTTATTTTCATGATTTTGGGAAAGGTTCGAGGGTTTTGGAACAAAAAACAAAGCAAATAGGCCAGTTTTTGCTCGTTTTGGTAGTTTTCGTTCTCATCTTCTCACCAATCAACCTAATTTCTATTTTTAAGTGTCATTCATGTCCTATAATATACATGTAAACTTTATGTGACTTATTTGCATGATTTTGGACAAATTTAGATCATTTTAGAACAAAAACGAGCCAAACATGCCATTTTTGGGTCATTTTTGGTGTTATAGTTCCCATCTTGGCCTCGATAAGCCTAGTTCATGTTTTCAAGGTTCATTCATAACCCATGACATTGATGTAAACATTGTATAACTTATTTGCATGATTTTGGGAAAGGTTAGAGGGTTTTGGAACAAAAAACAAACCAAATAGGCATTTTTTAACTTATAACTTATTTGCATGTGAAAAAGAGAAACACATACAGTTTCTAGATCTTTTACTTCAACGGAAGATGAAACTATATCATAAATGTAGCGCATGACATAGTATCCACATTCCACAGCACCTTGTTGTTGTGCACACTGAAATGACATAGTATCCACACAAAATGATTTATATTGTTAGAAGAAAATTACCTAACTATATCGATCTTCTGAACAATAACAACACGAGTTACAAAATTGCAAATCACCTTCATCGACTTCCATTTAGGGATTGAATCTCTCCGAAGAGCAGCACCAGAAAGTTTCATTAAAACACTGCATTAATCCAATGTCTTAAAATTTAAAAAAACAAACACATAAAAGCCAATAACCAAATAGATCAAGAATGCAAACTAATTCGCATGCGTTAATCATAACACAATAAAGTTACTTGTTCAAGCAAGACTTCAACAATAACATCCGCAAGGGTTCAACACGGGCAGAATCGAATTGATATACTGTGTTTGTGGTTGTTGATATCACAACCAGCATCCAATGTGTACTGAATCCAATCAATCATATATTTAAAACTACAAATCAGGATTAAATTAATGTAACACAATTAAAAGTGTTTGCTAGAAAGATAACTAACTCTTGATGATAAGGAGCAATAATAATGACTTTTCCTGCACGACGACACTGTTGGATACTATGCTCGAGGTAATATTTCACATCACTTGAATCAGCTAAACACTTTGCACCACGTATCTCTTGTGGACAAAGCCAACCGATTCTTTGCAAAGAATCAGAATCATGCAATTCCTCATAAAGAGCACTACAAGAACAATTTTCAAATTAAAGTCAAACCAATTACAATTATAGTTAATTAGAAACATAACATATAAAAGCAAAGTGAGCAAGTATGAACGAACCACATGAATAGTTGAATAAATGAAACATTCAACATATCTCCGGATAGAAATTCAAGGACATCATCTTTTGTTATGTACGCGGTGGAATCTTCAGCATAGTGAAACTGGTCCTTGTCCAAAAAAATCTCGAATGTGTGACCATCCACCATCTTCTGTGAGCATGTGTTCAACCAGGAGCAATGCTTAGTTAAGGAGCCAACTTCATTCTGATTAAGAAGAGAACTTCAGGATGGACAACCACTCTTTGTTTGAACTCTAATATCCAGCTCCCCTGATTGAAGCTCTTCACTTTGGGGTTCGACATTTGCTTCATTCTAACATTTGCTGTCTAGGCCCAGATATAAGAAGAGACAGCATGATGTACTTGCGTTTCGTACACAACCATGGAGGCAAATTGTATATCGTAAGAAGCACTGGCCATGTACTATGCTTAGTACTGAGACTTCCGAATGGATTCATCCCATCTGTACACAAGCCAAGCCTCAAATTTCGATAATCACTCGCAAATGTCTTATGCAGCCTATCAATGTTCTTCCACTTGGGAGAGTCAGCGGGATGCTTGAGCAAACCATCTTTTTTCCTTCCATCAGCATGCCATCTCAAATTCTTAGCATCTTTTTTTAATGAAAACATGCGCTTTAATCTTGGTATTATAGGAAGATACCACAATACCTTAGCAGGGGGGCCTTTCTTATCACCAGCCCGGCCTTGACGCTTGTAACGCGACTCCCCACACTTAGGACACTTGTCCAAATTTTCATATTCATTTTGGAACAGCACACAATCATTTGGACAAGCATGAATCTTTTTATATTCTAAGCCAAAGGGGCACATCAGTTTCTTGGCATAATAATTTGACTTGGGAAGCTCGTTACCTTCGGGAAACATTTCACTTAGTTCTTCCAATAAAGCAGTGAAACCAGTGTCACTGAAGCCGAACCTTAACTTGATATTATACAATGTAAGTACAGCTGAAAGTTTGGTAAACTTTTCGCACCCAGCATACAATGGCTTCTGAGAAGCCTCATTCAAAGACTGGAAAACACGAGGATGTTTTCCCAAATCATCCTCAACCCCCTCCATCATCTCTTCAAGATAATCTCCTTCATCATCATTTGATTTCTCATCAGCATCATCTTCACAATCATCATTACTAAATTCATTCTCAATGTTACAATCTTCCTCATGTACTTGAATCATACATTCTTGCTCATGACCATCAGTCAAAGTGCGGTTCCCTTCATAAACTCCCTCCTCACCATGCCACACCCACACTTGGTATTGAGGCCTAAACCCGTTGCGAATCACATGCTCCCTAACAATGTAAATTGAATTGACCCAGCCCACATTGGCACACTTGGCACACAGACAATAAAACCCATTAGCTCCCGTCTTAGCTTGGTTTTCTAAGGCTAAATTAGAAAATTCAGCCAACCCATTCAAGAATTCATCTGATGTGGTAGATCCACCATACATCCAACTACGATCTTTTCCCATTCAAATTAAATGACCTTGAACTAAACACATGTTAATGTTGTATCAATCAGTAGAACATATACATAGACACATCACACAAAAAAGCAAAATATGGATGTAGTCCAAGGGTCCTTATCACTCCAACCTAATCCATCTTTGGACATCTAATCCCACTAGTACGTATTTATCTTTTTATGCACAAGCTTCTTATTTACACAATTATTTTAGAATATAAACATTATATAGCAAAAAAACAAATTCATTAATCCAAAACCAAATAATAACCAAAGTTTTTTGCTACTACTTATTTTGTATACTTTATTATTTTTTTTAAAAAATTATTCAACAACTATCTTATAGAAACCCTTACTTAAAAAACTAAACTTTACTACTCAAATCTATACAATTAATAATCAATCAGTCATTATATATTTATAAATTTATAAAAAAATTAGGGCATAATCTTTGCATCAAATTACAACCTAAAACAATCCTAATTAAAATTGGTAAATTAGGGCTTCAAACAACACATCACTAAAACAATCATGATTTTTGCATCAAATTAAAAACAAACCAAATTAGGGCATAATCAACAACAATAAAAGTGCTAAAATTCTAATCAATCAGATTATTAAAAATAATCAAAAATAAATTGAAAAAAAAGTAGGGCAAACAGAGCAAGAATCATACAATTTTATTGCTGAAATTATACCTTGAGAGAGCAGAAACAACGAGCAGAGCAAGCAAACAAAGCCACCAACAACCAAGCAGAGCCACCAACGAGCAAGCAGAGGAAGAGAGAAAGCAGAGGAAGAGAGGAGACAGTAGGCACCAACGAGCACGCAGAGTACGACGCGAGCAAGCAGAGGACGCGAGCAGACAACGAGCAAGCAGAGGACGCGAGCAGACAGCAGGCCGAGCAGCCACGAGCAGAGAGGACAGCCGCGAGTAGAGAGGAGCAGGCATAAGCGAGCAGAGAGGAGAGAGAAGAGAGCAGAGAGCAGAGAGCAGAGGATGAAGAAGCTCCGGTGGATGGGCGGCCGGCGGACGGTGGTGGCGATGGAGAAGCAACGGAGGGAGGATGTTTGGGAGTTCGTGCCTTCGTGGTGCAGAGAGGGAATACGAGTGCAGAGAGGGAAATTTGAAATTAGTTGAGAATGTGGAGAATACCAATGGCTGTGTGAAAATATAACCCAATTCAAATGATGCGGTTTTTGAAAAAACCGCATCTTCTTCAATTTTATTTTTTTGGGGGGATTTTTGCATTTAAAAGCTACGGATTTTTAAAAAACCGCATTATTTGACGTGCAGCAAAAGAATTTTTTTCTACTAGTGTGATTTGGTAGTTGTTGTGGTAAAAAGTAATATTAGTTTGTTGTTAACGACTTAACCATGTTAGCTATAATTATGTTTGTTGGCTACCATTAAGAATTTTTAAAAACAGTTATAACAGAAATTTTAAAAATTCATGGCTACCAATGGAAAATCCCAATACCTCATGAGTATAACTGAGAAAAACCCTATAAAATATAAAGAAATAAAGGAAGCTTAAGAGATATTCTTATTATCCCTTGAATTTTGTACAATATGATGTCACCTATTTATACACATGGCTATTAATAAAGTGTAACATCCCGTATTTTCGGGATTTGAATTTTATAGTTCTATTTGCCCCAAAAACTTTTTCGAAAATTATTAATAAATTTTCTGTTTTATAAGTGGAAAATCTTTTAAAAGTTAGTTTTGGGAATTTATCATATTAGGCTCTGTTCTTTAGGACTGATCTGGTTTGATCTGATCTAATCTGATCTGATCTAATCTGATTTGAGTTTGTCTGATCTGATCTGATCTAATCTGATCTGATCTGATCTGATCTGATTTGAATTATTTTTATTTTTATTTTTATTTTTATTTTTATTTTTATTTTTATTTTTATTTTTATTTTTATTTTTATTTTTATTTTTATTTTTATTTTTATTTTTATTTTTATTTTTATTTTTATTTTTATTTTTATTTTTATTTTTATTTTTATTTTTATTTTTATTTTTATTTTTATTTTTATTTTTATTTTTATTTTTATTTTTATTTTTATTTTTATTTTTATTTTTATTTTTATTTTTATTTTTATTTTTATTTTTATTTTTATTTTTATTTTTATTTTTATTTTTATTTTTATTTTTATTTTTATTTTTATTTTTATTTTTATTTTTATTTTTATTTTTATTTTTATTTTTATTTTTATTTTTATTTTTATTTTTATTTTTATTTTTATTTTTATTTTTATTTTTATTTTTATTTTTATTTTTATTTTTATTTTTATTTTTATTTTTATTTTTATTTTTATTTTTATTTCTATTTCTTTTAATTTATTTTATCTCTTGTACTTATATCTATTCCTATTTTCCCTCTAAAGCTGTTATATCTTTTCCCTATAAATACAGCTCGTCCCTAACCACTTTGGTCATCCTTTTACGTCCTATCCCTCACGGTCTCTCTCCTTCTTTTTCCTTCCTTTTCTTTTACTCTCAAATTAATCTACAATCTAGTACGTAGATTTAAGTTAAAGATTAAGCCTTTCTTTAATCTTTAACAAATCCACAACAATAAAAAAAAAGGTTCTTGTTTTTCTTTTCCTTCTTCCTCTTGGTGTTCGAATTCATGGAGCATTCAAAGATTGAATATTTTCTCTTCAATTTTAGGTAACTAGCTTTTCCCTCTACCTTGTAATGAATTAGTTGTAGGATAGTTTAGTTGATGAATTTAATGTCTTAAAGTATGATCAAAGATTGAATCTTTATTGTTCAATTTATGTTTTGATGATCTTATGTTGTTGAATCCATTGCATGAATTTAAGCATGTCAATGATTGTATTAAACTAAACCAAGAATTTGATCTTGGAAAATGTCGAGTATTTTGGTCATGTTCGAATAATTTTTTTGAGTATTTTTTTCAGTTAAAGATTGTATTTTTAATATTTAATTTATGATATTATGCTTACTCGATGGATTTTATGATTATAATCATAGTATTAGGCCCCGTTCTTTAGGACTTATATTGACTTAATTTAATTTAATTTTATTTAAGTTCAGTTAATTTAATTTAAATTAATTTAATTTAATTTAAGTTCATTTCATTATTATTATTATTATTATTATTATTATTATTATTATTATTATTATTATTATTATTATTATTATTATTATTATTATTATTATTATTATTAGTTTCGGGCATCGTTTTTCCGCTCGACACTTTCCGACGACGGTTTTCGAACTGACATTTTCGGCATTGATTATTCGGCTGACTTTTCCGGCCGAGTTTTTCAGCGACGGTTTTCGGGACGACTTTTCCGACGACGATTTTCAGACTGATTTTTCCAGCGGTGATTATTCGGCCGAGTTTTTCGGCGACGATTTTCGGGACGACTTTTTCGACGACAGTTTTCGGACTGATTTTTCGGCGGTAATTATTCGGTCGACTTTTCCGATAACGATTTTCAAGACGAGTTTTTCGGCGAAGATTTTTCGGGACGACTTTTTCAACGACGGTTTTCGGATTGATTTTCCGGCGGTGATTATTCGGCCGACTTTTTCGGCGAAGATTTTTCGGGACGACTTTTTCGACGACGGTTTTCGGATTGATTTTCCGGCGGTGATTATTCAGCCGACTTTTCCGGCGACGATTTTCAGGCTGAGTTTTTCGACGACGATTTTCGGGACGACTTTTCCGACGACAATTTTTGGACTGATTTTCCGGCCGACTTTTCCGACATCGATTTTCAGGCCGAGTTTTTCGGCGACGATTTTTCGGGACGACTTTTCCGACGATGATTTTCGGACTGATTTTCTGACGGTGATTATTCGGCCGGCTTTTCCGGCGACGATTTTCAGGCCGAGTTTTTCGGCGACGATTTTTCGGGACGACTTTTCCGGCGGTGATTATTCGGTCGACTTTTCCGGCGATGATTTTCATGCCGAGTTTTTCCGCGACGATTTTCGGGGTGACTTTTCCGGCGACGATTTTCAGGCCGAGTTTTTCAGCGATGATTTTCGGGGTGACTTTTTCGGCGACAGTTTTCGGAGTGGCTTTTCCGGCGGTGATTATTTGGCCGAGTTTTTCGACGACGATTTTCCGGCGGTGAAATTGAAGGTTTTAGGGTTTACTTTGAAATATAAATAAAATAAAAAAAAAGAATCAAAAAATAAAAATAAAAATAAAAAATAAAAATAAAAAAAAATAAAAAAATAAAAAAAATAAAAAAAAATAAAAAATAAAAAATAAAAAAATAAAAAATAAAAAATAAAAAAATATAATATAATATAATATAATATAATTTTTTTAATTTAATTTAATTTAATTTCAGTTAATTTAATTTAAGTTTAGTTAATTTAATTTAAGTTCATGTTTTCTCAGTCCTATAGAACAGGGCCTAGCATGGACAAATTTCAAGAATATATCTTGAAAAATATAGAGTGGCCTAGCTTGATGGTTCGAATTGTTTAATCTAAATCTTATAATCGTTGAATCTTGATGAATTCATCTACTCCCTTAGTTCCCATTTGTTTGTCATATTTGACTTTGCATATATGCCAATGCACTTGTTTGACCATAAATATCTTTTGTTGTATATATGTAAAAATTATAATAATTGGATATTAATGACGTACTCATTGAAACGAATCAAACAAGACCATACATGACTATATTATGTTTTATATGTTGAGAGTAATTTAGAAGATTCTCTCATCTTATGAATAGTGTAAGATCCAAATAAGACAAACAATTGAGAACGGAGGGAGTAATATTTATTAGTCTTGTTGAATCTTAATGTTTTTGTATTTTCTTTGATTAATCTTGATTTCAAGTTGATAAATCAGGAGCTTTGAATAGTTGAGGTTGGCGTGTAAAACTCGAGTGATTTATGCATTAAAGTTTGCACCTTTATTGTTCGGTTTGTTAATTAATTGATTGTTTTATTGATTTCCATGATTGATAATTGTTAAGACGATATTGTATGGATCTGCGTTCAGAAATTGCATGATGGCTTGTATGAATTTCAAACCTTTGGTTCGAATGTCTTAATGTTGATTCCTTAATTTTCTTGCATGATAATTGAGGTTCTTGGTCTTAGATGATGGTTTAATAATTATTATTAAATTAGCGTTGATTGTTAGATAGCTTTGACGTTACTCGATCTTGGATTCGTATTTCATTAATTGTTATGCACTCGTAGAACTCGTTAGGTATGAACTGGCCTTCGTGCTTCGATTTTTCTTTTAGTCTCATTTGATATTTTGCCCTTTAGGCTTCGATCTGTCATTTGGACTCATTTGGGTTAAATTGGCCTTCGGGCTTCGATTGTGACTTTAGACTTGTTTAGTCATAGTTTGACTTGCATTGTGAGAATAGGATCTGTATGATTCACCGAGGTATGGTTTGTACCGAGGTGGAGTAGGGCGTCCAACCTTAGTGTTGACTCTAAGACTTGGGTTAAATTGTAGCCACTGTTCCTACAGAGGTCTGGACAGTTGTACCTAGTAAGTCACTGCGATGATGCAGCTTGACACTATTCGTAGTCGTCAAGGGAAGGGTGTAATATAAAGTCCGACTTGGCGTGCTAGGAAAATTTGGTCATGATGACTTGGCCATATGAGGATAGACCGGCCTAAAGTGCATACTTAGTTTCGAGAGGTGTGCTTTGATAACTCATTATGATTAATATGTCGATTGTTCTCCTGATTGAGATACGATATTTTGGCTATTGCAGGATGGTGCGTCAAGTAAATTATGTGTTATTTGTTTGTGTGTATATTTAATTATCTGATTTGTTGATTGAATTATCTTGCGATTGGTTGATTCCATCTTAGGCGGAACAACCTAGTTATCCCCCACTGATTGTGGACCTATGTTTCAGGTGAGCTAGATGATAGCGTTGATTGCGGGGTTTGAGTGTGCGTTTGTGTGACATTAGGAGCCTTTCCCCTTAATTATTCTTTTTGAACATTTTAGTTTGATGTTGACTTTGGTTGCTTATTTATTATTTTATTCAATCCGATGTTTGGACAATTTTATCCGGGATTGTATTAGATTAAGCTTTTGGGGTTGTCTTCTTTAAATCATTAGTTAATTCCTTATTGTTAAAATCTATTTTAGTTCATTTGTTTTTGAGTGGCAATCTGTCTCGACGTTATTTCCGCTAACGTCATTGCTAAAAGGCGGGGCATTAAATATAGAGATGCCAAAAGTCATAAAAATTCATAACTATTGAAGGGTTACAAGGATGTATAAAGGCATATGATGCATGAGTTGCATAGGAGGTGTAAAAGATGGGGAGAGTTATAAGGTCAATGTAAAGAGTAAGGAGAGTTACAAAAGGAGAGTTATAAATAAATGAAACTTTATGGGATAATGGATATCCACCATTACATAACAAATATGTATTTTTAGTCTGGCAAAGGCAAGAGAAGGGGTTTTATCCCAACCGGACCTTGTCGGTCACCTTAACTATAAGGGTGGTCATCAAGACCGGATTATGCGTGCAAGACTTATCGGAGTCGACTCTTAAGATTAAATACCATGTCTACGCTACCAAATCCGGTCAAATAATGGGCTGCCAAAGCCATACATTGGGGTAACAAAGCCATACATTGGCTACCAAAACCAAACAATGGGCTACCAAAACCATATATACTATATTATCAGCGTGAAATGTGGACAATGTTTTGTCTATTATCTGTTCTTCTGAGATTGTTTGATCATAATTTAATATTTCAATTTGGACACTATTGTGAACATAACTTAATTGAAATCACTTACGGACTTAAAGCCCTGAAATCTTAATTTTGTCTAGTCAAAGTTAGCTTTCGGAAGAAGCACCTTCTTATGGTGTCCATATTAGTCGTTGACTTTATCCCACAACTCTTTAGGATCATTAACAAACAATTACTCACTTTTCAGATTTTCTACTAAAAATGTTTTCTAATTAGTAACAAGGCCTTTGCCTTCTCTTTTTCTGTAGGGACTTTTTTTAATAATTATAGCATCTGTTACTTGAGATGAGATTTTACTATCAACAATAGCATGTTCCAGGCCTTAGGCCCTTAAGTTTATTTGTGCATCAACATTTCATTCTAAGAAGTTTTAATTTGTCCAGCCAAGTCTAAGATGTTAAATTTTCTTTTCATTAAATCTCTCATATTAGCTACAAATTTGGAAAATTAATGGATAATCTAGTGAGTGATATTAACAGTTAATTAGCATATAATAATAAATCACATGCAAATTATCTCCCCCTGATTTATTATTGTTTAAGGTAGGGACAATTAAACAAGATATGAGAGAGAGAAAAAGAAAAAAAAGAACTAATTTATAACAGTATAATAATACACACGGTATATCATAAGATGATAAAGTGTTAGGATCAATAGAAATAAAAATTGTACTTACTTGTTTATTAAAATGACAAACATAATAGCTACAATTAATACAAATAACGCGACCACTCAAAATAAGTAGACTTCTATGGCTCTTAAATTTTCTTCAACTAAGGAAGATGGGGAGGAAGATTGACGATGGTTGCTGGTGGGAGTCATGGTAGCCAATTTATTTTATTTTATTTTATTTTTTTGCGGCCGACTTCAAATAAAAAATAAAAATAAAATAAATAAAGTAAAAACGTAAAATAAAAAAATGAATAATAAAAATGTTAAAAAATAAAAATAATTAAAAAGTAAAAAAAAATAAAAAAGTAAAAAAAATAAAAAAGTAAAAAAAAAATTTTAAAATTTTAAAATTTTAAAAAATAAATATTAAAAAATGAAAAAATAAAAAGTAAAACAAGAAGTAAAAGTAAAAAATAAAAAAAATGAAAAAAATTGAAAACTAAAACTAAAAAAAAAAAAAGTTAAGTTCAATTTTCTTAAGTTCAATTCAGGTCCATTACGTTCAGTTCATTTCTCTTTAATTTCACTTAAGTTCAGTTCAATTCATTTTAGTAAAATTCGGTCCAAAGAAACATGCCTAAAATTATATAATTTATGACAAAATTACGTGTAATTAATGAATTTAATGTTTTCTTTCACTTATTATTTCTACTTTATCCTTCTTAACGAGCATCCGGGGGCCTTAATTAGCTTTTTCCTTATACAAATTTCAAAATTAGATCAAATTAACATTCATGATCAACATACCAACGTTGTCTTGGTCTAGTGGTGTTAAGGGCTAGACTTAGTAGAGAGAACTACGGTTCGATCACCCGCAAGCACATTGGGAGGAGTTTAAAACCTTAACCTCGAGATGCACTTCAAATCCAAGTTAGCCTAAAAGAGTGAGTTGGGTGGTTAAAAAAAAAAAAAAACATGATCAACATTCAACAATAATGAACGTAAATGAATTATGCTATTTATGCGTTACATGTTTAAATTTGTTTGACATAAAATTTGCAATTAAACCAGCTTTAAAAGGTAGAATCCCAATCTTATCCTTCTTTTCCTTTTTTACAGACTGCTCTAATTTTATTTTTCCCCCTCATTTGTTTTACCCCTCATTGTCTTCCTTCCTTAAGCTCAACCCTAATAAGTTGAGTACTTGAGCAATTACAAATTTCGAAACCCTAACTACCCAACCCTTCAATTGGCCGACCGCTTTCTGCCGTGAGCCGTCGACCGTCGTCCCCCTTTCTGGCCGCCATCCCCAACGGCCCAACCCGCTGACCTGCGGTAAGTGTTTAATGTTTTTTCTGTTTTTTGTTAATTTCTCTGTTATTGCTAAAGTGTTAATTTCTCTGTTTGTTTGTTATATGCTAATTGTTTTATCTGTTTTTTTTTTTTTTTAATTACTCCCTCCTTTGTTTTTTTTGTTTACACACTTGGGGTTTAATTAAAACCAATCAATTGGGAAATGGGAGAAAACAAAATGATTAACAGTTGTATAATGAGTGAGAGAAAATGTATTGAAAATAGAGGAAAAAAGGGTAATGTTATTGAAGTTAAGCCAAGAGTTGAAATAGAGTATGGAAAAACATTCGGGAAAAACTTCCTAAAAAGTGAAGTGGTTAAATTAAAAAAAAAAACGGAGTGAGTATTTGTTGTACTTTATTGTTGAAGTGTTTATTGTTTTGTTTATCTCATTATATGTTAATAAGTTATTTTGTTAATCACTTAATTGTTTGTTTTGTTAATTGTTTGAATTAAATTGTTTTGCCAAGAGTTGAAATAGAGTATGGAAAAACATTCGGGAAAAACTTCCTAAAAAGTGAAGTGGTTAAATTAAAAAAAAAAACGGAGTGAGTATTTGTTTTACTTTATTGTTAAAGTGTTTATTGTTTTGTTTATCTCATTATATGTTAATAAGTTATTTTGGTAATCACTTAATTGTTTGTTTTGTTAATTGTTTGAATTAAATTGTTTTTTGCTAAATGTTAGGATTGTGTGAATGTAAGCGTGACCATGAAAAGTTTGGAGCATTGAATTTTGGGACTGCTAAAGTGTTTTTTTTTTTTTGCTAAATGCTTTCAAATTAAGTATAAAACTCGAAGAGTGCTTGTGTAACATGTCTCTTTTTTTTTTTCTGTGTTGTATTTTGACATTTAATTAAAGTTATTGTTGTATCGGATCATTTTATTTAGTAGTTTTATTGCAATTTAGACTTATGTAGTTGTGCACTTGTACAATATGAATTTGAACAACCGATTTATATCCGATTATTTGAGCATACAAATATCCAATCTTTGATTATGTTCGAACCCCCTTAGTATAGATCCTGGATCCGTCACTGTTTTTATGGCAGCTTCTACAACTTGATGATTTCTAATTTATCAGAAATGAACACTTCAGCCCTTCGACTGGACCCAAAACCGGTATCCTTCACCGGGTCAGCCCATTACAAACTGCACAGAGCTTCTTCTTCGTCTTCACTTCTTTGTCGTCGTGTTTCTGGAACGACTTTCCAATGTGCTTCAATTAAGGCTACTGCTGTTTCTTCTAAATCTTCTTCAGTTGCTACTGTCCCCGAGTCAACTCCAACCCGTATCCATGACTTGAGTCAGGTTTCTGGTGTTTTGGGTTGTCAATGGGGTGATGAGGGTAAAGGCAAACTTGTTGATATCTTGGCTCAACATTTCGATGTTGTTGCTCGTTGTCAGGTTCTCTTACTTTCTTTTCTTTTTTTTATTTGATTTTAATTTTAATGAACTTGAATTTCTGTTTTACACATAATTTTTCTCGAACTATTGTTTTTTTATGAACAGGAAAATTTATGTTGAAATTGTGAAAATGTTTGCTGATTTGTACCGTACACACACGAAAAATCAATAATAATATCGTTGCTGAATTTTGAAACATTAATTAAGATTGATAGTCTGTCTGCAGATACTCTTTTTCTTTTTATTTTTTGAAGGAAGAAAATAATCATATATGTCTGTATATTGATGGTAATGGAGTTTAGAGTTTTGTGATAATGCATAAGGTAAATATGGGTTTTTATTCAATTACCTATGATGAATGAAAACTAGCAGTGCTAAGAGAGAGTAATAGATAAGGTTGGCATTTCATGCAATTGATTTATGTTAAACCTGTGTAGATTAGAGAGGATGATGAATAAGATTGGGATTTCTAATAATTGGTTTCTCTTAAATATGTCTTTTAATTTGATGTCAGGGCGGAGCTAATGCCGGGCATACCATCTATAATTCGGAGGGGAAAAAGTTTGCTCTTCATTTAGTTCCATCTGGTATTCTTAACGAGGAAACGTTGTGTGTTATTGGAAACGGAGTAGTGGTGCATTTGCCGGGGCTTTTCAAAGAAATCGATGGTCTTGAGTCGAATGGGGTCAATTGCAACGGTCGTATACTGGTTTCTGATCGGGCTCACTTGTTATTTGACTTCCATCAAGAAGTGGATGGGCTTCGAGAAGCTGAGCTAGCTAAGTCCTTTATTGGAACGACAAAGCGAGGCATTGGCCCTGCATATTCTAGCAAGGTCATAAGGAATGGAATACGGGTTGGTGATCTTAGGCACATGGATACTTTTCCTCAAAAACTTGAGATTTTATTGCAGGATGCTGCTTCTAGATTTCAAGATTTTAAGTATGAGTCACAAATGTTGAAGGATGAAGTTGAAAAGTACAAAAGGTTTGCTGACAGATTGGAGCCCTTTATTGCTGATACTGTTTTAGTCATGAATGAAACTATATCGCAAAATAAGAAAGTTTTGGTTGAAGGTGGTCAGGCTACGATGTTGGACATTGACTTTGGAACTTACCCGTTTGTAACTTCCTCTAGTCCATCAGCTGGTGGCATATGTACTGGTCTTGGTATTGCTCCGCGTTCTGTTGGTGATCTTATTGGAGTAGTAAGTTTTTTTTCCTCCTGTTTTTGATTTATATTTTGGTTTTTGTGATTATACTTGATATATATGTTAATTATTACGTGGATTCTGCTAGATGTGTCGAAAACAGGTACGTTTATGGTTTACAATGCAATGTCATACATGTGTGTTAGTGAAAAGAAGTATCTGACTATCTGGGGTACCATAGCTTAATTTTTTTTTTCTCTTTTGTAGTTTAAATTTGTGTGCAAATGTGTGCATGTGTGAGAGAGGAAATCATGTTTACTATGAGTAGTGTTTTTTGAGCAAAAGTTATTTTGAAGGTTTAAAGATTTAATATTCAAATGGAGACTGGTGGGGAAACTGAAGAGAGGGAAGGACTGGGTGATTAAATGCTTTTCCTGCCGATGTGCTCCTAGATGTGATAATAAATCATGATCTTAAGAGTTCGACGTGAGGTGGTTGTTTAAATAGCATAGTTTTCTTACAATTTTTATTCATTTTTTTGTTCTTTTCCAGGTAAAAGCATACACCACACGTGTTGGCTCAGGTCCCTTCCCTACAGAGATATTGGGTCAGGGTGGGGATTTGCTCAGGTTTGCAGGTCAGGAGTTTGGGACTACAACTGGTCGTCCTCGTCGCTGTGGATGGCTTGATGTAGTCGCATTGAAATTTAGTTGTGATATTAATGGCTTCTCTTCTTTGAACTTGACAAAGCTAGATGTTCTATCTGATCTTCACGAGATCGAATTGGGTGTTGCATACAAGGATGTTGATGGTACACCAATTAAATCTTTCCCTGGTGATCTGCGTGTCCTCGAACGGCTGAAGGTGAGTTATTTTTCTTGTGTAGTTACCAAGTTTAATTGTTGTGAATTAAATAGTTATGAGTAAACCTGATTATTGGACAGGCTAGCCCAATAGTGATGCGGTTAAGGTCAAGTTAATAGTGATGCCTTTAATTGATAGGGGTTTATCGGTGAGGGTCAATACAGGGCTAAAAATACAAGCCTAATAAATTTTCCAAAAAAAGTAGTTTTAACAAAAATATACATTTGTTTTTACTTTTGGCTATCTTATATTTTATATTATTTTATTTTAGTTCTTTATTGGTCTGACCACTAACGACCTGCTATTGACCCGCGTCCGGCTTTGGCCCGACTTGTTATTGACCTTTTTAACTGACCCGACCCGAGCTGCACCAATAACCAGGTCTAGTTATGATAGGAGCGTTGATGGAAAATGTTTATGGTTGGCTAGGGAGCTGTCTAAAATCACACCTGATTTTGAATTTTATATCATTGGTTCATTTGACATTTCAATCATCCGAAGATAAAATAGGGTCTTACTTGATTAATGTTTTGGAAAATGCAATGATATGTTTAAAGTTGGAGTATTTTTGTACACAGTTTAGGATATCAATATGATTCCTTGTTTTCATTATGATATGTTTAGGTGGAATACGAAGTTCTACCAGGGTGGAAGACTGATATATCATCAGTTAGGAACTATGACGAGCTTCCCTTGGCTGCGCGTCGCTATGTTGAGAGGATAGAAGAATTAACAGGCGTGCCTATCCATTACATTGGTGTTGGTCCAGGTCGTGATGCTCTCATTTACAAGTAGTATTGGTTTATAATATTGACAAACAAAACAATAATTTATCATTCGTTGATGCTTAGACATAGACAAACAAAACCATTGTTGGCAATTTGTCATGCATTTTATCTGTAGACACAAAATATTTTTGTCCTCTGAGTGCTATCATATCAAATAATATCATGAGGTATAAATTTGTCATTAGAGATGGAAACCGGTCGGACTTTTATTAGATTATGCATTATCTAACTCCGACAATTCTGACTAGGCGACTAGCCGACTATGTGTTGTTAGTGTAAGTTGCTAATAGAATTGCTCTATTAAGAGTTATATTTGTGTTGTGGATGGTCATTTGCTTTTCCAACCCTAAATAGTTTCACGTGTATGTAACTGGTTTGATACCTACTAGTATGAAATAAAAAGTTAAATACCTTTCTAATAAAGGCTACTTTGCCTACTTAAATTTGATGGTTGTGTGTAGAGCTGTAGAGGTGGCAAGACCAACCCGAACAGTTTGTCCTATACCCGATTATGGGCTTGAAAATTGTACTTGTAAAGTACCTAATTTAATCCGACTTGACCCAAATCCAACCTAACATATGCAAGTTGAATATAACTCGTACTTGAACCAAGTTGAAACTTAAAACTACTAGTCTCGAATCAACCCGAAATGTTATGCAAAGTGGAATTGTATAAAATTAACTCAGTGGCGGGAAAATTTAGAGGTAATTTGAAAAAATCTCTAGCAAAATGAACAATTTTTTTTATAAAAAAAACACTTGATATGTTTTTCAAATTTATCTATTGTTATAACAGATACTTGGAATACACCCAAATCGAGCTTATCCCAAATCGTTCACAAACCAACCCATTCCACACCTGAAATCTACTACTGATACGAAACCCTACCCGACCCAAATTGTGTACACATGACGTAGACCCGAACCCGTTACACTCGACCCTCAATTGAGGCCAACCCAAATTGGCTTGACATGAACCAACCATGAACCAACCTAACCCAAACCACCTATTTGCCATCTCTAGTTGTGTCAGATGGAAAAAAAAAACATTGAGAAATCGATAATAACCATAGTTGGTGTCATTAAAATTTATTTTTCTTTCTAATATTCATAGTCAATTAGAGTTTGTCAAGTAAGTGCAAATTATTAGTTGAAATGAGGTTTATCTAGATTTGTGTACATGGTCTACGATCGGATTTACCGTCGTAAAAAGGGCAAATCTCGTCGTAAAAGGTCTTTTACGACGAGAATTATGTAAGGTCGTCCCCGGTCGTAATAGGCTCTGTCGCAATTAATTATGGTAGACATTTACGAAGAGAATTTGGTCGTAAATACTAAATCTAGAAAATTCCACAACATGATTTTTTACAACCAGTTATACCACTTTTGCGGTTGGGTTTCCTGTCGTAGAGCTTTGACGACCAAATTTAGTTCTAGTCGCAATTTATAGACATTTATGGCAAAAATCTCGTCGTAAATGTTAATTTTAGAAAATCCATTATTGTACCAAACATACTTATTAACAACCACATTTTGGTCTTTTTTTGTTATTACATATTAAACTATAATCAAACTTGTGAACAAAATATACCAAAACAATAATATCATAAAAAGTAAAAGTTTCATACATAAGTGACCATTTCAATTGCAAAATTAAAATTGCAACTTAGCGTAAACAGCCAATTTCCATAAAGATGACAAAAAGTATAATCGTTTAGCCTAAAAGTCAACTCATACGCACATTACTAATCCTATTGTTGAGTCTGAAACGCTTGTATACTTGCCACCTACAATCATAAAGATAAAAAAATTATAAATGAGAACATAATTTTCATAAATTTGGTCATACATGCTTCACAATCAACATAATAATGAAATTTTGACAAGTGAAGTTACAACTTACAACTTTTATCCACTAAATAAAAAATTGTAATTACGGAGTATATTATTGTAGACTACATAATACAAGTTGTTTCTTTAATGCAGAGTTAATTTAGACAATCCACACCAATTAATATATGTAGATGCATTTCTACTATCAATATAAGAGTCTTTAATATGCTTCTTCTGTTCCATCAGATAATGGAGCAGCATAAAAGCATTGTGCTAGACAAAGTAGCATAAAGAGTGTGCTATATGAAGCCGCTTTCAATTTTTTTCAAAAGCAATGGTAAGCATTATATTATGATTGAAATCATCTTGTGACAATATAAAATCCAGAAATACCACAGAAAAATAGTGAACTTTAATTTTCTAATAGGAGTTCAGGACCATGATAAATAAACAGATTCAAATTAGGATAGAAGACTAAGATAAAATCTATTTGTTTCTTTCATTTAGAGAAATCTCTGGAAAAAAAAAAAAGACCCACATGACATTTTATATACAATAAAATATAACCAAATCCCTAGGCCCCATTATTTATCATATGAATGATCATTGTTTTATGAGATCAAAACATACCTTTTGATCATCTATGTGGCACTAACATTTGCAAATCAGTGTCCAAATTTTTAATTTCAGCTACAACTTCAACCTGCAGCTGAAGCTCTCTAAGTTCAATTTTTGTACCTATAAATCTAGGTCATTCTTCCTTTTTTTTTTCTCCAAAAAATTATACCTATTATTCAACTCATCTTCTCCAACCAAAAATCATATTCTCCATAATTCAAGTCCTCAATTCTTCAACACTTCATATTCATATCAGATTATCAGGTATTCTTTAATTTTTTTCATGTCAAATTCCTAATATATATACAGTGAAATAGTGAACTTTGATTTTCTATGTAGCATGGGTACTTTATATGGATAGCCGTCCCCGAACCCGATTCGTCCCCGTATTGGGGACGATTCGGATTCTTCATGTTATAATTGGCCGTACCCATTAACATTATGTTTTAGATTTGCCATTTTCAGTCCCCGTATCCGTATTCGTTTCCCGACTCAGTGCAACTTAGTTGATTTTTATTAATCTTTTGGTTTTTATTAATAAAAAAATCATGTCAAAAATGCCAAAGTGGTCAAAGTTTATTAGTTTGATTGAATAGAATTGTACGCTCTTTTAGATTTAATTGGATGAAATTGTTAATTGTGACTGCTTTGGACCTTTGGTAATTGTTCTTTAGATTATTCGTTTGTTTTTTTAGACTTATTCTTAACTAATTCCTGAAAAAAAAAAAAACATATATCGGTCCTTATTATTTTTTTCTCCATAATTATCAATTATTAAATGAAAGAAACTTAGAGTCATGGACAAAGATTTTAACCGAACTCTTTCTTTTGATCTATGTTAAGCTAAATTGCTTAAATCATGAAGACAAGAACTTTGGATTTCTTTTATCAAAAGATTGATCCTCTCAATGTTAATACAGAAGATATTTAAGCTCCTGAAAATATTGTGATGCAAGAAAATGATGGTACAAATCATGAGACAAATAAAAGAAATTTCGAACCATACTCAGAAACCCAACCTCATAAAGCTTAAAAAAGTAATGGTTCAGTACAAGATAATCCATATGGTTTGGAACATGATCCTGCATTGCATAAACATACTTATGAGTATGATGATCCTGGTGAGCGAGATAAAATTAGGCTAGAATATATTAGAATAAAAGCATTTCAACCGGTCCTTGATTCATATCCTCTTTCTTTAGAAAAGCATAGAAGATCTTTTCAATCCTCGTGGTTTAATCAATTTCCTTGGCTTGAGTACTCTGTGTTGAAAGATGCTGCATTCTGTTTTCCATGCTTTCTTTTTTGTACAAAGCCAAAAGGATGTTTCACCCATGATGGATTTAATAAGTGGAAAAAGGTAAATTCTAGACAATATTGTGCTTTTTTGGTGCATATGGGAAAGGGGCTAAATTCAGAACACAAAAAACTGAGAAATCTTTGTTGAACTTGATGAACACAAGTCAACGTATTGAGGTTGTACTTCTACGTCAAACAGCAGAAGAAATTCAGAACAATAGGTTACGCTTACAAGCTTCTATTAAGGCAGCTCGTTGGTTGACCTTCCAAAATTGTCCATCAGAGGTCATGATGAGAAGGACAATTCTAGAATAGTGGAAATTTAATTGAGCTCCTCAAATTTGTTGCCTCTTTTGATAAACAATTGGAGAAAATCATACTGCAAAATGCTCCAAGTATATTTTTCTATTATTCTTTTTGATGTTATGGTTTAAATAACATTTACAATCATAGGTGAATACATTGTGTATGTGTGAGCTAATATTAAATAATTTCAATTATAGGAAATGCACAATATGTATCTCCCAAAATACAAAAAGAGATAATGCATATAATTGCAAGTAAGGTGCATGGAGATATAAGAAAAGAGATTGGAGAGGCAAATCATACTTGATGTATCACGAGATATATCACTCCGAGAGTAGATGGCAATTGTTCTTAGATTTGTTGATGAAAATGGAGTATTAAAAGAACGTTTTTTGGATCTTGTTCATGTGAAAAATACTATAGCAATAACCTTGCAACAAGCATTATATCATGTTTTGTCTTATCATAATTTGGATGTGAAGAATATACGTGGCCAAGGATATGATGGGGCATCGAATATGCGAGGAGAATTTAATGGATTGAAAGCCTTGATACTAAAAGATTCACCATATGCATACTATGTTCATTGTTTTGCTCATAGACTTCAACTAGCCTTAGTTGCTGCAACTAGAGAAGTTATCCCCATTGAACAATTTTTCACCAAGTTGGCTACCATCATTAACCTTGTGGATGCATCTTCCAAGCGTCATGATGAGTTAGAAGCTGCTCAACGTGTTGAAATAGATAATAAAATTGCAAATGATGATGAGTTTGAAACTGGAAGGGGACTGAATCAAGTTAGCAACCTACAACGTGCTGGGGACACTCGATGGTCATCTCATTTGAATTCTATCAACAATATGCACAGATTGTATATTGCTGCAGGTAAAGTTCATCAAACCATAATTGAAGAGGGTAATCGAACTCAACGCTCAGAAGCTGATGCAACCTTTAATACATTAATGTCTTATGAATTTGTATTTATTCTACACTTGATGAAAAAGTTGTTGGCGTTAAGTGACAATCTTTGTCAAGCTTTGTAGCGTAGCACTCAAGATATTGTTAATGCCATGGGTCTTGTTTCAACAACAAAGGAATTGATACAAAATTTTAGAGATAATGGATGGAATGATTTACTGATTGAAGTTGCATCTTTTTGTGAGAAGAATGATGTACAAATTCCAGATATGACAGCTCCTTACACTGCTGGTAAAGGACGATCTCGTCTTCCAATTAATGTAACAATGGAGCATCATTATCGAGTTGATTTGTTTATAGCTGCAACTGATTCACAATTGCATGAAATTAATAACAGATTTGATGAGCAGATGATTGATCTTCTTTTACTAAGTTCAGCATTAGATCCTAAGGACTCATATAAGTCCTTTGATGTTGATAAGATATGTCTCCTTGTCAATAAACATTACCCTGAGGACTTCACTACTCAAGAGAAATGTCGGCTTTCTTCTTAGTTGCAACATTTTCACTTAGATGTTCATCGAGATCCTAGGCTAATAGATGTATCCACCTTATCGCAACTTTGCAAGATATTGGCATGCACGGAAAAAGCTACTACTACTTATCCTCTTGTTGATAAGTTGATCCGTCTCGTTCTAACTCTTCTAGTTTCAACAACAACATGTGAACGTGCATTTTCAGTCATGAGCATTGTCAAAACTACTCTTCGGAATCGAATGGAGGATGATTTTCTTGGCGACATCTTAGTAGTTTACATAGAAAAAGGTGTTTGCAAAAATATTTGACTTAGATACTTTGATTGATGATTTTGCTAGTTTAAAAATACGCAGGGTGCAATTTAACTAAAATTCTTTTTTATATAACTTGGTCAACGTTTGGATTGAGAATATTACTTACAATATATGTGTGTGTTTATGGGTTTTAAATTTTTGGATTGTTGTCAAAAGTACACCCAAAAGGATAATTATATTACAATGTCTCATTGAAAATATTAGCCTTAAAATATTATTGGCCCCGTTAGATTTTAATTCCTGGTTCTGCCTCTGAAAAAAGCGTTAGAAAAAATATATATATTTCAAACCAAGAACCACATTTTATTGATTCAGACTTTTCAACATTTTTTTTTCTAGCAAATACTATGTGGATGCACTCATGCACACTTAAAAAGGAAGTCTATTCCGCGTTTCGCTTTACTTGATAATTGTAAAAACAAGTCAATTTCTTTTCCTTTTTGGTAAGGAGTGTAGACTCTGTAGTGTTTTGAGAATTAGGCTCCTCTCAGTTTTCTATCTTAAGATTTTAACACCTAATTTAACATTAAAATAAAATTTACAAAAATTCTCTTTATCTCTCCTTTCATACCTTCTCAACCATTAATTTATGAAATGAACCTTCCACTTCCTATAAAAAATGGAGAGCATCTTGACTCGTGTTTTGACATAGTGTAAGAATATTTGATATGCCTAATGTTCTTAATGCTAATAATTAATACTATTTCGATCCCTGATTTTTTTGCACCTAAAGAATGTTTACAATGTTAATTTGATCACTTTAACTTTTTGTATTGTCTTACATATAAGGAAAAATATAATCAAATGGAATCTCATATGATTCGGCTCAATTTAAACTTTTTTTAGTATGTACTTTTTATTAACTTTATTCTATTACATGTATTTAATAACATTTTTATTTAAAGATGCGTCCCGGAAGATAGGAAAAAACAAATGGGGTTAATTGATTTTGATTTATTTTTCCTTGAACTCCATATAAATTTTGAACCTTATAAAATCAATATTTTCTAATTATAGTACCAAAACTAAAATATACAAAGTATAGTATTTTTTCTACTATATATTTTTAACATCAATACACACAATCCAGGATTACCAATATTCCAATGCTAATCCTCACAAAACAACATAAATGGCTTGAGTACATTCTTCCACCTTCATTCCGTTACTTGGTACACCATGTACCTACATATAGATTAAAACAATAAATCAAATAATATCAATATGATAATATAAGAAACATACTCAAACATATGCTAAACAAATGTAATATAAAGCCATAATTAATTAATGAAATAAATTCACATATTTTTATGATCATCATTGAAGAGTTGTCTTCTAAACAAACCATTAGCTTGCTTTACTTTAATTTACTAATTGGATTTGTTACCTTAGGATCTAAAATGAACGCCAATTGCAATTCAAGAATATCATAAATATAGCTTAAGTTAAGGATTATTTGTCTAGAATAATCCAACATTTTGGGCATTATTTACACAAAATAAGTTAACCTTTAATTTATTATGGAATAAGCAAACCTTTGCAAAAAAATGTATACAGTAGGTTGAGGTGACGTACAACCTGAACAAGAGGTAATTGTTTTTTGTAAACTCAGTCATTATCATATAATTATGATTAATTATAGGTAATTATAGGTTAATTATTAAAATACTATAAAAAAAAGAAAAAAACTGGTACAAATTAAAGAAAATAATAGAGGAAAGGGGTGGGGCAGCTAGGGCGGTGAAAGGGTGGGGGGATTGGGCGGTGAAGGGGTGGGGGTGGTTAGGATGGGTCGAAAAGGGGTGGGGAGGCTCGTGGTGGTGGGTGGCTGAGATTTTCTGGTGATGTGAGAGTTTTGGGTGTGACGACCCGACTCGCTTAAATCGGCGCGGAAGAAACCGACGAGTCGAATAGTCATAACTAACAACTCGAATACTTAAAAATTAAAACAAAACCTCAAGATATTATTATTAAAACCCAAAAGTACAAATACCCACAAGTTTGTACAACACTAAACCAAAAAGTCATACTATCAATACTAATATACGCAACTCCAAACACATGTCAGAGTCCAAAACAAATGTATACAAGTTCACTACCATAGATCAAAACTATCCAAAATCATAAAGTAATAAAGGTACAACTAAATCAACAAATCGGCGCTCGCCCAACCCAAAGCTAAGCAAGAACCTTATCATCAGAATTACCTGAAAAGTAAACAACAGTCCACCGTCAGTGGCGAGTAACATAACTGTCCCACCCTAACGGGGATACACAAGATCATAGAATAAATCAAATCAACCAAACATCATACCATACGAATCATACATCAATCCTGCGAATCAAGCAATAATACCAACGATGAATAACAACCACTAATCATGCCGACTCGACTAACTTGACCATTAACTAATATTCCGTTATCTTTGGTGCAATCATTCACATATTAGACCGGACTATGCACGTACGAACGCCTCTTATGCGATCGAACTTTCTACTATGCCAGGATTGAGAATCTTTCTCCCAACCCTATGAAACCAATCTTACTAGAAATCCATGTCCGAGTGACGACATAGTAAGAACTCCAACTATCCCAGTACCGCGGACAGGATAGGGGCAACATCTTAACCCAAAACATAGAATCTTACTCTACGAGTCAGGCGTCTAATAGTGAAATCAAGCTAATCCTTAAATCTTTAAATCTATAATCTTTCATTTACATTCTTAGTTAATTCTTAAGTTGCATCTTACGCCTTGACTTAAAAAATAACATGTAAACCACCGAAGTTATCCTCAAGATTGCCTTTACGCCTTTATCTTGAGTCTAACCAACAACAATACCATTCATTAATCAATCTTTAATCATTTCTTTAACTTTCTTTAAACCTTTCTTTATTTTCTTTAAACCTTTCTTTACTTTCTTTAAACCTTTCTTTACTTTCTTTAAACCTTTCTTTACTTTCTAGACTCAACCAAGACTCGTAACGTACCTTTAAAGGCTCAACAAATAACCATTAAGAACTTAATCATACTCATCGATATTCATTAAGAAACTATAAAGATTCATAAAGAAATCATAAAGAACTCATCCAAGATCCAAGATCTTCAATCAAGAACTCAATCAAGATTCAAGAACTTCAATCAAGAACTCATTCAAAACCAAGAACTCATCCCAAATCATCAAGTCACACGCATACTTTCAATACTTCAACAAAATAGTTCATAAACTTTCAATAATCCAAAATCCACCAAACTTGAACATATTTAACATAAAACTTAATCAAAACATTTTCAATCATAAAATCATCATTCTAAAACCTTAAAATCATCATAAAATCATTTCAAAAAATCAGATTACATTCATACATAAAAATCTTGATCAAACTTCACAATTAAACCCAAACATACATTTAATCTATACTATAATCATAGTATACCAATTAAGTTGAGAAAGTATGTTACCTTGATCAAGATTAACCATATTAATACCAAAAACTCGCTACTCGGATTCGTCCCATACGAACCCAAAGTCACGCATCACACGAGCACCACCTCGGCCTAGCACACAAGCACCCTTGCACGGCTTCAACGCACGTCCACCACCTCGATTTCGATGCATGACCCATGCAGCAGCCCACACGGTCACCATCACACACGACCCCACGGCTACCTATACATACCTCTCTTGAACACGTCCCAAACACGAACCCCAACCCAAAACCGGACCAAAGAACCAAGTCTTGAATGAGAACAATGAAGGCTATTGTGTTTTAGATACTTAAAGATCAAATAGATGATGAATCTTTAAGTTTGGGATTAGAAAGAATGATGAACAATTTGATGGTGTTTAATAGCCACTAGTAGAAAATAATTTAAGTGCTACGGTTTTTTTTACCGTAAATAATGCGGTTTTCAACCGCAGCATTTATAGGCGTATCATTTGAAAGTTTTCTAAATGCTGCGGTTTTTTAACCGCATCTTCTACAAACTAAATGCTGCGGTTTTTAAAAAACCGCAGCTTTTAATTTTAAAAAAAAAATTCTCTCTAAATTAAAACCGCATCTTTTAAATGAAAAAACCGCATCTTTTGGTTTAGTTAGAACACTGAAAAGCTATGAAAACTGCATCTTTTTGAAATATTTTTTAAAAATTTAAAATTTATATTATAAAAATACAAATTTAAATTCAACGGTAAAAGGGTGATTCCTATTGATAAGAAACCCCATTCTCACACATCTTCGAGGATGCTATTCGGTGATCATTACGACGTTATTACGCGGGGTCGAATTAGAAGCAATAATTAAAAAAAAAATCATACATATATATATATATATACACGAAAATTACATACAATAATAACGTTTAATAATAACAAAGTAGTAATAATACAAGAAATCACAAATATGTACTAGTAACGATAACTGCACACTTGTCTCGAACTTCATTGATCTCTGTAGATGTGAATGGCCCTTCTCTTGGTGTGTTGAAAATCTGCGAAAATACATAACATAAATGACGTGATTAGTTTTCGAAACACTATTTTGTGTTTTTAAGTGTCATTCACGTCCTATAATATTCATGTAAACTTTATATGACTTTATTTGCATGATTTTGGGCAAACTTATTTGCATCTTGGCATCGATCAACCTAGTTCATGTTTTTAAGGTTAATTCACAACTCATAACATTGATATAAACATTCAATAACTTATTTGCATGTTTTTGGGAAAGGTTAGAGGGTTTGGGAACAAAAAAAAAAACAAATAGGCCATTTTTAGCTCGTTTTGGTAGTTTTCGTTCCCATCTTCTCACCAATCAAACTATTTTGTATTTTTAAGTGTCATTCACGTCCTATAACATTCATGTAAACTTTATATGACTTATTTTAATGATTTTGAACAAAGTTAGAGCGTTTTAGAACAAAAAACGCATCAAATAGATCATTTTGGGTCGTTTTTGGTGTTTTCGTTCCCAACTTGGCACCGATCAACCTAGATCATGTTTTTAAGGTTAATTCACAACTCATAACATTGATATAAACATTATATAACTTATTTGCATGTTTTTGGGAAAGTTTAGAGGGTTTAGGAACAAAAAAAACCAAATAGGCCATTTTTGGCTCGTTTTGATAGTTTTCGTTCCCATCTTCTCACCAATCAACCTAATTTGTATTTTAAAGTGTCATTCATGACATATAATATCCATGTAAACTTTATATAAGTTATTTACATGTTTTTGGTAAAAGTTAGAGGGTTTTGGAACAAAAAACAAACTAAATAGGTCATTTTTGGCTCGTTTTTGGTGTTTTCATTCCCAACATGGCACCGATCAACCTAGATCATGTTTTTAAGGTTAATTCACAACTTATAACATTGATGTAAACATTATATAACTTATTTGCATGTTTTTGGGAAGGTTTAGAGGGTTTTGGAACAAAAAACAAACCAAATAGGCCATTTTTGGCTCGTTTTGATAGTTTTCGTTCCCATCTTCTCACCAATCAACCTAATTTGTATTTTTAAGTGTCATTCATGACATATAATATTCATGTAAACTTTATATAAGTTATTTACATGTTTTTGGTAAAAGTTAGAGGGTTTTGGAATAAAAAACAAACTAAATAGGTCATTTTTGGCTCGTTTTTGGTGTTTTCATTCCCAACTTGGCACTGATCAACCTAGATCATGTTTTTAAGGTTAATTCACAACTCATAACATTGATATAAACATTCTATAACTTATTTGCATGTTTTTGGGAAAGTTTAGAGGGTTTTAGAACCAAAAACAAACCAAATAGGCCTTTTTTGGCTCGTTTTGGTAGTTTTCGTTCCCATCTTCTCACCAATCAACCTAATTTGTATTTTTAAGTGTCATTCATGTCCTATAATATTCATGTAAACTATATATAACTTATTTACATGTTTTTGGTAAAAGTTAGAGGGTTTTGGAACAAAAATTAAAACCAAATAGGTCATTTTTGGCTCGTTTTTGGTGTTTTCGTTCCCAACTTGGCACCGATCAACCTAGATCATGTTTTTAAGGTTAATTCACAACTCATAACATTGATGTAAACATTCTATAACTTATTTGCATGTTTTTGGGAAAGGTTAGAGGGTTTTGGAACAAGAAACAAACCAAATAGGCCATTTTTGGCTCGTTTTGGTAGTTTTCGTTCCATCTTCTCACCAATCAAACTAATTTGTATTTTTAAGTGTCATTCATGTCCTATAATATTCATGTAAACATGATATAACTTATTTACATGTTTTTGGTAAAAGGTAGAGGGTTTTGGAACAAAAAACAAACAAAATAGGTCATTTTTGGCTCGTTTTTGGTGTTTTCGTTCCCAACTTGGCACCGATCAACCTAGATCATGTTTTTAAGGTTAATTCACAACTCATAACATTGATATAAACATTCTATAACTTATTTGCATGTTTTTGGGAAAGTTTAGAGGGTTTTGGAACAAAAAACAAACCAAATAGTCCATTTTTGGCTCGTTTTGGTAGTTTTCGTTCTCATCTTCTCACCAATCAAACTAATTTGTATTTTTAAGTGTCATTCATGTCCTATAATATTCATGTAAACTTGATATAACTTATTTACATGTTTTTGTTAAAAGTTAGAGGGTTTTGGAACAAAAAAAAAAAACCAAATAGGTCATTTTTGGCTCGTTTTTGGTGTTTCGGTTCCCAACTTGGCACCGATCAACCTAGATCGTGTTTTTAAGGTTAATTCTCAACTCATAACATTGATATAAACATTCTATAACTTATTTGCATGTTTTTGGGAAAGGTTAGAGGCTTTTGGAACAAAAAAAAAAACAAATAGGCCATTTTTGGCTCTTTTTTGGTGTTTTAGTTCCCAAAATATATACACATTATTAATAAAATAATATGTACTCATACTAGAAAAACAACCATGAAAAAACATACTCAAAAGAGGGCGAGAAAGAGAAAGTGTTACAGCTATATGGAGACGAAAATAATTTTTTTTTAAAAATATACCTCATAAAATATACTTAAAAGAGGACGAGAAAAAGTTGTTACAAATATACGTTTTCATAAAATTATCTATATCCTTCAAGATACCAAAATCCTACAATTTAATTATTAGAGTGATTGGCTACATGTTTATTAATTATTAGAGTGATGCGATCTCATGCCGCAACTACGCCTCCGTTTAAGAATCCAATCATTTACCATGTCAATCAAGCAAAATGGGCACTCATCCCCATTCATGATCGACATAGTTAGATTTAGATCCTTGTAACGACCCACGCAAGCGACAATGAGATTGTGTAAAGCGATAAGCAAGAGTGTTTAAGATTAGAAGCAAGTGATTGGTTACATGTTTGTTAATTATTAGAGTGATGCGATTACAATCTCATGTCACAACTACGCCTCCGTTTAAGAATCTAATCATTTACCATGTCAATCAAGCAAAATGGGCGCTCATTCCCATTCATGATCGACATAGTTAGATTTAGATCCTTGAGACAACCCACGCAAGCGACAGTGAGATTGTGTAAAGCAATAAGCAAGAGTGTTTAAAATTAGAAGCAAGTGATTGGTTACATGTTTGTTAATTATTAGAGTAATGCGATTGCAATCTCATGCCACAACTACGCCCCGTTTAAGAATCTAATCAGTTACCATGTGAATCAAGCAAAATGGGCACTCATCCCCATTCATGTTTGACATAGTTAGATTTAGATCCTTTAGACGGCCCACGCAAGCGACAGTGAGATTGTGTAAAGCGATAAAAGTGTTTAAAATTAGAAGCAAGTGACTGGTTACATGTTTGTTAATTATTAGAGTGTTTAAAAAATATATATATATTCTAGAAGTTCTCTAGCTTAACCCAAAATATATATATTCTATATTTATCAAATTGGATGATACCACTTTTTATATTTATCAAAAAGTGAAATCTTCAAAAAATAGCTAATATATTATTGCTTATGATATATATATAATGTAATGTTGATTTTTGAGACGGCGGCACGGCGTGAAAACAAAATATCTATTGAAAATAAGAACAACCTTTTATTTAGCGACAATAATTTGCTAATATTCTATAAGTGATGAGAATTAGGTTATTAGAGACATTGACACAGTCATTGTTGTTTGGGTGTAGAAACTCATACCAAAAACTTGTAG
The DNA here is from genome assembly GCA_951394345.1 of Salicornia ramosissima. Taxonomy (NCBI): domain Eukaryota; kingdom Viridiplantae; phylum Streptophyta; class Magnoliopsida; order Caryophyllales; family Amaranthaceae; genus Salicornia; species Salicornia ramosissima. Next base: position 16,834,082 of record OX596234.1, on the reverse strand, counting down.
TTCTGTTGAAGCAAAGGAGTAAAAGTAGTAAAAAATTTCTCTATGTCAGCTTTGACGGTATCACCCCCAAGCACCTCCATCACCCCCGTTTAAGAAAGCGAAAAAAGCCATCAAAGTGAGAAACCTGTATGAAACACATCATTTCATATAATGAATGAGAATATTGGCATGATGGTCAACCTACTTCATGTTTTTAAGGTTCATTCACAACTCATAACATTGATGTCAACATTCTATAACTTATTTGCATGTTTTTGATAAAAGTTAGAGGGTTTTGGAAAAAAAACAAACGTTAAAACACTGCATTAATCCAATAGTGAAAATAAACGTTAAAACAAGCATGTAATGTAGTGAAACTACAACTAGACTTTACAAAACAAGCTAACCAAATGCAAGCAAGTAATATAAATGCACCAAAAAAAGAAAGCAAAGAAACTAATGGGACATTGAAGCTTCATTGACATCAAACTATAGCAAATGGGACCCCAATACTGTATCAATCTCAGACTATATAGTCACACCTTCATCACCAAGCCCATCCAACATAAGCCCCTTGTTGCTGCCCCCCAGCCAGCAGAGCTGAATAGGCAGCAACTGCTACATGTTGCTGCCCTTCCCCATGTCAACCAATAACTAGTAGCTGCAGCAACATTCAGCAGGAGCAACAACAGCCAGCCCCAAGTCAGCAACAAGATCAGCAGCAGAATCTGCCTAGCAATCGTACCAGCAGCCTGCCCTCGTAGCAGCGAGCCTATCATCACTCAAGGCCACGACCCAAAAGTTGCCCAACAGTACCTCGTACAGTAGCAAGCCCCAACAGTAGGCCCTCAACCACCCACACAGCATCAATAGTAACCAAGGGACATTAAAGCTTCATTAACATAAAAAAAACTATACAAAAACTAAACTCTACTACTCAAATCTATACAATTAATGATGGCATCATACTAAGCACATTCTTTCAACAAAAAAACTCCTTGTATATAACTATATCCAATGAGATCTTCAAACACATTAACAAAACTATCCTAGTTTGTGCATCAAATTGAAACCTAAAAAAATAGGGCATAATTTACAACAATAACAAGGCTAAAATGCTAAAGAATGAGATTATAAAAACTCATCAAAACAGAATTGAAAAAAATTAGGGCAAACAGATTGAAAAAAACGAATAGAGAGAGCAAGTTTGCAGCAATTATAGCTTAAAGGTTGAAATTATACCTTAATTCTAATGGGAGAGAGAAGCAGTAACGAATTGAAAAAAACGAGCAGCAAGTTCGCAGCAAGGCGCGACAGAGGCAGAGAGCAGCGAGAGAGAGCAAAGAACAGCGAGAGAGAGCAGCGACGGTGGCGGCCGTAGGAATTGATGGTGGAGATGGAGAAGCTAGCTTCGCGCCGCAGAGGAGGAGAGGGAATTCGATGACTTAGGTTTTTAATTTTTTTTGAGGGTATATAAGAGCTCCCCAGCTGCAACATTTTTATAAAACCGCATCTTCTTCAACAATTATTTTTTTTTTGGGATTTTTGTATTTAAAAGATACGGTTTATCAAAAAACCGCATCATTTGATATGCAGCAAAAGAATTTTTTTCTACTAGTGAGCCAAAATGGCGTGTGGAAGGGGGAGCAAATGGGAGGGAGTTTGTGTTTTAACTTTTGATGGCAAGGGATGGCAAATGAGCAAAAGGATCCACAAACCTTACTAACCCTTCTATTTATAGAAGTGGTTTAAGGTGTGAATACATGGCAAGTGGCAAATCAAGCCACTAATCACTAAAGGGGGCCGGCTAAGGGCTAATAAAATGGGCTTCCAAGTTTAATTGGGCCATTTGCACTAATTCATGACTAATCATGATTAATTTCGCACTTGGCCCAAAACTAATTAATTAATTAGAAAATTAAATAATAAAATTCTAATTAATTAAAATAAAATAAAATTAAGAAATAATAAACCATTAAATAAAATGGTTACACTCAAGCAATAAAAATAGTCTAAATAAATTTAGACCATGCACCAAAACAAAATAATTACAAGCAACCCAATCACAAAAATAGCCCAAAATCTGGGGCGTTACATTGGAGGTGGTTAAGCGATTTTGGGGGTGGGGGGTTTCGAGGGAGGGCAAATTAGGGGTGGGGGGTTCAGGGGAGGGCCGCAGAGGGGGGCTGGGGATGCAATGGGGGTTGGGGATGAGGATTGAAGATATTTTTTTCTTAAACAAATTATTCAATAAATCAATCATTGCATAACAAGTGGAGGGTAATCTCCTATATCAAGTATTTTATGTGTTTGACTTATTTTGTACTAATAGGTTGTAAAAGTTGGCTTATTTTATACAAATGTCCAAAAGGTAGGATTATTCTAGACAAATAATCCTAAAGTTAATTAAGGTTACAAGAATATCATAATCTTATAGTAAGTTGAGTTTGTAACTGTAGGTGGGTTCCATACTTCCATTGTTTACGTTAGAAGATTCTATCCTATCCTATCCTATCAAGCATATAATGTGATGCCAACTTTGAGCAAAAACTCCTTTTGTCTTGGTTCCCTCTAATCCATAAACATAATTACCAAAAAGCTTACGCTTTGCATCTCTAATATAATATTTGGAGCATATACATGTGTTGCAGCAAATTATTCAATGCTTGACCATAACTAACCAAATAGCGAGCTCGCCAGGCCAAAAAGTCTAAAACTGAAGCAGCTCAACAACTGTTCATTGTGGAGATCAAGTTGCAGATGTTTTAACCTGTCTTCATTAATTCACTAATTAATGATTAAAGTGATTCACTAATTCTTTAATTCACTACAATTAATTCGCTCCATAGATTTGAGATGATAATGTTATGTATAGTTGTTATTTCGCTCCTATAAATTCGAATAAGTTATTATTGATTCAAGTCACGAAGATGATGATGCTAATTGTGTTGTGGGATTTTCCTCGATTACTTGGGAGATTAATAGCTTAAGATTAAAGTGAGGGTATGTAGAGTTCAAAGACATATTTTATCAATTGAGTCTTTAATTAGAGAGAAGTTTTTGTAGTTTTTAATGTATTTTTTTTCTCTTGGTTCTTTTTCTTTCTTCTCTTTATGCAATGCAGGGGGTATTTGTAGGCATTTCTTTCCTATCAAAATATGACACCTCCTCCTATCTCAAAGTAGTGAGATGAATTACTTCTAGACTACGTAAAATCCTAGAACAATTACTTACTTTCCTATACTTTATAGGGGTAGGGCAAGTTGCCCACTTGCCAACTTGTCCTTCTCTTCTCTTATTTTATCATTTTGATCTTTTTGATAGATATTTTACTTAGGTTAAAGTAAATATATTTTATTTGTTAATTTCTTGCCACATGTCACATAATAATTTATTTTATGACCATTATTCATCATCTACCACGTGGCAATGTGTGGAGTGACCACATCATTTGCCCTTCAAAAGTTGGGCCATATGCATCCAAGTCACATACAATTTGTGACAAAGAGGTTTAGGCCCAGGTTAATTTTGAGAAGAATCCAAATAAAATGAAAAACTTTGAAAAAAAATATACAAAGCCACACACCCTTCCAAATCTTACACTGGTAGATTAGACGCTAGGGATTTCTTCAATGTTGAAAAGCTATGTGACCACACTTAAGAGTTATTTAAAGTCCCCCTTGTATAGGTCGTTACTAAAGATGGTTTTTGTAGCAATAATTGAGTGGAGTCTATTGGCATGTTAACATGCGCAGACAAAAGTATATAACGTAGTATTAGCTTTTGCTCATTTTGTTGTATGGAACAACTTATTTTAATGTTTTGGAAAATTGACGAGTTGATTTTATTTTATTTATTTATTTTATTTTATTTATTTTTTAAGGGTAGAGTGTCGAGTTGTTTTGATCATTTTATGATCAAAACAACTCGCCCTTTTTTATATTGACGAGCTGTTTTGATCCAAAATGGATCAAAACAACTCGTCCATTTCTGATATTGACGAGTTGTTCTGATCCATTTTGGATCAAAACAGCTCATCCTTTTTTGATATGGACGAGTTGTTTTGATCCATTTTGGATCAAAACAACTCGTCCCCCTTTGGATATTGACGAGTTGTTTTTGATCCAAAATAGATCAAAACAACTCGTCCCCTTTTGGATATTGACGAGTTGATTTGATCCAAAATAGATCAAAACAACTCGTCCCTTTTTGATATTGACGAGTTGTTTTGATCTATTTTGGATCAAAACAACTTGTCACCTTTTGGATATTGAAGAGTTGATTTGATCCAAAATGGATCAAAACAACTTGTCCCCTTTTGGATATTGACGAGTTGATTTTATCCAAAATAGATCAAAACAACTCGTCCCTTTTTTATATTAACGAGTTGTTTTGATCTATTTTGGATCAAAACAACTCGTCACCTTTTGGATATTGACGAGTTGATTTGATCCAAAATGGTACAAAACAACTCGTCCCTTTTTGAAATTGACGAGTTGTTTTGATCCATTTTGGATAAAAACTAGTTGTCCATTTAAGTTAACGAGTTGGCAGAGTGCCGAGTGGTAAACAACTCGCTCATCATAGGGTAACGAGTAATGATTATGTAAATTAGATCAACACTAGTCGGCCCTTTTTGCTTTGGATGGGTGCCGAGTAGTTTTGTTCTTATTTGGATCAAAACCTCTCGTCCATCTGCAAGAGAGATGAGTAGTTATGATCATTAGAAAAAGTACTCGTACATTAAAAAACGGTATTGATTTGACTAAAATGAAACCTATGTTGTTTTTTATAAAATAATACATTTTCTTCCGAGTAAAGTGCAAACTTGGGTACTAAACTTTGATAAAAGTTACAATTTGAGTACTCAAGTTTTAAAAGTTGCAAAAAGGGTACTCTCCACTAACACCGTTAAAAAGAGCAGTTAAATTCTTTTGTTAGTATTATTACTTTAATACCCTTTGTACTATCATACTAAAAAAACCATTTGTACAATTATACGGCTAGTCTCTGCTCTGCAAATTTTATTTTTTTTTAACTTTTCTCCTATGTTACTCTTCTTCTTCCAGCAAAACACTAAATTCTTCATTTATTTTCAATTTTTTTCCACCATTTTATAGTATGAAAATCACCCACAACAACCTATGTGCTCCACAAAGGGATTTTCTTCATTTGATACGTCATAATGGTATGTTCTTTAATTTAATTAATTATTTATTTTTATCCACTTTGTTTAACCTTAATCATGTGTTGCTGCGAGCTTTTCTACTCGATAATTGTGTAAAATTAGTTGTTTATTCGATTTTTCTTAAGTTATTTTTTGTGAGAAAATTGTTTGTTTAATCAATTGAACCATGTGAATATGATTTTTATATTTTTGTTGGGGTTAGGGTTAGGGTTTTTATGAAAATCCATAGAATTGAAAATGAAATTGTAGAAATTATTAGTGAATATGTAGAGAAGAACGAACAAAAAAAAAGAGTTTATTCTTATAGAAATGAAATCATAACATAGTGGAACTGTAGCATGCAATGCACTCACAAAATGTGTAAAAACTAAAATAAGGTTCAATTAGTGAATGAATTAATTCGGGTCCATAATCTGTATAGTTTTTTTAATTAATCAGGGTTCGTTTATTTGATTTTTTTTATTAGTATGCTATATTAGTTAATGAAATGGTTGCTTTTCTAGACTTGGTATTTAATCCTTGCAACACATATTTAATTTGGCTTAAATATCAATTGTTTCTTTGTATATTGTTGCAGACTTGGTATTCAATCCTTGCTTAATTGTGCACCATGGGGGTCATTGGACAACTGATGATGGATTGGTGTATGTTGGGGGGGAAGTGAATGTGTTTGATGATATTCCCGAGAGCGTCACAACCTCTTATGTGAGGGGGATAATTGACAGTTTATGGTATAATAACATCGTAAAATTACACTTCCAAGACCCTAGGAAAGATTTTCACAATGGGATTACGTATTTTGGGTATGATAGGAGTACATTTGATCCTTTTTTGGCTTTGCTTCTCAAATTCAAGGTTATACATCTGTATACAGAGCATGAGATTGTAATTGAGATGGAGGACTTAACTATTGATAATAGTCATGAAAATTAGTCATTCATTGGGTTGCTTACATCTATGGAGAAGCCTATGTCACAACATGTGTCTAATGAAGGAGATATAGACTATGATACAGATGGGACCGATGAAGATGATGATGAGTTGATTGATGCAAGAGAGAAAGTTAAGGCAGACATAAGGTTCCAAGTTTCATATGAGGAGGAGTTACAAATGCTTCAGAGGTTAGCTAAGAGAAAGGGAAAGAACATCGATGACATGAACACTGAATTTGATGGAGGTAGTGATTTAGATAGTGTTAGTGAGTCTGATGATGAGGATTGTGGATATCTTATAGCGCCTGAACCTTATATGAGTAACAAGAAGAAAAACAGGTTGTTAGAGGAAGGTGAGAGTAGTAGACAATCCAAGTTCTATGTAGGGCAGACATTTGAGAATGCTAAAACATTTAAGAAGGCCATCATTGATTACTCTATTGAAGTTGGAAGAGACATTCCTTTTGCAAGGAATGACAACAATAGGGTTCATGCAGTTTGTGCTAACAAAGACAAAGGATGTCCTTGGAGGATTTGGGCATCTTGGGTGAGAGGTAAGAAGACATTCATGGTCAAAACACATAACTCTCAGCATACATGTGGGAGAACTCACAAGCTTAAAAAGATGCCAGCAGGTTGGATTACATCAAACTACCAAACAAAGTTCAAGGTGAATCCATATATTGCATTGCATGACATCATTTAGAGTGTGTGGATTGATTGGGGTGTAAAAGTGAGCAAATTCATGGCTTACAGAGCAAGGAAGAAGGGGCAGGCATTGATCGTTGGTGAGTATAGGGAGCAATATGTTTTATTGCCAAGGTATGCAACTGAAGTTCTTAAAAGTAATACAAATAACACTGTTAAATTACAAATGGATGGGAATGTTTTTAAAAGGGTGTATTTTTGCTTTGAGGACTTAAGGAAGGGTTTTATAGCTGGTTGCAGGTCATTTATATCACTTGATGGGTGTTTTCTTAAGGATTCTTTTGGGGGACAACTTCTGGTTGCAGTAGGTAGAGATGGGAACAACCAAATGTTCCCAATTGCATGGATAGTAGTTGAGGTTAGGGCCGGCCCTGGGGCAGGGCGAGAGGTGCGCCCGCCCAGGGCCCATAATTAAAAGACTTAATTTTACTTCTTGTGAATATTGTATATATAGTAAATGTTACATAGAGGTAATTGAAAAGTAGCAGTAGCTCAGTGGCAATGCTTGACTAGTGGTGTTTTATATCTTCCGTGAAGTTGGGTTCGATTATTGTCAAGAGCATGAATGTTTTTTTTTTTTGGCTATTTTTTCCATTCTTATTACTACATCATTTTCTTATTATTTGCAACACTCAACATTTTACACTATTTATGTTATGTACTTTGACCAAGATTTGAACTTTACCTTTACGAAAAAACATAGTCAAATGAGGTCTCAATAGATTCGTAAAGTATCGGTATGATATCGGTATCCAACATGGGTAACGCTACCTAATTATAGTATATTAGTATCCATGCATCCTTGGTGTATACTACTTATAATTAGGGCCGGGCAAAAAAATCCGTATCCGGTTTCCGATCCGCTATCCGCTTTTTTTTTTATCCGAAAAATCGGATATCCGATCCGGTTTTTTAAAACCGGACCAGATATCCGGTTTTATAAAATGAAAACCGGACCGGATACGAATCACAGTTTTTAAAAACCGGATTATCCGGCATCCGGTTTTTTTTTTTTTAATAAAAAAATGGCTTTCCACTCTTTGATAATTTAGTTTATGTTCTTATCATATAATTTGCTTTGATTTATGTTCTTGTTTTCTTTGTAATTTCGTTTTTTTTTTATTTTAGATTTTATGGTTTTTTTTTCCGGTTTTAGGCTTCTAGTTAAGGTTTTTTTTTTTAAAAAGAAGTTTAGGTTTTTCTTATTTATGTATTTTTTCGATGATTTGATGCTTTGATATTATGTAATTTATTTTTCCGTTTTACTTTTTTTATTGTCAAGTTTATTTATTTTAATTTTTTAATTTAAAACCGGATCCGGATATCCGATTTCCGAATCCAGTTTTTCGGATATCCGGATTTTCAGATATCCGAATTTTTCGGACCGGATCCGGATCAGAAAAAAAAGTGATCCGAAAATCCGGATATCCGGTTTTGCCAGGCCCTACTTATAATACATTTACTCATAAATATCATTGATCTTTTACTACGAGTTTTATTTTATTTTTTGACACATGCTCGAATTTTGGTATGCTTTTTTTAATTTACTCACTTCTTACATTTATTCTTCTACATTTATTAATTTATGATTCCTAAATGCATTTTCCATATTCTTTCACCTATTTTTGACTAACTTCAATAAAATTACCCTCTCTCTTTTTTCCATACTCTCTTTTAATATTTATATAACTTTTGATCATCATTTATTCTTTTTCTCCAACTCCCAATAACTTTTTGGTTTTGATAAAAATCTAATGTGAATAAACTAAAAAAAATGAGGGAGTATTTAGTTCTAAATGTAATTGATTGAATTTTTTGACAAGATTTACTAATTAGCAAGAAAGGAAGTCCTCAGTTAATCAAATGCATTTTTTTTTCTAAGCTACTTTATGGAGCCCATATTTATTATTTCGCCCCGGGCCTCGAAAATCTCATAAACGGCCCTGGTTGAGGTGGAGTCTACTGATAGCTGGAGGTGGTTACTGTCATTGTTAGCATCTGATTTAGGTTGTGTTACAGGGGCTGGTATACATTCATGTCAGACCAACAAAAGGGTTTGTTAGTAGCTATTGTTGAGGTCTTTCCAAAGGCTGAAACTAGAGTGTGTGCACGGCATGTGTATTGTAATTTCAGAAATATTTTTGGTGGTGGAATGGAATATAGGAAGCAATTTTGGATAATTGCCAAAAGTAGTACTGAAAATGAGTTCAATAAGCAAATTCAGGTCATGAGGGAAATATCCAATGAAGCAGCGGATGACCTGTTAAACAGGAATTATAAAAAATGGTGCAGCGCATTCTACTCCCCCATGTCATGTTGTGACAATGTTGACAATAATATGAGTGAAGTTTTTAACGCTTATATTCTAAGTAGTAGGTACAAGCCAATAATTACCATGCTTGAAGATATAAGGGAGGGGTTGATGGAAAGATTACACAAGACAAGAGATGATATAGGAAAAAAAGAGTTGTTGTGTCCTAGAATACAAAAACAAGTAGAAAAGAATAAAATCTATGCTAGAGGTTGGAATGCATTCTGGGATGGGGGTTTTTGCTATGGTGTTAGGGAAGGGGCAACACAAATCAAGTATGTTGTTGACTTAACTAAGAAAACTTGTAGCTGCAATGTTTGGCAAATAAGTGGAATACCTTGTAAGCATGCAGTTGTGGCAATTTGGAATAAAGTAGATGAGCCTGAACAATATGTAAGTGACTATTTCAGAAAAGGCACTTACATGAAAGCTTATGAGTACTTACTAGAACCGTTGAATGGCCCACAAGAGTGGCCATGCTCTGATACATTGGTTATTCCACCCCCAGTGAAGCAAATTCAGAATAGGCTAAAGACTAAAAGAAGATTGCAGGTGGGTGAAGTGACAAAATCTGGCAAAATGAAGAAGGTGGGAACAGTGATGACTTGTAGTTCTTGTGGAGTACAAGGGCATAACAAAAGAGGTTGGAAAAATGTCTGAAAGGAAGACAACACCACTACCACCATGCAGAACAATCACAACTACAACAACTTTGGATCAAATGGCAACATCGAGGAAGGCAGAACAGATGCTATTCCTATGCACCATAGGGGTGTTGGAGTGTACACCTACCCTAATGGTTATCAAAGAGTTGCATCTGTAAGTGATCTCTCATTAATTTACTTTGCTGACCTTATTTCAATCTATGTTAATACTTAAATTGTTTTATGTGACAGTATTTTCCAATGACTAAAAATACGCAAAGAACACAACCTGCTGATAATGTTAACTATGCTAGACCTTCAGCTATATATTCTGATTTTGAGGGAGAACAAAGTGTGTACTCATTCAATCAAGAGTACCACTGGTCACAGACCAAAAGTGTTTCACAACAATCACAATTTATCACATCACAAGGTTTACAAGATCTTGCAATGACAAGAAGAGTTCAGAATACTAGGAAGACAAAGTAAGTTCAATCTCCTTTATTTTTTCTGTATTTCATTGCAATAACTAGAAGTAAATTTAACAATTACATTTATGTGGAACTTAGAGATGTTGTCAAAAAATATTAGAAAAACTAATTACAAGTGTATGGATATCACACACTAATATACTGTTACAATTGCACCATTCTATATATCAAAGCTGTCCAAAAAATTAGAAAAACTGATTACAAGTTTTAGGCCCTGTTCTTTTGGACTTAAAAGCTACATTAATCAGGTCAGATCAGATTAGTCCTAAAGAACAAGGCCTTATTTGTTAAAAATAACATATATTCCTCATAATTATTTACTTCCAGAGATAGTAGATAAGATCAACCTTTGCTAATTTCTTTTCATTTGTTTGTGATTTGATTAGGTTTGTCTAGCTATTATGTAAAAAATGATTTTTACGGGTTTAAATAATTTTGTACAGTTCATGATGATTCAGAAAATAATGTTTGTTAAATATTGTTAATGCGACTCAATTAACACCCTTTTTTCCCTGTAATCATTATTAATATTGAATTAATAGTCCGGAACATGTTGATATGTTGACACCTCATTTTGACTTTTTATGTTTGGAAATGGCAGTTAATACCAGAGCAACAATGAGGATGGAAGGGAGGATTGTTTAATTTCGAGCATAAACACTTTTGGAGTTGATCATAATGTTTTAATTTGTTGTAGTTTTTTTTTAATGGAAGTGATCGAGGCTTTGTTTTTTATTTGTTGAAGAAGATGTCAGATTGTAGTTGGAGCTTTTTTCATAATTGGTTTTGATGGATATTTGATTCTGGTGGGTATTGGCTTTGTCTATGATTATAGGAATTACATACTACGTGTGGTAGTAATTTTTTATTTTTTTCAATATCCATGATTTTGTTGGGTATTAATTGGATTAGTAATTTTCAATAGTTTTATGGCAATAATTAGCAAGTACTATAATTTAATGCTAAAAGTTTCCTTAAAAAAATAAAAATTAAATGTTTAAAGTTGACTTATGTTTAGAGTACCCAAACTGCAACTTTTACAACTTGGGTACCTAAACTGCTACTTTTACTAAAGTTTAGTACTCAACTTTGTTGTTAACTCATTTTCTTCCTGAAACCAATATTCAATTACAGTGCCGAGTTTTTCTATCCTTAAATTATCAAAAGTAGTAGATAGACGTAGGTGTTAACCCACGAATGTCATTATTACATTATTATTTCCTCTGTCCCTATTTGTTTGCTACATAAGGACTTAAGCACTATTCACTATGCAATTTTGAATCTTTCTAATTTTATACATGTAAGAAAAAATATAGTAAAGTGAGATCTCATTTTATTCGGCCCAATGTGTAGTTTTTTAATATGTAATTTTTATAATTTATTATATATATCTAAAGATATATTCATTTAAAGTTGTTTTTTGAAAGACGTGAAAAGACAAATGTAGCAAACTTTAAAGGACAGAGTAAGTATTTATTTTTAAAGGAAAGAATTGTACTTGTATAGTCAACATAATCTATAGCCATTTATGTGCATAATCTAAAATGGATCATAACTACTCGTCCCTCTTAGTGGGTGCATATGAGGAGGAAGAAAACTTCAAAAAGCAAGTTGTTAGCCCAAAGGCTACTACTTCCCCTGGAAAAGATACCCATGCCTCTTGAAGCCTTTTTTTTTCAACAACTTTTTGTGGAAATAACACTTATGTAGTTTTATTTCAATACTTTTCAAACTTTCTTTATACTTGTACTTTATGAATTTTTAGTCTGTGAACAATATTTTGCTTTTGTAGTAGATTATATGCCTTTATCTTTTTAATTACAGACTACTCCTTTTTTGTATAACCTTGTTTATTAGATTGAACATCTTAATGCGGTTACCTGGAGTTAAGTTTTGAATGTGATTCCTTAGCTTTTATTTATACTCCCTCCGTATTCTAATATCTGTAACATTTCCAAATAAAGCTGTAAAATAATAACTGCAACAATTTATATATTTCTAAATTTGGTAAAATTACTTTACACCTCATTTTTTCCACCTCATTTTTTCCACCTCATTTTTTCTCTCTCTTACTTTACCCCTCTAATATTCTTATCATTCTTTCTCTCACTTACTTTACCTCTCTAATATTCTTATCATTCTTTCTCTCACTTACTTTACCCCTCTAATATTCTTATCATTCTTTCTCTCTCTTACTTTACCCTAAAATTACTTTACACCTTATTTTTTCTCTCTCTTACTTTACCCCACTAATATTCTTATCATTCTACCCTAACAAAAAGTGTCTTGGGAAATGTGTTAAAGCATTTGTTGCAGATATTAGAATACGGAGGGAGTATAATTTTTGCTCAATTTTAAGTGTAATATTTTTCAAATGCTTAATTTTAACAATAAGGGTGCGAAATCCTAAATTCAAGGGATATTTGAACAAGTTATATCAAATTATAAGATTTTGAAATCATGCTTTTGAATAAGTGGGATGATGTCCTTATTTGGGGCAGTACCCTTGAGAAAATGTAGCATACCTTTATAAGAATGGGACAATGCCCTTGAGAGAAGGGGGCTTTGCCCTTATTTGGGGTAGTGCCCTTGATAGATTAGGGATGTGCCCTTGAGAGAATGGGGCTTTGCCCTTATTTGGGGCAGTGTCCTTGAGAAAATGAGGCTTTGCCTTTATTTAGGGCAATGCCCTTAATAGGTTGGGGTTGTGCCCTTGATAGATTGGGGATGTGCCCTTGATAGAATGGGGGCTTTGCCCTTATTTGGGGTATTGCCCTTGAGAAAATGAGGCTTTGCCTTTATTTGGGGTTGTGCCCTTGATAGATTGGGGCTTTGCCCTTCGAAAAGTGGGGCTTCGCCCTTATTTGGGGCAGTGCCCTTGAGAGAATGGGGCTTTGCCCTTATTTAGGGTTGTGCCCTTGTTATGGAGCTGAACCATTAATGTAAACATAATTTGTTGGAACAAGACTTAACATTAATAAAATTCAAACATAAGTAGCCCTGTCTCTTAGGGTCTTAAGGGTTGATCTTCCCTATCTAATGGTATATTTTTCTTAAACAAGCTAAAAGATTGTTCCCTAGACCTCCAGATGGACCTATGAGTCTTTAATGTAGAGCACTTTTCTTCGGGATTGCTTTTTTTAATGCAACCATTTTTCGCCTATTTTTCCCCCTTACGGTTTCAGCCGTTTCTTATGAATGATTTTTTTTTTTTTCTGGTTTTTGTTATGCGAATTTCCACCCAAGGATTGGTGAAAGGTTTTTTTAAAGTTTTTTAGTATTGTGTTTAATTGGTTTAAAGTGACCGATTGTTCTTCTATTGGAGTCTCCCTCCCCGGTATGTTATGCATTTCTTGTGGTTCATGTGTAACTTCACCTCACTGTGACTTGATTTTTATCAAACTTCTGAAGACCATCACTTGACATAGCTAGGAATCTCCCCACAGACGGCGCCAAAATAATGTTGTGGGATGTTCCTCGATTACTTGGGAGATTAATAGCTTAAGATTAAAGTGAGGGTATGTAGAGTTCAAAGATAGATTTTATCAATTGAGTCTTTAGTTAGAGAGAAGTTTTTGTAGTTTTCACTGTATCTTTTTCTCTTGGTTCTTTTTCTTTCTTCTCTTTATGCAATGGAGGGGGTATTTATAGGCATTTCTTTCCTATCAAAATATGACACCTCATCCTATCTCAAAGTAGTGAGATGAATTACTTCTAGACTAAATAAAATCCTAGAACAATTACTTGCTTTCCTATACTTTATAGTGGTAGGGCAAGTTGCCCACTTGCCAACTTGTCATTCTCTTATCTTATCTTATCATTTTGATCTTTTTGATAGATATTTTACTTAGGTTAAAGTAAATATATTTTATTTGTGAATTTCTTGCCACGTGTCACATAATCATTTATTTTATGACCATTATTCATCATCTACCACGTGGCAGTGTGTGGAGTGACCACATCATTTGCCCTTCAAAAGTTGGTCCATATGCATCCAAGTCACATACAATTTGGGACAAAGAGGTTTTGGCCCAGGTTTTGAGAAGAATCCAAATAAAATGAAAAACTTTGAAAAAAATATACAAAGCCACCCTTCCACATCTTTCACTGGTAGATATAGACGCTAGGGATTTCTTCAATGTTGAAAAGCTATGTGACCACACTTAAGAGTTATTTAAAGTCCCCCTTGTATAGGTCGTTACTAAAGATGGTTTTTGTAGCAATAATTGAGTGGAGGCTATTGGCATGTTAACATGCGCAGACAAAAGTATATAACGTAGTATTAGCTTTTGCTCATTTTGTTGTATGGAACAACTTATTTTTAATGTTTTGGAAAAGTGACGAGTTGATTTTATTTTATTTTATTTATTAATTAATTATTTATTTTATTTTATTTATTTTTTAAGGGTAGAGTGTAGAGTTGTTTTGATCATAAATGATCAAAACAACTCGCCCTTTTTTATATTGACGAGCTGTTTTGATCCAAAATTGATCAAAACAACTCGTCCATTTTGGATCAAAACAGCTCGTCCTTTTTTGATATGGACAAGTTGTTTTCCTATACTTTATAGGGGTACGACAAGTTGCCCACTTGCCAACTTGTCCTTCTCTTATCTTATCTTATCATTTTGATCATTTTGATAGATATTTTACTTAGGTTAAAGTAAATATATTTTATTTGTTAATTTCTTGCCACATGTCACATAATAATTTATTTTATGACCATTCATCATCTACTACGTGGCAGTGTGTGGAGTGACCACATCAAATTGGATAAGCAATTCTTGTGAATGTTTATGTTATAACCTCCATGGCTAATAAAACCTAATTGTCGATGGAAGAAGATGATGCAGTAGCGTTTGAGTTCGTCGCTGTTTGTATTTGACAATGTCCAACATGTATTTGGACATTACCTGGTGGAAAATATAGACATATTTTGGAAGGAAGTTTTCAACATTTTTATAATAGTTGTGTTACTCTTATGTAATGTCCATAACAATATTTGGACATGTCCATACAAATTCGAATAGTAATTAAATTTGAATTTGGAAAAATGTATGTCTAACTTATTGCTTGGTCATTGTATATTTTTAAACTTTCTATATTTCAAAGATTCAATTACCATAGTACAATAGTTAACAAACATAGTTAGATAACATAGTTATTTTTTTCAGTGAACTTGATTATGTCATTAAAGTAAATATGTTATAGTAATTTTTTTAAATTTTTTTTTGATGGTATAAGCTATAGTATTTCTAAGTCACAACATTAAAGTTTAATTTGATCATAACCATAATTCGAATCGTGGTCATGCCCTATATACATTATGGACATTGCATCGTTAATATATATATATAGTTGTATGTAAAAAAAAAGACAATATACTTTTTAAAAAAACGCAATTCCTCCCAAAAAAGGTAATTTTTTAGTAGTATGTGGATTAAGGAAGATTTGGTATGTAGCAAATAAGGCAGTATTTTAAAAATATAATAATAATAATTTTTTGGATTTATTTTGGATATATAATCTATTATAGGAATGAGAATGAATATATTTTAGCATGATTTTGTGCATGATAATAATAAATATGTTCCAAAATTATACTTCGTAATACAAACCATGTTAGTAGATATTTTTATTTTGTGTATGTAATCGTATGAGCTCGTACACTAGCTACTAGCTAGTAGCTCTAATGTATTTAAGCAAGGACCTCATTTGGTAATATCCTATTCATGATTGGGCTATAATTAGAGCCGGGCAAAAAAACCCGTACCTGGTTCCCGATCCGGTACCCGTTTTTTTTACCCGAAAAAGCGGGTACCCGATCCGGTTTTAAAAACGGGTCGGGTAAAACCGGGTACCGGGTCAGATCCGGGTCGGGATTTTTTAAAACCGGGTGCCCGGTATCCGGTTTTAATTTTTAATAAATAGTTTTTTATTATTTAAAAAAATTATTTTAATTTAATTTTTTTTATTATTATAAATTATTTTTTTTAATTTAAAAAAATAGTTTAAAAAAAATCAAAAAACAATATTTTTTTATAAAAAAATAAACAATTTTTTATATAAAAACATAAAACATTTTTTTATATTAAAAAACAATTTTTTTTAAAAGTTGTATAAAAAAACCGGATCCGGATACCCGGTTCCCGGAACTACCCGGAAATCCGGGTACCCGAATTATCCGGGTCGAATCCGGGTCAAATAATTGTGACCCAAAAATTGGGTACCTGGTTTTCGGGTACCCGAAAATCCGGGTACCAAATTTGCCCACCTCTAGCTATAATACACATATTATTGAATTAACTAAATACATAAAATTTGAATGTGCTAAAGGTAAAGTTACCTTTTTTTATTGAGTTAATTAAGGAATTATTTATTAATTGATTGGATCCCAAATAAGGTAATTTTGTCATAATTGATTTTTTTTTTTCTTTGAAACAACCATATTTGATTTAAATTAAGGGTATAATAGTATTTACATGGGGTTGAGGGTTTAGGATTGAGAATAGGGGCGGGCAAAAAACCCCATACCCGGTTCCCGATCCGGTACCTGGTTTTTTTACCCGAAAAAGCGGGTACCCGGTATCCGGTTTCAATTTTTAAAAAATAGTTTTTAGTTATTAAAAAATTTTAAATTTAAAAAAACAGTTTTTTTTAAAAAAAATTTGTTTTTTATTAAAAAATTTGAAGAAAATAATTTAAAAAAAATTCAAAAAACAGTTTTTTTTAATAAAAAAAATCAACAGTTTTTTATATAAAACAATAAAACATTTTTTTAATATTAAAAAATAGCTTTAAAAAAAAGAATTGTATAAGAAAAAAAACCCGGATCCGGATACCTTGTTCCCGGAACCGAATTTCCGGGTACCCGGATTATCCGAGTCGGATTCGAGTCAAGAAAATTGTGACCCGACAATCGTGTACCCGAATTTGCCCACCTCTAGTTGAGGGTATAGGGTTTAGGGTTTAAGGTTCAGGGTTTAGTGTTCATCGTTTAGGGTTTAGGGCTTGGCTTAATACTTTGGTAATATCTTATACGTATTATGGACATTACTACAACAATGTATGAATTTTTTTCCATTAAACTAATATATAATACATTGATGTACGAGGTATAATATAATCAATATGAGCTAATAATACATGAAGAGGTTAAATCTAAGATCCGGTAACGTTTAATAAATATTTTTACTTTGGTTATAACCACATGTACGCCTCTACTATGTATAGTTATTGCTACACCGATAATAAATTGATGTTGATTAGGAGCTTATTTTGTTCTTAAGCTAGATTAGCCCTGTGCGATCAATGCACGGGTTTTGAAATCTATATTTTATGAACTCATCTTAAATTAATACGTAATAGGGTGCATAAATTCTATTACTTCCTCCATATTTAAAGTCTTGCATGGCAACACATGCCTTTTCCTGCATGCTGCAATAATATTTTAAAAATTAATATCTCTAATTATATATATATATATGTATTAGTAAAAATTATGAACACTAGATGATAAAAACTAAGAAGCATATTTTTCTTTTTGTATAAGTGATAAATTGCAATTAAAGTAAAATTTTTTAATAGTGTCAAAAGTACAATTGTGTCAAGAATTTAAAAATGGAGGAAATAAATATGTAATTTAGGAGCACGTTGTTAAATTATAAGAGGCCTACATACCCCAATGGAAGCCTTACATTATTAATTGTACTTAAAATTATTTATCAAGATACGATTGAATTTCACACATATTGTCGTTTCATAAAAATATATATTTCATAAGAATTTTAAAATTAATTGTATTGTTTCATATACAGGTTTATAGTTTGTATTTATCAACATATATTTCAATTTTTAAATATGGAGTAATTTGCATATAATTCATAAATATATATATATGTCTAGTGCATTTGGATTGGTCCACTCTAGTTTATACAAATTGAAAATGATTTGTTTCATTCTCCAAACTAGTAATTTGAAAATACATTTCTTCATACTCCAATAAATTAAAAATATAGTGATACAAAAAAAATTTGAATTTGAAAAAAAATATGGAAATTTAGTAAAAAGATGAATTTATTATATGCACATGGTAATGACATATCCAAAGTCACAAATAATATTGTTAAGTAACAAGTATATTTTTAAAATCTTTGATTATATTTTAATGTTTCATACAAGTAATATTTATTAAGTTTTGCTCGAAAAAGGGGTGCAGTGACCAATGTGTAATATCCAGTTAAAAATGTGGATATTACCAAAATTCTGGTGCCTATTACCAATCTAACTCTGTTTTTTGTTTTTTTTTTAAAAACGCAATCTGAATATATTTGTTAAGTAATGTATTATGGTAATTAAATATTTAAAATTTGGAAAGTTTAGAAATATACAAAGAACAATCATTAATAAATTGGAAATAACATTTTCAAAATTCAAATTATTTTGGATATGTCCAAATCGTGTTATGGACATTACATATGATTAACCCTGCTTCTATTAGGATGTTACAGACTGCTATGCGGTAATGTCCAATTACATTGTGGACATTGCCAAATAAAATCAGCAACAAATTAAAACGCAACGAGTTTGAACATCATCTTCTTCATTCGTCGTCTAGGTTTTAGTAGCAATGGAACTTATAACAAAAAATTACATTACCAATTAATGGCGGTTTGAATTGAGGACTTGTTCATTTGACCAATTCACTATATATCACAATTAATGAAGATTAGCCACTTATTATACTTCTGGAATTTTTCACACTTACTCCTCCAATGGAGGTTGTATCTAAAATGGGGGTTGGGGATGAAGGTTGAAGGTTGAATCACAGAACCAATTAATGGTTGAATCGAAAACTTATATTTTTTGACTAATTTGCTACCACAATTAACAAAAGGAGATTGATTACTTATTTGATTTCTAAAAATTTCAAACATATTCCTCCAATGAAGGTTGAATGCTTCAATGGAGTTTGGATCTACATTGGGTGTTAGGGATGAGAATTGAGGGCATAATATTTTAATCACCTTGGAAATTAATTAGTTGAAGCTTCAATGGAGGTTGGGGATGAAGATGGGGGTTGGAGATGAAGGTTCGGGGTTGGAGATGAAGGTTGTGTTAAAGCTTCAATTGGGTTGGAGTTGAATATGGAGGGTTAAAGAATGGGATGATAATGTTTAATTAATCTTTTTTTAAGTTTAATGAAATCAATTGAACTCTTGAATAATTTCTAATTTAAAGTTCATTAAAAAATCATGTGTAAAAATTGAATCCCTAAAAAAATGATTTTTAATTTACTTTTTAAATTACCAAAATATAAAACTAATTTTGGTAAATACAAAAATAAGTAAAATGAATTAATTGAATTAATATTACAATAAAATAATTTTAAAAGTTTTATTTTTATTAAAAATAAAAGTCAAATCAAATCAATAAGATGAACAGTCTAGATTTGTTTAATTTCGGTGGTCGTTTTTTCGATGACCATACAAGAATTTTCACTAATATATCATTACTACCAGGAGTTGAAGTGCAAACTTGGGTACCAAACTTTGATAAAAGTTGCAGTTTGAGTACCTAAGTTGTAAAAGTTGCAAAAAGAGTTCTCTTCACTAACACTGTTAAAAGTTCCGTTAGTTTCTTTTATTAATATTATTACTTAAATATATAAACATTGCATTATCATATTAAAAAAATGTGTGTACTGTCACTTTCTTCATTTTATTTTACTTTCCTTTTTTGTTTCATTGCTTCGTCTTCCTCTTGATTCCAGTAGAACCCACTTAGTAATATACGTTTCATAGGGTAAAATTGAGATATTTATGTATTCGGGAACAATAATGATTTGACCACAAAAGAGACCTAGTAGAGACCGCTTGCAGGCGGGCGGGCCCAATGCACGATTGGCCCGTAACCTGTCCCCGAACCCATACTCTGGTGCACGACCATATGGGGCTGATTGCTCCTGGCTTTCAGTATTTCTTCGGTGTCCGTGGACCGTATAAAACGCACGGTGGCGACTCCTACTAGTCCGTATTCACGTACGGCTTTAACGAGCATTCAAATCAACTCGTGACGTAGGCGGCCGGGTAAAAACGACCCCTACAGTTTGGCGACTCCACTGGGGAATATCACTCCTTAGTGGTGTGGACAAACTTGAAAAGTCTCGCGGTCTTATTATTATTATTCCCGAATTTTTGTAAGCATATTGCATGTGGCCCTCCGAATAGGTGCCGCACTATAGAACCCTGTCTCATATGAGAATGTTCTATGCTCGAGACCGACCCCGGGGGGTTTGGTTATGGTTACTTGTTGGTGCCCTACCACAATGACCATATCCGGCCCATCCCAGCCATGGCGCGTGATCATCATGCCCGATGAGATCATAATAAGGAACTTGTCAACTGTGTGTCATTCAAAATGAAGAATGATCATATCGGTTCATTTTTCTTTAGCCATGGTACCTTATGACTACCCAAGACTGACTTTTAGAGACCTTTCATATTAGTTTTTTTATGCTAGCGTGATTATTTGACTATATGTGCATTTTTTTTTGTGGGCTCTAGCCATGTTTTTTTTTTCTACTCACTCACACTTCATTTAGTCATGGTCATCTTCTAGTTCATATAGCCCATTTTTTATTTTTTATTTTTTTGGGCCTTAGTGTCCTTGCATATAGTCCATATAGGCTTTGACCTTAGTTTGACCATAGGTTTTGGCCCAAAACCTTAGTGGTTCCTTTAAGTGAGCTTAGGTCCACTCCTCATTTAGGCATTTCCATTCACATACATCGCATATTTCATGTCTTTTTGGTGCCCATTCAAAAAAAAAAAAACAAAAAAAGAACAAATAATTAAAAAAAAAAGTTTTTTTTTTTAAAAAAAAAAGTAAAATAAAAATGGAATGGGCACCTTGCATTCATGCATTTTAGGGAAGATGACCATAAAATTAGGATATGCATATACATCCGCATTTGCATCCATATCACAATGATCAAGGGGGTTCACTAAAATTTTTGGTTCTTTTGAGTTCAGAGCGGTCTAAACAGTTCCAAGTCAACCCAAAGCATAGCTGAGGTCCGAGCAAGCCTCAAGCCCAATCCAACCTTACCTCACCTTATTTAAACACCACCCCAGCCTCACTCAAACATATCCAAACCCAAAATACTTAAGCCCATACCTAGCCTACATCACTTAAACCCATACCCAACCTACATCATTTAAGCCCATATCTTAAGCCTACATCACTCAAGCCCATATTCAAATCCTACATCACTCAAGCCCATCACTCTAGCCCACATTCCAAGCCTACATTATTCAAGCCCATACCCATAGCCTACAACCCGAACACCCCAAGTACTTAAGCCTCATCACCATTGAAAAGGCCAATCACATCGAAGTAGCCATAGAGGGTAGTTTGCAACATCAATGTCAGCACGCCCCACTCAAAGTCAAGAGTCGGTCAGGGTCGTTTCTTTAGCTTAAGTCAAAGAGTCCCTCCACCTAGACAATTTCATTTTCTTTTTTTTTTTTTTTTTTTTTTTTCGAGCCTATGACATTAGGATTTTTCTTTCCACTTCTAGCCTTCTAATCTCATTCACATTAATAATTTTTATTTTTTTTTATTATTAGCCTCCATTTTAATTTGTGCTTTTAACCTTAACATAAACCATGACCTCAATTTTTCATAATCAATAAATTGTACTTAATAAATGGACATTACCCGAGAGGCCTTCTTTTCTTGAACTCCACAAAAATCATCAATCATTTCCCATCACCTGTATTCATTCAATCCTTTGCAACCCTTTGGGCCTTAAGCACATATAAGCCTACTTTCTTTCCTTACCCACATCTACCTCACCCATGGGATCAAATGGTGCGTAGGAAAAGACATGTGCCTAAAAAAAAAAAAGAAACAAAAAAAAGAAGAAATAAAATTCATACTCGACAAACAACAAACATAGTTATGAAAGTCGAGTCAAAGCTTCCAATTCAAACACAATCATAATCAAAATGCAAGTTCAAAAATTCAGCTGCCAGAAAAGTCAATAAAGCTAGTTCAATGCAATAAATCCAGTTCAATTCAATGAATCCAGGTTCAACTCAATAAATCCAGCTCAATTTAATAAATCCAGTACAATAATTCGACTCAGTCCAATCCAATTCAAAAAAAAAAAGTCAAAAAGCACACTACGCACCATGAGGGGTTAATTTGGGGAACTTTGAGCCTCCTTTCCCTTTTCTTTCTTAGCCCTCAACCCCAGCCAAACATTACAACCACAAAAGCCCTCTCCCCTGAGGCATTGTCCAAATAATCATTAAGAACTACGATGGTCTGATTCCATAAGGATACGTAGGAAGCCTCTTCTCGAGTTTCGACCCAATTAATATATGGATTTTTGAGGTCCACTCATTCAATTAACTTGGGGTTTTAAGCACAAATTCTTAGTTCACCACCTGTCATATGCTCGAGTTTGAACCAACATTAATTCAGCCAACCACATCAATTCCCTACATCATCACCCTTCAGTCACAAATTTTTAGCCTTTTTTTTTCTTGCACCTACAGCCTTTCTCTTTTCACACCCCGGGGGCTTTCTCTGACTCTTCTCAAGCTCATACTTTGATTTGACTCTTGTGCTCTCCTATTTGGGCGCGTCATACCCCATGCATAGCTTCATCAATTGGGCAATCTTCACCTCATCTCTATCCTCATGGGAAATCTAACTCAAGTTCATGACTTGAGCTAGCCTCTTTCATCAAATGCTTCGGCTTCTTCATACAATCCACAAAACAACTTTTCCTTCACCCATCCTTAGCCTAAAGGCTGGGGGGGCTTACCTATCCGTCTACTCCACCACAAACTTGAGACTCACAAAAGCCTTATCCATCATCCTTCATTCAAACCACCCTACCTCTTCACCACAAATATAGCCTTACCCGCATTAGTGCCATCCTACATACTCACCTACTCCACCTCAAATATAACCTTCCCCACAGGTTAGGGGCTTGCTCATGATCAAAGGTTTTGTTTTTTATTGATTGGGGGCTTAAGATCGCTCCATCCCCATTTTTAATTACTATACTATTGGTCGATCCCCTTGGTCATTGACTTCCTTGTCATACATAGCATATCATTCTACATAACACATCACATTTCATAAGCATCAATCACATCATGCATCATACACTATATGCACATTGTACACAGTCATTTCATGCATACATTCATAAGCATCATGCACATTGTACATCCGCACATCACATAGCACAAAGCACACAAGGCTAGAGCCTATCTTTGTTGATTCCCTGAATCGCCATACGCGATTAATGTATTGCTTAATTTGTTCATAAACCAATGTATGCCTATATGGCTATGTACAGTTTTTCCTTGGTATCTTTGCTCAAACAGCCCACACATGCTATTGCCTCGCCCCAACCATAATACTTTGACTTTCGTCTTGCGAGAACATTCGTCTCTCCGGACTCAGTCAAAGTGGGGGCTTCTCATCTTACACACAAACACCTCCTTACATATTTTTGCGCCTCAATGGCCTCACTCACATCCTCTGTTTTAACGGGTTTATGCTTACCCTATGCTCACAAAAATTCATCTAAGGGTTTATGCCTACCCTTAGTTCACTTGCTTCTCTAATGGGTTTATACTTACCCTAATTCCTCTAAGGGTTTACCCTTCCCCAACCATAATACCTTGACTTTCGTCCTGCGAGAACATTCGTCTCTTCGGACTCAGTCAAAGTGGGGGCTTCTCATCATACACACACCTCCTTGTACTTTTTTCCGCCTCAACGGCCTCATCATATTTTTTTAACGGGTTTATGCTTACCCTAATTCCTCTAAGGGTTTACCCTTAATTCCTTAGCCATAATACTTTGACTTTCGTCTTGCTAGAACATTTGCCTCTCCAGACTCAGTCAAAGTGGGGGCTTCTCATCAGGCGTATATGTTTTTCCTTACACATCACTCACAATCACTTTTCTTACAGGGTTTATGCTTACCCTAATCTCACAAAAGTTCTTCTAAGGGTTTATGCCTACCCTTAATTCACTTACTTTGCTCACGGGTTTATACTTACCCTAGTATTACAAAAATTCCTCTAAGGGTTTATGCTTATCCTTAATTCACAAGCACTTTGCTTATGGGTTTATGCTTACCCTAAGCTTACAAATTTTCTTCTCTAAGGGTTTCTGCCTACCCTTAATCAACTTTCTTTTCTTATGGCTTTATGCTTACCCCAAGCTTACGAATATTTCTCTTTGAATGTTTATGCGTACCCTTAATCCACTTCGCTTTGCTTATGGGTTTATGCTTACCCTCATACCTCCTCTCAGTAGTTTATACTTACTCTTAATTCTTCTCCTAAGAGTTTATGCTTACTCTTAACACATCACTTTGCTTTGGGTTTATGCTTACCCTCACACCTTATCTGATCTCAAGAGTTTATACTTACTCTTGATTCCCCTCATAAGAGTTTATGCTTACTCTTAACACATCATCCTTGCTCATGGGTTTACGCTTACCCTCATCTCTCAAGAGTTTATTCTTACTCTTGTTTTCTTCCTCTAAGAGTTTATGCCTACTCTTAGCACATTATCATTCTCACGGGTTATGTTAACCCAAACATACATCATACTTTCTCATAAGAGTTTATGCTTACTCTTGACTCGTCACAATTTCTACCAAGAGTTTATGCTTACTCTTGGCACACAACGGGTTTATGTCTACCCTAATAAACATATTTTTTCGCGAGTTTATACTTACTCGCGCACACCTTTTCAAGAGTTTATGCTTATTCTTGATCGGTCCCACCTATACGACTTTTCACTGTCCCAAAGGGTTTATGCTTGCCCAAGGGAATTGTTCCAAAAGATCCAGGCACATCCGGAGGAACCCGACAATTCATCCACCATCATCCCAAGGATCCAAGCGCTTCTAAGGGATTAAACCGCATGGGGCGCGGTTACAGGTAAAACTAACATTTGTTTTGCAGGTACCGGCGTTAAAAAGGGTGACTCAAGGTCGCAGAACGTCTTGAGTTATCCTCCGTCCCGACAGGAATACTTTGACTTTCGTCTTACGAGTTTATACTTACTCTCCAGACTCAGTCAAAGTGGGGGCTTCTGTAGACACCTGAATGTGTCTCCCCAACATAGAGACTAATGATGAAGCTATCAAAACACCAAGAAGTCCAATTAAATAGAATTAGCGACCAAAATGCAAGAAAAAAAAAAAAAAGTAGGCCACTAATAGCATTCACGGCGTTTACGAGATTCGTTATTTATTTTCCATACTTTTTTTTATACTCATAATAGTATTTTGTTAGCACCTTATAAAAATAAAAAAGAAAAAATAAAAAAAATATATATAAAAAAAAAAGAAAAAAAATAAATTTTTAATAGCATTTTTATATTTTCTGTATTTTATTTATTTTAATTTTTTATATTTTTTTTATTATTTTAAAAGCTTTTGAAATATTTTAGAACAGCGCGGATATACTAAGACGCTCGGAAAATTCCGGAACACTCCGGAATAGCCTAGGGTGGTCAAGATACCCGGATCAAAACTTAACTTTTTTAACAAAATTTCGAATCTCGTATAAACGCTTGGATGAGTCAGCAGACAGATCAGAGGAGCGGGCCCTGCGTCTAGACGCAGGACGTAATACAAGGACCTGCGCCTAGACGCAGGTCGTATTACAAAGCCTGCGTCTGGACGCAGGTCATGTTACAAAGTCTGCGTCTAGGCGCAGACGTGTAACATGACGTGGTGCTGTGCTGGCATTTTTGGCCTATAAATACCAGGTGATTGGACGAGCTTTTTGGACAGATTCTGAGCAAATCACTCCCTCACTGCTATACTATTATACTATACTTCACTCATACTTTATCAAATAATATTGTCATACAAAATTCAAAAAAAATTCAAAAAAATAAATAATTGCATTTTGGTTGCTAATCCATTAATTGCGTTCTTGAGGTACGAATCCTGAAGTCTCTATTTTAAGTCTATTCATTCCAATTTTTTTTTTTTATATTTGCAAATCGTTCAAAATGGTGATCATTGATAATGGTTAATATGTTCAATGATTTGAATTGTTTTATGTGAATTGTCTTGTAATATGAATTTTAGTACTTAAATTCATGTATGTCATATTAGTGTTAGAACTTTAATTGTTGTTTTAATCAAATCGGCCGCAGATTATAATTTTCTAATTTTGATATTTCATGACTCATTTTTAATCAGATCTGGTATCATGTGTTAATCTTCCCTAACAACTTCAGTTTTTTATGTTGTTGATAAATTTATTTCTCAATATTATGATTTATTTATTAAATTGAATATTTCCAATAATAATCATGATAATAAACCTGGTTAATTTTTGAGTTATTTTAGATCCGGCCTGATTATGAATGAAATCGCAATTATTGTTGTTAACATTGACATGACATCTGATTTTAAGTATTAAAAGTCACATTAATTAATTCACATATGTTTTATTTATTTATTTTTTATTGGTTGAACTTGTACATATTTTTTATTTTATATTTTTGTCTTTCTTTCATATTTTATTTGTTTTCAATCTTTAGGATTTTTAATACTGATTTAATTTAAAGTGGTCACAACAAAAATTAGTTTTGATTTGTAAATAAATTTAAACCCACTTAGTAATATACGTTTCATAGGGTAAAATTGAGATATTTATGTATTCGGGAACAATAATGATTTGACCACAAAAGAGACCTAGTAGAGACCGCTTGCAGGCGGGCGGGCCCAATGCACGATTGGCCCGTAACCTGTCCCCGAACCCATACTCTGGTGCACGACCATATGGGGCTGATTGCTCCTGGCTTTCAGTATTTCTTCGGTGTCCGTGGACCGTATAAAACGCACGGTGGCGACTCCTACTAGTCCGTATTCACGTACGGCTTTAACGAGCATTCAAATCAACTCGTGACGTAGGCGGCCGGGTAAAAACGACCCCTACAGTCGCCAACACCTTTCATGACAGGGCCAACTCCCGTCGCCAAACCCTTTCATGACAAGGACAAGTCCCGTCGCCAAAGCCTTTTACAACGGGACCAAATCCCGTCGCGAAGTGTTGACATGACACATCCACATATTGCTCCAAAAGCTTCTGTTTATTTTAATGTACAACTACTTTTACAAACTGATCATTATTGATCATCAAAGCCATGAACCCCACACAAAAAGGCTAGATTAATCCAAGAAGCAAAGTAAAGGTACCTTAATATTTTCATCCTAAAATTTTATTTACATAAGTGCTATTTTGAGTTTCCATACACATGCAGTACATGACATCTTGATGAAGACATTCCATGCATACAACACTTTGTTTTTGCATGCTTCACAAAGTCTGTTAATTACAATTTTTAGTTCATTTTTTGACATCAAAGTCATGAGTTCGTCATGCTGAGAACAAATGGGTATATCCTATGCAGTGTACTGTCTTGTTGTGCTGACTAGCCTAGAGTATACAGCTTCTTTGACAATTGAAACTAAAAAGATAGTACTGAAAATCAGATGAGTTATACAACCATAAAGCAAACATTTCTTGTGACGACCCGACTCGCTTAAACCGGCGCGGAAGGAACCGACGAGTCGAATTGTCGATCTAACAAACCAACTTACCAAACGTTAAAAACAAAACCTCAAAATTATTATTTCTATAACCCAAAAGTACAACACCCACAATTTTGTACAACACTAAACCCAAAATAATCAATACTATAAACCAACTCCAACTATCATCAGAGTTAGAATGTACAAAATACAAATACCAAAAGTCCAACTAAAACCAAAATACAGGCTAAGTAAATAAAAATACAACGACACTCGCCCAACCCAAAGCTAAGCAACACCGTCATCATCGGAGTTACCTAAAAAAACAGAACATATATCCACCATCAGTGGCGAGTAACATAACAGTCCCACCCTAATGTGGATACACATAATCATAGAATAAATCAAATAAACATATTAGGTACTCAAACACGTAAACCACGCGACATAGCATCACAATCACATAATATTCCCCGTCTAAACACGATTAATCAACTTTGTTACTTAATCTTTGTCGCTATCATTTACATATTAGACCGGACTATGCTCGTACAAACGCCTCTTACGCGAACGGACTTTCTTACTATGCCAGGATTGAGAATCTTACTCCCAACCCCATGAAACCCATCTTTCGGGAAATTCATATCAGGAGGACGACATAGTAGGACCTCCAACTATCCAATACCGCGGTTAGGATAGGGGCAACATCTTAACCCAATTCTTAGAATCTTACTCTAAGATTAGGCGTCCACTAGTAAAATCAAGCTATCATCATCTTTACATTCTTTACAAATTCGTTATTCTCAAGATTGCTTCTTACGCCTTTTCTTGAGTCTAACCATAATTATTACCACTTCTTTAATCAATCTTTATCGTTTTCTTTAACTTTATTTACTTTCTTTAACCCTTTAAATCCTTTCTTTAACTTAACTTAATCTTTCTTGATTTTTTTTAATCCCCTTTAACAATCTTTAATTCAAGATCAAGCAAACTTATCAAGAATTTCAAGAATCATTAAAGAATCACAAAGAAACTTCAAGAACTCAACCAAAGAACTCATCAAACTATAAAGAAACTTCAAGAACCTTAATAAGATTTCCAAGAATCATTAACATTCCATGCTCAATAACACATGCATAACATCATCACAATTCAACAACATTTTTATCAATAACATGCATCAAAACTCCATAGAAATTGAACATGAACATGAACATAAACAATATAAACTTATCATAAGTAATCATCACATGTATGAAACTAGGCAAATACAACATGAAATCATCACCCAAATTCAGCCCTAAACCACGCATAAACATGGCTAACAATCATCAACAATTCCTCCAAACATGATCATTCAATCTATCTTATAACTATAGTATACAAATTAAGGTAGAAAAGTATGTTACCTTATTGAAGTCTAAACGAATCAACACACGAAAAAGTCGCTGCCCGAAAACCAAACTACACGGCCCAATCAACACAAACCACACGACCTCAACCGCACGGTCACCATGCACCACCGTGTTGCACCACTTGAACGCACACGGCCACCACTCGAACACCGTGCGGTACCCACACGACACCATGCACGATCCAAAAGAGACCACCTTGAATCAACCGGAACCAAACCCGAACAAACGATCTTGAACGAAATTATTGAGAATTAACTTGATGATTGATACTTAAAGATTAATGGAGGTTGAATCTTTAAGTTTGGGGTTTGAAAAGTTGATGAACAAAAGTTGGGTGCTTGGAAGCCAAAAATAGGCTTGTGGAAAGATGGCAAATGGAGAGAGTGTGTTTAGTGTTTAATTGTAGGCAAAAGATGATTATGATGGCAAATGAACCTTAAGCCTTACTACCACTTCTATTTATAGAAGTTGGTTAAGGTGTGAACAAGAGGCAAGTGGCAAATTAAGCCACTAATCATAAGGGGGCCGGTTATGACAAGGTCTAAATGGGCTTTGTGATCATTTGGGCTAATTGCACTCATGCATAACTAATCATGCCTAATTCGCATTTGGCCAAAAAATTAATTAACTAATTAGAAAATTAAATAATAAAATTCTAACTAATTAAATAATAATAAAATAAATAATAAACAACCCAAAAATAAAAAAAAATAATCGAAATTATTCACATAAAATAAAAATAAATAGTCCAAAAAGAACTATACATAAAATAATCATAAATAACAAATAAACCAATGACAGAAATACCGATAAAACTGGGTCATTACATTTCCATTGTTAGGCAGACTAGACAATATGAGGCAACAATTTAAGTCATATATCCATCTTTAATATAGCTCTAAATCAAGCATATAATAATCATAGTAAAATCCCCCAATTAGAGTGATATAAGAAATTAGAGTAGTTTAAATTTACCTAGCTAATTAGAGAAGGCATTTAGAATAGCTTGAATTTTCCCATCAAACCTTTCTTCGACATCGTTCAACGGGGTAGAAAGTGTTCTATTTTGGTTTTCCACAACTTCTAGACGTTCCAAAAGTTCCTGATTGGGTTTCTCCTTTTTCCCTATATGAAAATTAATATAGTTCTATTGTAAAGCGAAATGATATCAAAATAAAACCAAAGAATGCAACATAATAATCCAAATCTTTGCATAATCATTACTAAAAAAAATAAACATAGCTTGAAGGAAATAAACATATATTTATGTATTTATAAGATAATTAAAATAATAATAATTAATGAAAATCATAAGAAATTTCCTTTAACAATATTACAAAATATTTCTATTCAGTTTCATTGATTGATCAATTGTCTGTGAAAAAAGATTATATGCATCCCTTTATTATTTTTTAATTTTCGTTTGGAGGCTATACCAAACTCATATGTGTAACGACCCGACTCGCTTAAATCGGCGCGGAAGAAACCGACGAGTCGAATAGTTATAAACTACAACTTAAAATACTTAAGAATTAAAACTAATTCCTCGAAATATTATTATTAAACCATAAAAGTACAAATACCCACAAGTTTGTACACAACTAGTCCAAAAGTCAAACTAAAACTACCGAAATACAAATAACTCCAACCACACGTCAGAGTCCAAAAATAACGTATAAAGCCTTTACAACAGTCCGATACTAGCTATAAGCAACAAAAATAGAAAATACATCCAAAACAGAAACAATAAACGTCGCTCGCCCAACCCAAAGCTAAGCAAGTACATCGTCATCAGAATTACCTGTAAAACAAAACAACTGTCCACCCTCAGTGGCGAGTAACATAACTGACTCACCCTAATGGGAATACACATGTACATAGCATAAACCAAATAATCAACATCAACAAATCAAGTACTAGAACAACCCAAAGACGTGAACTCGACTCAAACAACCTAACTAACTAACTTTGGCGCAATCATTCATATTCTAGACCGGACTATGCTCGTACGAACGCATCTTACGCGATCGAACTTTCTACTATGTTAGGACCGGGAATCTTACTCCCAAAAATCCCATGAAACCAATCTTACTGGAAATCCATGTCCCGTGAAACCAATCTTACTGGAAATTCAAAGGATAACATAGTAAGACTCCAACTATCCCAATACCGCGGATGGAATAGGGGCAACGTCTTAACCCAAAAACAAAGAATCTTACTCTAGGTTTTAGGCGTCTAGAAATGAAATCAAGCTAATTATTATTAATCATTTTATCAACTTATTCAACCCATTCATAACTAAATTAACTTCAAGAATTGCCTTTGCGCCTTGATTCTTGAAAATAACTAGTTAAACAACGAAGTTATCCTCAAGATTGCCTTTGCGCCTTGATCTTGAGTCTAACCAACCACAAACCATCATTTAAATTCCATTCTTTAATCAATTTAGACTCAAACTTTAACTTTCTTTAACTTTTAAACCACTTTCTTTAACTTTCAAGATTCAACCAAGAACTCATAAAGACTCATCAAGAACTCATAAAGAACTTAAAGAACTCATTAAAGACTCATAAAGAAACCATTCAAGATTCAAGATCTTCAATCAAGAACTCAATCAAGATTCAAGAACTCAATCAAGAACTCATCCACCATTTCATCATCACACGCATAATCACATGAATTACACGAAAATCCCACTTAAACTCATCCAAAACTCATCAAACTTTAACATAATAATCATGATCATAAAACAACATTGAATCAATCATAAAATCATAAAATCCATCATCAAAATATCATGAAAACCACATAAAAATCAGATTAGAAACAACACATGAAATCATGAATAATCATCACCAAACAACCCATACATGCATTTAATCTATACTATAAACATAGTATACCAACAAGGTTGAGAAAGCATGTTACCTTATTGAAGATAACACACAAAATCAATACAAAAAGTTGCTGCCCGGAACAAGGCACACACGGCCAAGCAACACGGCAACCACCACGTGAAATACCACGAACACAACCACCACCGCACGGCCTTCACCTAGTCACGGCACCACTGCACGGCTGCACCACTGCCGGCCACGGCTTCACACACGGCACACGAGCACCACCCTTGCACGGCTACCAACACGAACCCACTTGAACACGATCAACCCAAACCCGAACTAGTGATCTTGAATGAAATTGTTGGGTTTAAGATTGTGTTTTGGTATTTTAAGATCAATAGAGGTTGAATCTTTAAGTTTGGGTTTCAAAAGATGGATGAACAATTGGATGGGTTTACTAGCCAAAAATGGCGTGAAAGTGGTGAACAAAGTGGAGGTGTTTTTGTGTTTGATCTTTTGATGGCAAGTTTTTAAATTGGCAAAGATGGCAAAATGAGGTTTAAGCCTTACTAACTCATCTATTTAAAGAGTTAGTTAAGGTGTGAACACAAGGAAAGTGGCAAATCCTTGCCATGCCACTTAAGAAAACTGGCCAAGAGGGTAATATGGGCCTAAAAATGGGCTCTCGTGATCCATTGGGCTAATTTACATAAATTACATGATTAATCATGTATAAATCGATTAAGCCCAAAATATTAAATAATTAATTAGAAAATAAAATAAAATTCTAATTAATTAAATAATAAATAAAAACTGCAAATAAAATAATTCGAATTAAATCGAAATTATTCACATAAAATAAAATAAATAGTTCAAAAATAAATTTGAACTATACATAAATACACATAAATGCACATAAATTATCGGCAAAAATACCAATAAAATCAGGGTCATTACAATATGTACAGCCCATTAAATTACCAATATCATTAAGATATTAAAGCAATGGTTTAGACTTTCTACCTTAAACAAATCCATCAAAATTAGCATAAAATTTCTTCCTTAGACCATCTGACTTGATTGCATAAGTACCAGCATCAAGAAGATCATTTTGTATGGTAAACTCAAAATCTCACTTTTTGCCTCCTACATGCCATAATACTTGTTATTCACAGCTAAGAATTTCTGCCTTAGACCATACAACTTGATTGCATAAGCAACAACATCGAGATGGTCATTTTGTATGATAGTTTTATTAAGGGAAAAAGATGATTTAACTTAGTTGCATTAATCCAATAAATAAGAAGCCTTTATATAGACAATACAAGCACACAACTAACACAAAGAAGGTGGAATACAAGCACACAACTAACACAAAGAAGGTGGGAACATAACCCACTAACTAACAAATTACTAACAAATACTAAGTCCTAACTTAACCCATACCCACTAACTCAAATTTGAAGGACTATTTCCAACATTGTAAACTCAAATCTCACTTTCTTCCTCCTCACTTTTTATTCACAACTTGAGTATCATATAATGATGATAAGTTGATAATTGTCTTAATTTGAATAAGAATGCTAAAACAACCTTTTAGATTGGAAAAACAACAAGCAATATGTGTGCATCAGATGCTCATAGGCTAAGCGTAAAGAAAAAGATACTACTGATACAGATTTGGTAAAAAGACAGGAGTTATAAACTGCAAGAATCATCAGGAGATAGAATGGATTACAACCACAAACACCAACTAACACCAATGCAGACGAAATTTTCTTCTCCCCTTTTTCAACCAACCCACTATTGCTTCCAATAGGTATCAAAATGAAGCAGCTGGTAAACAGCTAATATCAAAGACAGTATTGAGATGAATCACCCACCTCCCACCCACATCCACCACCACACTAAGTTTATTGTTTCATACATAGAAAGGTAACAAGTTGAGTTCAACAACAAGAAACAATGTACTAATAGGCTATATTTCAACAGAAAGAAACAATGTACAAAGATCAGCATAATAAAACTTAATTTAAAATTAAGGAGAAAATAAAAGATTCTCTTAATGACCCAAACTCAACAGTGATTCAAAATTCACATATAAATCCAATAATGAAGTAATGAAACCACAATCAAAGTATTCCCTAAAGTGCTTAATGAACTAAACAAGAAATCAAATTCAAAGGATTCAACACTTAATGTACTGTATACCAGATCAATGGTTTTCCCTAGAGTGCTTAGCATTTAGCAGCTGATCTGTTAGGATGGTGCTATACACTAGCTAATTATAATAATAGTGGCATTTCAGTTATTTTGTTGTATTTTAGTAATAAGGGTAGAATAGTCTTTTAATAATTGTTTGTAAGTAGTTTTGTTGTTTTAGAGTTGTCATTAGTCTATAAATAAGTGATTAGTGTGTAATGTTTCTTATGTTGGAATTAATAGAGTTCAATAACTTTTAGGAGTGATTTTATCCACGCGAAAGACAAATTAGGAGAGAACTTGGCCTCTCGAAAGCCAAGACCACCAGCCACCTGGTGATCCGTAGGCGGTGTGCAGCAACTTGGTATCAGAGTAGGCGGTTCTGACGGTGAAATGGGCGGCTCAACACAGTCACAACGCTTCGACGCGGTGGAGTCGGAGATTGCTACGTTGAAGACGACTGTGGCCAACCACTTTGCGATAGTACAGACTTATCTGCAACAACTCACGGAGAGGATCTTGAAGCACCAAGAAGAACAAGAAAGATTTAGGGTTGAAATTTCTGCCCAAATTGCATGCATTAGCCCCCAAAACAAGGAGAAGGAGTTCGATGTGGTGGTAAGGCAATCTTTGGGTGAAGTCTTGGCCACCATTCGACAGTTTGATGGTGGGTTTGCCAAGCAAATCGAAACCCTAAAAAAGGCCAAAACGAATTTAGACCAGAAATTAGGGCTAGGGTAGAGAGATTTCAAGTGTGGGAGTATGGACCTCAGTCGGCCATGGGGGTTCGTGTCCGAGTTTTGGATGTTGGACGCGGCGAAGGTGGCAGTGGCGTGTCGAGTGGAGGGGGATTTGAGAAAAGTGAAACCCTTAGGGTTAGCAATTAGGGCTACGAGGGTGAGATATCAGTTTGCCCTAGGGTTGCGAGGCCGAGCCCTTGATGGCGGTTGTGACGAGGGGTGCGTAGGGAGATATGCGAAGGTGCAACTCCAAGAGAGTTTGCAGCGTGTGATGGTGGGGCGACATTTGGGGGAAACTTGGGCCACCGGTGATGGGGGGCGAGGCGGCAGAGACGACGAGCCAAGAAGGACCGACGGAGGTAGTCGTGGTGGTGGACCTTGTAACACCCCGCATTTTAGTAACAACGTTATTAGTGATAACATCTTAAACAGGCAGTTACCAATCGATTTATAAAACAAAAATATAACTAAACGCGTGGAAGTAATACTTTTATTAATAATAATAATGGAATCCCAAATTACAAAAGGTTAAACTAAACCATAAATCTAGTCCTAAAACTAGAAATAGAACCTATTGCAAACACAGGAATTGAAAACAGGGGCCTAGACGCTCAACAACTTATCCCGCTTCTAGCCTATATCTTGCTTACCTACAAAATAGATTTGGGGATCCACCATCAGTGGCGAGTAACTAGACTGTCCTACTTAGAAGTAGGACCACATTACATACAATAATAGGGTTTGAAACACGGGATATAAGTACTACAACAGAGTTAGCAGCGAAAACATAATAACCAATAAACATCATATTCAAAGATTACCATGCTTACTTATCAATACAAATAATCTACACTATTAGACATCAAGAATATTTCCGACACGACCGAAGTCGATACAACAAACAAGTCCCCGACACGATTCATCACAGATGAACCGATAACAACAAACAAGTCCCTGACACGATTCATCACAGATGAATCGATACGACACGGCGCAAGGCCGATACAACAAACAAGTCCCTGACACGATTCATCACAGATGAACCGATACGACACGGCGCAAGGCCGATACAACAAACAAGTCCCCGACACGATTCATCACAGATGAACCGATACGACACGGCGCAAGGCCAATAACAACATTGACACGGCCGACTCAAAGCGATAAATGACACGACTCAAAATAAGCATCCAATGACACGACTCAAACCAGACGAGCATCAACAATCACGTATGACTCTTACAATAATGACACATCAAGCTCAACAATCCAAATAAGCAATTATGCAACCAACCAGGCAACGCATGAATAACATGAAATAAACATAAAGGTTCAATTTTTATAATTAACAAACAAGAGTTCAAGAATTAATCATCAAGCAAGATAAAAATCCAAGCTTAACAACATGCTATCACATGCATAACATAATCGAAAATACCAAGCAAGAACATTGTCAAATTATCAAGATTAAATACAAGAACATCAAGAATTAATCATAGAACGAAATAGCTTACAAGATCACACAAAAACATAAATTGTTCAAACAAGAAAACAAATCTAACAACCTAGACGTTGTGCTTATACGAAAATCATAACAACAATAACAACGTGATTCTAAGCCTAGTATCCTATGCAACCTAATCCTATTCCTAAGTAGAATAGCTAGTTACCTAAAGAGGGATTACACAAAAACACGCCCAAAGTTGTTCTTCACTCGGTACTTCCACGGCCACAGGATTTGGTTTTACAATCACGGCACAAAGTGCCATAAACTGCAAAAGATTTCAAGTTAGATAGATTATCAAAGAAAGAATTTAAAAAGAAAGAAATTGAATGGAAGAATGGCCTTGAGGCCGTGTGATACCAAGAGGGAGGAAGAGTGTTTTGTTTTGAGTTTGATCATATGATTAGTAATAAATAAAGGGTGGGTTTTTATGTAGTATAAATAGGATAAAGGGTTTTACTGAATGATAGGATTTAGATTAGGAAAAGAAATTAAAGGGGGAATTAAGAGGGGGCCGACTACGTTAGAGAGATTAGGAGGTTGTTACCTATTATTTAGTGAGGTGGTTAGGAGTTACGAAAAAGTAGGAGAGAAAATAGGAGATTAAAAATAGGATTTTAGTTAGGGTCAAATAGATATGAATAGTAATTAAGGTTGAAGAAATAAATAAAACAAGTTAAGAAAAATGTTTAATGGGGGCCGGCTAGGTGATTAAAATAATCGGAGTTGTTTTCCTAAAATCTAGTAAAGTGGTTAGGAAAAATAAAAATAGAGTTTTTATGTTTTACACAAAATAGATGTAATTGGATAATTGAGGTAAATAAATAAATCAAATTAAATTAAAATAAAGGAAAGGCCGGCTAGGAGAGTGTCAAAGTAAGGGCTTTGGGCTTGATCAATTAAATAAAAATTAAGTCTTTAGACCCAAATCGGATGATTCGGATTTAAAGGCTTAATTTTACACGAAATTTTACGGCCAAAAAATCTGGGTCGTTACAGACCTGGTGGTGGCAGTTTGGTCGAGCCATTGAGGGGAGAAGCTGGCATTGCCATCTTGGAGGAGAAGACTTCTCTAGAAGGAGATACATACATGAATAACCTAATTAATTTGGGTAGGGTGAAGCAAGAAAATGGGCCTTCAAATCTTAAGTCCACTATTCTGTTTAATGGAGGGAGACAATTTTTAGAACCAATTATTTCAAGACCCCTTTGCTTGTCATCATTTACTCAACCCAACAAGTCCCATTCTAAGCCCATCCATCAATCCAAAATTTCCAAGCCAAATTTTACAAACATCACCAGCCCACCAAAATGTAACCCCAACATTCCTAACAATTCATTCAAACCCAAGCCTGACTTCGATATAGTAGCACCCATGACTCCAAATGGATTTCGACAACTCATGCGTCATGCGTATCAAACCCTCACCGGCCATTTTTCTTTCTTTCCACCTTGGGGACAAGGTGGAATTTTGGGAGGGTGGTACTGCTATACACTAGCTAATTATAATAATAGTGGCATTTCGGTTATTTTGTTGTATTTTAGTAATAAGGGTAGAATAGTCTTTTAATAATTGTTTGTAAGTAGTTTTGTTGTTTTAGAGTTGTCATTAGTCTATAAATAAGTGATTAGTATGTAATGTTTCTTATGTTGGAATTAATAGAGTTCAATAACTTTTAGGAGTGATTGCAACAAGAAGCTTAAAGAAAACAATTTAATATATTACCTTTCTCTCCTAAAAATCATCACAAGAAAACTCCTAAACTCTTTTCTATTCATCCAACCATCAAGATTGCAACAAGAAGCTTAAAGAACCACAAAAGAACCGTGTGACTTTGAGTACCATTCGAACCATACACTCCAAGATTAGGTAATTAGATTGCTTTGCTTAATCTTTAGGATAGATTAGTTATATAATTTTCAGAATAGATTTGAGCACGTTTAGAATTGTTTAGAATTGCTTGGAATTATTGTTGAATTGGTAAAAGTTACTTGTTGATGATATACTATGATGGCCGAATACTTTTACAATGTTTTAATAATTTTATTTTATGTTCTTGTATAAATCTATGCATGTTCTATGATTCCTGCCTTATAAACTTGAAGATTGAATGGATGAATTGTGTAACTTATGAATGTCGAATAGTAAACCAAGGTGATATGAATTTTTCGAGTGGTTCAACTCTTCAAGAATCGATCTTTTTGCTATATTCTTGATCTAACTTTAATCTTTGATGATAATCTTGAACTAATTTTTAATCTAGTATAATTCTTGATGTATAGAAAGTTAATCTTAATTAATCTTTTGCAAAACCGTGTGATAACTATAATTTGGTAGACTATTGGTTAAAAAATCTTGACTATAAATTAAAGTATAGATTGCTATTGTAATTAATCTAGTATTATGAATCTAATCTTGATATTTCTAGAATTATGAAAGAAAGAATTAATCATTGATTCATTCTATGTAAAGCCGTGTGATATTTTAAGAAGAAAGACTTGATTTTTACTTATTTTTCTTGATAAAAGATTAGAGTCTGAATTAGTTCTTGAAATTATTTTAATTAATTAAAGCTCGTATTTTAAATCAAAAATTAGCTTGAATATTAATTAGGTAGTTTCAAAATCTTCGAATGGATGATGGAATAAAAAGATTAGATTTTTATGATTCTATTAGTTAAAAGATAGAATTTAGTTGCAATCTTGAATTATTTCAGATAATTTAATTAACTAGTATAAAATAACGATGATCATATTGTTTTATTTGATGAATTATTGATGTATGTTGTTATGGAAGCCGTGTATGCCTGGAGAGTAATGGGTAAGATTTCGATTTTTGAATTTGTGTATGTGATTGAATTATGTTGTTGAACTATGAGTTATGCATGTCTTTACGTATGAATTTGTTGAATTGAGTAATATTAATTCTTGAGGAACTTTCGAATGCTTGATTAGTCGTGTGGTTCGAGTATAAGTTTGGAATTTCGAGTCAGTAAACGTTGAACTAGAACTGAATAGAAGTAAAATTTGGTTAATTAAGATTAAAGTGTGAACTAGAAATGTTGAACTTGAAAGGATAATTAACTATGAAGTGACCGCCTATCTAGTGGCTAAAGTGCCATGAACATAGGTATAGTCGAAGCCATTGTCCCTTCTGCGGTTATGGGACAGTTCTGGATCCCAGTGCGCGGGAAAATGACCCCTCGCGGTTGACCGCCATGAGACAAGGAAAGTTGGGGAAGAGTTAAGGTTTCCCCTATGAGCATATGACTGTGTCACGGATTAGCACTTAAACTGAACTAGAACTTGAAGGTCGATAGTGAAGTCTAGAAGTTTAGAATTGGGTTGAGCTTGTCTTGAGAATCTTGGCTGGTTATTCTGTTATGATTTGTTCCGCTGCATACTTGAATGTGAATGCCTTGAATGATTTCCTTGTTAACTTGTTTGGTTGTGTTGTTGATCTATTTTAACTATTATGTTTCTAATTGTGTTCTACTGATTAAGTAGAACAATCTAATTACTCCCCACTGACTGTGGACGCAAAAATCCTTTTTCAGGTACATGTGAT
Organism: Salicornia ramosissima; assembly: GCA_951394345.1. Classification (NCBI taxonomy): domain Eukaryota; kingdom Viridiplantae; phylum Streptophyta; class Magnoliopsida; order Caryophyllales; family Amaranthaceae; genus Salicornia; species Salicornia ramosissima. Next base: position 16,793,961 of record OX596234.1, on the reverse strand, counting down.
GACTGATTGGGTTACGCAAGGGTTGGGTCTGTGAGCAAGCTAGATTAGTAGTTTGTTTACCCTGATGGCAATCTCTAGCCTTTGTATTGTTTTAGTGGACTTTCCTTATTTTATTAGTAATAATGGACCTTGGTAACTTAATTATTTTGGACTATTTATTGGTTTTATTAAATAATATGAATTAAGTTCAGAGCTTCCGCTGTTATTAATGAATCTGATATTAAAAGTTTTTAGTTATTAATGATCTGTATTGTTGTTTTCTCCAAAAACAACGCTGCTAAAATACGGGTCGTTACAGGAATGGGAACCGGAAGTGAAATGGTATGAAATTCCTCGAAAACAGTCTCAATATTCACCCTCATATGTCCAGGCTTGATACCCTTGCCATGGACTGTGTTACCCCCTTTTGAACCAAATGCGAAACCAATAGTCACATCAAAAACATTTGATGAGGTATCAGGATCTTGAACAAGTAGATGACATCGAGTATTCCCCTGAAAGAAACAAAATAAAAAAAAGAAGGAAAAAATTGGCTATAGCAAGCAGCTAACCTCAGTGTCACATATGCTGATATAAAATGATATATAGGCTGATTTAAACTGATAGGTGGTCAGTTATAAAAAGTACAACTGATATATGCTGATATTTTACAAATTAGCAAATTAGCAAAAGAGTGAAACTGAAATAAGCTCAGTTTCAATGGCTTGTTCTCTAGCTTGTTCTTTTTTTTAAATAATTCTAATTCTAATTCTAATTTTTAAATAAACTGATTATGAATCTCAAATTGATAATAATGGCAGATTCAATAAAAATGACAAATTAACATCTCAAGCTGATTATTATGGCAGATTCAATTGCATTTTTGTTTTCCCAAATAGAATCTGTCATTGTTGTTCAATTGTTATATAGCATAACTTCAGCAATAACATCTCAAACAAGAACCAAATTCAAGATTAATATAAAAAAGAAAGAAATTTATACCTTCAAAACTCCAAATTGAACCGTGTGAAAAGGGTTGGTTGTTGCTGATGATGACTCGTGATTTCTGGTCGTTGCTAGGAGTGGCTGCTGATGGCTGCTGGTGGTCTTCGATGCTCCGTTGCAGTTGAGAGATAGACGAACGCCAAGAGCAAGAAGAAGACAGCTACAGCCACAGGATTGCTCGTCTGGTGGTCTTCGCTGCTCCGTTGCAGTGGTGAACTACTCGTCTGGAAGTTCCGGTGGTGACGGAGCGGTGGAAGTGAGCGGTGGAAGTGAGTGGTCTTCGAATGTATTGGTGAGTGGGGGTGAGTTAGGGTTTGGTTTTGGGAATTTGGTCTTCGCGCTCTGCTCCGTTGGTGAGTGGGGGTGAGTTTTTTTTTTGAAAAGGTGAGTGGGGGTGAGTTAGTGTTTTGTTGAATGGTTTTAATTTTTAACTAGGTTTATTTTAAGCAAGTTTAACTAGGTTTTAGTTTTTATAATTCTAATGATTTTATAAGATGGAAATAACTAACTAAGATTTGATAATAATTCATCAAAAAATGAAAATATATCAATTTTTATTATTTTTAAGATTATAACATATATTTTCCTTGGAAAAAAATATACAAGTACATATTTTGAAGATTATTCATTTGAATAATTATAAAATAATGGAAAATAATTTTGTAAATATAAAGTGTGAGCGTATTTAGAAGAATTCAAAATGGAATAAAATTAAATTTAAAATGAATAACTCAAAAAGAAAGTGATGCAAGAAATCAAATCTCATAGTTTGAAAGTAATTGAAAAGTTTTATTAAATATAAATAAATTATTAATATTGATTGTAATTAGAAAATAAAAGCAATTTTTTATTTCAAAAAAAGGAAAGTAAAACATTTTAGTAGGATGACGCGTGGCATAATTTTATATATGAGATATCCTATGTGTCAAAATTATGTTTTAGGTATATTAGGTATAGAGGTATAGATTTTTTTTCCTTAATTTTCACATGTTAGAGGGAGTTTCAAATATTATACATCAATTATTTATTCCCTTTGCCGCGTTATAATTGGCTTTATGTTTGTTGCGTTTAGTTTTTAATTCTTTTGCTGCGTCTATTTACTATTGAATGCAGCAATTGTAAGCAAATTACATAGAAAAGTTTAAACTTTCAAGTCAGAAGCAAAAGAATTAAAAATATTATTTGCGGGAGTTATTCACTTCTAAATGCATTCAATTTGCATTCTATTTACTATTCAATTTGCTTCTGACTTGAAAGTTTAAACTACAATCGATTTACTATTGAATGCAGCAATTGGCCCCGAATTTTTCACTTTTCCACGCGTTGACATACCTTTTTCAATTATACAAAGTGACCTCCAACATTTTATTATTATACAAAGTGACCTTACTTTACTAAAAACACTAGTTTAGACCCCGTGCAATGCACGTCTATCTTAAAAAATTTACATTTAACTTTGGAATAATGGAATCTAATAATCTCACCTTTAGTCGGCCTGAAAGTAACAAACCTATTTTTTGATTAAAAAATGACAAACCCACCTTTAAGGTTTATTTATTTTCGGTGCACCCTACCGGTTTGTGAATTGATTTAAGAAGTTGAATTGCGACGTGAAAATCCCTCATTGGTTGAATTTTTTTAGTTTAATTAACCTATTAATTTTTTAAAACCAATGAGGGATTGTCACGTTGCAATTCAACTTCTTACAATAAGTCACAAATCAATGGGGTTCACCGAAAACAAATAAACCTTAAAGGTAGGTTTGTTATTTTTTAATCAAACAGTGGGTTTGTTACTTTCAGGCCGACTAAAGGTAGGATTATTAGATTCCATTATTCCTTTAACTTTTTTCTTGAGCATTGTTCAAATTAATAAGAAAAACTAAACATGAAAAATATATCAAATAAAAATATTCTATTTATAAATTATTATAAATTTGCCAGTGAATCACTTTTTCGAATATTGGATTAAGCTAGGTCTAGTTAAAGTTGGGTTGATTTATTTTGATAATTCCACAAATAAGTGTATGGGAAAAAACTTATGTTTGATTTTAGTATGCAATAAGGGATTTTTTATTTCAGTATAAATTCAGTTCAGTTCAGTTCTATTAAGTTCAATTCCGTTCTGTTCCGCTCTCAATTTCCTTCTCTTATAAAATATTACTTTCAGTTGTATTCATTTCAGTTCAGTTGAACTATATTCAGCTAAAGTGAACCAGCCCTAAATTCAGAATTTTTAAAATCTTATGACTCTTTTAAATTTTGAGTAAATTTTCAAATAACATTAAATATTTTTGGAGAAAAAGCGATGTTTTTTCCATTTGAACAACTACTTTCTCTAAGGGTCCGTTTACTAGAGCGAAAAACATTTTCCCTGAAAACAGTTTTCCTATTTTACATCGTTTACTTTGGGTGAAAAAATAAAATGTAAAACTTTGAGTGAAAACTTATTTTACACCCTATTGGAAACATTTTCCTCCAAATTTGGGAGTAGAACTTATTTTCCATGCAAGTAAACAATGAAAAACTTTTATGAAAATGAGTTTTCCAACGTAAAATATTTTTCATGGAAAATCATTTTACATCGAAAATGTTTTACAACAGAGTAAACGGACCCTAAATATATGAAAAGTATGTAAATGGAAAATTAATAATGAGAGATTGTCAAGTATCTTTAAAACTATATTGGCCTATCAGTTATAAAGATAAATCATAAGTATTTTTTCCATTTTTCAAAAAATATATGTTAGATTATTATCAAATATTAACTAATTTTTGTTATACGTCGTTATAAGTTTAATAAATTATTTTTTACAATAAAAATCATGAAGCCATAAAATTACATCAGAAGAATTCATTAGGACTTCTAATATTTCGTCAAAAAGAGATTTTTTATTTTCAAATCTATTTATGCAAATCATTCCCATAGATTGAAATAAATCTTTTTTATATTTGTTGTAGTACATAAATTTTATTTTTAAAATCTTATAACTAATTTAAAATTTGAACAGGACTTAAAATAACAGTAAAAAAATTTGATATGGAGAAAATTAAAGATTTGATCATTTATGCAAAACTAAAATTTAAGTTCGAAAAATAAAATTATTAATATAGAATATCTTTCAAAACTATATATATATATTAATGTAATGTAAATATTACGTGAAAGAAGAAGGCAAGAAGAATTAATTTAGGGGTGAGCGGGACCGGGTACCCGGTCTATTTTGGGGTACCCGGACCCGGACCAGTTACAAGCAGGTCCTAGAATTTGTAACCAAACTCGGACCCAACTCAACCGATTCCTAGATTTTGGGACCTAGCCTTGGAACTGTCAGGACCGGGTCCGGGAGGGTACCCAATTCGTGTAATTTGTAAAATAATATAGCACTACTTTGCTAACTGCGGTTGGGACTGAGTACCAGATTCGTGTAATTTAAAAAATTATGTAGTATACTTTACTAATTACGACAAGCAATTTCACCTGAATAATTAGCTGAACTTTTTATGGGTTAATGAATTACAATAATATAAGTTAAATACGGTCCTACACAATGGGTACCTAGTATGAGACCCGGATCCAACAAGGTACCTAAAACCGGAACTGGTTCCACAAGGTACTCACTGGGTAGTGGGTCCCCAACTTTACTACCCAGATCCGGAACCGTCTTCAACTGGGTCTTATTTGGACCCAGGTTCAGACCCAGTTACACCAGTTCTGTGTTCGGACCCACCGGTTCTAGACTAGGACCAAGTCCAAAACCGGGTACCCGATTTTTTTGCTCACCCCTAATCAACAGTATGTCTAGATCATTTCCAAATTGTGTCGAGAAGGATTTTATAAATCTTTGTTAGAATATTACAGTGAGTTTGCTACGAAAAAATGGTCGGAAAAAAACTATACATCAGTAGTGTCTGTTTTAGTATTATATATGTAAGAGATGATTAAACAACTAATTTACCCTTGTTAACCTAAGTTAATTTAATTTAAAAAATAACAATAAGATATAAAACCTACCTTTTCTCCTCTTTTTAGGTTGTTATATTCGTTTTTCTTCTTTCTTCTTGTTGCTCTGTAATTCCTTTTTGATAAGCTTCGTGTGAACTTCTAAGATTAATGAAGTTACTCCTCCTGAGAAGAAGATTGCATCTTGTACATCAATCTATCAGTTGTGTTGCATGATTCCTTTTTCACCTTTTTATGTTAATATATATGATTAGATATACTTTTGATATGCTGTAAACTACACTAAGCTTTGGTATATTGTCAAAAATATTTGGGTTGTCCGCCGAGCGTTTATTGTAAACACTTAGTTACAAACAAGCTAATTTTATGGTTTAAGCTTGCTTAGAATTACCAATACACATAAATAACGTAACTGAAGGTTATATGGTAATGATTATTGGCTTTTTTTTGGGGTACATTGGTAATTGGAAGCTTAAGCTTTTTAATAATACCGTTCTATGCAAGCTGTGTGTGCGATGATATTTTATATGTATCTTTTAATTTGTATAAACAAAAAAAAATGTGTTTGAAAAATTGAAAATATTTTCAGATTAACACTAATTCACATAATAACAAATTTTTCCGTTTTCATCAGCCCATCCCATAATAATGAACAAAAAGATTTTTCTTTACTATATTCTATTGTCTATCAAATTTCAATGATAATCAAAAGGTAAAATTTTTATCTGCCAAACTATATTAATATGGATATTTATTTATAGATAATTCAAAAATATGAATTTTGTTATTTTTATTTTATTTTTAAAAATTTAATATTTTGCAATATTTTCATTTTAAAAAGTTAAAAAATTGTAAAAACTTTCCATATTAGCTTGGAGTGTTGCAAATTGAATTTTTGGAAAATTTTGAGGGGTAACATGGTTATTTCCGACGAAACACCATAGCTCCTCCTTAACTTATATAATAAAGATTACTCATTTCATTGGCATATTGGTCGTTTCATTGCCAATTTGCTCATTTAATTGTATATGCTCTAATGCTCATATTGTTTGTAGATCGCTCATTTTGTTTGCTTTATTGCTCATTTTTTTAGAGAGTACTATTTGTTTAAAGTATACTGCTCAATATCTCTTACATTGCCATATTTTTCCAATTGCTCATTTCATTGCAATTTCGCTCATTTCATTGACATAATGCTCATTTCATTCACAAATTGCTCATTTATTGTTATTTTCAAGGGAACTTTTGTGATGTAAATTTTTTATTCTTCATATTTTATAATACTCCCTCTGCATTTTAATATCTGCAACAATTCCAAATAAAGCTGTAAACTAATTACTGCAACAATTTATATATTTCTAAATTTGGTAAAATTACTTTACACATCATTCTTTCTCTCCCTTACTTTACCCTAAAATTAATTTACACCTCATTTTTTTTCTCTCTTACTTTACCCTCAATATTCTTATCATTCTTTCTCTTCCTTACTTTACCCTTAAATTACTTTACACCTTATTTTTTCTCTCTCTTACTTTACCCTCTAATATTCTTATTATTCTACTCTAACAAAAAATGTCTTAGGAAATGTGATAAGCCATTTGTTGCAGATATTAGAATACGGAGGGAGTACAAGATAAAACAGGGTCTTTTCATGCAACATATAACCTTTAAAAAATTGTTAAGAATGCTCTTTTACAAAGATATGAACTTCGAACATGATTAGTAATTTGGGGGGAAATTAAAATGGGGCTTGTTTTTAGATGTAGCTGTAGGCACATAAATTTTATGTCTGTGCCACGTCATTAATTTTTGCTCCGTAAAAGTCAAATGTTGACTAAAATGAAAATTTGAGCATATAATAATTAATTTGGGCTTTTACTTGGATTTGGGCCTATTTTAATTATTTTAGCAAGTTTGGGTTGGATTTATTCTCTATATAAGAGATTGGGCCTAAAAATGAAAGAAGAAGAATTTATGATCTAAAGCCCAACAAAACTAGATCACTTCTGAAACCCTAGTGAAGAAGCTCTATAAATAGAGTATCCTCCTCACTTCATTTGAATCATTCAGAAGTCAGAGAAGAAAACCCTAAACTCAAAGAGAATCTCTCTCAAGAAACCCTCTCTCTCCAAAAAGCCCCTCTAAAGTTCAAAACGTCGTTTTGTCGTTCTGTTCTAGGTCGACATCAAAATATTCTCTAGAAAGAACAACAAGCATTTAAGTTGTCATCAAATTACTCCTTAGAAAGAACAACAAGCATTCAATGTGGCGTCTCGTTCTAGGGAAAATTCAAATCAAAATCTTTGTTGACTTATCAAATTAGTCAACGTTCATGTGGAGATCGAATCAGAGGAGAAAATTAGAGATTGTACCCAAAATTCTTTGATTAATAAAATTATTATTTGTTACACTTTTATTTCTGTTTATATTTTGCAGATCCAAAAATTTGTGTTTGGCATGCTCGGTGGGACCATCTTTACCTCTCATCTCTTTCTCGGCAAGACCAATCACCTTTTCCAACATAAAGAATAATGATGAAGCAAGTAGATCCAATCTTGATATTAAGAAGAAGATCTGTCCGTGACAACAGTGACGGCGACGACAATGGCGAATCTTCTCATCGATGTGACGTTCTTTCGTCGAAGTCAAACAATGGATCAACACTTGTCGTTTCTACCATGGTGATCGAGGCGTCTTCTATAGAGGAAGAATTTGCGAAAATGAAGGAACAAGTTCAAAAACTCGTCAAAGAAAGTGAAGAAAAAAAAGCCCAAATCAAACGCCAAGGTGAGCAAATTGCCAATTTGACCAAGAGGATTGGGAAATTGCCAATTCTTGAGTCATTCAAGAAAGATGGAGACGACAATGAATGTGATGCGAATAAACCGAGTTCAAGCTTCAAGGATACATCAAGCACGAAGAACAAAGAACCCCATGAAGACTCAAGTTTGTTCACCGGCCACAAACTCCAAGAAATGATAGCAAACGCCATCAAAGAACAACTTGGTGAAGGTCTTAGTAGACAAAGCCGCTACACCAAACCATACACCAAAAGGATTGAGTCCTTGCAAATGCCCGAGGGTTATCAACCTCCCAAATTCATGCAATTCGATGGAAAAGGTAACCCAAAGCAACATGTTGCACACTTTGTTGAAACGTGTAACAATGCAGGTACCGAAGGAGATCTACTCGTGAAGCAGTTCGTTCGAACTCTCAAAGGAGTGGCCTTCGACTGGTACACCGACTTAACCCCAAGATCCATCGACAGTTGGGAGAAAATGCAAGACGCATTCTTGGAGCACTTCTATAACACTTGTCGCACGGTCAGCATCGCCGAGTTAACACGCACCGATCAACTAGATGATGAAGCGGTCGGTGGACTACATCAATCGATGGCGTGCGCTAAGTCTTCAATGCAAGGATCACTTGTCAGAAGCTTCCGCGATAGAGATGTGTATTCAGGGCATGAATTGGGGCCTAAGATACATTCTGTAAGGAATTAAGCCGAAATTGTTCCAAGATCTAGCAACTCGAGCGCATGAAATGGAGCTTGCAATCAGGAACCATGAAGATCAAGACGTCCAATCTGACTAAACATCCTTCGTCCAACACACCCTATGAGCAAGTCATAAAGAAACATGGGGGCAAAATCAATACACTCCTTTGCAAGTATATAAACTGCATAACGCAAATATACTCCTAAGCATGAGTATAAAATGCAAGGACAAAAAAAAATACTCCTTAGTAAGAGTATAAACTGCATAATATATATATACTCCTTAGCAAAAGTATAAACTGCATAAACATCCAAAAAGTCATCTTCCGGGGAGCATTGGAACATTTCGAGAAAACTCTAAAGTACCAATACTCCCTCAAATTTTGCGGAAGTTCAAAAGTCGCCTTTATGCACCGATGATCTACTTAAGTCTCAAAACAAATTTGTTGGAGAAAGATCTCAAGCACCAACACTTAATCACCACGAAATGTTGAACGATGGAGAAAGCTTCCAAGCACCATCACTCTTCAAATTTGTTGGAGAAAGTTCACAAGCACCAAAGGATTCGAAACAATGACCGATGGGGAAAGCTTCCAAGCACCATCAATTGTCAAATCTATTGGAGAAAGCTCTCAATTCAAGCACCAACACATTTTGAGAATGGAATGAATGTTCAATGATGGAGAAAGCTTACAAGCACCATCAACATAGCATTGTATGTCTGATCTTGTGTCACACACAAGAAAATAAATAGAAATAAACATTATTTTATTTTATTTATTTATCACAAAAAAAAAATTGTAAAATCAATAAAATAAAATAATAAAAAAAAGGGGGAGAAAGATGCACGTGAATGTATATATCTAGTGGGAGAACAAAACAAAAACACTATCATGATATGATTTATGATAGCATGATCATAATAATATGATCAAAACATTAGGGGAAGTAAAAAAAAAAATGGAAAAGGAAATTAGTGCTTGAACTAACGTGGGGTTGGGCATTCGCAACCAAGGGCATGCACCATACATCATCATACGACACCTATCATTAACAAAAAGAATGAAATCATCAACAACACTACTTGTTCATCGTCATCGGTAAAGCATAAGAGGTGAGGTATAAGCGGCCGGAACATAATGTCCTCAGTTAGCGGCGTCCTGTCATCATAGTCGAATACGACTCGGCATTGGGAGTCATATGTGGGATGTGGTACTGCTTCAGGGACGTCAGGGGGCAAGCGTGTTGTGGTCATGATGATTATCGCTCGTTTCAGCTCTCGTGGACTTTCTACCTCCGCGAAACTACAGGTATTCTCCCTGAGCAACGAAGATGGAGCATCAGTCTCCACCGAGGCTTCGAAGACCAGCAAGTCCGTAGCCCATGTCCTTCTGATTGAAGCTTTGAAAGTGTCGGAGCCGTTATCAACCTGTACGAAGACTTTGAGTCGAAGGTCAGCAAGGCCTTAGTACATAAGTCATATGAAGCGCCAGGATTTTGTGTGAGCAAGCCGGATGTCGAGGTTAGTCACCGCTGCGGACAAATATATGCATGGCTTCAAAGGCCGTGTCGTCCTACATACTTAACGTGCTCCCTCGGTCTTAGCTTCAAAGAGGAAGTTGTTCGGCGTAGCCCAAGGTGAGAAGTTGCTTGACGTGGCTCGGTGGTGGTCGTCTGCTGTGAGTCAGAGTGGCTCGGTGGTCGTCCCAAGTCCGTGAGTCTGAGGCGACAAGAGTCAAACGTTGCTTTGTGTATGATGTCGTGGCTTCTGTTGCTTTGTGAACGTCGATCTACACGATAGAGTCTATCTATCAGTCGAGCCATCAAAGAGAAGAATATGGTCTGTCACAATTGCTGGTATAGACACGAGTGGTTAACGAGTTTGGCATGGCCTGCAACTAAAACAGAGCAAACAAAACAATTTAAAGATTAGTTGTTCGATTTCGCTCGACTTATGCAGTGGTTGAAGAGTAGCCTTGTATCGTCTAAGGTCGCTTGAAGTAGTCCGTGAAACAGGGCCTCCTCCTTTGCTACAATGATCATGCGTGGCTAGATCTTGGTACTTGGCATGGCGTCACAAATTCTTTGCAAATAGTGCTCCAAACATTAAAGATAAAACTGGATTGACGCCTTGAAATGTAGGATCTTGTTCGGGTGGTGGTGCCAAATATGCGTGAGTCATTATTGGGGGCGAGTGTCATGCTGTGCAAGGGTTGTGAGCCACTCCGCTTTGATAGTCGAATGGGGTTGAGTGTGGTCATAAGTGGATCAGTGATCGTGACACCAAGTGTTTCCTCGAGAACATCAATCCGCACCGTGGCTTATGGCTTTTGAGGTTCCGCTTGTGGGGAAGCTCATGTCTACTCCACCTGCATACACCAAGAAAAAGAAAAACAATAAACATGAAGTGACAGTCTACTGCCATGGGTCGTCCGAAACGCCGGGGGTTGCGCATGTGACAAGCAAGGAGCCAATGTCGTCTGTGGCTTGGTGGATGTCCAAATTTCAAGTCTCGGTCGCTGTGGCATGAGGTTGCTCGTCGGTCATCATCCTCTCCCGAAGTCTTAGCTTCAAGCGGTGGTTGTGCTAGGCGTTTGGCTCGGAGTCGGTGTCGAGGGTCATGGCTCCAAGTGCTTCCTCCTCTGTATGGCTCGATACGTTGCTCCACGAAGTGAGGCTTTCGATCTCGTAAGCTTCTAGCCCAGTTTTCACCACAAAAGCTGGTTGTCCTCCAAGAAGATGTCGATGGTGAGAAAAACCTTGACATTGGGCGTATATATAGTGAGGATTCAACCGGGCTAACCCTAGAAATTTTATGCTCAAAGATATACTTTCCTTGATCTTTGAGGTAAAATCTCCAAATCTTATACAGTACAAAAAGATATTTTTCCTCCTTCCAAAAAAAAAAAAATGATATTTTTCCTATTTTTGAGATAAGATTTTTTTTATCTTGCGAATACTTTGAAAAAAAAGCACGAATATCGTTGTGACATTTTAAAAGGGATTTATTATTTAATTAAGACTCATTTTGGCAAATTTGAGAATTAATTAAGTAATTAATTTGGTCGTTCCATTTAATTTTCGGAATCTAATCACGAGCAAACACTCCTAAATCGTGTACGTGATCGATTCCGAGGGGGCAATTGAAGACTTTAAAAAAAAAAAAGATGACTTTTAAGTCAGAAAAAAAAAAAAAAGACGACTTTTAAGTCAGAAAAAAAAATCAACTTATTTAAGTCAAAAAAAAATATCGGCTTGTTTAAGTCAAGGAAAACAAATCGACTTTTAAGTCAGGAAGAAAAAAAATCGACTTTTAAGTTAAAAGAAAAATCCTATTTTGAAGTTAGAAGGAGAAAATTTGACTTTCAAGTCAGAGAAAAATTTGACTTCCAAGTCAGAAGAAAAAAAAACAGCTTTCAAGTCAGAGGAAAGAAATTTGACTTTCAAGTCAGAAGCAAAAAAAAAAATCGACTATCAAGTTAAAAATAAAATGACTACCAAGTCATAAAATAAAAAAAAATGACTACCAAGTCATAAAATAAATAAATAATGACTCCCAAGCCAAACAAACAATGTCGAGACCCTGTCACGATCAAACACTTCAAGTCATGTACGTGACACAGTCTCGAGGGGGCAATTTGTAGGCACATAAATTTTATTTCTGTGCCACGTCATTAATGTTTGCTCCGTAAAAGTCAAATGTTGACTAAAATGAAAATTTGAGCATATAATAATTAATTTGGGCTTTTACTTGGATTTGGGCCTATTTTAATTATTTTATCAAGTTTGGGTTGGATTTATTCTCTATATAAGAGATTGGGCCTGAAAATGAAAGAAGAAGAATTTATGATCTGAAGCCCAACAAAACTAGGTCACTTCTGAAACCCTAGTGAAGAAGCTCTATAAATAGAGTATCCTCCTCACTTCATTTGAATCATTCAGAAGTCAGAGAAGAAAACCCTAAACTCAAAGAGAATCTCTCTCAAGAAACCCTCTCTCTCCAAAAAGCCCCTCTAAAGTTCAAAACGTCGTTTTGTCGTTCTATTCTAGGTCGACATCAAAATACTCTCTAGAAAGAACAACAAGCATTTAAGTCGTCATCAAATTACTCCTTAGAAAGAACAACAAGCATTCAATGTGGCGTCTCGTTCTAGGGAAAATTCAAATCAAAATCTTTGTTGACTTATCAAATTAGTCAATGTTCATGTGGAGATCGAATCAGAGGAGAAACTTAGAGATTGTACCCAAAATTCTTTGATTAATAAAATTATTATTTGTTACACTTTTATTTCTGTTTATATTTTGCAGATCTAAAAATTTGTGTTTACAGTAGCATCTCCTTTCTTTGTTGAGGCTTCAACAATTTTTTTCTTCTTTGGGTTTTTTCTTAAAAATACCCATCAGGTATTGCAAATTCTCGGATGTACCCACTTTTTTAGGGTTTTTTATGTGTACCCACTAATTAATACAATTTTATCATTCATAGCATGCCCGTTATCTTGTGGTTATATTAAGTTTTCGTTAAGGCTATTTAAAGCTGTTAAAAAAACAAGAGAAAGGGAAAGAAATTGCCTCCGAATTCTACACACCCTTATCACATGCTATTTAAAACACAATCCCTAATTTCATTTTCTTATCTTCAACCTCATATCTCAAATATCACTTCTCATCGTCAACCTCCTCCCATGGAGACAGATAGCAGTCATTTTATAGCAATTTCTCACAAAATTCTCCTTGCCAATGGGATTCTCACCAAAATAGCAGCAACATCAGTAACAAAATAAATAATATCTTCAACAAAGATAACAGTAGACAATAACCACCACAACCAACATCTGAAACAAAAAAATAATAAAAGCAACAGAATAAAGAACAATTTCCACAAACAGTAACAAATCGATCAGTAACAAATTTGAGCATTTAAAACAACAACAATTTCCAATCAACAACAACAATTGTAAGGTTAACCACAACAAACTCACCCAAAACCACAGTAGTAAGTTAGTATCATTCACCAAACATTGCTCATATATTTCAACAAACGCAACCATCAAACAATACAATTGTAACATGCAATTTTAGTATGGTTTCATTGAAAGATGTTAGAGGCGAAAGAACATGGTGAAGTGATCGTTGGAATAAAATGAAGAAACTGAATTGGTTTTCACTATTTTTTTTTTGGTTTTTAGGAAAGTGGGTACATATGAGAATTTGCAAAACCTGATGAGTATAATGGGTACATATGAGAATTTGTAAAACCTGATGAGTATTTTTGAGAAAAACCCTTCTTCTTTTTGCTTCCTTAGATTTCACCTAAAATATGTTTTTCTTTCTTTTGTTGCTCTCATATTTCTGCCTTTTTATTTTGGATATGAGTTTGCATTGTGCCTTGCTCATCACCACCTGTAAAAGAAATTGAGTAGTTAAATAATTTGTTGCAATCAACAATTATATTTTACTCTACTTCTTTGTAACATTGTAGTTGTATTTTGCTTATATTATAATTGCAAATTACTCCTTTTTTTTTCTGGATGCTACTCATTTTAATTAAATGTTGCTCATTTTGTGTAAGTGTAACAGGCTAGTTGTGAGCCAGATTGCTCATTTTGTAATAGGTTAGTTGTAATGTAGATTGCTCATTTTGTAATAGGTTAGTTATAACCTAGATTGCTCATTTTGTAATAGGTTAGTTGTAACCTAAATTGCTCATTTTATTTGAATGTTGCTCATTTTATGCATATGGCTCATATTTGAATGTTGCTCATTTTATGCATATGGCTCATATTTGAATGTTGCTCAGTTGCTCATTTTAAACATATTGCTCATTCTATATTGCTCATATTTAAATGTTGCTCAGATTTTTTTATAGCAATTTATTCATTTGTTCTGGAACTTGCTCATTTTATTTGAATGTTGTTCATTTTATGCATATATTGCTCATATTTGAATGGTACTCAGTTTATTATTTATTTATTTTTTTTTTGGAAAAATTCTTATAAATAATTCCAGCTATTACATTCCTTACGATACTAATCTCAACTATCATATATTATAGTATAATAATACCAACTATGCGGTATGTTTCATGATATTGCTCCCATTACTTGATTGACCTGATGTAGCCGGTTACAACGGTTCATCTTCTTTCCCATTTGTTCAAAGGAAAGCAAAGCTCTAAAAAAATGAGCAGAGGAAGATAACTAGCATCAATGAAGAGGAAGAAAAAGATGTAGATGTAAAGATGGAGAAGTTCTTTGCCCTTACTAGGAGTGCCAATGACATCCGTGACATAATAGTTTGGATTATAGTATAATATACTTCCTCCGTCCCTTTTTGTTTGCCTCATTTTCCTTTTTGGTCCGTCCCGAAAAGATTGCTCCATACCATTTATAGTATGTGGTTCCCTCATATTAAACATATATTTATATTAATTTTTATCTAATCTTTTCTATTTAATTTCTACCTAACCTAAATTAATCACTCCGTTTTTTAATGATTCCCTCCACATTTCTCATCCATCAATTTTTTTACCTCCTATTGTTTTTTTAACTTGTCTTCTTCTCCCCTCACCTTTTTTTTTACGGAGTTCATCACTCCTTTTTTTTCTTCATCCTCTATTATAGAGGTGGACAAATTCAGGTACCCGGATCTTCAGGGTCCTGAAAAACCGGGTGGTCGCAATTTTTTTGACCAAGATCCGATTCGTATAATCCGGGTACACGGAAATTTGGTTCCGGAAATCGAGTATCCGGATCTGGGATTTTTTTCTTATACAATCTTTTTAAAAAAAACCTGTTTTTTTTTCATATAAAAAATGTTTAATTTTTTTTTTTAATTTTTTTTCAAATTTTTATTAAAAAACAAATTGTTTTTTTAAAATAAAAATAAAATGTTTTATAAAATTAAAAAAAGTATTTATACTAATAAAAAAATTTAATTTTAAATTAAATTTAAAAAAACTATTTTTTAAAATTTAAAACCGGATACCGGGTAACCGGTTTTAAAAATTTCCGACTCGGATCCAACTCGGGTACTCGACCCGGTTTTCAAAAGCGGATCGGGTACCCGCTTTTCGGGAAAAAAAAAACCGGGTACCGGATCGGAAACCGGATATGAGTTTTTTATTTTACATGGTACATATAGTGAAAGAAAAATTGGAAGGAAAAAAGTTGATCCCTCATTTTTATTTTCATTAATCACACTTTTCTCTCTCTTAGTTAAATTTAATAACCATTCTTACATCATGGTCCCCATCTACTTTTTGCCTTTCTTTTAAAAAAGTAAAACTCACTCCATGGAGCAAACAAAAAGGGACGGAGGGAGTATGATAGTTGGGATTAATATCATAAGGGGTGCAATAGTTGAGATTATTTATATGAATTTTTCCTATTTTTTTTCCAATTTGCTCATTTTTTTCTAGAACTTGCACATTTTATTTTAATGTTTCTTATTATGTAACACATTGCTCATTTTATTTGAATGTTGCTCATTTTTCTGTATATTGCTAATTCTCTATCCAGATTGCTCATTTTTTTTTTCTATATATGCATTTCATATTAATAATATGCATAATGCAAATATGTACTCACTCTCCTGTCCAGATTGCCCAATTGAGAGTTAGTTTTTGTTATCTTTTTATTTTTTCTCTCTGAAATGCAATAAATTCGTAAGGTGTTCAAAAACAGTTTTAAGATTATCGCATACTTGAATTGGCTCCATTACAGATGAAGATTCCACATTTGAAAATGAGATTTGATTTTCCTCTACTCCAAGTAAACTAATGTTGGTTTTCTTCATAAAATTTTTGTGCTCTTGATGTTTATGAGTTGAATTTTGTGTGGTTTGATTCATGTTCGTATATTCTAGAAATGAAGTTGTTGGAATTGAATTTAGGCAAAATTGACACCATTAAGCCATACTGTTTGCCATCTGCCCATATCAGTTCGAACAATTGATTATCCTAGAGTAGGCCCAACTATTACACAAATTTACCAAAAACAGTCCGACTAACCTGTTGACCTATTCTAGACGGTAATCCACAACACGTGACTAGCACATGACTTTTAGTGGCGATTAATTTCTATTCAAAATTTTTTTAGAAAATAATTAATTGATAATCAAATCATTTTTAGAAAATAATTAATCCACAATACGTGAATAGCACATGTCTTTTAGTGGGGATTACCAGCTACAATAGGACAACAGGTAAGTCATACTGTTTTTGGCAATTTTGTGTAATAGTTGGGTCTAATCTGGATCAATTGTTGGAAATAATATGAGAAGATGTCAAATAATATGGACTGGTGTTGACAATTTTGCCTTAAATTTATTGGAATTATAATTGTGCGTGGAAGTGAATGTATGGTAGGAGGAGAGAGAATTTATTTTGTAGGAGAGAAAATCTGATTTGTATGATAGATTTTACATTTTAACCCTAACTTTTTAATATTTTCAAAGATTTCCCTGAATTTATGTAACTCTATGTACATTTAGATGTATAATAAACCCATCCTCTAATAAACTGTCCGTTCTTAAACATATATAAAAAACATCATTAATAATATGACAACAAAATAAAAAAAAATATTGTTTCATATTATTGGTTGATATAAAAGTATATATATTTGTCAATATATATTAAATTTTTTAATATAATGTGTATATATATAATTCATTACATTATAAATAT
Organism: Salicornia ramosissima; assembly: GCA_951394345.1. Lineage (NCBI taxonomy): Eukaryota > Viridiplantae > Streptophyta > Magnoliopsida > Caryophyllales > Amaranthaceae > Salicornia > Salicornia ramosissima. Next base: position 16,776,829 of record OX596234.1, on the reverse strand, counting down.
GTCTGATACATTTGCACTAGCTCATTCTAATATGATATTAATAAACGACTAAAAATTGACAATAGACACCCTTTATTAGGGCTAAATAAATAACTTGAATATTTAGACAAGAATTATACTCGGTAAATGTTTCCCGCGCTTACAAGTTTGCAGTCCTTTTTTTTTAAAAAAAAAACGTTGCATCGTACAACCAAAGAAAAAGACTCGCAACAGGCAACAGGCAACAGGCAACAGCACGCAATTCTTCCCTGAATACTCTCTCTCTAATCATCCAGTATCTTCACTGCTCAGACTTTGAAACCTCCATTTTTATTTTAAATCATGACTTGAAAATATACACTCTCTCCCTCTCTCATCCCGTATCTTCATTGCTCAGACTTTTAAACGTTTTTTGGGTTTTTTTTCCAATACAAAAAATAAAAAAAAAACTCTTACTGGCAATACATCAATGGCGGAAGAACCTGCTCTGGAAGATTCTTCTCCTGAAGTGAGACCACCTGATTCGACCTCTCAGTTTGAGGTCGAATATGACGGAGAAGAACCTGCTAAACAGCCTCGTCTGGATGAACAGCAGTTTGATTCTCCAGGTTTATCTGTCATACTTTTTGCTATGTTTATTTATGTATGGTGTGTTTGGATAACAATATGTAATTGAAAGGAAAGCGGAGGAAGGTAAGGGAAAGAAAGGGAGGAGATGAGGAAGTGTGTGCTCAGCTCATGTTTAATTAATTTTGTCCAAATGGCAGATCGAAAATGCACCATTTCCTTCCTTTCCCTTCCTCCGTTTATGTTCATTTGCCCTTTCCAAATACATTATTGTTCGTGCTATTTTTATTAGTTTCCAGGTTGTATGTGGATGGAACCTTTTTTTTTATTTTTTCTTACCTTGTTTTGTTTTGAAATTATCAAACCTTTTGTTTTTGGAGGAATGTACAGTAGTTTATCTGATTTATATTTGCTTAAATATATATTGTCATCTTTGAAAGAATGAGTTGTAATATTTACCAAAAAAAAAAAAAAAAAAGAATGAGTTGTAATGAACTTTGCATTATTATTTTATTTTTTTCTTAAAATTTTTTTTGGGGTTTGGGAAAATTATATAATTGATATAAAGTTATTTTCCGTTGGTGGGATGACGAAAATGCAGTGATAGTGATTAGACATGATAAGCCGGGGGAGGATGATGGAAATGGTGTTCAGAGTAGTGCGGAAACAGCCTTTGTTGATGAGGGTGGTGGTGAAGAGAGCACGGAGGAGGGAAGTAATAAGGCACAAACTGCCGCAGAGGTGGCTGAGCAGAAAGGTGATGCCCAAGTTCATGTATCCCAGCGAATTGAGATTCCTCCTGTCAATAAGGTACTTTAGATGACGACTGTACTGTTGCATTATATTGCTTCCTTAATTCATTTGTTTGTGTGTTTGGGGTGGATGAGTATGAATGCTCATATAGTCAGTCATATAGCTTGTATTACCCGTAGTACATTTTTTACAAACTTATCTTAGGGCCGGGCAGCCTGTTTACTGTACTCTGTACTCTACTTTATTGATGGTGACTGTCACTACATATTTTCTACTCTCTGTTGCTTTTTTTTACTGATTTATGGAGTATTTTTCCGGTCATTTCTCTCAATTCGTCCCATTCCTCTTAGCTATCTATAATTTTAACTTAGGGTCGGTTAAAATGATTTTCCATGAAAAACATTTTGCGTTAGAAAACTCATTTTCATATAAATTTTCCATTGTTTACTTGCACGGAAAACAAGTTTTACTCATAAATTTGGAGGAAAATGTTTACAATAGGAAGGAAAATGAGTTTTCACCCAAAGTTTTACATTTTATTTTTTCATCCAAAGTAAACGATTTAAAATAGGAAAACTGTTTTCTGGAAAAACATTTTCTACTCTAGTATACGGACCCTTAAGCACCACAGGATGAGATGATCGATCTGAGATATGTTAATGGGAATAGAAGCAAATTTTGTCAAAATAAAACCCTAACTTTATCCGGCCATTTTTGTCAGAAACAACCCCTTCTATTTTTTATTTTTATTTATCTTTTTTTTTTTTTTTGTAGACAACCTCCAATCCCCACAATTATTGCAATTTTCATTAAGTTATTAGGAAGATGGGCCAATTTAGGAGGTGCAAATTATAATATCTGGAAATGTCCGGTGGGTTTTATTAAAAAAAATGTTTACCGAAAGTTAACAAGTTTATTTGAAATTCCAATTAGGGGTGGGGTTTATATTAAAAGATGTGGACATATTTGGGAGTTTTTTTAAAAAAAATAATCAATAGGGGGTTTATTTTGAGAAAAATTGGTAGAGTTACGAGGGTTACCCACAAAAGTGTTGGAAAAGAAATTATCCTTGTGTATATTTTTGTTTATCAAGTTAAAGGTGCGTTCTTTTCAACTTATTTTATTTGACCTGACCTGATAAAAAAATTGTTAAAACCTGATAAAATAAGTTGAAGATAACGTATCGTAAAACTCTAAATAACCAACAAAAAGTAAGTGTAAAAACAACATTTCTGAATAACAATATACTCCGTATAAAAAATAGTGAGGAAATTATTATTTTAATTAATATTAAGCTATAAATAGGAGCTACACTTAGTTTGTTGTTATGTACTCCGTATGTTAAAGACCAATTGATGACAATGCATACTCCAATATATGTTATTGTTGACTTGCATACTCAAATTATTACAATTAATATGTTACAGTACAAAGAGATTGTACAATAATAGTTAATGGGAGTTGATTAATGAGTCATTCTTCGATAACCCAGTGGTCATAGAGTGATCGGGTCATATATTGTAGTAAGTTGAAGAGAAGAACAGAATGTTTTATTCATTCAGTAATGTATACAGCTTAGTACAAGGAGCTGAGGATCGGAAGCTATATATAGACAAGCAACAAACTACATAACAACCTATAACAACTTTATTACAACTCATAACCAACTATAACAAACTACTAAAACAGAAATTATACTAAATGAATTACATTTATGTATGTGTATTACTATCATCACCCATATATATATATATATAACCCATATATATATATATATATATATTACAATTTTATTAATTTATTTTATTACAATTTTCTTATTTCGAAGTTGCAAAATACTTCTTACATTTTCCTTTGAAATTTATGTGCCCTACATAGAGTTTACATTTTTATCCTTTTTTTTTTGTCAATTTGCTCTTAAAACATGCAATTATCCATTATTTTAGTTCTTATTTTAGGCTAATTACAAGCTAAGTTCCAACAATGGGTCTCCACATGAAATCAGCTTGCCATAGAAACCATGCTAAAAGTGCATGGAGCAACTCGCCACAGGATTAAGGCCAAGAATTGATATGATAATACTTTGTTTTGTTGGCTTAGCTCGCCACAGATTTTGATTAGGAATGTAAAGTCATTGATGGTAGTGTGTACTGGTAGTGTATGGGCGTATGTTTTTACCCCCCCCCCCCCCACCCCCCCCCCCCCCCCCCCCCCGCTTTTTTTTAATTCTTCTATATTATCCGCAGGATGATGTAGGAGCTTCAAAATCCCTTGTTCCTGGAAGAGGTTTTGCTGTTGCCATTACTGCTGAATCTATTGAAATAGACATACCTGTTCCTGATGACAAAGTAATTCATATCTTAATTTATACTTTTCTATCATCTTTTATGTTTGTATAATTGATCCTCTAATGGCTATTTGTTTACCTATGAATTGAATGCTATATTGTCAGTTTCTCTTGATTTATTGATGGTAGTATTTGGAAATAAAACTCTTGTGTATTTGGAAATTGGAAAAAAAAAAACCAATATAATAGGAGTGTATTATCATGTGATAATATATTTAAAAGAAAATAATTACTGTATATATTTAAAACTGTATGTGTATTTGAAAACATAATAATGTTCAAAAGAATTTCTCGGTTATGTGTTTCTTTATACTCAATACGGACAAAGTCTTAAATATATCCTTATGTGCACGCTATGCGTGTTTTAATGTATGAATATCTTATATAATGTTTGAATACATTATTTATGAGCTTGTTGAAAACAAAATTATAATTTTTTTAATTGAATAAAGTTTAATTTCATCTACTACACTATCTCTGATTAAGTTTTCAATATAATTAAAAGACAAAAATTTAATATATTGTATATATTATGCTTTTTATGCACGTTATATGTGCGGCAACATTTTTTTACAAAGAAATAAGTTTTGAATATGGGTTATCAATTTATCATCCATTTTTTTATAGTATAAAAATAAGGAAATAATATGCAAATTGAATTTATTTCATTAAAAAAAACGGATAAAGAAAAAGTTGATCTACTATATATTTGTTTTTCTCGACTACCCAATTTCCACTGTGCTCAAAATGTAAAAAAAAATTATGTCAAAAAATATATCAATATAGGTATCAATTTGTAGAGAATTAAAAAAATTATGAATTCACATATTTTTATTTTAATTTTTTTTAACTATATATTTTTTTTAATTTAAAAATATAAAAAATTTGTACTGATTTTCCTTAATTAATTATGTAGTTTATATTTTTAGAAAAATCCAAAGGCATTTATTTAAACCTTTCTATAGGGAACATCATAGTTCCCCTTGGCTTATATAATAGAGATACGAAAAAAATCTCAAATATATCCGGTAGTCCATATTAGATGGAGTTAGAGAAAACAATATAAAGGTTTTTTTTGGCAAAGGAAACAAGGGAATTACACAAAGGAAGGGTTTTCTTTCCTTTATAATAATATAAAGGATTAACCTAACTATATGCCATGTCAAAAGAAAACCTCGATATGCATGGACTTTTATTTCTATTTTTAATAAGAATTTTCTTCTTACAATTATTATCTTTTACTAGAATTGCTGTCTTTGCTATGTTATCTATTACTCCATTTTTCTTACTCCATTTTTCTTTACTCACTTTCCTTTTTTTTTTAATGTTATTTTGTTAATAAAGATTATTCACTTTCTACATTATTAATTATAATGAAGTTTTAATTCTATTATATTTATAATTGATGATTTTCACTTCAATGCTTTTTCTATTCTTATCTCTTACTTTTGACTTGATTTTAGTAAAATTTTATTTTCTGTTCTTTCCATATTCTTTCTTTCACTTTTGTATGCTACTTTTAACCATCAGTTTTATCCCTCCTACCCCGATTATTTTTTTTTGGTTTTGAAGAAAATTCAATTGGGTAAACTTTTTTTTTTTTTTTATTTAAAAAAACAATGCTTCTATTTTAATAATGGACTTGTGTTGAACCTCATATAGTGCACTAGTGAGTGTCCCACATCAGAAGATGAGGAGAGGCTAAACTAACTTATAAGTTTAGGAGTTACTCTTCCTATGGCTTGTAAGTAACCTAACTCTCCTCTTCTATATTGGGTTGCCTAGGCCCATTTCTAATATTCAATCAAATTTAACATGGTATCAGAGCCCAGGCTGTAGGTCTCTTCTAAACTGGGTCTCATTAAGCGAATAAAAAGAGTTTGCCTCAACAGGATATCCAGCCCCTAAAAGGATTATTTCTAATTTGCCTTTCCAGTTAGCTTTAAATTCTAAGGACACTCACTAGTGAGGGGGAGTGTTAAACCCCATATAGTGCACTAGTGAGTGTCCTACATCGGAAGATGGGGAGAGACTAAACTAGCTTATAAGTCTAGGAGTTACTCCTCCTATTACCAATTGGTTTTAGGATGGAACCTCCTATGACTTGTAAGTAACCTAACTCTCCTCTTCTATATTGGGTTGCCAGGCCCGTTTATAATATTCAATCAAATTTAACAACTGGGTTAGCACTGTGCCATGCACGATTTAACAAAGTAACTACTAATTAGTAAATTTAATTTATATTGGTAAATTTTTATATTGATTAATATTTAAATGTATCGTAATTTAATGATAATTTTCCTTTATTCTATTCTTTTAGTATGTATTATAGATTTTTTGTTAGAATATTTTTTTGTTAGATTCCTTTATGAGAGTATTACATATGGCATGAAGTGATGTCAGCATATGTTATTTTAATATATATTATAGATAGATTATACTCCGTAGATTATGAATACATGCTAAAAATTGTAGTTCTCACGTATGCAGGTCGGATTATTAATGGGCAATGGTGGGGAGATGGTTAGAAATCTACAAACAAGATCTGGTGCATGTATACAGGTACTTAACTAGTGGCGTAGCCACTGTCCCCCCATCTTTTTTTTTTTAAAAAAAAAGAGAAAAATAGAAAAAAAATAATGACACAAAGAAAGGATAAATAAATTTCTATGTAGATAAAAACAACTTTAACAAGTATAGTTTAGTGGTTTATGTGTCAAATACGGCCTTTAGAGTGTAAGGTCACAAGTTTAATTCTCATTAGTTTACTTATTTGATGTTTGTTTGGTTTGAAAAAGTTCAATTCATTTAATGTTTTTCTACCTACTATTATTTTGTTCTAGATGACAACTTTTCATTTTATGTTTAGTTATGTTTCTAACATTATCATTTAGTGAGTGTTGCTTTTATTCTTTTTTCTTTAGCTTTTTCCTTCAATTTTTTTACACATTTCCGTATATAATTTTATTTTGTGACCAATTCCATCTTATTATTAATAAAATTCAAATATGCTAATTAAAACACACCTACAACCTTTTTAAAAAACCAAAAGAAATATTAGTTATTTGTTTTTTTTTAAAAAAATATATAGATATTCTTTAAAGTAATCTTAAGACACTAATATTTCATAGTCTTGGATCTAATAGTAAAATTTGAACAAAAGTATGTGTTCTAATTTGCAATATTAAATAATTTTCTTATATTTAAAATGACACACTTTAAAGGTCAAATTCCTGAACACAACATTAACTAGTATATTTGAGCTATCTTGAGTTTTCTCATAGATTTTGTTTTTATGATATCCTTCATATAACAATTTCTTCTTATTATTGAGAGTATAAGTTTAGGATGCGGTGAACGGCACGTTATACCTAGTTGATAAGTTTGTACTTTATGATAAAACCATGAAATTTAGTTTGAATTTGTCATTGTATCTTCATCGTTAAGATTGTCGTAAATTTGTCTTCCCAAGTTAAAATTCCTGGCTACGCCACTTAACATCATATGGTTGATCAGAACAAATGAGTCTGTCTACTAATTAATCAGATAGTTTGGCTACTAATTAATCATGTAGTTTGTCTAATGACTCAATGCTGAAAGCTTATTGTGTTTGCATTAAGTTATATTTATTTTGCCTACAAAATAAAGTAATAATATTGTTATTGATAGATGCATGGAGATCTACCTAATGAGAAGAAGGTGAAAGTCACCGGTGACTTGAGACAAGTAGATGTGGCCAGACAACTCATAAAGGAGGTCATGGATGAGGTATTAAGTTTATGTACTCTTTTTTGGGAATTAGATAGATATATTTCCATGAGCGGATTTAGTTTAATACTCTATGTCTACCGAGAGATTTATTTTTCTCTCTCACCAATTCCGTTATTATAACGAGTTTAATTAAGTAAATACGTGACTCTAGCCGAGTCTAGCTAATCTTGGATGATCAAGTGAATTTTTAATGCTGAAATTTAGAGGGTGTTTAGTGCTCCGTATAAATTTAGGAATAGAAACATGGTATTAAATCAAAGCCTCAATATCACATCGCAACCATATTGTAAATTTTTTGAGCTTATTGCGACTGATATATTAGGTCGCAACAGTTGAGAACCATCCACATTGCCCGCAAATGTATTTTCTTGATCGCGATCACAACCAAAACCGAGATTTAAACCCATGAATAAAAATGGAATAGATACAAATTAGAAAGGGAAAGGATATATTAAAGGATATCATTATTTATTGTTTGCTATAATAAAAAAAATAGAAATAGAAGCAAATTAGAGATCAAGAAAGGATTTGGTTTCCACAATACAAAGTTAAAAAAATAAAAACCTAAGTTACAATTTTCTCATATCAAATAATAGATAATGAAAGAAATTGCTTATTTGATTTCATTTCAAAACCCTAATACATAACCCTATCGAACACCCCATTAAATGGGAACATGCAAGGGATTGTTTTTGCAGTGGTGTATTCTTGGTCTTTCTTGTCGTTCACTTTAGTTTAGTTAGGGTTTTATATAGCTGCTTAATTTCAATAGGTGGATAACACACTAGGGATGTCAGTTTGGTTGGAACCCGTTGGGTTAACTGAACTGAAAATAACCCGTTACCTGAAATTGACCTGAACTAAAGTGACCTGAACTGTTATTGGCCCATAAATTAATGACCTGAACTGAACTGAACTTGAACTGAAAGTAACCTGAATTGAGGATAACCTGTCTCAAACCCGAAGATTTATTAAATTGAATTGAACTGTACTGAACTGAACCCGTTATATTATTTGACCTGAACTGAAGTGAGCTGAAATCTTATTCAACTTGAAAGTAACTTCATATTACAAATAACATGTCAAAAAACTTTTTGTGTTTTATGATCAATTTTAATTGCAATGGACACTCCAATATAACCCGATGTAAACTGATGTCAACCTGAAACATACTGTTTCTTATCGCTGAACTGTATTAACTGAACCGTTTTGGACTGAATTGATACCAGCTTGACCGTCAATGACCCGAACCTGAATTTAATTGTCAACGAGAAAAATATAACCCGTTATGACCTGTACTGAAATAAATGACCTGAACTAAACCGAACCGTTGGACTAATAACCTGATTCAACCTGAACCGACATGTAACTGAACCCGTTTGGGTCAGCCATAACCTGTATCGTTAACCCGTTTTGACATCCCTAACATACACTACGGTACAAGTGGGTAGACACTTGACAGTGGCACAATTAATTATTCTAATTGATATAGAAACAAAAAAGCAATCTTAATAACAGATTTTTTTTACTCTGGCTTCTCTCTAGGTTTACTAGAGACATATTTTAAGAACTTTTCATGTTCTTAATTTCTATTTGGTGTTCTTCATTTACACCCCAACCACAACTATTATTACCCTAACATCAATAGTGGAAAAAAATACTATTTATAATGGGCAAAAACAGCTTATAGTAATGAGCATTTAGGGTTACATTTGCCCCCGTTACAATATCTGAATTTTTTTGTAACGGGCGTGTGTTATTTACAATAGGGCACTTATTGTAACGGGCCTGTCATATGCCCGTTACAATAGGTGTACTTATTGTAACGGGCATATGTCAGGCTTGTAACAATAAGTACCTTATTGTAACTATTCCTATTCAAGGGGCCGGGTCAGGGTCAGGGCGGGTCAATTATTTGGTGGTCTGGGTCGGGCCGGGCTTCACATGTTTTTTAACGACCCGGGCCGGGTCAGGCCCTATTTTGCTGGAACATTTATGACTAAATGGGCTTGGTTGCTTGAACTAACGAAAGAGAACATTAGGCAAATAGAAACTACGAGTCCAACGGGTATCTTGCGAGCCGCGAGTTCCCGTCGCGACTCGCGAAAAGTTTTTGGAAAGAAACAAGTCACGAACCACGAGTCAGAAGAGACTCGCGACTCGCGAGCTCAGGTCGCGACTCGCGAGCCTGGGTCGCGACTCGCGAGCCTGGGTCGCGACTTGCTTCTGGAAAAATCTAACAGTTTTTCCGACTGTTCGTGTGCTTTGCCTAGGATGCTTATACGTATTTAGCATGTGTTTAATGGCTTCATTGCAGTATTAAACAGGTCTTAAAGGAGATTAAAATCAGAACCTTGAAGGTTGCCTAGTGAATGGCATCTTCAAAGGTGTTAATTGTGCTCAATTAATCACCATAAAATCTGATTTTATGGAGCTTTAAGAGTGTGTTTGTTCAGCTCTTTTGAGCTGATTGCTCTTGCCTTATATGCCTATAAATAGGCATGCTTAATTCATTGTTGAGAGATCCAAAAATTAGAATTACTCTCTCACTACAACTTGCTAGCACTCTACAATTTCTAGCTAACTTTGTGAGGTGTGATTAAACACAAAATAAACACATATTCCTTTGGTTCTTATACTGTAAAGATCACTTGAGTATAAGGTTTTTCGTTCTCCTTTGTATCTCACTAACTCATTCGTGTTAACCCGGTGATCTCTACATATAAAGGGCGAATCGAATTAGTAGGAAAGTGCATTTCCACGCCTTGGAGAAGTCAATTGTTCATTGTCACCTTGCTCATCACCAACATATTTGACCCGGCCCGGCCCGGCCCACACTATCTAAGAGGCAATTAAGGAATTTTTTGGAAAATATGGGAAGAAATTTAAGTGGCCTTTTAAAAGCCAATCTGACCGGCTTAGGCCCATTAAGTTGTTGACCCTATTAAGACCCGTCCCCTTTCTAAAAAGGGCTGGGCCACACAAATTTTTAATGGGTCGGGTCAAGATTTTAAATGGGCCCTCGCCCCATTAAACACGCCTAATGTACTTATTGTAAGTGGCTTAAGTTATGCCAGTTACATATTGTAACTAACTTTGTCAATGCCCGTCATAATAGTGTTATTTTTTAAAATAAAATAAAATAAAATATTATATATAATAATAATAATTATTATGATAATAATAGTAATAATATTATTTATGCTATATACAAGGTCGGTGGTGGTCAGATGGACCACTAGCGAAGTAGCCCCTGCGAAATCCCTGCGATAGTGCGATCAACGGCCTGTGAAGCAGAAGCGAACTCGACTACGTTGGTGGGGGTTGTGTCAACTACGATGGTGCGGTGCTGTAATAACCCGGAATTTTGGGCCAGAAAATTTCGTGGTTATTAATGTTATGTATTCAATTTTAGTCCAAAAAGGCCCACTATATTGGACTGTTTATTTTTAGCCCAACTCTTTTCTCTTCCAAAATTGGGCCAAGGACCCAATTTGTTTCCTTGTTGGTCTTGGCCGGCCATATCTTGTTTTTGGGCCAATATTTATTTGATTTAATTAATTAATGATAATTATAATATTTTAAATAATTAAATTAATTAAATTAAATTAAACCCACCTAAACCCATTCAAATGTTTGTTGTTGACCAACAAACTTTCTTCCCCTTATTTCTCCTAATACACGGCTACCCTAGTGTGGCATTAGGGTTGCTTGTTTTTTTTTTATTTTTTTTTATTTTCTTTATATAGGACCCCTTCTCTTCATTTGGGTCCTATTTGTTATTTGAGCTATAAACCCTAAAAGAAATACAACACTTCTCCTCTTTTTCCCCTCTCAAAGAACCGTGCATAATTCACCATCTTTGGTGAATTTTCATTGGAATTTTTAAGCGAATTAAGGTAACTAAGCTTTTCTATTTAATTTGTGGGTAGCTTTTCACATAGTTAATTAGGATTATATCATGAAAATTGTAGGATTTATGTTTGCTTATTTATTCAAGAATTTCGAACCATATGAAATATTGATCATGTTATTCTCTTGATGTATTCATGTAATATTTATGAATTATTATGAAATTTCTTTTGATTATATTATGTAGTTTATTGAAATCTGAAATTGTTGAATAATTACTTGTATGAATTTATTTACCAATCAAATATTGTTATTTCTTGATGAATTTTTCATGGTATTTTTTTTACTGTTTGATTATTAACCATGATTTATTTCGTGGCAAAATTCGTCCTTTTATTATTTATAATAATTTAATCTTTCAAACCGGTAAAACTGTCCAGAATAGGTTTACGAATTTATTAGTGTACTTAATCAATTCGGAATGCTACAAAATTTTATATGGAAGTCAGTGATAATGTTTTACAGCTCGTGTTAAATTTTCGTAATTTTTAAAGATTGTTTGCTATGGCAGAAAATTCGGAAACCGAATTCAGCCTAATCTGACTGGTTAGTTATAAAATCACTTAAAAATAGTAAAAGATGTTATTTTTAGACGAAATTTATGCACGTAAATACTTGAACCCATATTTAGCTCCCATAAAAATTTCCAGATTTTTAGAGACCTTTAGATGGTCGTTTTTAATTTAATTCTTTAAAAATCAGATTGTATAAAATAGGGCAATTGAATTATTAAAATATGCTATTATTAATTATTGAATTTTCGAGTGGTACAAAATTTAAAGGAGGAAATAAAAATGTTATTTTTGTACTAATCTTGAACATGCTAGGTTAAATATGTGAATCTTTATTTTAAATCTTTATTATTATCATGAAATCTTTAAATCTTGAGATTGTAATTTTTGTTCTTGAATACATATTTATGAATGCCGTGTATTTTGAGCATTTGGGCATGATTATTTTGATGATGCTTGATTGATTTAATTGTATCACATGTAAACTTTAAAAGCTACTTGTTCTCGGAATTAATCCGAGTGAGCCAAAGATTATAAAGGTATATAAAAATGTTATTTTTATGTGTATGATTATATTATTTTATTTTGTCCTTTATTCCATATTTTTCGAGTGGTATAAAATAAAAAGAATAGATTTTTATTGTTAATTCGGTATTTTTAGTAATTAAATTGATTAATTAAGTTAGTTAGGAAATTAATTCAATTTGTTGTAATTTTCGAAAATGCCGTGTGGTAATTTAGGTTTGGTCAAAGTTTGTTAATTTTTTGGTTATTATTATTTGGGAATATTTTAATAAAATAATTATTAGGGATAAGTTGTAAAGTGTAGGATAAAAAGGAATAATATTGTTGTTATGATTGGGCCGAATATTATTATTGTATTACTATAAATATATTTATTTTGGGATAATATCCGAATGGATAAAGTATAAGTTTGTGGATAATGTTTGAGGATAGTTTATGATAAGCTTGAAGATACCTAAGATATTACTAGGGATAAGAAAGGAAACAGGGTAATAGATATACATGTTATGTTTCGGTTTCTGGCTAGGAAAGACTTGGTATTTAAGGTGGCCAACATACGTGCCGCACCTCTCTTTCCTGGGACTCCGAACATTTCATTTCCTATTACTGTCACCTAGTATTTCCCAATATATAATATGATATGAATTAATAAAGATATAAGATACAATATAAAGTTCGCCCTTGCGATGACGCAAAGGTCATCAATTGGGTTAATAAGATAAGGACGCCCTTGCGATAACGCATTGGTTATCAATTGGGTTTAGTCGATGCCACTGCTCAATTGGGTCGGACGCATTGGTTCCCCCGAGCAGTTCTGGGTTCTAGAATATGGAGTCGTCTAGGTAGTTCTCGCATTGGAGGACTATTTAGGAGTTATGGCCATAGCTTAGGCTTAGTTCTCGCATTGGAGGGCTACGGGTGGGACGCATTGGTTCACCCCGACATGTTTTAGGAAAGTTGCGAACGCATTGGTTCGCTACGAGCTGTAGAAGACAGTCCGCAAAGATTTATGTTATGTTGTGATAATAAGTGCATGTGTAAAGATCAGAAGTTATTATGCCTTATTATAAGATCGATGTGAATTTACGATATGATTATGATGATGTAAGATAAGATGTGATTATGTATAATAGGATATGTTATGGAGAATCATGTTAAGTATGAATTTGATATGATCAGTATATTATCAGATGAGTATAATATAAGCTAAGGGTTAAGCTAAGTAAAGATGTATAATATTGAGTATAAGAATTGTATTTTTATAAGTCTTCCGCTGTGTTTATTTTGGTATTTATACGTGTATGTATGCGTATGTTGATACGTGAATGATGTATGTATTTTATACGTATTTCTAACCGTATTTCTGCAGGTGTATTTATACGTATTTTCGTACGTACTTTATACGTATTATTATACGTATTTTTATACGTAGATTTATACGTACTTTTTATATGGATTTTGTACGTTTTGTGTGTAAGACTTGCATTATGTTTCTTTACAGTTTTTATGTACTTTTTTTCTATGATATTATGTGTTTGGCGGTCCCTTGATTAAATGGGACAGCCTAGTTACTCGCCACTGACGGTGGACCCCCCCATAATTCCAGGTGAAGATGCAGCTGAATAGAGCGGGCTTCGCAGGATGGGCCTGAGAGATTAGCTTTACTTCTTGAGTTTTTAGTTATACCCAGAACAATTTGGTTATAATTTAGTTATTTTAATGATCCCAGCATGTTGGGACCGTACTTTCAGTTTTTCATTGTAATACTTATTATTGGATTTTATGGATTTTTAGTAGCCATTTAATAAAAGATATTTTTCCCATCTATTTTATTTAACTTTAAAGTATAATTTGGTTTAAGTGATGATCCGAATGTCGATTCCCTTCGTAAATCGACAAGCTAAAAAGTCGGGTCGTTACAGTTGGTATCAGAGCTAAGGTTAAATCCTAAGTTACTTCTTCACAAGTAGCTTCGTGAGATGTGTGCTTTATGAACCCGAGCGAACCCTAGCCTAATATGGAAACCTTAGGTGAGAGAAACCATGGGTAGTAGCCTGGGTTAAGACGTTTTATCGTTTCGTTTCCGCGAGTTTGCCGTTTTCGTGTGCCGTTTATGTGCTAATTTGTTTTTGATTTCAGGATGTCGACTCCTAGAACTCCGAACTTTCGTCTTCGTCGTCGCAACTTGGAGGATGCGATCCTCACTCTGGCTCAGAACAGTGTCCGGACTCAGAGTAACCATTCGTCCTTCGATCGTTTAGCCCGGCTTCGTCCTCCGACCTATGATGGTGCAGCTGACCCAACCATCCTCGAAAACTGGATTCGAGAGATGCGTAAGATGTTCGACGTTCTAGCATGCCCCGCGTCTGAACGGGTCCCCATAGCTACGTTCTACCTTCAGGGTGAGGCAGACAATTGGTGGAGTACTCTCCGATCAAACCCCGACACAGATCTGAATCTGAGTTGGGAAGACTTCACCAAGAGGCTGCAAGATCGTTTCTACCCCGAGGAGCTTAAGTGGCAGAAACAAGAGGAATTCCTCGCATTCACCCAGGGTAGTCTGTCCGTTCAGGCTTATACGGACAAGTTCACCGAGCTCTCCAGGTTCGCGGCAGCGGTGATTCCTTCTGAAGCCGAGCGGGTTAAGAGGTACATCAAGAAGCTTAACTCCAACATCCGGGTTCATGTGGTGAGCAGTAGGGTGAAGACTTTTCAGGAAGCCTATGAGGTGGCTCTTGAGGTTCAGTCTTCAATTTCTGATGAAGACTTCGGGAAGAAGAGGGTTGCTCCAGCTCCAGCCCCAGCTCCGGTTAAGAAGACCCGGTTCGAGCCTCCTTCGAGGATGCAGCAGAGGTCTCGACCAGCTCCGAGTCAGGGCCCCAGAATGTGTCCAGGTTGCAAGAAGGATGCCCACCCGGGAAAGAGGTGTGATGGGTCTCCGATAGTGTGCTACAGTTGTGGTCAAGAGGGTCACAAGAGTACGGTTTGCCCTAAGAGACAGCCAGCAGCAACAGCAGCCACAGGTAGTCAAGCTCCGGTCAAGAACAGGATCTTCTGCATGACACAGGAAGAGGCAGATGCTCAGCCCGATGTGGTCACGGGTACATTTCTTGTTCATGATTTATCTGCATATGTTCTGTTTGATACTGGTGCCACTGTGTCCTTTGTTGCTAGTACTTTTATTGCTAAAGCTAACCTGATGGGAGAGTCTCCTGTCAAATCTATCATAACTCTTCCTTCGGGAGAGGACTTTTCTTGTCTTCGGGAGTTCAGGGACGTGTCCATTGTTATCTCGGGGGTAAAGTTCGAGGCCAACCTGAAGGAGTTCCCTATGATTGAGTTCGATGTGATCTTAGGGATGGATTGGTTAGCTAAGTATCAGGCGACTTTTCGGTGTCAAGACCAGGCTGTCACTTTGCGAGGACCGAACGCAAAGAGGGTAACTTATGTCGGGAAGCCGATAGGCAAGGGATTGAAGATCGTATCTGCTATGAAGATGCGCAGGCTGCAGCGCAAGGGTGAGACAGTGTTTCTATGTCAAGTCAAGGACTTGACCAAGGAGGAACAACTAGAGGCCATTCCAGTGGTTCGGGAGTATGCGGATGTTTTTCCAGAGGAGTTGCCAGGGATACCACAGGAAAGAGAAGTGGAATTCAACATCGACTTGGTACCCGGGACTGCTCCGATTTCTAAGGCTCCGTATCGTATGGCTCCAGCAGAGTTGAAGGAATTGAAGACCCAGTTGCAGGAGTTGATCGACAAGGGTTTTATCCGGCCTAGTGTATCGCCATGGGGTGCTCCGGTATTGTTTGTGAAGAAGAAGGACGGCAGCATGAGATTATGCATAGACTACCGGGAACTGAACAAGGTGACGATCAAGAACAGGTATCCTCTGCCCAGGATTGAGGATTTGTTTGATCAGTTGAAGGGAGCCAGCGTTTTCTCTAAGATTGATCTCAGGTCCGGTTATCATCAAATTCCAGTGAAACCAGAGGATATACCGAAGACGGCTTTTCGCACGAGATATGGGCATTATGAGTTCGAGGTTATGCCATTTGGTTTGACGAATGCTCCTGCAGTGTTCATGGACCAGATGAATCGGACTTTCCATCATCTTCTAGATGTGTGTGTGGTAGTGTTCATCGACGACATCCTCATTTATTCGAAGAATGAACAAGATCACACTCAGCATCTTCATCTGGTGTTGGGTATTCTGCGGGCTCAGAAGTGGTTCGCGAAGTTGTCTAAGTGCGAGTTCTGGCTCAAGGAAGTTGCTTTCCTAGGGCATGTGATTAATGCGGATGGTGTCAAGGTGGATCCAGCTAAGATTAAGGCAGTGGTGGAATGGCACAGTCCGAAGAATGTGGCCGAGATTCGAAGTTTTCTTGGCCTAGCAGGTATATTAAAGTTTATGTTATAGTTTTGTTATTAACTATGCAGAAATACTTACCTGTGAAATTTGTTGTATCAGGTTACTACCGGAGATTTGTGAAAGATTTCTCTAAAGTAGCAGCGCCTATGACCAAGTTATTGCACAAAGATTGCAAGTTCGTATGGACCGAGCAGTGTGAAGAAGCCTTTCAAGCACTCAAGCAAAGTCTTGTGTCTGCACCAGTTCTTGCTTTGCCAACGGAGGGTGTAGGTTTTGAAATCTACAGCGATGCGTCGAAGAAGGGTCTAGGTTGTGTTCTGATGCAAGAAGGAAGGGTGATTGCATATGCTTCGAGGCAGCTCAAGGTTCATGAGCAGAATTATCCTACTCACGACTTAGAGTTGGCAGCGGTGGTGTTCGCTTTGAAGATTTGGCGACATTATCTCTACGGGGTGTCTTGCAAGTTGTTCACCGATCACAAGAGTCTGAAGTACATCTTCACTCAGAAGGAACTCAACATGAGGCAGCGACGGTGGCTCGAGTTAATCAAGGATTACGACCTCTCGGTTGACTATTGTGAAGGGAAAGCTAATAAGGTAGCCGATGCCCTTAGTCGTAAGGATCGTTATTCATGTAACAGAGTGGCGGTTTTACCTAAGGAAGTCTGTTCCGACCTTCGCAAGTTGGAGATTGAGATGGTTACACCAGGCAGCATTAGAGTGTATTTGAGTGCTGTGAGTGTCGAGCCCAGTTTGTATCAGGAGTTACGGGAGAAGCAGAAAGAAGACCCGCAACTCGAGAAGATTCGTGAAGCTAAACTTCAAGGCAAGGCAGAAGACTTCACGATTGAACCCGATGGTAGTTTGAAGTTCCGTAACAGGTGGTGTGTGCCCCGTGTTTCGAATTTGAGAAATCGGATTATGAAAGAGGCTCACAATACTCCGTATTCGGTACATCCAGGTGGCGGGAAGCTCTATAAGGACCTAAGGGAATGTTTTTGGTGGCCGAGGATGAAGCAAGAGGTCGCAGAGTTTGTAGCACGGTGTCTCACGTGCCAGAAGGTTAAGATCGAGCATCAGCGACCAGGTGGTTTGTTGCAGCCATTGCCGATACCCACGTGGAAGTTTGACTCCATATCCATGGATTTTGTGGTAGGTTTGCCCACGACGTCTACGGGTTTGGATACAGTTTGGGTGATCGTGGATCGTTTGACCAAGGTGGCTCGTTTCATTCCTATGAAGATTACTTGGTCAATGGAGAAGATGGCGGAGGCGTACTCGAGGGAGATCATTCGGTTACATGGTGTGCCGAAGGATATCGTGTCCGACCGAGATCCCCGGTTCTTGTCACGGTTCTGGAAGTCCTTGCAGGAGGCTTTTGGGACTAAGCTTAATTTGAGTACGGCTTTCCATGCAGCTACAGATGGGCAAACAGAGCGGACTATCCAGACATTGGAGGATATGCTACGGGCTTGTGCGTTAGACTTCCAACAGTCTTGGGTTAGATCTCTGAGTTTGGTTGAGTTTTCGTACAACAACAGCTATCACGCCAGTCTTCAGATGGCTCCTTATGAGGCTTTGTATGGGCGTAAGTGTCGTAGTCCTACTTGTTGGAGCGACATTAGTGATGCCTTGGTGATTGGTCCCGATCATATCCGGGATACAGTTGAGCAGGTGAAGCTCATTAGGGCGAGGTTACAGGCAGCTCAGAGTCGGCAGAAGTCTTATGCGGATCGTCGTCGGAAGCCGCTAGAGTTCGAGGTTGGAGACAAGGTTCTGCTTAAGGTGTCTCCTATGAAGGGTGTGGTCCGGTTTGGTCAGAGAGGGAAGCTCAGACCTAAGTATGTTGGACCTTACGAGATTTTAGAGCGAGTTGGTGAGGTCGCTTATCGGTTGGCGATGCCTCCGGATCTATCGAGGGTTCATGACGTATTCCATGTGTCACAGCTACGGAAGTATGTCAATGATCCATCACATGTCATTCCGGTTGAGTCATCAGAGATCGAGCCGAACCTGACATTTGAGGAGAAGCCAGTTCAGATTTTGGATCGTCAGGATCGGATGTTACGTCGCAAGGTGGTGCCTTTGGTTAAGGTTTTGTGGCGTAGCCAGAAGTTCGAGGAAGCTACTTGGGAGACCGAGGCTTCGATGAGGGGGAAGTATCCCGAGTTGTTCGAAGCAGGTACGGGTTTGTTTTTGGTTTTTGTTTTCTTTTTGTTTGTGTTTTTGTTGTGTTGTTTTTGTGTTTTCTGTTTGAGCTCCGTTAAGTAAATTTCGAGGTCGAAATTTATTTAAGGAGGGGTGACTGTAATAACCCGGAATTTTGGGCCAGAAAATTTCGTGGTTATTAATGTTATGTATTCAATTTTAGTCCAAAAAGGCCCACTATATTGGACTGTTTATTTTTAGCCCAACTCTTTTCTCTTCCAAAATTGGGCCAAGGACCCAATTTGTTTCCTTGTTGGTCTTGGCCGGCCATATCTTGTTTTTGGGCCAATATTTATTTGATTTAATTAATTAATGATAATTATAATATTTTAAATAATTAAATTAATTAAATTAAATTAAACCCACCTAAACCCATTCAAATGTTTGTTGTTGACCAACAAACTTTCTTCCCCTTATTTCTCCTAATACACGGCTACCCTAGTGTGGCATTAGGGTTGCTTGTTTTTTTTTTATTTTTTTTTATTTTCTTTATATAGGACCCCTTCTCTTCATTTGGGTCCTATTTGTTATTTGAGCTATAAACCCTAAAAGAAATACAACACTTCTCCTCTTTTTCCCCTCTCAAAGAACCGTGCATAATTCACCATCTTTGGTGAATTTTCATTGGAATTTTTAAGCGAATTAAGGTAACTAAGCTTTTCTATTTAATTTGTGGGTAGCTTTTCACATAGTTAATTAGGATTATATCATGAAAATTGTAGGATTTATGTTTGCTTATTTATTCAAGAATTTCGAACCATATGAAATATTGATCATGTTATTCTCTTGATGTATTCATGTAATATTTATGAATTATTATGAAATTTCTTTTGATTATATTATGTAGTTTATTGAAATCTGAAATTGTTGAATAATTACTTGTATGAATTTATTTACCAATCAAATATTGTTATTTCTTGATGAATTTTTCATGGTATTTTTTTTACTGTTTGATTATTAACCATGATTTATTTCGTGGCAAAATTCGTCCTTTTATTATTTATAATAATTTAATCTTTCAAACCGGTAAAACTGTCCAGAATAGGTTTACGAATTTATTAGTGTACTTAATCAATTCGGAATGCTACAAAATTTTATATGGAAGTCAGTGATAATGTTTTACAGCTCGTGTTAAATTGTAGTAATTTTTAAAGATTGTTTGCTATGGCAGAAAATTCGGAAACCGAATTCAGCCTAATCTGACTGGTTAGTTATAAAATCACTTAAAAATAGTAAAAGATGTTATTTTTAGACGAAATTTATGCACGTAAATACTTGAACCCATATTTAGCTCCCATAAAAATTTCCAGATTTTTAGAGACCTTTAGATGGTCGTTTTTAATTTAATTCTTTAAAAATCAGATTGTATAAAATAGGGCAATTGAATTATTAAAATATGCTATTATTAATTATTGAATTTTCGAGTGGTACAAAATTTAAAGGAGGAAATAAAAATGTTATTTTTGTACTAATCTTGAACATGCTAGGTTAAATATGTGAATCTTTATTTTAAATCTTTATTATTATCATGAAATCTTTAAATCTTGAGATTGTAATTTTTGTTCTTGAATACATATTTATGAATGCCGTGTATTTTGAGCATTTGGGCATGATTATTTTGATGATGCTTGATTGATTTAATTGTATCACATGTAAACTTTAAAAGCTACTTGTTCTCGGAATTAATCCGAGTGAGCCAAAGATTATAAAGGTATATAAAAATGTTATTTTTATGTGTATGATTATATTATTTTATTTTGTCCTTTATTCCATATTTTTCGAGTGGTATAAAATAAAAAGAATAGATTTTTATTGTTAATTCGGTATTTTTAGTAATTAAATTGATTAATTAAGTTAGTTAGGAAATTAATTCAATTTGTTGTAATTTTCGAAAATGCCGTGTGGTAATTTAGGTTTGGTCAAAGTTTGTTAATTTTTTGGTTATTATTATTTGGGAATATTTTAATAAAATAATTATTAGGGATAAGTTGTAAAGTGTAGGATAAAAAGGAATAATATTGTTGTTATGATTGGGCCGAATATTATTATTGTATTACTATAAATATATTTATTTTGGGATAATATCCGAATGGATAAAGTATAAGTTTGTGGATAATGTTTGAGGATAGTTTATGATAAGCTTGAAGATACCTAAGATATTACTAGGGATAAGAAAGGAAACAGGGTAATAGATATACATGTTATGTTTCGGTTTCTGGCTAGGAAAGACTTGGTATTTAAGGTGGCCAACATACGTGCCGCACCTCTCTTTCCTGGGACTCCGAACATTTCATTTCCTATTACTGTCACCTAGTATTTCCCAATATATAATATGATATGAATTAATAAAGATATAAGATACAATATAAAGTTCGCCCTTGCGATGACGCAAAGGTCATCAATTGGGTTAATAAGATAAGGACGCCCTTGCGATAACGCATTGGTTATCAATTGGGTTTAGTCGATGCCACTGCTCAATTGGGTCGGACGCATTGGTTCCCCCGAGCAGTTCTGGGTTCTAGAATATGGAGTCGTCTAGGTAGTTCTCGCATTGGAGGACTATTTAGGAGTTATGGCCATAGCTTAGGCTTAGTTCTCGCATTGGAGGGCTACGGGTGGGACGCATTGGTTCACCCCGACATGTTTTAGGAAAGTTGCGAACGCATTGGTTCGCTACGAGCTGTAGAAGACAGTCCGCAAAGATTTATGTTATGTTGTGATAATAAGTGCATGTGTAAAGATCAGAAGTTATTATGCCTTATTATAAGATCGATGTGAATTTACGATATGATTATGATGATGTAAGATAAGATGTGATTATGTATAATAGGATATGTTATGGAGAATCATGTTAAGTATGAATTTGATATGATCAGTATATTATCAGATGAGTATAATATAAGCTAAGGGTTAAGCTAAGTAAAGATGTATAATATTGAGTATAAGAATTGTATTTTTATAAGTCTTCCGCTGTGTTTATTTTGGTATTTATACGTGTATGTATGCGTATGTTGATACGTGAATGATGTATGTATTTTATACGTATTTCTAACCGTATTTCTGCAGGTGTATTTATACGTATTTTCGTACGTACTTTATACGTATTATTATACGTATTTTTATACGTAGATTTATACGTACTTTTTATATGGATTTTGTACGTTTTGTGTGTAAGACTTGCATTATGTTTCTTTACAGTTTTTATGTACTTTTTTTCTATGATATTATGTGTTTGGCGGTCCCTTGATTAAATGGGACAGCCTAGTTACTCGCCACTGACGGTGGACCCCCCCATAATTCCAGGTGAAGATGCAGCTGAATAGAGCGGGCTTCGCAGGATGGGCCTGAGAGATTAGCTTTACTTCTTGAGTTTTTAGTTATACCCAGAACAATTTGGTTATAATTTAGTTATTTTAATGATCCCAGCATGTTGGGACCGTACTTTCAGTTTTTCATTGTAATACTTATTATTGGATTTTATGGATTTTTAGTAGCCATTTAATAAAAGATATTTTTCCCATCTATTTTATTTAACTTTAAAGTATAATTTGGTTTAAGTGATGATCCGAATGTCGATTCCCTTCGTAAATCGACAAGCTAAAAAGTCGGGTCGTTACAGGTGCTGGAATGCATTCGCGCGTTGGTGGTGCGGTGGGGTTGCGGTGGTGGTGCGTTGGTATCGTAGCAATTGGGACTTTGGATGGAATTGATTTTTGGATTTGTTTTTAGACTTGTTGCGTTAGGTTTCAAGATTATAAGGAACTGATATTTTTTTTTAACTTCACTAATGGTAATGGGCATAAATAAAGCTCGTTACAAAAAATAGATGTGTAGCACCAAAAAAAACAAAAAATAGATGTGTTGGGTGTAGCACCTATTGTAACGGGCCAAATTATGCCCGTTAGAATAAATGACAAGTAGTAACGGGCGTCAGTTACTAATTGTTACTTATTGTAACGGGAAAAATTAGGCCAGTTACAATAAGTGCTTTGTTATGCAGAATTAAAGACATATTGTAACCAATATTTATATTGCCCGTTACAAAAGAGTTAATTGTAACTAACAAATTTATTGCAAGTTACAATAAGGACGTTACAATTAGTGATCTTTGTTTTTACTAGTGCATCATTACTCTTTACTCCTACTCTACTTTATCTATTCCTTCACTCTTCCCCTAACATCAATACTCCTATTAATTTTCATCAGTTCACAGAGCTTAAGATCCGGCCCCTTTATTTTCCTTCAATCCATTTCTTCTTCCTTAAGTTTTTACCCAAAGGTTTTTTCAGCTTTTTCCTTCTTGTTTCTCTCTTTTCCTGTTTTTGTGGTCTTCATCCTTCCTTCCTCTCATTATTTCTACTTCCATCAATGAGTTTTTCCCTTCTCAATTTGGCCCAAAAACTCCATTTGTTGATGAAGATGATGAAGCTTCTCATGGTTCATTTAATTTCAATCTTGTTTATGGCTGAGTAGAGTGCGGTCTGAACCGCACCAAACCGCAAACCAAACCGTAATTGTGCGGTTTGGTTTGGTTTGCGGTTTGAGAAGTGCGGTTTGGTTTTCAATTTTGCCAAACCGTAATTTTGCGGTGTGGTGCGGTTTTCAAAAATTTTGAAACCGCACCAAACCGCAATTTTTTTAATTGTTCTAAAATATTTAATTTCATACTTTTTATTTGGCTTACTACCCTACTAAAATTATGCCGTTTGTTTTTTTAGGCCTTATCTAGTTGTTTAAACCCGTAACGCTCTAAGGCTTCTCTAACTTTTTACGGCTCTAACAAAAAATAAATCTTGTTTTTTTTGTCCTTATCAATTACTAATTATAAAATAAAAAATTAAAAAGTGGGTTAAACCGCAAACCGCACCGCACAAAACCGTATTTTGCGGTGCAGTTTGGTGCGGTTTCATATAAATTGCGGTGCGGTGCGGTTTCAAAAATTGGCAAACCGTATTTTTGCGGTTTGGTGCGGTTTGACGTCCAAACCGCACCAAAGCGCACCGCGCTCAGCGCTAATCTTGTTATTCCCGGGTATTTCTTCGACCGCCGTACTTTCACAACACATCTTATCCAAGAATCGAATTCTTTCAAGACATTTCGCGAGTCAGTTTGTTAACCTGTTGGTCTGTTGAACTGTTCTAGGAACTTTTCTTTAGATCAGTCGTGTTACAACCTATGAAGCACTAAATCGGGTACGGGGACGGATACGGGTACGGGATACAACGAGAAAAGAATATAGGATACGGGTAAGCCATTTTTTTATTAGAATATATTTTTTTTAAAAGGAAATTTCCTAAATATAGTATGAGAATACGAAATATTTCTATCCAAATGACCATATATATTCAATATTAAAAAAATATTTGGTACATTAACCATACCATAATATCTATAGACTATAGGTCCATAACTCCATAAGTCTAAAATAGATTAACATTTTGAAGTTAAAATTAAACATTATGATATGAATTAATCTAACTATTTTGATATTAATTTTTTTAAATGAATGTAGCATTCCAATTCTAATTATTTTTTTGACATGCAAATTAATGCAATTCTGATATGAATTTAGTTAACCAATTCATACGAAATTAAAATTAAAATACAAAATATAAAAATGATTGAATAATACTAATTTAATATACTAACTTAGGGTTCATAAAATTGATAAAAGTAATGGAATAAAACTAATATAATTAATTTATAAAAAAAAATTTAAAAATATATATGACAAGTGGGCATTCTAGCTTAGAAGATAAATGGTAAATTAGAATAAGTAGTAATAATAACTAACAAGTCTAATAACAACTCAACTTCTTTTTTTGGCCCAAAGACAATAGGACACGCCTAAATACAAAGGGCACTTCCCGTACCCACGTACCCGAGCTGTACCCGTACCCAATTTTTTTTTTTAAAAAAAAATCAGACACGCCTTTTTGCCGTGTCAACACCTAGAATCGCGTCTCGTACCCGTACCCGACATGCGATTCTTCAATTTCTGGGCGTACCTGTGCATCCTAGGTTACAACCACTAGATACAATTCTGGTGTTTACAACGTATCAAGATCAAACATCACAAATCTACTATCCTACTCAAACATTATTTACAATAAAAAGACTATAAGTAAAAACCCTAAGGCTACTTTTCAATCTTCATATTCTTCACTACTTGGACACTTGGGTTCCCCATTGTTAGCTCACTTCAGTTTGGATGAAGCGGTTCTACATGTCTCAAGTACTGGAGCACCTGTATGCCAAACATGTACAATACAATATACAGTATATAACATGAAAGGTAATATTGCTCAGAATGAGTAACTTAGGAACAATACACTTCAGCTGTTTCAGAACGACTGTATAAACTTATTTAGCTACAAGTGTTCCTGTTAATTGTTTCAGTTAACTAATTCTATTAGCTGTTTGTATCAGCCTTTTGCATCAGTCGTTTGTCATCACTCTAAAGACTAAGGGACTCAACACCTATCCTGACCAAGTGCCAACCATTGAATCACCATTGAAGATGGTAAAGGCTAGGGTTAGCATCCTACCAAGGGAGCACCCTCAGCCAAATCGCCAAGTCAACTTATAAAGGATCAGACTCACACTCGGCGAAAGGGATCACCACTTCACCCTCCAAGGACATGGTAAAGTCTAGGGTCAACACCCTTTCAACGGAACACGCTAAACCCTAAAACCTAAAGTCTCGGCCCAATACCCGAGTCAAGCTGTAAAGGATCATACTTGGCAACGTAGCAGCACATCTTCGGCTACATAGCTGAGTTAGGAAACAAAGGACATACACTGAGCCATATAGTGATACCAACACCTCAGACTCGGTCACATGGTCAGGATCAGCCACAACAATTCAGTACTCAATAAGACGAACACTCGGATACCCAAGATAAAAGGAACTAAAAAACCACATTCACCCCGAGCCGAGTCAACAAACACACCTCAGGATGAATGGGGGCTACACAATAAGGCCGAACCGAGGAGAATGAAAGCCCTATCTCATGACAAGGCCGAGCCGAGGGAGGTAAAAACCGCATTTAATGCCATTAAATGCAGGAGGGTTAGAATTTTCTATAAAAAGTGAAACATCTTCAAACAAATTAAAAACAAAAAATTACCACAGAAAACTACCTCTACAAAAATTCTTTTATCTCTCTTCTTCCCATCACTCTCCCTCCTTAAAAATCACCATGGGTACCAAAAGTTACTCCCATGGATCCACAAACAACAAGTTGCTTAAAGCAACCAGCCGATCACCTGACAAAAAAACAAACAAAGTCACTCAGGACAGAGTTCGACATGAAAAAGAGGCATCAGGATCGAGTTCGACATGAACGTGGGAAAAGGAGTAGCATCAACATTGCCACTTTTCACCCCACGAACCTCGGTTCCTGAAGCTGGTAAGGGTGTCGTGTCTCACAACACAAAATCTTACCGGGCCCTTACTAGATAAGCCACAACGAACGACGGTGGCTAACAACGGGGGAACCTGTTCACAGATTAGAATCCCCCGTCATGGGCTGGGATCGTTTAGCCTAACCAAATGATTTGGGACTTTCTGCTTTGCTCCGAGTCCCAAGGACATTAGTGGGAATTCACGTATCTTGCCCAAGCCACCCAACCCAAGGGCCTCCAAGATTGGAATTCACTAAGGTAATTCCATTCCAACCATTTGACTACCCCTCGGTCAGCAGGATGAGCTCAGCAATAAGCAGAGGGCACCCATCCAGAAGTGCCACGATCTGCCTACAACAACCAAGCTGATTCATCCCGGTCCTCCTCGTGGCAAGCCGTGAAAAGACCCCCCCCAGAAGAAAGGGGGTAATAAATGTCTCAACGAGGAGGTGTCTGACCGGAGAGGACCCCCTGAGTCGAATATGGGGGCACCGCGAAGCTGGGAAGGGTTCAAATCAACCCCTCCACCTAGGGAGCCGAGCCACTGTAACCACATTTGGTGTTCGACATATATTCCCAAAAAAGGGGCATCACGGTGGAAACAAGTGGCAAGGCCCGTAATTGTAGGATCTAGAACTATTCAAGAGGGGGAGGGGGTGAATTGAGTTGTTAATGGCAGTGTCAGATTTTTACTTAAACTAACTAGACCAATTGGAATTGTTCTAGTTGCGGAAACAGTTAAGCAAATAAAGTAAGTTGAACACACAGATTTAACGAGGTTCAGCCAACTATGGCCTACGTCCTCCTACCCTAGTTATTTTATTAATCAACTCTGAAAAATAGAATAACCTTACACACTCAACTGTTCTATCAACTCAGATAGAGCAACTCACACTCAACCCAAGTGTACCCAGATATTTTTGAACCCACAAGAACAAGTACAAATGAACTCACAAATGTACCCTTCACCAACCCCTTTGTTGGTGACAAAACAAAAGTATTTTTCTCACAAAATTTGCTCTCCAAGCTTGAAAGTGAGTACAATGAAATTCTTATGGTAAAATACTCAAAGACTGATTTTTGCAAGTTGCCTTTAGTGCTCAATTCTTTTTCTCTGTGCGTCTCACACTGACTCTTTATTAGCTATTGGCTTTTATAATCAAGCAGTAGAGCCTTGTCGAGTTAGGAAAGTAATCCTGATTATTTTGAGAATCAAGAAACTTTCCGAAATTGACTTGGTTGAATAATATATTCTGATTTGCTCAAAATATATTATTCCTTGCCACGAATTATAGCATTCAACAACTGTAGGAATCACAAGAAATATGGCAGCAATATTTTTCAAAATATTTCCAATCATTTTCAAAAACTTGCCATAAATCATATTCAGGGTAGAACTGTTCTGGTGAACTGTTCTACCTCGACCACAGTGTTCTAGTTATAAATTTCTTTCAAAACTTTATAACTTTAACACATGCACTATAGTAAGCAACCACATATTCAGTAAGAACATTTCTCATACAAGAGACTATGTACAAGATATTCTATGTAAACTAAGCTCCTTCAAATAGTCTCTTCATGATCTTCAAGAGTGCTTCCCTTTTCTTTATTTTGACTTGAATCAATCAAGCTTCTCTTGAATTCATCATCAACCTGTTTCTAAGTATACATTCATGCAGACCAATATAACAGGTTATACTAAATAGTCTAGCAAGACTGTAAACTGTTCTGGCAAACATAAAAACTGTTCTTGACATATAACTGTTCCCTAAGCTGTTATGGTTTATCATCATTCAAAACCAGGGAAGTATCAACAAATCCCCCCTATTTGATGATGACAAACACTTAAAGTTCCTGAAAGTCAGCACAGTTAATATTAACAGTTTTTGGCTTTGTGCAGCCAAGTGAAATTAAATTTTGCCAGAACACTACAACACATATCTTTACTGTTACTATATTAGTCATTTGACTAATGAGGAGCAACACCTGCATTAAAATCGTTTAGGCACAGTAATGAGTAAGACATGGACAGTGTTATTTCCATGCTTCCCCCTTTTGGCATCACTCAAAAAGTAAGGTAGTTACAGTAAACAACAAGCATATGAATTCAGTTCATGTTAAATTGCAGATAAGAAAAGTTAAGACTAACGAAATGAAACTCACAATCTTGTTCTAACAACCATATACATAGCAAGTTCAACCACACACGCAAGTCTAAAAAATTACCAATTATAGAAAACGTTTTGTAAATGGTAAAAAGCATTAGAGATAAAAGAGAAATATCCAGAGTAAATGTTAGGGAAAGGGGGGCTATTGAATGGTGCAGCAGCAAAGCATTAATCATCTTCCTCTTCCTCATCATCATCCTCCTCTTGTTCTCAAATGCAGAGTGGTCATCATTCTCATCCTCCTCTTCTGCTTCCTCATCCTGCTCCTCTTCATCCTCAGACTTCTCATGGTGACTGGAAGAGGCATCTACTTCTGTGGTCTATTTAGAGCTTGCCCCAGTGTCTGCCTGTACCCTGGAAGATTCAGCACCATCCTTTCAGTCCTGGTGACCTGCTCATGGAGTTTGGGGAGCCCAGCAACCAACTTCATCATCTTGTAAAGACTGTTTTGTTGGGCTTCCATCTTTTGTAGAATGAAGTCTAAGTCAGAAATTTGGGAAACCTTTCTTTTCTTTGGTTATGGAGAGCTAACAAGTTCAGAAGCACTTCTTTTAAACCTCAGCTGGTTGCCGTTGTAGTCAAGACCCTTTTGAGACAGGATCTTCTTTGAGAACACCTAAGCAACAACCTTTTCACCATCTAGAGAGAAATCCAACTTCTTGAGGATATGGCAAATGAATGAGCCATAGGGAAGAGAACTGTTGGAAGTATTCTTGCAGCTGAGCATGTGATCAATCATGAGAGAGGGAAGATTGATTTTGACTTTCCTTAGCATCAAATACATGAGGGCCATATCCATAATCCTCATAGTACCTCTACCCTGTCCCTTTGGCAGTAACACTTTGTTACAAATGGAATGTAGCACTAACAGATGTGGCTCTTTCAGATTATCAATTTTATAGCCCTCCTTGTTAACCTTAGTCAGCAGCTGTTTCTCAATCTCTTTGGGTGTCACCCCAGTAATCACAGGCCAACCCTCATGGCTATAATTATTGAACCCATCTGGCCTTTCAATCATCAAAGTCTTAGATAGAGAACTATTGGACACATTCACAGACTTTCCACACACAGAGGACTCTATAGAACCATCAGGCAACTGTTTTAGATTTGCATAAAATTTCCACATAAGCATTTTCATCAAATTCAAACAGATTCAACCATCATTGGAATTCCAGTAACCCCTTAACCTCAGATAATGCAGCAATATCCCAGTAACCAACCTCATAAGTACAACCAGATAAAACAGTTCTAGAGGCTAGGTTTTCAGAAATACCTTTTGCAGATCCAACCGTTTTAGAGAGACCCCTTTTCTTGGCACTGGTACCCTGTGTAACTTCAATATCCATCTCCATATCTTTGTCTTTGTTTCTGGCACTCCTTCTGACAACCCCATACCTTCTAACAGGCCCTGTTACAACCTTAACAACAATAGTGACATCATCTTCACCCTCGTGATCACCTAGTATTTATTTAGCATTTATGTCCTTCAACATCTCAGCAATTTCCTCGTTTACTTCTTTTTCCCCTCAGCTGGAGATTTCTCTTTTGATTTTTGAAGGTTTCAGATGCAGTGGGGTTTTTTTTTTTGTGGGATTTAGTGAAGATTAGGATTTTGGTGAAGAACCTTTTTGCGATACTGTAGCAGGTTCTGGAGAAGACGTGGGAGATTTTTGTGAAGTTGTGGGTGTTTTGGGTGGAGTGGTGGTTGGAGGGTCTACAGCACTGGTTTTGTCAATGGCAATAAGAGTAGGAGGGTTTTCTTTTGAGGATGACTTTGATGCATCCTTGGCAGTTGATGCAGGTTTCTTAGTATTCACGCTCTTCTTCCTCATGATGAATTCGAATTCTGAAGATCTTTGAATTTCTCAGAGAGAAAATGAGCATGTAGTTGAGAGGAGAGAGAAAGAGAAGTGATGTTAATGCAATTTGCTTTTACACCTGCGAGAAGTTGTAATATATACTTGTACAAATGATACGCTAATATGGGGAATTGATATCTACACCCTATAAATTGATATCAGCACTCCTCATTTTCCACCTAAAAGCAATATATTATGTATAGCCAAGGAGAGAGATGAAAGAAAACAACAGGGAAGTTAGGAAAGTGATAAAAAAATGGAAAGAAATAACTGTCAATAAACAGTTACCAAAAAAATCACAAAAAAAAAATTGAATAAAGGATGGATAATCACAGAGATTTATTCTTGCTTAAGAAAAGCAAAAATAAAAATTTGCATGATAATTTAAAAAGATACGAATTGTTTTTGAAATCAGCCTGTATCTCTTAGCAAATATTGTGTATGTTGTTCTACTTGACTAGAATAGTTGGAAGTCAAACCAGACAACTTAGCAATAATCCATCAAGACATTAACTCACTCACTATATACAAAGCAAGAACCTAAAATATATACAAAAAGTTCACATATAACACCAAGTCTAAGAATCAACTAGGGGAAACACTTGAGGTACCACCTTCTACAGATACTCTTACCAAGCCTAACAGTAATCTTAGTTTGCAAAAAGGCTCTCTTCCTAAGGTCTTAGTAAAGATAT
Organism: Salicornia ramosissima; assembly: GCA_951394345.1. Classification (NCBI taxonomy): domain Eukaryota; kingdom Viridiplantae; phylum Streptophyta; class Magnoliopsida; order Caryophyllales; family Amaranthaceae; genus Salicornia; species Salicornia ramosissima. The sequence goes on along the minus strand of OX596234.1, from coordinate 16,745,755 downwards.
CTTCCACCTAATCCTCAGTTGTGCAAAAGTCAATAGACAGAAAGCCTTTTTCAACATTGTCCCTTAAAAAGTGATGTTTGACTTCAATGTGTTTAGTTCTTGAATGCTGCACAGGATTCTTAGAGATGTTAATGGAACTTGTGTTGTCACAGAGGATAGGAACACTATAAAATATGATACCAAAATCCTTAAGCTGATTTCTTATCCACAACAGTTGCGTACAGCATGCAGCAACAACTATGTATTCTGCTTCTGATGTGGAAAGAGCAACTGAGTTTTGCTTCTTTGACCCCCATGAGAGCCTAGGAAATGTGTCATACCTGATGTGTTTTTCCTATCAACAAGGAATCCTTCATAATCAGCATTTGTGTACCCAACCAGTTCAAGTGTACTGTCTTTGGGGTACCACAAACACAGATCTGCTGTTCCAATGAGATATCTTAAAATTCTCTTAACAGCTTTCATGTGTGATTCTTTTGGATTACACTAAAATCTAGCACAAAGTCCTACAGCAAAGACTATATCAAGCCTACTAACTATTAAGTACAGTTGGGAACCAATCATACCTCTGTATACAGAAGCCTCCATACTTTTACCCTTTTCATCTGAGTCTAGCTTTGAAGAGGTGGGTATAGGTGTATCATAGGCTTTTGCACTTACCATATCAAACCTTTTCAGAAGTTCTTTGAGATACTTCTGTTGGTGAATCATAATACCTCTATCTGTTTGCTTGATCTGCAGTCCAAGGAAGAATCCAAGTTCCCCCATCATGCTCATCTCAAATTCACTCTGCATAAGATCAGCAAATTCCTTGCACAAAGAAGGATTAGTAGCAAATAACAAAATATCATCAACATAGATTTGTACTACTAGCAAATCATTCCCCCTAGTTTTGATAAACAAGGTCTTATCAACTATTCCCCTTTTATAGTTGTTTTGAATTAGGAAGTTTGAAAGCCTTTCATACCAAGCTCTTGGAGCTTGTTTCAGACCATACAATGCCTTATCAAGTTTAAACACAGAATTAGGGAACTCATTATTTATAAAACCAGGTGGTTGCTCAACAAATACTTCCTCTTTCAAATAGCCATTTAAAAATGCAATTTTAACATCCCTTTGAAAGAGTTTCAAATTAAAGCGAGCTGCAACAGCAATTAACAATCTAATCGCTTCCAATCTAGCTACTGGTGCAAAGGTCTCATCATAGTAAATTCCTTCTTGTTGATTGTACCCTTGAACCATCAGTCTTGCTTTATTTCTGACTATGGTACCTTAGTCATCCAATTTGTTTCTAAATACCCACTTTGTACCACTGACTGTCCTGTTCTTGGGTCTTGGCTCTAAGTGCCAGACATTGTTTCTTTCTAACTGATTTAGCTCATCCTGCATAGCCAATACCCAATCAGGATCATTCAAAACCATTTTTATCTTTTACTATGGAATATATATATATATATATATAAATATACATGGATCATACCCTTCCTTCCAATCCAAGTTCCTTTGTTAATAGGAGCTGGCCTTGTCTTTTTTCCGACAGCAACAAAGAATCTTCGGCGTATATGGTCTTTTTCTAGTATTTTGCTGTTAAGTATAGTTATGATTTTTTCGATGAAGCTCTCTATTCAGCAAATAAATAGTCTGTTGGTTCAATAGTAGAAAGAAAAATAGAAAATGCAAAAAAATTCTCATACACTGATTTTCTGGTTTAAACACCTTTTGAGATGTCACTTAAGATCTTATCTGTGGAATGATCTAATAAGATTTATATTTGAATGTATTTCTTCCAACTATTTCTGGTGGAGGAGCAGTTGATTCAGGAATATTTACTACCGGTTCAACTGTTCCCCCTGATTCAGTTACCTCTTCTGAAACTATATTACCTTCCTTACCTTTCTGATCTTGAGCATGCTCTTCCTCATTTTCAGAAGGTTCTGGATGAGTGGGAGATTGATCAAGATCTTCTCCTTCAGGATATGTAGATTCTTCTAGTTTAGGGAAATGTAAAAGCCCAATTTCTTCATCTTCATGTACTCGTGAAGTCTCAGAAAACATGTTAGTTTCATCAAAGATAACATGAATACTCTCCTCAACTTTCAAGGTCCTTTTGTTATAGACTCTGTAGGCCTTCCTTTGTGGAGAATACCTAAGAAAGATATCTTCATCACTCTTAGGATGAAATTTATCCAACTGTTCCTTTCCATTTATGTGGACAGTATTTGCAACCAAAAACCCTGAAGTGTGAATTGTTGGGTTTTATGCCTCTTAAGAGTTCATAAGGTGTCTTTCTGAGTTTTGTTCTAAGAAGTGCTCTATTGAGAATGTAGTTTGCAGTACTAACAACTTCTTCCCTGAAACTCTTAGGGAGAGCTTTTTCAAGCAGCATTGTTCTATCCATCTCCTCAAGAGTCCTATTTTTCCTTTCCACAACACCATTTTGCTGTGGTGTTCTTGGAGCAGAAAAATTGTGAATTATGCCATTTGTTCTACAAAACTCAATGAATTTTGAATTTTTAAATTCAGTACCATGGTCTGATCTCAGGGAGACCAGTTGATGACTTATCTTGTTTTGAACCAGTTTAATCAATACCTGAAATTCCTCAAATGTTTCATCTTTGGATGATAAAAATAATGTCCAGGTGTATCTAGAAAAGTCATCAACAACCACACAAATATATTTGTTACCATTCCTACTTTGAACTTTTATTGGACCACAAAGATCAATGTGAATAATAGTTCAAATGGTTTGGTGGTACTGATTTGGCCTTTTGGTTTGAATGAAGTTTTGACATGCTTTCCTTTTACACATCCTTCACAAACTTTATGAACCTCATACTTGATATCAGGGAGTCCTTCAACTGAGCTCAAGGTTTTAAATTTGTTTAGGAGTGTTAGTCTCGCATGTCCTAACCTCTTGTGCCATAACCACTGATCTTTCTCAGAGATAGCTTTCAAACATATGGACTTGTCTTTAGGAATTTATTCCAAACAGGTGATGTAAACATCATCCTATCTGGTTCCATGGTAGACCAATTCATCTATTTGTGCATCTAGTATAAGATATTTGTTACTTTGAAAGACCGCTTTATTACCTTTGTCACACAACTGAGATATGCTGAGCAAGTTGTGCTTAAGACTAGTGACAAAGTATATATCATCAACTGCTTGTGAAAGAGTCTTACCAACCTTACCTATACCAACAATTGTTTCCTTGCTGTTGTCTCCAAAAGTGACTCTTCCACCGGTTGTGAATGAAAGAAACTGAGATTTGTCTCCTGACATATGTCTAGGACATCCACTATCCAAGTACCAAAAGCTATTTTCTTTCACTCTAGCCTGAAAGGCGAATTAGATGCTAGATTTAGGAACCTAATTTTGTCTGCAAATACAGTCGTGCAATGTTATGCAGCATGATCGTGTTGGTTTGCTCCACTTTCTGCGTCAAAATCTGCTTGTGACATGATCGTGTTGTATATGCCTACATGTTCGTGTTGCTTAGCCTATGCTAATACCACGCTTTCGTTCAAATGACCTTATCAGAGGCTTCTATGCTGAAACAAGCTAGATTAAGCCTTCATTCACAAGCCTAAGTAATTACCAACAAGCAAGCTTGAGCGATTCTTGACTCGAAGACCTCTCCATGGAGAATGTCACCACCCTAGGTTCATGATCCATAGAAGTAGAAGCTCCCGCATCACATGTATCTTAAACTAAGCATGTGATCTAACTAAGAACGACTTATCTATCTCTCTTTATTCAGGTCTGTTTTGTTGACTTTTGATTATGTACGTGGTTGTTGATTTAATTTACTTGTTATATATTTCACCTATATGTAACTCATTTTTGGAAGTTTTAGTTAGAGGCAAAGTGTAAACATAGATAATGTTGTATGTGAGAGTGAGTAGTAAATGTTATGTGGCGTATAATACATGGTAATATTTTTTGTAGGTTAGTAGTGTGAAAGAATGTACAAGTGAGTCTTATGATTTTATAAATCACTCACTTGATATTGATAGAGGGTGCGAGTTTACAGATGTTAAAGTTGCTATAATTGATAGCTGCCGAGAAATGAAGACTTATTGTAATAGAGCCGAATTAACATTTCTTAGTGATCCAAGGTACCATTTATTTATTTTTCTTATACCATATTTTGCTTAATTATAGGTACTTTAAGATCAATTAATTCAATTGATTGAAATTTAATTTAATTTTTGTATAGTGGGCTAGATGAGTACAAAGTAGTACCCAGGATGTGTGAAGATTGTGCATGTAAAGTTAAATGTGAGAGTAGGGACCATCATTTCTCAGTAGGTATTAGCGCACATGGGTTCTTTTGTGCGGCTATCTTGGCTTCTCGAAGAATTAGTGAAGCGCATCTTGAAGAAATTTTTTTGGGCCCGATCAGAGGAGTTTCACCCCCACCTCGTATTGCATTGATTGGAATTGGATGTCCATTATGTTCTGGGATGATTGATGAAGATATGATGTTAGGAATTAGAGAAGCAGTTAATATCCGAGCTGATATCATTTCAATGTCTGTGGCTCCCATTCTTCCAGCAATGTTCAACGCCAAAACTGATGATGCTTACATCTTCGCATTATTGAAAGCTTTCAAATACGATATACTGCCAGTAGTAGGAGCTGGTAATATGGGTGAGCATCGGCTAGGATCTATTGCTAAGTTTCCACCGTGGTGTTTAACAGTGGCATCATGCACTTCCAAAAGAATTTTCAAAACTACTGTTGAATTTGGAAGTGAAGCAGATTATATTTTCGATTCTATTGAGGTATACATATATATATTTTTCTTTTTTTAACAATTTTTTAGTATCATACGTTTTTAACATTGCTGTAAATAACTTATTATATCTTGGTAGGGATCGTCAATCAATTTGATTTCATCAAAAAATTGGTTTAGATTAAGGTATTTTTAATTGATTTCTTTCACTGTAAATCAACTTTCCATTTTATTTCAATGTAAATTAAAATTCTTATATTTTAATTTTGTTTTGTGTTTTTTTTTAATATTATAACTCCCTTATAGAAAAATAGGGGAGATTTGTAACAGATCATCGGTGATGTACATAGGATATGATGGTGCTATAATAGAAAGTGTATCAAATTTCAACCATGATCCCAGTGTTACACCAATTGTCAATTTCACAAAAAAACAAAGCACCAGAATTTCCGAATATTTGGATATAACTAATCAGGAGGGAATGTATGTATCATTTGTAGCAAATTTACCTATATTTGTTTATAATATTAATATATTGTACCTTATTTATGAATGATCTTTTTTATTTCTCAGGGATTTGGCAGTCTATATTCATTCTTCGACAAAGGTTGAAGTAGTTGATTCACCTTTAGTATCCGAATTTTCCAGTAGAGGACCATGCAGTTACTATAACGATTTTATGAAGGTAACCATCTCAATTTTGTTATTTTTTTTAAAAAAAATCCATTAATGTTGTGGCCTTGTGTGTACTTTGCTATTAATTATGTATAATATTGTCCAACGGTGGCTTGCAGCCTGACATTATTGCTCCTGGGGAGCAAATAGCAGCAGCATGGCCTCCTGATGTGGCGTTAGGAAGTTCTTGCCCTCCTTATTATGCTGAATACAACGTCAAAAGCGGTACTTCATTTGCAGTTCCTCAAATTGCTGCTGCTGCTGCTATTCTGCGTGCTGAATTGAAATTTTCGGCTTCTGCCATTATTTCAGCTCTTATAACTACAGGTAAGTATATTTTTAAACATGCATGATATCAATGCAACAATGCTTGTCCTTTATTTTTAGCTGAAAGTGATGTGTTGGCATTGATTATTTGGATTCTGTTTCATGAACTTGTCTATAATAGGAACGAAGTAGTTCATCTAATATTCAATCTTCTGAATTTTGCTATTGTTCTGTTCTGTTCTGTTTCAAGATATTGTTGTAACTTGTAATAGGTGACTGGTTACTCTGAAATTAACAGTCAAGGGGTAGGCAATAGATGACATCTCTATAACACCTAGTGGCTATGCTAATACGTTGGGATGTATGAGTTTGTCTTAAAGTTTGATCACTATCTAGTACTACGTGCACTCCTACTGTACTTTAAAAAAAGTGGAATGCTTCATGGTAAAAATTGATTTTTTTTTTTTTTTTTGGTTAGGCCTTTCATATAATTGTTTAATTAGCTTTTTAACAAGAGCTTATCATTTCGTACACTTGAATTAGTAATAGTGTCTTTAATTGATAACATAAAAGTTTTTTATTAATTTGGATTATAGATTAGCTGGAACGGAAAGTACTTCTCCAATGTACTATAAGATGTAGTAATCAAGTAATCAATAACATAAAGAAGCAAAATCATATGACTTTTAATAAAGTATATAAAATTTAAATAAAGCGACGGTTTGTTGTGGTTGATGTCAAAAACAATTCTATTGTTAGTAAAACTATAATCTAGATTTATAACCATATATGACAAGCATCTTTTTAGTTCATGTAATTACTTTTTTCTTTTCGGTAAATTAAAAAAAATTATTACCAAAAGGAATAAAGAAGTTGAAAAGACCATAACAACCAAACCAAGTTGCAAGAGCATCAACAAGGGGAAAAAGCCACCTTCTAGGAAGGGTTCAATCCCCCATTGACTATCATATGCAGCAACAAGGGGCATAAAGCAACACTCCACATCACTACACAAATTACAATAATAGCAAATGCCTCATAGCATTAGTTCACCTACAAGCTAAACAATATAAAACATCTCTAAGGACACTTCCAGAAGGCTTGCAGCTGCCATTAAAAAGTTTGTTATTGTGTTGGATCCATACAACATACACAACCTCAGGCAAACCCATAAGGAGCAGCTTATCTCTATCATTCTTTCCTCTGCTGCAAACCTGAGCCAACCTAACAGCATCACCAAGGGTAGCAGGTTGCTGAGTAGTTTGCATTAGCTGCAACAGCCTGCTCCAAACAACCATAATGTACCTGCACTCAAAAAACAAGTGATGAAGAGTCTCAACATAATCCACAACTTGGATCAACATGAACATTCCAGCTTTGAAGTATGTCCTTGGTTTCAAGCCCATTTTGGATAACAAGCCATAGGATGAACACACTCTTAGGGGAAACTTGATTGTTACAAATAACCCTCCTCTAAGGAGGCTTTTGAGCAGATGGCCTTAGAGCACCATATAATTTCTTGATCTTCACTTTGTCATTTTGCACTATATTGTCCCAACCCCCAACATTGTCCACTAGCTCTCTGCACTTTAAGATTCTCTTGAGAACCTAGGAGCACCTAGAAGAGGTAGGAGCAGTCCATAGTTCCTTCCTTGCAAAATAGGAGTGAACCCATTTAACCCATAAATTGTTAGGTTTGTAGGACATATCGCATAGAACCTTAGCGATTGCAGTCGTATTCCAATCAACTAAGGTAAGAACATTCCAGCCCCTATAGCCTGGGGAAGACACACTTGATCCCAAGCCACACTAGCCTTCCTTCCCCCTGAATGACCACTCCACAGAGATTGTCTAAATTTGGCTTCAATTTCTTTGATAATTTTTTTAAGGAGAATAAAATTTGAGCCCAAAAATTTTGAATCCCAAACAACACACCCGTAATCAACTGTAACCTACCAGCATAGGAAAGATGTCTAGAGGCCCAACCATTAATCCTGCCGGTGACTTTCTCCTCTAGAGGCCTGCATTGCCTAATAATCAACTTCTCAGAAGAGAGAGGCACACCTAAGTATCTAAAACAAATAGACCCCATAGACACACTAAGCACCTGCTACAACTCCCCCTAATCTTCATCGGACAGGCCACCAAAGTATACCTCAGTTTTGTCCAAATTAGCTGAAAGTCTAGAAGTAACATATAACTTCATGAAGTATTGATAAATCAAGCTAAGAGACCCATGGTCACTCCTTGCTAGGAGCAATAGGTCATCTGCAAACATGAGATGGGTAATAGCTAGCTTTTCACATTTGGGATGATAATTAAAATCAGGAATCTTCTTCAATTCCCCCAAGCATCTAGACAAATATTCCATACCCAAAGCAAAGAGAAAAGGATACATAGGTCCCCTTGCCTCCGACCCTTTTTTGCACTGAAAGGCTTTGAAGGGCATCCATTAACCATAACAGAAAAGGATAGAGTCCTTACACAAGCCATAATCCACTAAGTGGATTACCTAGGAAATCCTAATTCCTTCGTGACCTCCTCTGAAAAAGACCATTCCGAAGAGTCATAAGCCTTCTTAAGATATTCCTGGAGCATACACCTAGGAGAAACGTACTTATGCTAATACCCTTTCATTAATTCAGTAGCCAACATGATGTTATCACCAATATGCTTTCCAAAGATTAACCCTGTTTGAGCCTCATGAACAACCTCTCTTACAACCCTAGCATTTTGGATACAACCTTGGATACAACTTACCTCTCCCTTTCATGCAAAAGAGCATCTGCATGACTATCCATCATAGCATTTTGGATTTCTTTCAACTCCTGTCTAGCCATCATCGCCTTATCATCCACATTAGAAAATTCCTTGACATTCAATTCTTTTAGCTTTAGCTTCAAGGCCTTAAGCCTCAACCAAACCTAGCCCACATCATGACCAGGAACCACAGACTACTAGTTTTGCTCTGCCACTCTCAAGAAATCCTTACTAGTATGAGAGAATTTATGAACCTGAAGGGCTTACCCCTCCTAGGAAAAGACTCTAAACAGCTCACCAACACAAGACAATGATCAGACATAGAATGAGGTAAGTAATTTGTCTTCCACTTGAGGATAATCCTCAAGCCAGGCCAGATTAGCAAGAACCCAGTCTATCCTGCTCTCAATCCTCCCCTTACCCAACTGCTTGTTATTCTAGGAATACTAGTTGCCCCTAGATGTAACAATAGTGAGGTCCATAGAACATAACAGATCCCTGAAATCAACAAATTCTGCATCTTCTACAGGCCTCCCATTATACTTGTCCTCCTCAGAGAGGACAAAATTAAAGTCACATAAGCAGATCCAAGGTTGATTAACAACTCTAAGTCTACCAATACCAGCCCAAAAAGCATGTCTACCCTCAGGAGAATTAGCCCCATAAACAGAAGTACAATACATCTCAGTCTTCCAATCAACTGTTCTAACCAAGCAATGAATATACTGATCATGAACTTCAAGCACATCAACCATAGCTCTATCCACATGAAAGCTAACCTATATCCTCCCATTACAAGAGGCATGAGAATTAGTAAACCCAACACATTTATTCCCCAACTTCCTTTGAATTTTATTTTCATTAGCAACCTTAACTCTAGTTTCATAGACACCAACAACATCAACCATATGTAGGCTAAGCAACCTTTTAAGGTCACTCACCTTAGAGAGGTCATTAAGGCCCCTAACATTCTAGATCCATATAATCATGGAGGGAATTGAATTAAGCCTCCACCATCCCCCACATCTTGCTCGTCTGTCTCATCCTCCAATAGAATTCTATAGGAGTTGGAGCTAATCACATTATCAGCAGGCCTTTTAACAAGGTCTCTAGTCTTCTTGGACACCAGATTCCACCTACCACCATCCTCAGAACAAGCCTGTGTAGCAATAGGAGCTGGAGTAACCATTGTGCCAAGAGCCTTAGCATTATCCACTTCCACTTTAGGGATCACACCCACCACCTGTTGTAACTCAATCTCACCAGCTGCCTCAGCAGGCTTACCAGCAGACTCATCAGCAAGCTCCCTAACAGGTTCAACAGTTGCGTTAGGGACCCACTGCTTCTTAGCCTGAGTTTTTCTAGATGACCACTAGTCTTCTTATCACAATCATGCCCAACTTTCTGGTATTTGTGACAAAAAGTAGGCTTATTTTTATAAACCACCTTCTGAGAGGCCACTACACTATCCTCTCCCTGGATATCCACTGATGAAACCAATGGATTAGTAACATCCACATCAACCAACAATCTAGCAAATGAGACCCTCTCTTGACGAGTAGTACATTCATCAGCACATATGGTGTTGGAACATTTATGACTAAATGGGCTTGAATAATGAACTAAGGGTATAAGGCAAATAGGAACAACGAGTCTATAGGTACCTCGCGAATCGCGAGGCTACCTCATGACTCGCGAAGAGTTTCTGGAAGTAGCCAAAGTCACGAGCCACGACAGAACCAAGTCGCGACTCACGAGCCCAGGGTCGCGACTCGCGAGTTGCTATTGGAAAATTTCTTGGTTTTTCACGACGTTTTGGATACTTTGCCTTGGATACTTTAAACGTGTTTATGCATGTTTAATGGCTTTATTACGGATCTAATTCAATACTAAAGAGGATTAAAATCAGAAGTTGGAGGATTTGCATTGTTGCATGGAATCCTCATGAGAGTTCATTACACATTAAACCTCATAATTTATGTTTTTATGAAGATTGAATGGGGAGTTGAATCATCTTTGAAGCTGATTGCTCTTCATTCTTGGCCTATTAATAGATGGTTTAGTTCATTGTTGAGAGAGGACAAGAAATTCTGAAATTCTTATACTCACTACAACTTGTTAGCACTTGGTAATGTCTAGCTAATTTTACCATGTGTGTTTAAACACAAATAAACACATGTCCTTTTATTTGTTTCTATACTCTTGAGATCACATGGAGTGTAGGGTTCTTTTCTCCATTGTATCTCACTAATGGTTCGTGGTAACCCGGTGATCTAAGGGTCGAATTCGATTAGAAAGAAAGTGCAATTTCCACGCCTTGTAGGGGTTTACATCAACACCATACATGACCAACATATAGGAGTCCCAATAACACTAGCCACCTTACTCAAGTAATACTCAGACCAACAATTCAAAGGAAACCTAAGAAGCTTAACCCAGAGAGGAATAAACATAAGCACCTCATTATGCAAATTAAAACTAGGGGTCCAAGCGTTAACAATGGCAGGCCTACCATAAAACATATGAGGGCCAGTATAAAAAAACTCCCTAAAATCATCCTTTGATTGAAACTTAACAATGAAATACCAAACATCATGCAAATACAACACATGCTTACCCACATTACTCCAAAACTGAGCAAAATATCTAGCTAAAGCAGCCAAAGTAGTCTTACAACATACCACATAGAAGATGACAACATTATCCCATTGCTTATCACCACGAGTTAGCTCAGCTGGCTTGAACTTGACTACCTTGGACCCTTCCTTCACAATAGGACTCACGAACTTAGAGACATCCCTTTACCAGCTAGAGACCCCTTGAAACGAGACGCCCAAGAAGGCCCCTCCTCTGGTGGTATTGTTCCATTAAATCTCATCTCAGCTTGATTACCATCCTGTACAATCTTCTCACCCATAGCTTCCATACCCTCCCCTAAAGTGGAATCCAGAGCCTGGTGAATCCTCTTCTTGCACTGCACCCAGCCCAGAATGAGCACCAGCAGAATCCTTAGAACCATTGCCCAGCTGTCTTTGAGCCTGCCCAACATTTTTAGGAATAGGCGTAGAGTGAAATTTCTTCTTCCCCATAGCTTAGACGAACATCCGAAATCAACCAAATGAAAATCGCACCATAGGAGCACACTTTTTCTCTCTACCCTTCCACCCCCTAGAATTGCAATTGTATCACTCTTTCTTTGTCATCTCATCATTCTTTACCATCTCACAAGTGATAGCAACATGATCTTCCAAATTCATGTGTGAATTTAAATTCTCACAAGACTTTGCAAACTTTCTTAGAATATAAACTCAAAAAATCATATACTATCATAATATGTGCAACAAACTAATTTTTTAATACTTACGAATAATACTCCGTTGATTGCATTGATATTAATTGAATAAAAAAACAATTTTGATTCTTATGCACAAAAACTTATTATTACAAATAATTATAAACTTGTTAATTTTAATGTTTTTGGTTAAAATTATAATTTTCAAGCTTTTGGAAGCGTAAAAGATTAAGTGAAAATGCATGTGAATGTAATGTTCTTTGTATTCTAATTTAGAGATTAATGTATTTTTATCATATAGCAAAAAAAATGCACGGAAAGGAGATGATTGCATACGAATATGCTTATGGCGCTGGAATGGTTGATGTAAAACGGGCAATGAGACCTGGATTAGTTTATGAGGAGAATTTTCATCGTTACAAAGATTATAATGCCGGGTATCTAGCTCATTCTGAATTAAATCTTCCATATTTCTCAGCTTCAATTCCAGTTGGTAAGAAGCCATGGCACTGTAGATTTAAAAGAAAAGTTAAGAATGTGGAGCTGGAAAAGTGCACGTACAACATAATTGTCGAGATACGCGCAACAACATTTGACATGAAAATATCAGAAATTCAGATATGTGCAACACCAGCATGTTTGGTATTTGAAGAATACGGTAGTGAGAAAGAGTTCACTGTTAGTATAGCTATGCCTCATTCAAGAGTGGCGAAAGAATCTTTTGGCTTAATATCTGGTTCTTTGAAGTTGATCCATGAAGACAATGAAGAACTACTTGTTGATTCGCCAATAATATTCTCTTCTAAGTCTATTCCACCGTATCACATAGTTGATCAATTGTACAAGACTTAATTTTAAATAATGTAATTGATTTGTTGATTTGTTATTTTGGTTGACTACGAAAAATCTAATTAACTATATTTCTATGTTTACATGTTAAATTTGTGTTATTTCTTATCATTTTTTTATCACATAGTCGATCAAATGGGTTTTGACGGTAGTTGGGTTAATTTGGTCATGACATGTATGGTGAATTGGGATTTTCTACTGGTTACCATTATAAAATTAGTTTTTTACATGTTACTATTACTCACATTTTCATTCTATATAGTTGTAGGAGTCGATTTTCGGCCCTACAGTTTGGCAACTCTATTGGGGAGGTTCCCTCCTTAGTGACGAGGACAAACTTGAAAAGTCTCGTGGTCTTATTATTATTATTCTCAAATTGTCTTAAGGCATATTGCATGCATCCCTACGAATAGGTACCGCGCCATAGGACCTTGTCTCGCATGAGTATTTTTTATGCTCGAGATCGACCCTATGTGCGTGGCTTTGATTATGGTTACTTATGGTGCCCAACCTCAATAATTATAACCGGTTCATCCCAGCCATGGCGCATGATCCTCATGCCCGATGAGATCATAGTGAGGGACCTCTCAACCGTGTGTCATTCAATGTGAAGAGTGAAGAGATTGGTTCAGGTTTCCTTTTAGCCTTGGTACCCTCGTGACCACCCAAGAATGACCTTTTAGAAGATCATTTATATTGTATCATGTTAGCGTCACTTTGTGTGCATTTTGTGGGATCTAGCCATTTAAATTTTTAACTTTAATTTACTATTCACTCACACTTGATATAGTGATGGTCATCTACTAGTTCACAATGTTTGGGCCTTAGTGTCTTTGGACTTAATCCATATAGGCTTGGCCTTTGACCGAACTTAGGTTCGCTCCTCACATAGGCATTTCCCTTCACATACATTGCATATTTCGTGTCTTTTGATGCCCTTTCAAAAAAATAAATATATTTTTTTGATAAGTAAAGGAAAGCCAGCTATCCCTCCGACGAGGAAAAGCCAAGAATGTCCTTACGGACTAGAACATCACGAGAGTGGTCTACAGGGTAATACCAATAGGCTATAGTGGGGTATTGGTGGCCTTTATTGGCCATATGGTTTGCTGTGGAGTTTGCTTCTCTTAAGATATGCTTAATTGAGACATTAGCAAAATTTGAAAGATCCTTGTAAATGTCTTCTATAATATTATAGATTTCCCAAGGGATATGCGAAATACTCCTTACTGAATTAATGACTGTGAGATTATCACCTTTAATTTCAATATTATTAATTCTTAAGGAAATAGCGTTTTTTATGTCTTCTCTCAGAGTCAGAGCTTCCGCAAAAAAAAATGGAATTAGACTTATGTATTTCCTTTCCACATGAATTGAGGATGTGACCATTGTGGTTTCTAATGATAAATCCTATAGCAGTGCTATCATAAGAATATTTCGAGACATCAAAGTTGAGCTTGAAAAAATTGGGAGGACGAGGTCCAATGGGAATGCAATCGTGAGGGATTCTTACCCAGACAATATTTATTGGGAGTAGGCTGGGAATTATCTATGACTTTATGCCACTTGTTAAGATGATTTTGGATTAGTTTGTTTAGTTGGAAAATGGGCATAGTAAAGTTTCGGAACGTTAGGGAATTTCGAGCAGTCAAACGCAAATTATTAGCTGGACCCGGGACCAGCCAGAGATCTGGCTGGTCCCGGGTCCAAAACAACGTTGTTTTTTATTTTAAAAAAAAATTCGTTTCACTTTCCTTTCCCTTCTTCCTGCTGATTCATTTTTCTTTCTTCTACCAGCTTGCACCTCCATTTTTGTTCTTACTCATCAAATCTTGAGCATTTTATGTTTGCACCTTCATTTTTTTCCCATGTTATTTCCCCCTATTAATTTGGTGATTATGATGACTTTTTTTTATATTTTTTTTGCATTGATTAATATTTTTAATTTTGTGTTTATGTTGTGAACATTTTTCATTGGAGTCGTGAACATTGCATTATGGTGAATATTTTTCACTAATGATGTGAACGTTTCTGTATATTTGATTTTTTATTTTGTTGTAAACAATATTTTCTGTTTATTTTTTTTGGTTTATAAGTAACGTTCAAAGGACTATAGGTAATGTTTATATGATTATAAGTAATGTTCACAGCAATGTTCACATGATTATAATTAATGTTCACAAAATATTATCTAATGTTCACATGATTATATGTAATGTTCACATGATTATATGTAATGTTTACTTGATTATATGTAATGTTCACATGATTATATGTAATGTTCACAGGATAGTATGTAATGTTCTGAGAATTATATGTAATGTTCACAAGAATTTGATTACTTTTTATTGTGAACATTTGTACTTTTGTGGTGAACGTTTGTGTTTGAGCTCGTGATTATTCTTCATATTATCGTGATTTCATGAATATTTATATTTAGTTGTAATATGAAAGTGTCTAATGTGCTGAATGTGGAATGTTGTGTTTATATTTTTTTGGTGAATATTGTGCATAGTCTTGTGAACATTACTCTTTTTGTGTGAGAACAATACTTTTTTGTGTGTGAACATTTGTAGAGTGTATAAGTTCACATGTGACATTATATTCTACAAAATGTGATGAATATTGTGCATAATCTTGTGAACATTACTCTTTTCGTGTGTGACATTTGTAGAGTGTATAAGTTTACATGTGACATTCCACAAAATATGATGAATATTGTGTATAGTCTTGTGAACATTACTCTTTTCGTGTGTGAATATTACTCTTTCGTATATGAACATTTGTAGAGTGTATAAGTTTACATGTGACATTCTACAAAATGTGGTGAATATTGTGCATAGTCTTATGAACATTACTCTTGTTGTGTGTGAACATTACTCTTTCGCGTGTGAACATTTGTAGAGTGTAAGGTAGGCGGGAACGCGTTAGTATTTTTTTTTAATTTCAGTAGTTTGAACGCACGGGACCACAAATAGCTGGCTGGTCCCGGGTTCATCTATTACCTATTGGCAATCAAATAAAACTGATTAATGCCCACTTTTTGTTTAAGAGAGCACATATTTTGTACTAGTGACTGGTTAGAATCATAGCTATAAGAATTGAAATGCTTGGAAAGTTGAAAAGATATCCTTGGTGAAGGGGCAATCAAATAGAAGATGCTTGGTCGATTCACTATGATAATTACAAAATTGACAATATTGAGGCACTGCTACATTGCTTCTAGCAAGTCTTTCTGAGGTTGGGAGAGCATCCACACAAACTTTCTATAAAAAAACGTTTAATTTTTGGGGGAGTATCAATTGACCAGATCCAATAGAATGGCACTGGATCATAGCTAAAATTGGGATTTTGGATTAGAGAAGCTGTATGTTTAACTGTAAAATCTCCGCTAGAAGAGAGGCCAAAATAGTTTATCTTGGACCATATTGGTGGGGATGGGGATTGTTGTGATTAGATCGACTATCCAATTAGGAAGGACTGAGTTGTGTTTTGGAATATTCCAATGTTTCTGTAGTGTGATAAACTCAATCACTCTCTGATAAGTTAAAGGCGGGGCATGGTCTATTAGATTTGAGAGAGGTTGTTGGAAAACCCAATTGTCCTCCTAGAAGTTAATAAGATCACCAGTTCCTAGTTGCCATCGAAGGCCTTTCTTAAAGATTTGTCGTAGTTTCATCAAGTTCCTCCAGTGCCACGAGGAGCTTGCAAATAGAGGAAAGTTAAAGAGCGAGTAACACTTTAGATATTTTTTAGAGGCTAATTTGACCCAATTACTTTGAGGGTGTTTCGGTAATTTCTAGAGAAGTTTTAATTGAAGGGATTTGTTATTCACACTGGATCTTCTTATGCCCAAACCTCCAAATTTCTTAGGCTTGCAAATTTTTTCCCATCCGACTAGGTTTGGTTTTTTTGAGTCTGGTGGTTTGTTCCAAATAAAATTCCTGCATATTTTGTCCAATTCTTCATTGATATATATGCTTAGGGAACATAAAGCTTGGCATTTGGAAACTGGCCTTTGTAGCGAGGGTAGATTGGGCTAGAAGAGCACGACCTGTTTGGGAGAGGAAATTAGCTTTCCATTTTGTGAGTTGCGCTTTTGAGGAGGTTATGACTTTTTGGAAGGATGGTTGTATTACTTTCTTATCAATAATGGGGCAAACTAGGTAAGATTCTAGGGAGGAGGTGGATTTCATTTGGAAGATATATTCCAAAAATAGGGATAGCTTTTGAAGGAACGTTCTTAGTACATTGGAAAGATGATTTGTGGAAGTTGACTATTTGTTCAGAGATATTACAGTAATTATCTAAAACTTGTTTGATGATATGGTGGCTTTAATGAATATCATCGTGTCATCTATAAAAGTTAGGAAAGCGATTTTCATACCTGATTTACTAGGGGCGATTCCTATCCCATTTGGAGAATTGATGCTTGCATTTTGGAGTTGCCTAGATAAGAGTTATGCACAAAGAATGAAAAGGTATGGGGATAAAGGGTCCCCCTGTCTAATTCCTCTAGTGGGATGGAATTGAGGAGAGGGGACGCAATTTACTAGTATTGATTAAGAGACTGATTCCGTACATGCTCTAATCCACTTAATCCATTTTTCGTGAAATCCCGATTAAGAGTTGCATATATATAATTTCATTCAAGTCAATTTTTTTTCTTGAAAGAATGGAAGATTTCATGGGCTATAAGAATATTATCCTGGATGAGTCTTTTAGGAACAAAAGCTCTTTGGAAGGGGTTTATTATTTTTCCAAGTATGTTTTTGAGTCTATCAACAAGGATTTTTGAAATTATTTTGTAGATGGTGGAGCATAGAGTAATCGGTCAAAATTGATTAGCCTGATCAGGGTTTTCTATCTTAGGGATGAGAGCCAAGAATGTATGACTTGTTTCTTTTAAATTTTTCCGGAATGAAAGAAAGCTCTCACAAATTTAATAACAGAGTTACCTATTATGTGCCAGAATTTATGAAAGAAGAAAGGGGGAAATCCATGTGGAGCTGGATATTTAAGACCTTCTAAACTAAAAACTGCATTTTTTATTTCTAGGTCCTTGACTTCCAAGATGAATTCTCTATTCTCTTCTTCTGAAATAATTGGGTAAAGTAGATTTAGATCTTCTGTGGAAAAATTGCTTTGGGGATTAGATCGAAGTCTTGAGGAAAATTCTTGGAGTAAGACCTGGGAAATATCTTCTTGAGAGTAGTAAGTAGTATTTTGGGAGTCTTTAATTTTATGGTTTTTATGTACTCCCTCCGTTTCATAAAAATGGCAACAAAGGGGTGTTTCACAGACTCCAATGTAATTTTTGTTAGGGGTATTAATTGTGTTGTAATTGTATATAGCAGAGAGAAATAAATGGTTTAATTATATAATACCCATGTGAGTTTTGGAGGGAAACTTTAAAAAAACAAAAAAAAAAACAAAATAGCAGTGGGCCAGCTTGCTGTCCCACGTGATTTGTAAATGCCAAAAAAAACAGGGAGGGAAATATTTCCATTTCATTAGTTTCATCAAATTTGGGATTCATATTTTCCCCCCCAAATTTTTCATTCATTATAAATACACCATTGCACTACTACATTAGCATTCATATCAGATTATCACTTTACAAAAAAAAATTTAGAGGAGCTCCTCCATTAGCACCACCATAATTACAGCAGAATCAGGTAAGTTTCTAGCAAAAAATTACAGCATTAATTACACTACACACACATCACTACTGTTAGATTACATACACTTCACACACTGTGCACATTTTCATCTTCTCATAACCAAAAAAAAAAAAAACAAAATGGAAGATGAGGTTGTAGATGGCTTCTACGATCTTGATCAGATATTGATGGAGGAGGGTCTCATTGCTTCTTCAGTCTTAAGAGCTGAAACATGGCAACAAAGATTGGTTACTCCTGAAATTAAAGACTTAACTGAAGCACAAAAAATCAGGGTGGTATACCAGTTAGTGGGGTTGATGAAAGATGGTAAACTGCCAAGAGGTAGTCAAGCCAAAGTAGCCAGGGAGATGGGCGTTCATAGAAGCACAGTTTGCAAAGTATTCAACAAAGTAGTGATGAGTTATTATATATGGTTTTGATGATTGTAAACAAATGATGATTATCTAACTAACATGTGTTTTAAGATGTGCATATTATATTCCATTGGACAAGTTATATACAGTTGATCCAGCACGAGACGATGTATACGACATGAATCAGTGAAGTTCTTGAGTGAGAACTTCAAAGAGAAAAAGTCTAAATCATATTAGACTTATGAGAAGCTTCGGAGTAGAAGCAAAAGGAGAAGACGTTTCATAATCGGAACAAATATATTGAGGAGAGAAATAAATTTTTCTTCACGTTAATATATTAGAATAAATAAAAGAATACTTAAATAAGGATAAAGGACACATAAGTATGACAACATTGATAAAATTAATATTTGTCTAAATAGAGTTGATGGAAAAACATATTTCATCTTAGAAATATTTATGTAAATATATTTTATGTGATAAAATAAAGTCATTTTTCACTTATGGATTTGAAAGATTTTTATTTCATAAAATAATATTTTTTTACTAAGTTAAGATGAAAATGTTTGAGTTTAAAATAACTTGTGGAGTAATGGTTGAAGGAGTATTCAACCTAATCAAGTTAATTTTATTAGAAAAATTAATTCCATCACTTTTATAAATTAATATGGGTGAATAAAATAGATTTAAGGAGAATCGACTAAAAGTAATTTTAGTTGAAATTAAATTTATTTTATTATTGATATATTTTATGTTATATATTTATAGAGAATAAATTAGATGAGTGTCTAATTTGTATTAAATATATTTCATTTAATATATACGTATTATTTTGTAGAATATATTTATTGGAAACAAAATTAGAGGAGTATCTAATTTTAAGGTAAATATATTTTATTAAATATAATCTAAACCCTTTCTATATATTAATTTTATATGTGTTGAAATACTAATATTGGTGTGGTGCAGGTATTTATTGTTGCTGATGTAAGACTCGTATGTCACTCGTGTACTTTGAGCAATATACTTGAACTAACATTTTGTTTTGTTTCGTATTATATTTTAAGTGACAAATTATTTCAAGAAAGCCTTGTTATATGTGTTTTATTTAGGCTAGGATATTTTGGTGAAAAAATTATTTAAAATATGAAAATTCTATCTTGGTCCTAAGGTCATACGTGTAAGTTGAAGTTTTGCTTACATATTAATTTTATTAAGTGGTCTTAGTTTTATTTTGATTAAAATTAATCATTCTAAGAATCCTTTTGTTTGGTTGGAATACACGTATGACTTGCTAGGTTGTAGGAATTAGTTTTAGAATTAGTTTTGGTCATTCCACTAAGTTAGGAATAGTTAGTGGTCTTTAGGTGTGTTTTACGTGTGACTAGGATAAGTAGTTATTTAGTTTTAGTTTTGAATTTGTTAGTTAGTCAACCCACTAATTTAGGTTAGTTAGTGGATTTTGCCATATCTCTTGTACGTGTGAGTTAAGGGAATTTGTAGTTTGTTAGGAATTCAAATTAGTTTGAATTGGTTTAAAACAGATTAGCCCCTTTGTTGTTGTCACGTATGATACAAATGGTAAGTAGGTTTTTATTTTATTCTAAATCTTAGAATTTAAAATTAGATCTTTTATTTTTTTTATAAACCGTGTGTTAGAAGAAGGAGTCAACAATTTATACTTTTGGGTTTTGGTTTTCTAACTTACGTATGATTAAAAAAGAATGATTTCATTTTTAATTCTTGTTTTAATTTTCACGTAGAACTTAGAGTCTAATATTATATGTATATATTAGAATTTATTGTGTTGCAATTTTGCTTGGTCAAAACCGTTTTGTAGGTGTGGGATGATGTGGCACACTCCATCACTCCACTACTTGCACTATGCGTTACTTTCTCTCCAAGCAACGTCATTCAAAGGATGATAACTCCCTGTTAGACTCCACTAGCCCACTACATCAATACATGCATAGTGAGAGACGTGATATTGCTTCCTCTTCATGACAAGGTTCTTTCATAACTATTCAAGGCTATAAATAGAAGAATTTCAGAAGTTTTAAATGTGTACTACAAAAGAGAGACACACGGCTTCACTCTCCAAGAATCAGAAAAGAAGAATCAAGAGGGAGAGAGTGTCAATGTAGTCCTTCCAAATGGAGTATGATTTTTAAGAGGCGAAGCATTCATTGTTAAATCTACATCCTCTTAAAAATCATATTCTTCTCCTATTCCTTTATGGTTTTCTAGTATTAACTTCAATGTATTTAGAGTTTCGATTTATCAAGCGTCTGTATTATTTCTATGTACTTCTAGTGAAGTAGGCAAGAATTTGAGTGAATTCTTGTATGGGGAATTGTAAGGGTTTGAGTGAACTCTTGTATTTGGGAAGGGAAAATTTGAGTGAATTTTCTGTTAGAGAAGAGAGAAGATTTTGAGTGAAATCAAAGAGAGAGAAGAAATCGACTTTTAGTAAAGTCGTGTCACGGTTCAAGGGGAACAAGTGACAGGGGGAACAAGTTACCGGGGAACAAGTTCCTAGTGGAACTGAGAAAAAGAGAAGGTCCGTTTATAGGTTGTAAAACAGAGTCGTTTTGGCCTATAATTAATAAGAGAAGTCCAAGAGTCAAAATCCCCAGTGGTCGAGGTTTTTCTTCCTATTTGGGCCTAGGAAGTTTTCCTCGTAGGTTAACTTGTTTGTGTATCCTGTTCCTTGTTACTTTATCTTTTCTCTACTTTATATGTACTTGCTTTTATGTTCGTCAAATTCCGCAAAAATCGAAAAGCGAGTCCCATACTACAATTCACGCCCCCCCCTCTTGTAGTATACCATCCGAAATAACAATTGGTATCAGAGCCTGTTCCTCCAGAATTCAGGCAACCCTGAGGAGTTAGTTCCTGGAACGGATGGATACTTACGAGGAACTAGTTCCTGCAACATTTCGAGGAACTTGTTCCTGCAGAAATTCGAGGAGCTCCGAAGAAGTACGAGTAATACAGAAATTAATTCAATTAAGGTACATCTTTTCCCCTGATATTTCATTATATGCATGAGTTCATTCTATTATTTATCCTCCTTGTATTGTTTCTGTTAAAATCAATTTCATTTGCTTTTTTAATATTCTAAATCAATTTCGAAATTTATCAAACTTGATTTTTTTGTGTTTGAAAGACAAACATTTTTTGAAATTGATTCTGATTTTTTTTTTAAAAAAAAAAGAAATTTTTTAAATATTGATTTTTACGTAATAGTTCAAGGTAGTAAGTGTTTTGAAAAATGCATATTATATACTCATAAGTACATACTTAATGCATTATGGAGCTTGATCTTTTTGGCAACACGCTTTAAGAATATTTTAACTACTTGCCAAAATATATATTTTTTTTATGCTTTTGAGAATCCTAATGTGTTAGTAGTAGTACGCATTATTTGATGCATCTTTATTATTAAAAGGTTAATTATCATTGCTACTTTTACTAACAAGAAAGGACTCAATATTTGAGTACCAAAATCCAAGGATAGAAGAGAAATTGTTTTGCAGGTTTAAAATCATGATTGTAATAAAGACAACATTATTGGAGCAACACAAGAAAAGAGAATAAAAGGATTGCTCATGACTCGTTGGAACAACTTTGAGGAACTAGGCAAAATCAGAAGGAACTTGACAACTTGAGATACTAATTCAAGTTCTGATCTTTGTCAAATCTGTCAAACGCATTCATAAAGATCTATCTGGACCATCACGAAGAAGATTTTCAAGAACAAAAAAAAAAACATGACATTGTTCCTTCTGAAGAAGAACAAGTTCCTACTGACGAGGAACAAGTTCCTTCTGACGAGGAACATGTTTCTGAAGCTCCAAAGTATGATGAAAATCGAAAAGGATCAAGGAAGTATGGAAGGAAACGACAGCTACTAGTGAGGGGGAACAACTCAAAGTATCTCGACAGTGAGTGTTCTAAGTACGCATTGAAATGCAAATCAAGATCACCCTCATTAGGGTCTAACGATGGAGGAACTTCAACTCTTGATGCCTACATGAATGGTAACACTATTTTCATATACTAGGTTGGTAAGTTGAGTTTCTATCCATGTTTAATTTCTATGTCGAGTCTATAAAGCACATCTGTACCTAGTTCCTGTTTCAAATTTTGAGTACTAACCGTGGAACCCAGTTCCTCATAAATTTAATGATTTGTACAGGTACAAGGCTTTAAAAATAATTGTTTAAAAAAAAATAATAAAAAAAATAAAAAAAATTGTGCTTTTAAGCCAGTGAACATATTTTTGGACAAATGTGTTTGTTCCCAGCAAACACTTTAAAAATAAATGTAAAGTCACAAGTTCCCGAGGAACTAGTTCCTCTGGAATCAGTGGTATTTCTAATTAAAATATGTCACCTCTAAAAGGCAACATAATAATATATAGTACCTATGGTGGTGAACTTGAAGATGATAATCGAGTTTCAGCATATAAAGCAAGAGTTAAACTCAATCAATATTCATAACCAAGTTCCAGCAAAGTTCTCAAGTTGAAGACGATGTTGTTTACTCAAATATGGTTAAGTAAAGAACCCTTGTGTATTTTATGCATTTATACATTTACTATTATGATTAACAATTAAATGCAGGAGGAACTCAATAGGTTTTAAAGGAACAAGATACAAAACCATGCTCTTGTTCCTGTTCCAGAATACTTTAAGTCATGGACTAAGATAGGTGTTCAGGAACAACAAAGCAAGCTTATTGAGTTTGACACAATGACAAAGAACTGAGTAAGCTTCACATGATATTGAATTTGAGAAATTATTGCTTTATGCTAAAGGTAGTCATATTATTTATTTTTGTTGCTTATACGGGATGAAAGTTGTACTACATAAACGTCAAATATTTTTCCATATGCTATTTTGACTAAGGCCGTTTATGAGGAACAACTTCAAGAATTTTAAAATTCTTTTTCTCCTTTTCATATCCTTTAACACAAGTTTTTGGGTATGTTATAGGATTGACTTAAGTTCCTTCTGGATAATATTTTCAATTTCTAACATTTTAATTAGGAGGAACTGATTTATTAGTTGTGCACATTTGTATTGACATTATTTTTGTTGGTGCAACTAATAAAATTAATGTAAGGTTTATTGACCTTATATTACGTTTGAGTGTTGTATACATGAGCAAAATGGAGAAACACTTTTCTCTTTGGTTGAATGTCAACTTCCAAGAGAATGGTGTAATGATCAACAAAAATACATGTAATATCCGAGGAAAGAAACAACATCAAGGAACCCATTTTGAGAATCAAGTCAGAAGTGGAAGTTTGCATCAGATGTGAAGGCATCAAGAAGATGGAACAAGGACTTCAATTACTTGAATGTAAATCCTAATAAACAGTCTGGTAAATTAATATTTGATACGGTGAAAATTTAACAAGGTACGTTTTTCTTTATTCACAATTTAGTACGATTGATAGCTTCTTATGTTATGTGTATTACTAAGAATCTTTCAGTACTTTATGTGAATTTTATGAATCGGTTTGTCTTTTTGAATTTTTACCTATTCATGCATTTGACTGTTTAAAGGAATAAGACTTGATAAAATATGATGAAAGTATTAAATTATTCTTTTCCCAAAATAATTTGTCTAATTGGGTTTTTAAAACATTTTGAATAAAGGATTTTGTGTACACTTTAAAGACAATATGTTGCACTTAATTTGTGTGTCGTAAAATGACATATTCACTTGCCTTAGAGTATTAGAGGTCTCTTAATAAAATAATGGATGTTATGAAACATAGAAATCCTAAGTTGCCAAAGGAACAATGGAAGAAACTTTGATGGAACAGGATAGGTAAGTTCCCACATGAATAAAAACCGATCTTCATATCTTTGAGGGAACAAACCTATATTTGAACCAACATTCATTTATCCACTTTTACCTTACTTAAAATATCCTTATCCACATAAATTTTCATTTCATTCACATTTTCCTAATCCATTTTCTTTTAACCCATATCTACATAACTTTCTGTGTGCTCTAAATTTAAAATACCTCGCCTTTTATGGTTCAATGATGCATAAAGAGTTTCTACTAAAAGGTGATTATTAGATGCTCCTGGATGAAAGTTATTTAATGGGACTATTCTTATAAGTACCAAAGTGGAGAAAAATGTTGATGAACAAGAAGGTGAATAAGGAGGTGATAAGTGGAAGAGTAAATTTAATCTTCTTGAAATACTCAAATTTCGTATTCTAGGAATTCATATATATTTGTATAGACACCCTTTAAAAAAAAAATAAAAAAAATGAAAATATGAAGGGTTCGTCAAAATTTTATTTTCCTAGAAAGTAATAGATGGTTTTGAAGATTATTATTAAAAGTTGGAGGAACAACAACAAACGTGGAAGGAACTTGTTCCCAAAGATGAAAAAATTTTCAAGTTCCATTGTTTAGTATGTTTCTCTACAAAGGTTGGTCGTTGAAGTGAAGGGAATCTAATCTATATTTATAGGTGATCGGTGTTATGTTTGGCTACATATTATGAGGTGAAGATGACAAAACTTTAATGATTGTTGAGAACCTCAATTCAATGGCTAAAATAATAAAAGCTAGAGCACAATACCTACCTACTTATCAAAATTCCCTCAACTCAAATTGTTCCATACAAATACTTCTTTCATATCTTTTGAGCCAAATATTTTTGTTCACAATTTATCAATCTAACTTTAAACCCTATTTTTTGCTTGACTTTTATCATATTTGTCAAGTTCCTTCATCGGTTTTGAAGTTGGACCTTTGGATTGTGAGTTGGAAATTTGTGAAGTAATGACATCCTTATTAAAAATAGAGACTTTGAGGCTTTAAAGGAACAACAAGTGTCTTACTTAAATGGTGGTAAGTGTGACAAATAACTTTATGTGTGCATGATTTCTCTAAAGAAAATTTGTGGAAAGATACCCTTTTAGATAATGACAAAAGGGGGAAGAATATGTCAGATGCTTATCGTCTAAAAAGGTCAAGTTAAGTTCTTATGATATGTGAGCTCTATGTTTACAAGTTCCTTATAGTACCTGTTTCTCCCTGTACATGTTAGACTTGTTTAATTGTTGTTATAATGCTTAATTAAGGGGGAATAAATATGTATCATTTTATGGTTTAATTTGTGATAAGCATCATTTGTTTGTCATCATCAAAAAGGGGGAAATTGATGAGTTATTATATATGGTTTTGATGATTGTAAACAAATGATGATTATCTAACTAACATGTGTTTTAAGATGTGCATATTATATTCCATTGGACAAGTTATATACAGTTGATCCAGCACGAGACGATGTATACGACATGAATCAGTGAAGTTCTTGAGTGAGAACTTCAAAGAGAAAAAGTCTAAATCATATTAGACTTATGAGAAGCTTCGGAGTAGAACCAAAAGGAGAAGACGTTTCATAATCGGAACAAATATATTGAGGAGAGAAATAAATTTTTCTTCACGTTAATATATTAGAATAAATAAAAGAATACTTAAATAAGGAGAAAGGACACATAAGTATGACAACATTGATAAAATTAATATTTGTCTAAATAGAGTTGATGGAAAAACATATTTCATCTTAGAAATATTTATGTAAATATATTTTATGTGATAAAATAAAGTCATTTTTCACTTATGGATTTGAAAGATTTTTATTTCATAAAATAATATTTTTTTACTAAGTTAAGATGAAAATGTTTGAGTTTAAAATAACTTGTGGTCAAGTTAAGTTCTTATGATATGTGAGCTCTATGTTTACAAGTTCCTTATAGTACTTGTTTCTCCCTGTACATGTTAGACTTGTTTAATTGTTGTTATAATGCTTAATTAAGGGGGAATAAATATGTATCATTTTATGGTTTAATTTGTGATAAGCATCATTTGTTTGTCATCATCAAAAAGGGGGAAATTGATGAGTTATTATATATGGTTTTGATGATTGTAAACAAATGATGATTATCTAACTAACATGTGTTTTAAGATGTGCATATTATATTCCATTGGACAAGTTATATACAGTTGATCCAGCACGAGACGATGTATACGACATGAATCAGTGAAGTTCTTGAGTGAGAACTTCAAAGAGAAAAAGTCTAAATCATATTAGACTTATGAGAAGCTTCGGAGTAGAAGCAAAAGGAGAAGACGTTTCATAATCGGAACAAATATATTGAGGAGAGAAATAAATTTTTCTTCACGTTAATATATTAGAATAAATAAAAGAATACTTAAATAAGGATAAAGGACACATAAGTATGACAACATTGATAAAATTAATATTTGTCTAAATAGAGTTGATGGAAAAACATATTTCATCTTAGAAATATTTATGTAAATATATTTTATGTGATAAAATAAAGTCATTTTTCACTTATGGATTTGAAAGATTTTTATTTCATAAAATAATATTTTTTTACTAAGTTAAGATGAAAATGTTTGAGTTTAAAATAACTTGTGGAGTAATGGTTGAAGGAGTATTCAACCTAATCAAGTTAATTTTATTAGAAAAATTAATTCCATCACTTTTATAAATTAATATGGGTGAATAAAATAGATTTAAGGAGAATCGACTAAAAGTAATTTTAGTTGAAATTAAATTTATTTTATTATTGATATATTTTATGTTATATATTTATAGAGAATAAATTAGATGAGTGTCTAATTTGTATTAAATATATTTCATTTAATATATACGTATTATTTTGTAGAATATATTTATTGGAAACAAAATTAGAGGAGTATCTAATTTTAAGGTAAATATATTTTATTAAATATAATCTAAACCCTTTCTATATATTAATTTTATATGTGTTGAAATACTAATATTGGTGTGGTGCAGGTATTTATTGTTGCTGATGTAAGACTCGTATGTCACTCGTGTACTTTGAGCAATATACTTGAACTAACATTTTGTTTTGTTTCGTATTATATTTTAAGTGACAAATTATTTCAAGAAAGCCTTGTTATATGTGTTTTATTTAGGCTAGGATATTTTGGTGAAAAAATTATTTAAAATATGAAAATTCTATCTTGGTCCTAAGGTCATACGTGTAAGTTGAAGTTTTGCTTACATATTAATTTTATTAAGTGGTCTTAGTTTTATTTTGATTAAAATTAATCATTCTAAGAATCCTTTTGTTTGGTTGGAATACACGTATGACTTGCTAGGTTGTAGGAATTAGTTTTAGAATTAGTTTTGGTCATTCCACTAAGTTAGGAATAGTTAGTGGTCTTTAGGTGTGTTTTACGTGTGACTAGGATAAGTAGTTATTTAGTTTTAGTTTTGAATTTGTTAGTTAGTCAACCCACTAATTTAGGTTAGTTAGTGGATTTTGCCATATCTCTTGTACGTGTGAGTTAAGGGAATTTGTAGTTTGTTAGGAATTCAAATTAGTTTGAATTGGTTTAAAACAGATTAGCCCCTTTGTTGTTGTCACGTATGATACAAATGGTAAGTAGGTTTTTATTTTATTCTAAATCTTAGAATTTAAAATTAGATCTTTTATTTTTTTTATAAACCGTGTGTTAGAAGAAGGAGTCAACAATTTATACTTTTGGGTTTTGGTTTTCTAACTTACGTATGATTAAAAAAGAATGATTTCATTTTTAATTCTTGTTTTAATTTTCACGTAGAACTTAGAGTCTAATATTATATGTATATATTAGAATTTATTGTGTTGCAATTTTGCTTGGTCAAAACCGTTTTGTAGGTGTGGGATGATGTGGCACACTCCATCACTCCACTACTTGCACTATGCGTTACTTTCTCTCCAAGCAACGTCATTCAAAGGATGATAACTCCCTGTTAGACTCCACTAGCCCACTACATCAATACATGCATAGTGAGAGACGTGATATTGCTTCCTCTTCATGACAAGGTTCTTTCATAACTATTCAAGGCTATAAATAGAAGAATTTCAGAAGTTTTAAATGTGTACTACAAAAGAGAGACACACGGCTTCACTCTCCAAGAATCAGAAAAGAAGAATCAAGAGGGAGAGAGTGTCAATGTAGTCCTTCCAAATGGAGTATGATTTTTAAGAGGCGAAGCATTCATTGTTAAATCTACATCCTCTTAAAAATCATATTCTTCTCCTATTCCTTTATGGTTTTCTAGTATTAACTTCAATGTATTTAGAGTTTCGATTTATCAAGCGTCTGTATTATTTCTATGTACTTCTAGTGAAGTAGGCAAGAATTTGAGTGAATTCTTGTATGGGGAATTGTAAGGGTTTGAGTGAACTCTTGTATTTGGGAAGGGAAAATTTGAGTGAATTTTCTGTTAGAGAAGAGAGAAGATTTTGAGTGAAATCAAAGAGAGAGAAGAAATCGACTTTTAGTAAAGTCGTGTCACGGTTCAAGGGGAACAAGTGACAGGGGGAACAAGTTACCGGGGAACAAGTTCCTAGTGGAACTGAGAAAAAGAGAAGGTCCGTTTATAGGTTGTAAAACAGAGTCGTTTTGGCCTATAATTAATAAGAGAAGTCCAAGAGTCAAAATCCCCAGTGGTCGAGGTTTTTCTTCCTATTTGGGCCTAGGAAGTTTTCCTCGTAGGTTAACTTGTTTGTGTATCCTGTTCCTTGTTACTTTATCTTTTCTCTACTTTATATGTACTTGCTTTTATGTTCGTCAAATTCCGCAAAAATCGAAAAGCGAGTCCCATACTACAATTCACCCCCCCCCCCCCTCTTGTAGTATACCATCCGAAATAACAAGTAGAAAAACAGAAAGCTAGGGGGAACCCGTAGATGTCAGTAACAAGAAAAAGGGCAGGGTTGGTAGGAAACCATATTACACCAACAGTGAAGAATGGCTTCAGTCAGCACCACTGCATTTAAGAGGCACTTATAGAGCATATGCTAGTGCTTTAAAGTGCTCACCCAGTCATGTGTTTAGATTATTAAAGAAGGGGTTACTAAGAGCACACACAAGTGCTAACCACCCATATGTAAGTGACAAAAACAAGATTGACAGATTTAAGTGGGTTTTGTCACATCTTGAACCCCCTACTGCAGAATATAAAGCAAAATTTTCAGACATGAAAACCATAATTCATATTGATGAGAAGTGGTTCTACTTGTACCCAACAACAAGAAGATTCTACTTGCTACCCAAGGAAATAAATCCTTATAGAACATCAAAATAAAAAAAAAATACAGCATTAAGGTAATGTTCATGGGGGTCACGGGTAGGCCAATCTACAATGATGATGGGGATATGCTTTTTGATGGTAAGTTTGGGATTTTTCCTTTTGTGACTTATGAAAGGGCTAGAAAGAGGAGCAAAAACAGAGAAGCTGGTACAATGGAGACAAAAACAATTCATAATGTCAACCAACAAGTAACAAGAGACATGTTACTAAACAAAGTCCTCCCATGTATCAAAGAAAAGTGGCCTAATTTTTTGTCAAAACACATTGAGATACAACAGGATAATGCCAGACCTCATATTAAAGATTCTGATCCAGATTTTAGGACAGCAGCTAGTGCAGATGGGTTCAACATACACTTCATCAATCAACCAGCACAATCACCAGATTTTAATGTTCTAGACCTAAGTCTTTTTAGGGCACTACAAAGTCCACAATATCAGTCTTTTCCATAGAATGTGGATGAATTGATTGAGATAGTGCATGAAGCATATGATGAGTTTTCCCCAACTCTAATAAAATATGCATGGATATCATTGCAACTAGTTATGGTAGAGGCATTAAAAGTTAAAGGCTCAAACAATTACAAGCTTCCACACATAGGAAAGATGAAGCTGGAAAGATTAGGTCAACTACATGAAGTTATTGAAGTGGACCAGGAAGTAATTAATGAAGTTGTGACCTACCTTAATGAGATAAATGCATCTCACAATAAGAAGGGGCTCAGAATGTAGAGATGGAGACAAATGCTGAAGAATTATCATCACAGTACATTGATGCTTATTTATTTGAAGAGGAACAATGTAGTGCATATCTTAATGCAGTCAATCAAATGGACAGTGATGAAGAAGAAGCATTAGTGGATAGCATGATGTAAAAATTAGACAAAGAGGATTTTTGGACTGCCTCAAGTAACCAAATGCATAGAACTAACAACAACTTTTTGTATAGTGTGTAAATATAGTCAACAATTTGGTTACTTGATAATGTAGTGAATTTTTTGTACTAAGGCAGTCAAAACACCAATGTAGTGGTGATGAATGTAATCAAAGATATGTGACTTTTGTTTTTTGGAAGTTTATATGAAATGAAAGGTTTATTTAATGCTCTTAGTAACCTTACACCCTAACCATCAGGGATAATGGAAGTCACGTATTGCTCAACATTGTGATGAAACTTCTATAGTGAGGTCCTTTACTAAAAAAAGGACTTCACTAGAGCAACAAACACAAAGAAGAGCGCATGTGAACATGAGTTCCTTCATCATCTGGCTCAAAGGGTGCATAGAAAAACAAGGGGGACTTATGAGAAGTACACAAACACACATGGAACTCACACAACACTCTTATTTGAATAGTACTCTACACCCCTCTAATATTTCATTGGGATGTTATTGGTAATCTACCCATCAAATACAAAAGAAAATTTATTAACATCATCCATCATCATTGAAATTCCCCCCTAAAATACAAAGGGACTCATAAATAGGACAGAATTAAATTCCAGAGGATACTGTGTCACCAAAATAACACATACAACACACACTCCATAAATATTAATGAAACCATTGACTGCATAGATAACAGTAAGTTAGTAAATCACAAAAGGATCATAAACAAACAACATACAACAATATTAGCAAAATTCACAAAATGACAATAACTTAGTATCACATTATTCACAAAATAATGAAATACATGCACACAAAAAAGTCACCAAAATTATAGCATAAGAGATCAAAATGACCAAAATAATAAAATACAAATGCAATAAAAAAAAAACCAAAACAGTTAAACCAGAAATTAAAATTATCACCAAAATTGGCAAAAATAATCAAAAACATGCAAATGCCAAACATATCCGGAAAATCAGAATACCAAACAGAATTAAAACACCATGATCTCCAAAAATCAAGAGTCACAGTATACACCCAAAAAAATTGAAAACATGGAAACAACCAAAAAATATGAGTAAAATTTGAATCAGAACAGAACATACTCACCATATTCAACAAAATAACAAAACATCACCAAAAATCAACAAAATCAACATAATCACCAAAACTCACCCAAAATCACCATGGATCACCAGTATGACCAAAAATCACCAAAAATCAGCAAACAAATCAGGAAAAAAAGTCAAAATATTAAACAAAATTGAACAGTATACTTATCGGGGCTTTGTTCAGACTCAACAAAGCGATCAACTAGCTCTTGAGGAACGTCTTTCATCTGATCGAACAAGATCTCGTTCATTAACTGAACCCATGGAGAGGCAAGTAGATCTGCCTCGTCGTCTTCATCATCAGAAATGGTGAGGTCAATCACAGGTATGGGACTCTTACCCTTTTCCACCTCAGTTTTCTCCATCTTCCCCTTTTTTTCTCACTTTTTTCCACCGTCTTAGCCTCAGTCATACCCATTTCACATCTACCCTCATCTTCATCACAGATCTTCACTCCCTTTCCCCTCAACCTTCGAATCTCATTAATGCTTACTCTTTTTTGTAATGGTAAGGACTCAGCAACAGCTTTTCCTTTTCCCTTTACATCTGTAGATCTCTTTTGAGAACTCTTCGTCTCTTTCTCCTCTCTCGAAAGACAAGGTAAACCACATACGAGAGACCATTAACTAAACTTGTTGTTATCCCTTTCCTCTTTCGATCTTTGAAAAACCGACTCAACAGAAGCCATTAAAGGGGGACTCATGTCGACGTTTTTATCAGATCTAGGGTCGGCCATTTTTTAGAGGAGTGGAGTTTTTACAAAGATGAATCAAGGTAAACAACAGAGAGAGTGAAAGAGAAGAGAGAGAAACATAGATCTAGGGTTTTGAATCGATGGAGGCAGACTAAGAGAGGAGAGAGAAGAGCAAGAACATATATAGGTGAATTAGGGTTTGAGAGGAACTGGGTAGATGGATGAATAAAATGTTAGGGTTCATAAAGATAAATGGGGTAGATGGAAGGTTGGTGGTTGATGTTGTTGTTAATGTTTGGTTTTAAATGTGAATGGGTAGTTATATAATAAAGAGTTTTTAATTTGGGTGGTTGATTTTTGGTGGGAATGATTAAATGTGTAATGAATTGATTAAATTATAATGAGATGTTATTAAATGGAAGTGGGTATTAAGTAATGGAAAAGTGGTAAATAAGTAAACATTTTTTTTGACATTTTAGGAAATATGTAAGTTTGTTGCCATTTTTTTGATACGCCCAAATATAGTGAATGTTGCCATTATTATGAAACGGAGGGAGTAGTTTTTATTTTTTCTTATGGTGGCATCGTTAAGGTGGCATGGTTATGGAAGTACTTAGTGTTTAAATCAGCTTCTTGGACATGCTTCACCAGGGTCGGCCCTGAGGCAGGGCGAGAGGGGCGCCCGCCTAGGGCCCATGATCAAAATCCCTAACTTCCCTTATTGTACATATTGTATATATAACAAATGTAACGTAAAGGAAATGAAAAAGTAGTGGTGGCTCAGTGGGAATGCTTGACCTGTGATAATTAACAACACTCCGTAAAGTTGGGTTCCAGCATTGTCATAAGCATGAATGCTGTTTTCTTTGGCTATTTCTTTTTTATTCTTATTACCATGTAAAGCTGAGTAGAGTGCGGTCTGAAACCACAATTTTCAAACTGTAAAATGTAAATTTTTTTGTTTTAAAATATTTAATTTCATACTTTTATTTGGTGTATTACCTTACTAAAGTTATTTTTATTTTTTTTTTGTCTTGGGTCTAATCGAGTTCTTTAAGCCCACAACTTTCTAAGGCTTCTCTAGCTCTTTAAAACTCTAAAAAAAAAAAATGTAAGGTTTTTTTTTGTCTTTATCAACTACTAATTATAAAATAAAAATTTAATAAGTTGTCTAAACAGCAAACCGCACCGCACCAAATCATATTTTGCAATGCGGTTTGATATAAATTGTGGTGCGGTACGGTTTCAAAAAATAGTGAACCGTAATTTTGCGGTTTGACGTCCAAATCGCACCGCGCTCAGGGCTATTACCATGTATTAGTGTTTCACGGTTTTAGTGTATACCTAAGTTGAATGAAAATGGATACAGGTTCGAGAACGGGTACAAAACAGCTATTAAATAATTTTGGCATAAATATTCTCAATTTATCTTATAATTTTTTTTTTAATATTTATTATCATTGTTTCATTATATTGCGCTAGAAAATTTGCGGTTTTACTGGTGTTGATTGTATTTACTATCTACTTTTGCTAGCCTAATTTTGATAACTTTACGAATCCTTCTAATTAAATTATATAAGATCTTTTTATTTACTCTCCACTTTCTAAACAAAAAGGCCTAATTTTTTAAGACGGTCATGTATATTTTATATAGGAACTTATTTTAATAAATGATTCAAATTAATTAATTAAATTATTTTATTGTTAGATTTATGTTACTTGTGCACGATGATTATATGCCATAGTATTTAGTTCTAAATGTAATAGGATTTTTTTACAAGATTAATAACTAATTAGCAAGAAAGAAAGTCCTCAGTTGATCAAATGCATGATTTTTTTCCCTTTTAAGCTATTTTATGGGCCCATATTTATTATACTTCAATCTTGTTAAAGTGTTAGGTTGTAATCATTAGAGTTATTTATTAATGAACTTTGTTGAGATTCTAGATTGGAGTCTACTTCTCTGAGTTGTCTGAAGATATTTCCAAATTAAAGTTTGTTTGATTCCATTGTTTAATGGAAGATTTAAGAGTCTTGAGTTTTTTTTGTTAAGCAGTACATGTTAGAACCTGTAAATTTTGTGTTTCATGCTTTTTGAACTAATTTATGAAACTCTTTGTGGGAGGCCAAATGTTAACACCAAGTTTAGCCCTCTGTCCCGAAGAAAGACTCGATGGTGATATAAATAAACTCACTTTTCTAGAGGATTGAGTAATTGTGCGTTATTGGAAATTATTAAGCCTTATTAAAATATTTTTTATTTTTAACCAAAAATTATTTCAAAATTATAGTCATATAGTAGTCTGAAAGAGCTTCAAACGATATATTACATGTTCCATTTGGAGTTACAGATCAAAAGTTATGGTGTTTGGAAAATTTAAACATTAGCGAATAAAAAGTATTCTCGCTGATCAATTAGCGCATAATACCAGGATACGTAACCAAATCAGTGTTTTCTACTTGGGAACGCTGACAGCATCAGCGAAATATTATTTCATACGCTGATTTGTTGTTTTTTTTCCTTTTTCAAAAAGATTTTCATTATTTTGCATATCAATAAAATGAGCGTATTTTGATTTGACACGCTAGCAAATCAGCGTGTTTTGAAACTTACGCTGATTATGTTAGCGCGTCCAAATATTTTACGCTGACGTATCAGCGTTGATTTCCGAAACGCGCTGATTGGTTATCGACTCTCCTAAGAAAACGCTGTTATATTTTCCTATAAAAACCCTCAAATTTCATAAACAAAGGACGGTTTTCTTTTCCTCGAATTCCCTACTACTATTCTCATTAAAACACTTCTTTTCAATTATCTTAGTTTTTGGCTATAGTTCTTTAATCAATCAAGTTTTATAAGGCGAAATTATGTCCAACTAAACACTCAAGGAAAAATCTTAGAACGAGAAGTGGTAAGTTTCCTAAGAGTCTTACATTTTATTTATTTTCTTTGTACATATGTAAATAATTCTTTATTTATTTCATTTTTTTATTAACAAAAAAATCAACGATAAATTATTTTTTATGCTGATTTATCAGCGAGTAATTTTTTATTGCGCTGACATGTCAGCGTGATTTTTATTTCAACGCTGATTTGTCAGCGCAATATTTTTTTACACGGTGATTTTGTCAGCGTATTATTTTGTTAAACGCTGATTTATTAGCGTCGATTTTTTGTTGCTAATTTCATAAAAAATAATTAATTGTTTTTTTATAACTTGTATATTTGCAATTGAGAGAAACTAGTAAAGGCCGCCTACGGGCTAATATGACGCATTCCGTCATGTTAGTTCCCTTGCCCCCAAATTCAATCTTTGGTTCGCATGACCATTTTTTGGAGTCATCCCCATGGGATCGAAAGGGCAAAATCGTGCTATTTAGATCCGTCCCTAAATCGTGTCCCATTCGTAATTTCTTAATCTAAATACATGGTTTATAAGTTTAATTCCTAAAATTCATTGTCAACTCCTACTAATAATGTCCCTTTCCGTTAATCTTTTCTTCCCTCTACTTAGTCCATTCTTCCTCCCATCTCCAATACGCCTAGGTCTAAAACGGCCTCTAGGCGGTGACGAGTGGAGGAAGAAAAAAAGTGAGGACCCGGCCGTGGCTCCTACACCAACACACGTTCAAATCTAATTGGGAGAGTAGTAATATGGGGATCTGCAGAAATATAGATTGATATTGATGAGCATGGTCTGAGCTTGTGAAGTTGTGGTGTTTCACATATGCTTTTGCTGATTTTGGAGCCAATTAGAGCTTACTATGGCTCTATCTAGTCTTTCTAATATATTATTTGGGCCTGATTTCATTTTTGTCCGTGTGAAGGCTTTTCCGGTGAAGGGTAATGCAATTGTGTCAAAATTATCTAGAAGTTAGTGTATTCTTTGGAATCGTCGTAAACTACGAGGAGATCCTCCCATTTTGTCATCCGGATTGGTGATCTCATTAAAGTCGTTGTTGTAAAGGAAGCCCGAAAACAAACAAACTACAATAACAAACAAATAAAAAACACTAAAAGCACACAAAGATTTAACGAGGTTCACTATGGAAATCAAACAAACGGAATACAATCGAGAAACTGGTAATTCTTCCAAGAATTCACTCACTAAAACTGTTAATATGTTTTCCTCACATTTGTGGCTCGAACTAATTAGAATAAATAGAAACAAAACCCTAAAGTCCTATTTATACTAACTACAGAGTTACTCGACAAATAGACGAACAAAACCCTAGAAATTGAACGGACCCGGTCGGGTATGAGGAAACCCGACCGGATTTACGAGCCAACAAAAAATCACGTCCCAGAACCCGACTTGGGAACCTCACCCCCGCCCGGGGCCGTGGCACAACAACCCACAAGCAATGACCAAAACCTGCCCGGGGCTCCTGTCCCCTCCCCGGGGCCGTGGCACCACCAACAAGGAGTAAGGCCTCAGTACCCGCCCGGGGCCATGGGTGTCTCTCCCTCAACACGGCATCAGACCCATCCGGGGCCATGGATACCCAACCGGGGCCGAGATGCTCTTCACAACACTCATCAACGAATCCACCCGGGGCTCCCATACCTACCAAGGGGCGCACCTCCAATGCTCCTATGCTTCCAAAAGACGCCTTTCTTTGTAGAATTACTCCGTAACACCAATGTATGACTTGGTAATACAAGTCACACCCAAAAACACCACAAATCTCCACCTTGACTTGTATTCACCAATAACGCCAAGACCAAACAAACACCAACAAATCAACCAGCACAAACACCGTCCTAATCCTGGTGCGAGGATTGGCTACACCTTGAGGCACGACCCATAAGGGTCTCAAACATGACTATCAACGTTCAACAAGTCCAAGCAATGTTTGAACTTGGGAACTGGAACCGGCTTGGTGAACATATCATCTGGGTTATCAGCAGTACCAATCTTCTTCACCTTAACAAGCTTCTCATTCCTAAGGAAATTATAACGCACATCAATATGTTTAGTTCTATCATGATGAACCTGGTCTTTATCTGGGTTATCATTTCGCACTCAAACTTTCCCAATAAATCGTAGCACAATCATGATGAATACCCAAATCACTAACAAGACACCACAACCAAATACCCTCTTTTCCCGGATTCGTCTACCCGACACTCTTCTCCCTTAACTTAAATCTTAATTTTTAGGGGTTTATCACTCGGGAATGGTAAAGCTCTCAACTCCCGGGTTTAACTCAAATTCTAAAACTTCACTTAAAACCTATTCGGCTCTGATACTAAATGTAACGACCCGACTCGCTTAAATCGGCTCGGAAGAAACCGACGAGTCGAGTAGTTAGAAACTACAACTCAAACTTAGGAAATAAAACTAATTCCTCGAGATATTATTAATAACCAAAATGTACAAGTACCCACAAGTTTGCACATACTAAACCCAAAAGTCAAATTATAACTACTAAAAACACGAGTTAACTCCAACCACATGTCAGAGTTTTAAACAACATATAGAAGTCCAAAAGTAAAGTAATAACATCTATACAATACTATCGCTAACTAATGCTAAGAAAACAGTAAATACATCAGATAGCATAAGAAACAACGTCGCTCGCCCAACCCAAAGCTAAGCAAGAGCACCATCATCAGAAGTACCTGAAAAACAACAACAACAGTCCACCATCAGTGGCGAGTAACATAACTGACTCACCCTAATGGGAATACACATGCACATAGCACAAACCAAACGACAACAACAACAACTAATCCCAAAAGTACGAGAACAACCTCAAACTCGTGAACTCGACTCTAATCCAACTCAACGACCAACCTAAACTCTATCTTTGGCGCAATCATTCAAATTCTAGACCGGACTACGCTCGTACGGTCGCATCTTACGCAACCGAACTTTCTACTATGTTAGGATCGGGAATCTTACTCCCAAAATCCCACGAAACCAATCTTACTGGAAATCCGTGTCCCGAGTAACCAATCTTACTGGAAATACAAGGAATAACATAGTAAGACTCCAACTATCCCAATACCGCAGATGGAATAGGGGCAACGTCTTAACCCAAATACTAAGAATCTTACTCTAGGTAAAGGGCGTCTAGAAAAGAAATCAAGCTAATCATTTAATCATTTATTCATCATATTCTCAACATAACTAAGTTAAAATCAAGAATTGCCTCTAGCCTTGATTCTCGAAATTAACCAGTTAAATCATCGAAGTTATTCTCAAGAACTGCCTCTAGCCTTAATCTTGAGTCTAACCAATCACAATTCATCATTCTTTAATCATTTAATCCTCAATCTTTAACTTTCTTTGACTAACAACTCTCTTTCTTTAACTTTCAAGACTCAATCAAGAAACCTAAAGAACTCATCAAAACCTCATCAAGAACTCCAAGAACTTAACAAAGACTCATAAAGAACTCATTAAAGAATCAAGAACTCAACCAAGAACTCAATCAAGATTCAAGAACTCAATCAAGAACTCAATCAACACACACGCATGCCACACGACATTCTCAACAATTCTTTTCGAAAATTATCCAAACTTTAACACATTAATCATGATCATATTACAACATATAATCAATCATAAAAACCATTAAAAACCATTATAAAACCTCATTAAAACAATTAAAAACCAGAATATAAATCATTCATAAAATCATGAACAAACATCATCAAACATTCCAATCATGCATTTAATTCATACTATAAACATAGTATACCAACAAGGTTGAGTAAGTATGTTACCTTATTGAAGATTACACACAAATTCAACACAAACACTTGCTGCCCGGAACACTCATACACACGGCCTAGCAACGCGGTTCCATTTGCACACGAACACGACAACCAAGATGCCACCACGCTGCCACCACGCTGCCCAGTCAGCACCACACGGCTTCTGCCCAGCCAGGCCACACAGTTGCTGCCCAGCCAGGCCACACGGTTGCTGCCCAGTCAGCTTTGCACGGCCCTACCACCAGGCTGCACCCTCAACCTGCACGGCTTCACCACCAGCCACGAGCACCACCACTTGACGCATGAACACGAACCCAAAACCACCCCGAACTAGTGATCTTGAATGAAATTGTTGGGGTTTAAAATATATCTTAATACTTAAAGATTAATGGATAAAGGATCTTTAAGTATGGGCTTAGAAAAGGTGATGAACAATGGTTGAAGGGATTTGAGACACCAAATGGCGTGTAAGAACAAGGAGAAATGGAGGGAGAATTTGCCTTGAAAAGAGATGGCAAATAAGCAAAATGATCTTAAGGCCTTACTAACTCCTCTATTTATAGAGGTTAGTTAGGTGTAAACATAAGGCAAGTGGCAAAACTTGCCATACAACTAAGGGGCCGGCTAAAAGGGTTGAAAATGGGCTAAGAGATCAATTGGGCCACTTGAACTAATTCATGACTAATCATGATTAATTTCGCACTTGGCCCATAACTAAATTAATTAATTAGAAAATTAAATAATAAAATTCTAATTAATTAAAATAAAATAAAATAAAGAAATATTAAACCATTAAATAAAATGGTTACACAATAGCAATTAAAATAGTCTAAATAAATTTTAGACCATGCACCGGAACAAACTAAATACAAGAAAATAAACACGAAACTAGCCCAAAATCTGGGGCGTTACACTAAACATTGTGTCTCATTGCCATAAATGAGACCAACATCCGCCATTCCAACCAAATAGCGAAAGATTCGCTTCACACACTGTCAATGCTCCTTCTTAGGTTGAGACATAAACCTACTAACCACACTAACAACATGTGCAATATCAGGTCTAGTACAAACCATAGCATACATCAAACTACCAACTGCACTGCATATGGAACACTAGACATGTACTTCTTCTCTTCATTTGACTAAGGAGTATACATAGAAAGACGAACATTAGAAGAAATAGGAGTATTTATAGATTTACCATTTTTCATACTAAACATGTCAAGGATACACTGAATATATATAGCCCTTTTGTGAAAGAAACAAGTTCCTCTTGGCACGATATCTATAGATTTCCATCCCCAAAATCTTGCGAGCTGCTCCTAAGTCTTTCATGTCAAATTCAGAACTCAAAAGCTCTTTCAACTTGTGCACATCCGATATTTCCTTAGATGCAATCAGCATGTCATCAACATATAACAATAAATAAGTATAAGAAGATTCATTCTCCACCTTACAGTGATAAACAAAGCAATCATTGAGACTTCTGTTGTAGCCATGCTCCACCATGAAAGTGTCAAACCGCTTGTACCACTACCTAGGCGACTGCTTAAGTTCATAGAAAGACTTCTTCATGTTACATGCATAGGTTTCCTACTTTCCTTCCCAGAGAAAATGAACTCCTGAGGCTGACCCATATAGATATCTTCCTCTAGCTCTCCATGTAAAAACGTTATTTTTACATCCATTTGCTCAAGTTCTAGATCAAAATGTGCCACTATTGCTAGATGCACCCAAATGGAAGTATGTCGAACCACCGGTGAGAATATCTCATTGTAATCCACTCCTTCCTGCTATCTAAACCCCTTAGTAACAAGCCGAGCTTTGTATCGAATTGGATCCCTTTCAGAAGTACCCTATTTTCTTTTGAAAACCCATTTGCACCTAATCAACCTACGACCCTTTGGTAATCTCTTCATTCATAGCAACCAACCACATATCTGAATCGGCACTAGCAACTACCTCTTTATAAGAAATTGGCTTAGGTGTCTCAATATCATCTGCAACATGCAAAGCATATGCTACCAACTCCTCTACACAACAGTTCTGACCTGGAACATGACGTCCCTCCATCTCCTCAATGAGTCTCTACGGCTTTTTTCTCGGTCGTTCAGAACCAACCTCGGTAGTGTGATCAATCTCAGAATCACTTGTTTCATCAATAACAGGCTCATCTGCCAACTGACTAGTAGTCACCGGACTCTGCTCCACCTGAATCTGCATATCATCCTCAGCAATAGAAAAAGGTTATATTTCAAACTCATCATCACGAACAATGTTATCATCCCTGTTGCATGCATTTTTATCAATAGACACAAACATAGTATTTTCATCAAAAGTTACATCTCTACTAGTTAAGATGCGACTTTCTGATGGGGAACAAATTCTATATCCCTTGACACCATCTCCATATCCCATGAAATAACCCTTTCTAGCTCTCGGTTCTAGCTTGCCATCATTAACATGATAATAAACAACACACCCGAAAACTCGCAACGAAGAATAATCAGCACTTCTTCCGGACCACTCTTCACAAGGTATTTTACAGTCAATACCTGTATGAGGAGCACAATTCAGCAAATAGCAAGCCGTTTTCATGGCTTCCGACCAATACCACCTAGTCAAACCTGCATCAAAGAGCATACACCGAGCTCTCTCAAGCAAGGTCTTATTCAACCTCTCCGCAACACCATTTTGCTATGGCGTTTTCCTAGCGGTACGATATCTTACAATCCCTTCATCCCTGCAAAGAGCATTGAACTCATCATAAACAAATTCAAGACTATTATCCGTATCGAGACATTTTACCTTCTTGCTAGTCTGATTTTTAACTAATACCTTCCAATGCTTGAAGGTATTAAAAGCCTCTCCTTTATGCTTCAAAACATAAAGCCAAGTGTACCTAGAGAAATCATTAAAAAAAAAAAGTGACAAAATATCGATATCCCCCAATACCTTAAACCCGAGATGGCACCCAACAATCAGAATGAATATAATCCAAAGGGGCCTTTGTGGCATGCAACCCTTTACCGAACCTGGCACGATGTTCCTCACCCAATACCACGCTCGCTCATATGACCAAGCCTCTTATGCCATAGCTTAGTCATCTCATCTGAACCCATGGATGCTACAAATGCAGAACCAGTCAGCACATTACAAACTAAATAATACAAAGTACCCAATTTAGTACCTTTCAGTACTACCTTCGAACCCTTAAAAACACACAATTCCCCATCTAAACCCGAAAAAGTAAATCCCTGCATGTCGAGTGTACCAAGAGAAATAAAAAAAAATTTAGTTTCAGAACGTGTCTAACATCCAACAAAGTACGTATCTTTCCTTCAGCAGTCTTAATCCTAACAATACATCTACCCACCACTTTACATGCAACATTATTACCCATGTTAACTTCACCACAATAAACACATTCATAGGTAGAAAACCATTCTCGACTAGGACACATATGAAATGAACAACCATAATCTAACATACAACGATCCGTAGACTGACTGCCTTCACTAACAGTTAAGGCCATATCTTCTTCCGAATCAGAATGAAAACTTTGTTGTGCAACATTAATATTCGAATTATTCCTGGGATTTTTAGGACATTTATCTTTCCAATGACCAAGTTCTTTACAGCAGTGACAAATATTCTTAGGCTTACTATTGTTACCATTAGAATTTTTCTTTTTCTTAGAGTTCAAATTATTAGCTCCAGAAGAACTAACTACCAATCCAAACCCAGAATCAAAACCACGTCAATTTGTTGCTGCCTTATGGCACATGTAATAACCCGAAAATCAGGTTTAGAAAATTTCTTGATTAATTGTTATGATTGCTTAATTCTAAGCCCGAATCCTGGATTTTGGGCTAGGTTTTCTTAAATCTATCTTCGTTTTAAAATTGGGCCCAATGGCCCAATGACACTCTACCTTGGACAGCCCTTTAGCTTTCATGGCCAAGGGATTTATTTTGTTTCTAAGCCCATTAATTAGTTGGACATTTCCATATCTACAATTCTATTTCCCTTCTTAGTAAATATCTCTCGATCTAAAAAAGTCTTTTTCACCCATAGTATTTCACTCCTAAAAATCCTCAACAACCTCCTCCCTTTGCTCTATAATTCACGGCACCCCCTTCCCTTTTATTTTATAAAATCCTTCCTTGTTCTTTATAATTATATAAGGAACAATAATCCTAATTTATGCTATTTTCTCTCTAAAACTCTCAAACACTCTCAAAGACCAAAGTTGTGTTGTGTGTGCCGTGTGGAATTCGTGCCGAGCAAGGAGTTTTTACTTAGTTTTTGCTTTCCAATTTCAAAGTAACTAGCTATTCTACTTAGGATTAGAATTGGATTACATAGGATGATAGAATTAGATTAATTGTTGTTGTTCAACCTTTTATGCGTGAATGTCGAGTATTTTGGTGAATTATATTGATGATTTTGTGGCGTTCAAATGCTAAAGATTGTATTTTTGATGTTTGAATTATTATTATTGATATTAAATAATTGCATGATTATAAGTATGTTGTTGAGTGTATGAATTTATTTCTTGATCAAATCTTTTTATTTCTTGATGAATTTTTCGTGGGAGTTTCTTCACTGGTTGACTATGAATCATGATTTATTTCGTGGCAAAATTCGTTCTTTTCTTGCTTATAATAATTTAAGATTTAATTTACGAAATTATTAAAATATTATTCAATTCTGATGGCTACGAAAAAATTTAGGTGAAAGTCCGAATTAGTGTATTATATCTTGTGCTAATTTTTCGTAATTTTTATATTTCGTTTTCTATGGCAGAAAAATCTGAAACTAATTAGGGTCTAATTTGATTGGTTAGTTATAGAATCCCTTAAAATTAGTAAATGATGTTATATTTGGACGAAACTTTTGCACGATAAACCTTGAACCCATATTTAACTTTGATAAAAATTTCCAGAATATTCGAGACCTTTAAATGGTTGTTCTTTAATTTAAATCGGTAAAATCAGATTGTGTAAAATAGTGTGATTAAATTACTAAAATACTTTTAGAGTATATCTTGTCAAATCCTTTGAGACTAATTTCACTTTAATTTAAATCAGAATGTACATGATGTCTATTCTTGAATACTTGATTTAATTTATGAAGATTCTTGATTGTTCTATGTGGTTTGAAAGTAAAAAAATTGAATTTTTATTTGTTATTCCACTTGCCAACTTGGTCTTGATGACCAAGATTGGAACTTTTTAATTATCTTGTTTAAAGCTTTGATTTTATGTTGTAACTTTTATTTTGGTTAATGAATCATGTTAATCGTTGTATGAATTGTTGCCTGAAGTCTTGTATTGCATTCTTAGC
This sequence comes from Salicornia ramosissima, assembly GCA_951394345.1. Taxonomy (NCBI): domain Eukaryota; kingdom Viridiplantae; phylum Streptophyta; class Magnoliopsida; order Caryophyllales; family Amaranthaceae; genus Salicornia; species Salicornia ramosissima. The sequence goes on along the minus strand of OX596234.1, from coordinate 16,701,185 downwards.
TTGTCTTATGCCTGTTTGTGGATTTCGAACCTTGCCCTTGAGAACCGTGTGGTTGGTATCTCTTGGGCCAAGTTCGAAACCCAATGAACCCTGTTGTTGCATTACCTGATCTCTTGTGCTATAAGTGCATGATTGATGAACTTGATGATGCATTTGAGCATGATGTTTCTTGTTGATGTATTGCGTGAGACTTGAGGTGTTTCACGTATCGAACTTGTTTGGTGTCTCTTGAGTCTTGGTCAGAGTCTGTCGTGTCTATCGGTTTATTGGTGATAAATCATGCGGGGCGTGTCTATCAGTTTATCGGTGATAAACATTGCGGGTCATATTTTTCGGTTTATCGGTGATAAATTGTGCGAGTCATGTTTATCGGTTTACCACCGGTAAACCGTGCGGGTCATGTTTGAACTTGATTGGAGTCTTTGAGTCTTATTGTATCTATCGGCTTATCGGTGATAAATCGTGCGGGGCGTGTCTATCAGTTTATCGGTGATAAACTGTGCGGGTGATGTTTATCGGTTTATCGGTGATAAATCGTGCGGGTCATGTTTATCGGTTTACCGGTGGTAAATCGTGCGGGTCATGTCTGAACCTTATTGGAGTCTTTGAGTCTTGTTGTAACGACCCGTATTTTAGCAACGTTGTTTTCGGAGAAAACAACAACACGAATCATTAATACACGACTTTATAATGATCAAAACTTAAAACGGAAGTGGAAGCTTAAACACTTAATAATTTATTATTAGAAATCTTAATAAAACCAAACCAGAATTATTCGAAAGGTTCTCATTAATCCACTAAAATACTATTACAAGCTACGAATATTAATATAAGACTAGGACTAATACTAAATGGTTAGCTAAACTGCTACTCTTGCAAGCTCACAAGTCCCAAAGCCTCGCTAACACCCGACTTATTCTTCTTTTTCACCTGAAAGGGGAATGGGGGTCCACAGTCAGTGGGGAGTAAGTAGAATGTTCTACTTAATAGTCGAACGAAATTAAGCATATAATAGTCAGAATACAAATCCACCAATCACACGAATAAATCAACACCAACAATTATATATAAAATAACAACAATCAGTCAACGCAGAAGAAAAACATACAACTAAATAATAACCATTCTACATACTCTGCTAGGGACACCTCAAGACTTTAAACTCTTAATTATCCACTTTCCAAATCATTCCATCAATCTGAAACAAATCATTCTAACCACTTGCTAAGGTCACCTCAAGACTCTAGACTTCTTTAGATTCTTAATTAGTCAATTTCCAATTCTTTCTTCCATTCTAATCCATGACCAGTCATGTGCTCGTACGGGAACAACTTAACTCGTTCCCCAACTTTCCTTGTCTCACGCCGGGTCAACCACAAAGGATCTACTTCCCGAGCGCTGGGATCTATAACTGACGCCATTCCGCAGTGGCTTCGACTAAACCCATGTTTGTGGCACATTAGCCACTAGATGGGCGGTCACTTCATAGTTATTCAGTTTCTCATCTTTCATTATCTCATTCTCATCATTATCTTTCCTCATCATTTATTATGTATTTTATATGGTGCTCATACCAGCAGTCAATTCCTTAATTATCGGCATAACTGTCCGTCAATTCCATTTATCAGTATATGCCAGCCGTTAATTCCTTAAACCGGGTAGAGTATACCATAATTGGAAGTACTAGGTGACAGTAATTGTAACTGAGATGTTCGAAGTCCCAGGAAAGAGAGGCGCGGCACGTATATCGGTCATCTTAAATACCATGTTTTTCCTAGCAAGAGATCGAAACAAAACAATATCCTCTTACTCTGTTTCCGTTCCTTCATTATTATGTTATTATTTTATTTGAACTTAAACCTAAATTCTAAGTCAACCTAACCTATTACTTAGTCAACTCTTGTCCACAACCTATCTTGACTTCTAAACTTAATAACAAATTATGCAATCAAACAATTCATAATCATAAATTAAACAAAGAAATTAATTGGCATTGCATAATCTAATAAAGGATTAAATTAAATAATATTTAAGCATAATTCAATTTTATTTAACTCAAAATAATATAAGACTAGGACTAATACTAAATGGATAGCTAAATTGCTACTCTTGCAAGCTCACAAGTCCCAAACCCTCGCTAACACCCGACTTATTCTTCTTTTTCACCTGAAAGGGGAATGGGGGTCCACAGTCAGTGGGGAGTAATTAGAATGTTCTACTTAATAGTTGAACGAAATTAAGCATATAATAATCAGAATACAAATCCACCAATCACACGAATAAATCAACACCAACAATTATATCGAAAATAACAACAATCAGTCAACGCAACGGAAAAACATACAACTAAATCATAACCATTCTACATACTCTGCTAGGGTCACCTCAAGGCTTTAAACTCTTAATTATCCACTTTCCAAATCATTCCATCAATCTGAAACAAATTATTCTAACTACTTGCTAAGGTCACCTCAAGACTCTAGACTTCTTTAGATTCTTAATTAGTCAATTTCCAATTCTTTCTTCCATTCTAATCCATGACCAGTCATGTGCTCGTATGGGAACACCTTAACTCGTTCCCCAACTTTCCTTATCTCACGCCGGGTCAACCGTAAAGGATATACTTCCCGAGCACTGGGATCCATAACTGACGCCATTCTGCAGTGGCGCAGTGGCTTCGACTAAACCCATGTTTGTGGCACATTAGCCACTAGATGGGTGGTTACTTCATAGTTATTCAGTTTCTCATCTTTCATTATCTCATTCTCATCATCATCTTTCCTCATCATTTATTATTTATTTTATATGGTGCTCATACCGGCCGTCAATTCCTTAATTATCGGCATAACTGTCCGTCAATTCCATTTATCAGTATATGCCAGCCGTCAATTTCTTAAACCGGGTAGAGTTTACCATAATTGGAAGTACTAGGTGACAGTAATTGGAGCTGAGATGTTTGAAGTCTTAGGAAAGAGAGGTGCGACACGTATATCGGTCATCTTAAACACCAAGTTTTTCCTAGCAAGAGATCGAAACAAAACAATATCCTCTTACTCTGTTTCTGTTCCTTCATTATTATGTTATTATTTTATTTGAACTTAAACCTAAATTCTAGGTCAACCTAACCTATTAGTTAGTCAACTCTTGTCCACAACCTATCTTGACTTCTAAACTTAATAAAAAATTATGCAATCAAAACAATTCATAATCATAAATTAAATAAAGAAATTAATTGGCATTGCATAATCTAATAAAGGATTAAATTAAATAATATTTAAGCATAATTCAATTTTATTTAATTCAATTTTATTTAACTCAAAATAATATAAGACTAGGACTAATACTAAATCGGTAGCTAAACTGCTACTCTTGCAAGCTCACAAGTCCCAACCCTCGCTAACACCCCACTTATTCTTCTTCTTCACCTGAAAGTGGAATGGGGGTCTACAGTCAGTGGGGAGTAAGTAGAATGTTCTACTTGATAGTCGAACGAAATTAAGCATATAATAGTCAGAATACAGATCTAGCACCACATATTTCATACTCTCGAACTGTTTCTTTTAATTTCTTTTTGTTGTTCTGATAAGCAGACCCAACACTAATGCATTGATCAATAGTGAATTCAAGATAGTCAAGTAGTTCATCTCTATCTAGATTATGCATGTTTGCCTTTAAATCATTAAAACATACCTGGTTGTCATCTGAAGTGCTTCCACCAGCCATGAGACAGAGAACTTCTTCTGCTTGCAAACAGACCTCGGACTGGTCTGTGCATGTGAAAGCAGTTAGACAGAGATTTGCCTCTTCTTCATCTTCCTCATTTTCTGATTCTAAATCTCCCCAAACTGCAGCCAGCATAGCTCTTTTGAAAACCTTCTTCTCAGCCTGGACTCCAGGATTTCCCTTGGGATTTTTCCATGTTGGACACTCCTTGATTTTGTGCCCCATTTCACCACATTTAAAGCAACCAGCATTGGAACTGGTTTTCCTGAACTGTCCAGAACTGTTCCTTCGTTTTACAAACTTACCCTTGGACTTTTTCCTAAGGTATTTTTCAAACCTTTGGCCATAAGACTTATATCATCTTCATCTTCCTCAGATTCCTCAGCTTTGAGCACCATTTCCTTGTTTTTTGAGCTGGATTCAGCCTTTGAATCTACCAGCATCTCATGAGTCATCAAGGAACCAATAAGTTGTTCTAGAGAAAGTGAGGTCAGATCCTTTGCTTCTTGTATGGTTGTAACCTTGGGCATCCACTTCCCTGATAAGCTTCTCAACATTTTCCTCACCAACTCTTCACTTGAGAAGGTCTTTCCCAATGACTTTAGTTCATTTACAATGGTCATGAACCTCGTAATTAAACATGTCCTTTATGTTTTCATCCCTAGTTATTTCAAAGACCTCATACTTTGACATAAGCATGTCAATTTTTGACCTTCTCACCTCAGAGTTGCCTTCATATGCAAGCTCTAGTGTATCCCATATTTCCTTTGCAGAAGAACAAGCTAGAATTTGATTTACCTCACATTCTGCAATTCCTTGTTGAACAAGTGACATTGCCTTTGCATTTTTCTCTAGCTTCTTGTAGTCTTCACTTGTGTACTCTTCTTCTGACTTTGGAACTATGAGCCCTTCCTGATTCTTCTTGTGGATGAAAGTGGGTCCATTTTTTACTATCATCCAGCATTCATAATCTATCCCAATGATAAGATTTTTCATGCAATTCTTCCACCAGGAGTAGTTAGTGCCATTGAACTTGGGGAGTCTTGAACTGTTTGATTCTTGAGTAGACTTCTTCTTGCTCCTCTAGGTAGTTAACCTTTTGAGAAGTTAGGCTCTGATACCAATTGTTAGTTCAATGTATACTCAAGAAGAGAGGGTTGAATTGAGTATGTGTGTTTTTTCTATCGTTTTCAAGGTTTGTTTATCTTTTTGTGAGAACAACGAAAGAACAGTAAGTAAAGAGTAGGGACACAAAGATTTAACGAGGTTCGGCTTCTAAACAAGCCTACGTCCTTCACTCTCTCACCAATATTATTAATCAACTCAGAATAATAACAAGGTTACACACTCAATTAAATGTTACAACTATGTAACACTTAATTCCCCAACTGTTAACTCTAACAGTTCACTCAGTGTTCACAGAACACTCCCCAACCACTTCCCTCTAAGTGGTTCAGATATTACAAACTTAAATCTCCGTAAGTTTTTCTCTTAAAGATGGATATGGAGATAGTTTTGCACTAAGGATAGACTCTCAGAAAATATGACTTGGTTTTCTTTGGAGATCAAAAGTCTTCTAGGTTTTTTGCAAAGATGGTTTATATAGGCAAGGAAAAAACCGTCCTCTTGAAGTGTGCTTGGAGACTTGCCTAAATTGTGCAAACAAGCTCAGCTGACACAAGTAGAAAGGCACCTATTTCAGATCTTTGTCTCCTTCCACTACATGTAGTGGAAAGTACACTAGAGTCCAAACAAGTACATTTCAAAGCTGATTTTGTAAATCAATTTGGCAGATTTCCAAAACACAAGTGATCCAAATTTTTCAAATAAATTTACAGAAATAATTTTGAACACTAAATTTGTACGGATCACGTGCGTAATACTGAGGTCTGTTTCCACAGTGGTCTCAGTACTACTAAGTCTACATCTGGTAAAGGGAATTGTTCCAAGCTTGTTCTTTGCCTGTTCTTGGCTTGTTCTTGGCCTGTTCTCTTTACTGGATGTAAACTTAAAGTCTTTTTGCTCTTTACTTAAAAACACTAAGAATATTTTCCTAAGCCTATTTTACAAGAAGATCCTAGAAATATAAAAAATAAAAAGCTTCAAGCTCTTGGCTTCTGAACTTCAAGTATCTCAAGGCCTTCATGGTTTCCTTGATGAGTCCTCACTTGATTCAACCTGTTCATACATAAATATGCATAGACATCAAGTATAGAGAACTGGTTTGCCATCATTCAAATCAAACATGGTTCAACAATAAGTAGGGCTGGTTAACTTTTAAATGTCATTTATGCAAGTGGTCTCAAAGTTCTTATGTTGATGCTGTTCCAATGTGTGGTATCTCTAAGTCGCCTAACTGAAAGATGCCTTAAGTTTTTAATATATCAGATCAGCGTCATACCAGTCCCTTACAACAGTTATATCAGTTTATTGCTGAACCCTCAATTTTGAAATTGAGGATTTAATTGTTCTGACACATGACCATTGTGAACAGTTTGAAGTAATTTCTACCTTAACTGTTCTAATAACTACCGGTTTTCTTCATTTTAATTCACTCTTTCACATTGATTTCTCTCTCTAACTGTCTCTCTCTCTCTCAAATACCAATCTCTCTCAAACCCTAAGCACCAGCATCAAAATCCTCTTCAAGAATTCGAAATCAGTTTCTCTCTCTCTCTCTCTCTCTCTCTCTCATCAAATTTGCTGATCAAATCAAAATGGGAAGAAAGAAGAACAAAGCTGCAAGGAAGAAAAGCTGAGGACTAAGTCAATCTCCCAGTTTCACACCCTCTAAAGTTGAGAAGGAATCAAGCACTGTTGTGGTTGCTGAACACCACCAAACAGAAGAGAAGCAAGAAGAGGTCAAGGACCAAGCCACGACAGAAACGGTTGTTAATTCGAAGGCTACATGTAAGCCTAAAGAAAAATCTACTCCACCACCAAGCCCTAAATCATCACCACCATCTTCACAAAATCTCCACCACCTTAACCTCAGAAAACTCCATCACCATCTAAGCCTTCACCCCTTCCATCACCTCAACAACCCTCTCCACATACTACTATCTCTTCCCCTCCACAAAAATCACCATCACCCTCAAAAGCCGAAACCCCTCCTCCACCATCACCACCAAAGTCCAAAACTCCACCACCCTCTTCACCACAAAAGGAAACAACCCCATCACCTTCTCCACAACCACAGAAAACATCAACACCATCACCTCAGACCACACAGAAAACAGTGCCAAGTACTGATGAAAAGGAAGTTGAAAAGGAAGAGACAGAAAAGCAGGATGATGACACACATGCTCAGGACATGGATGTCAAGATCACAGGGGTAGTACAAGGGGAAAAGGAAACAGGAAAGAGAACAAGGCCCTTGATGACAAGGGTCTGTAAGGAAGAGATCAAAAGGGAACCTACTGAAGAGGTTCCAGAGGGAAAGAAGGATGAAAAGAAGAAAAGAGTGAAGAGTGTTGCCAAGAAGGGCAAAGCCTCTGAGAGCCCTAAGCCTGCAACCAAACTCCCAACAGAAAAGAAGAGGAAAGCTGCCTCTACCTCTGAAAAGACTCTTGCCAATAAGAAAGGTAAGACCACTTCTGAACCACTATTTGAATTAAGTGGTAGGGGTGTCTTATTTGGTTTTGCATGTCCTAAGTCTTGGATGAGTCAACCCTTTTTAGAAGAGTTTAAAGAGGCCATAGAGTTCTAGGGTTGGGAAGGGTTGTTTGATAAGAGGCTGGATGTTTTTGAAACTTGTGTTGAGGAATTCTACTCAAAGCTGGGAAAACTAGACAAAGGGAAGGTCTGGAGTGAGGTCAAGGGGGTTGACATCACTCTTTCAAATAAGAGTCTAGGGGAGGTACTGGGTGTACCAAGAGGTGGGTTTTGTGATTATTCCAAAGTCAACTGGCCAACTATTCCTGAGGTCAGTACAGAACACATACAGACCACTCTCTTTTCTGGTTCTCCAAATGATGGTTCTGGCTATGTTATTGGCCAACTAAGGGAACCAGTGATGAGGCTGTTCCATACTGTAGCCTCTAAGATAGTACTCCCTAGGGCTCAGGGCAGAATGGATGTGAGGAAGATGGATACTGTGATTATTTACTGTCTCTATGAGAAAATTAAGTTAAGTCTCCCTGGTCTCATGTTAGCTCACATGGTTAGCATTTCTGGAAAGGTCAAATCACTCTCTACCCTATGGTGCCTGGCTTACTTTGGTTTTCCAAAGTAGGAAGGTCCATCTGAGTACTAAGGTCAAGAAAATGTCTGTCCTCACCAACCAGATCCTAGGTCAGAAGGGGATGACCTTTGAGGGTGGTATGCTGAAAATGAGGGATAAAGAGAGGACCACAGGGGCCAGAAGAACAGGCAGTTCAAGGTCTGAGGAGGCTACTAGGTCACTGTCCAAACAGGTGCAAACACATGGGGAACTACTGCAACAGATGATGGCTAGTGTCAATGCCCTATGTACTTCTCTGGATGGATCTATAAAGAACATATCAGCACGGTTGGACTCCCATGAAGAAAAGCTTGCCTTCTCTTCCAGCTTCAAGCCCAAGACCACTCCGAGAACAGTTCCCATTATTGCCCAAGTCAAGAAGAAGCAGCAGGAGCAGAGTGCAGAAAAGGAGGATGAGGATTCTACTAAGGATTCTGATGATGATGCTAACTCCACTTCTTCTTAGCCTACCCCCCTTTCCCTACTAACATTGCTTTCAAACTTTCATTTCTCTGGTTTCTCTGAACAATTTCTATCTTTAGTTTTTTACCATTTCTGCTAAACAATTTCTCTGCAGAATGGTCCTGGTCTGTATAATTTTTAACTTTTCTGTGCTCTTAAACATTTGGGATTGTGAGTTGCAGGTACTCACATTTGGGACAGCATCTCTAGAATGTTGTTTTTATATTATGCTTGTATTTGACTTTACTTGTTGCCTTCTCCTGATTTTTGTGCTGTGATTGTTTTTGTCATTTGATGATGCCAAAAGGGGGAATAGGACAGGTGAAGTTCCTATTATCAAGTGTAGCAACTTGAACAAGGTTCAGACCTTGTTAAGAGATGGCCAAACTTTATGCCTAGGAGTATCTTGAATTCAGATCAAGTGCTCCTATCCATCCCAACTGGAAGAAATTCTTCCAAGTGAAATTGAAAATTTCTCTTGCTACATTTGATAATTGATAAGTCTTGCAGGTTACAGGTTTAATGCTGAAACTCCATAATAAATTGAGTAATTAATGAGTGACTGACCATTGCAATCAGTCTAATTGTGCTTTAGTCTGCTGTATATTTTTTTTATTCTCTGAGATTATGAATCTGACTACAAGAACAGTGCAAGACCAGTTCCTCTGAACAGTTGTTTTATATTGAAACAATTGGTTACTGTTCTCAGGGAGAAATTCATGGTTTGTCATCATCAAATAGGGGGAAATTGTTGAACCATGTTTGATTTGAATGATGACAAACCAGTTCTCTATACTTGATGCCTATGCATATTTTTATATGAACAGGTTGAATCAAGTGAGGACTCATCAAGGCAACCATGAAGGCCTTGAGATACTTGAAGATCAGAAGCCAATAGCTTGGAGCTATTTATTTTTTATTTCTAGGATCTTCTTGTAAAATAGGCTTAGGAAAATATTCTTAGTGTTTTTAAGTAAAGAGAAAAAAGACTTTAAGTTTACATCCAGTAAAGAGAACAGGCCAAGAACAAGCTAAGAACGGGCAAAGAACAAGCTTGGAACAATTCCCTTTATCGGATGTAGACTTAGTAGTATTGAGACCACTGTGGAAACAGACCTCAGTATTACGCACGTGATGCGTACAAATTTTAGTGTTCAAAATTATTTTTGAAAATTTATTTGGAAAAATATGGATCACTTGTGTTTTGAAAATCTGCCAAATTGATCTACAAAATCAGCTTTGAAATGTACTTGTTTGGACTTTAGTGTACTTTCCACTACATGTAATGGAAGGAGACAAAGGTCTGAAATAGGTGCCTTTCTACTTGTGTCAGCTGAGCTTGTTTGAACAATTTAGTCAAGTATCCAAGCACACTTCTAGAGGACAGTTTTTCCTTGCCTATATAAACAATCTTTGCAAAAAACCCTAGAAGACTTTTGCTCTCCAAAGAAAACCAAGTCATATTTTCTGAGAGTCTATCCTTAGTGCAAAACTATCTCCATGTCCATCTTTTAGAGAAAAACTTACGGAGATTTAAGTTTGTAATATTTGAACCACTTAGAGGGAAGTGGTTGGGGAGTATTCTGTGAACATTGAGTGAACTGTTAGAGTTAACAGTTGGGGAATTAAGTGTTACATAGTTGTAGCATTTAATTGAGTGTGTAACCTTGTTATTATTCTGAGTTGATTAATAATATTGGTGAGAGAGTGGAGGACATAGGCTTGTTTAGAAGCCGAACCTCGTTAAATCTTTGTGTCCCTACTCTTTATTTACTATTCTATCGTTGTTCTCACAAAAAGAAAAACAAACCTTGAATACGATTGAAAAAACACACATACTCAATTCAACCCCCCCTTCTTGAGTATACATTGAACTAACAGATGGGACTGTGGTAACACTACCACCCATATCCATAGTTGTTGCAACCTCAACTTCCGGAGCGACAACTGTAGCAACCTCATACGGCGGCTCGCTGACGACAGCAGCGGCCACCTCGCTGACGACGGCTGCCACATGCTCGTTGACTTGAGCCGCGCTGGTAGTCACAGTGACATCCCTTTTCTTGTGCTGCAAGGCGATAGTCACAGTCCTGCCACCCCTGGCAGATGCACCTGGCTTCTTAGAGGCAGCAGGCACTACAGCCTCCCTCTCGACGGGACGGCTAGCCACATCCATTCCTCGCCCCCCACGCTTGCTGACAGCACCCCTGTTGCCACCTGTCCCACGACCGGTAGTTTGAGAAGTGGAACCACGAGCCGTTTGTTCTCCAGCCATCTTTGGCAACTTCAGGCGTTTAATATTCAAATCTGCACAAGCAGAGTGAAATGGTTAGACGACAGCCATATAAAAAAGGCACTGCCAATAAAAAAACAAGTTTGCACACCAACAGCAAATAATAAATAACTAACTAGCATAGACGAAAACTTCAAGAGGTACACCAGGAGTCTGACATTACCAGAGTCAGGGGCACCTATCTCGCCACAAAGTCCAACATAGGCGAGTGGGCGGTTTTCCACAATGTACCCGAATGGTGGCAGCCACCTGGATGGGACACCGTTCTTCGACCTAAAATAGTCGACGGTCCTTTGCTCCTCGACCGTCAGATCACGGACTGCCAAGTGCTCCATATGAGCCCTTGGAGTAGTTAAAGTTACCGGCATGTCTATTAGAGCATCTGCAGGGGCCTTCACCCAGACCCACCTGCTCATATAGTGCTTCAGAGAACTTAACTTAGGCCAAACAAAAAGTTTCTTGCTAGCAGTCTGGAAGGTGTAACGGCCTGTCGCCGAGCTGTTCCGTTTCACGAACATCAGGGAACGGATCACGTGAAGGTTGACCTTCGTCCTCAAATACCGACAAGTCCACAGTACTGACACCAACATTCGAAACGAAAGTGGACTCAGCTGTGCCAGACTGATGGAAAAATTACGCATGACAGACATAATTGCCTAATCAAATGGGCATCGCAGCCTAAACTTAAAATGATCTTTGCAGACGGCAAAGTACCCGTCGGGTGCTTAAAGGATGACATCATTTGGCCCAGGGAGCATGACATCCCAGTTGCTTGGAAGGCAGTACGTCTCCCTAAACCATTTAAGGTATCCCTTTGGACCCCCGTTCCACTTTTCCAGTTCCCTGTACCAGTCATCGTCCGGATTTAACTTTGCCGGATGTCCTTTTGGGAACTCGCCATTACCAAAAACTATGGCTTCATAGTTCATGGCTGGCATGCGTTCCGCTTCCTGTTGCCATTCCCAGTCGGCTTCTTTCCAGGCTGTATTAACATCAGCAGCGGCTTTGTCGCCGGTCACCTCCTCTGCAAACACAACAAACAGGGACAAATGACAATTGGAAGATAAAAAAATGAAGAGATTACCTAGAGCAGCGAAGGGGTTAGGCCACGAAGGATCTTCTTTTGTGCCATACTGGTTAAATTCCAGACTAGAGCGAATGGATGAAAACCAATACTGCTCTGATGCTCTTACTACCATAGACTCACCGGTCCAGCGCAGTACTTCACGAAGAATCCTCACGTCCCTTTGCTGCTCATGGTTAAACCCTGTCGGATTACGTGTCCCCTCGCAGTCTGTCAAAATTGGCGACGCCAACGAAAAGTCAGGCAATCCTCTGCTTTTGGCAGACATCTTCGCCTTACTTTTTCTGGCGCTGGTTTTTTATCCAGAATATCCTTTCTTAATTGAATAGGATACCCTAGCTTTGGGGGGGCAGTATGCGAGTTTCCACATATACCGCCAATACCCTTAGGGATCGCAGCCCCTTCAGGCTGTCGTTCCGAGATGCTCCAGCATTACCTGATGGCCCTTCCTCGGTCGGGGACGACAACAACGAGTCATCTAACTCGCTCTCTTGTAGTGAACCGCCGCTATCTGGGTCGCTTTCTAAGATACGACTGTCGTTTTGGCTATCGCTGGCGTCTGACATCCTTCTTTACTCTGTCACACGTCAAGTTAATTCACCAATAACAAGCTCACAAAGATAATGAGCGACACGCAAACCAATGCAATTGCGTTTTTGCACAGTGACAAGTAAAAAGCAGGGTATAGCAAACACTGTGCATAACAATGAATTTTTCCTTCAAAAAATAAATAAAAAATAGAATATATATAAATTTTTATACCTAAAAGTTCTTGCACGAAGCAAGATACTTCTTTAGTACAGAACAAAGACACAACTTTTTCACTAAAAATTCGAACAATCGTACATGCAATCTCGTCCAAGCTTCGAAATTGAAAATTCGAATAAAGGAAATTCGATGTTAAACGCATACCTTGTCTTTTTCTTGAAGAGATAAACTTGAAAAATCTCGAGTTACAGTCAGGGACGCTGCTAAAAACCTGGGTCGAAGATACAAATTGCACGAAGCCTGTTCGAATCGCCTTTAGGAGGGAAGCGAAAGAAAGTTCGAAATTTTTTGAGAAATTTTGAAAATGAAATGGGAGAAAAAAAAACGTCTCAAAGACGTTATATATGGTACAACTGGGTCCACCACTCAACTTTTGGTCTTCTACGGATACGTGTCAGTTCATTCAGACATCTTGTGGTGACTTACTTTAAAAAGCATCCCCACCTTAACGATACCGATATTTTTGGCGGGGGGGGGGGGGGGGGGGGGGCTAGTTGTATGGGGGCCTACCGGTACACCGGCAGGTCCAATTTACTGACGTTCCAGCCAAGATCTCAACCGCCAGCACCTAGCGGTGCCGGCTACTAGGTGTCACGACCGCCAACCCATAATCCACGCCTATGAAGGCACCCACACGTTGCCAGACCCGGGAGCTCCCAGCCTATAACTGGCAGCTATTAAAAGCCAAAGGGAATCTTTTAGCAGTGGACCCAGTACACCACGTGGCACCCATTTAGGGCACCACTCAAGTGCAAACGCCCCACTCACTAACAAACTAACTAACTCAACCTATGAGGTAATTACACGTGGCGACCCACTCTTAGTTTTAACTAACTCTGAGCACACGATCTACATGACCAGTCCCCATGGGACACGTGTCCCTGCCAGCCTCCATACAGGCCGGCAGGGTGTTAAACCTCTCTCTTATAAATAGGGGATGATCTCACCATTAAAAGGTACATACTCTTTCACCTACAAACTCTCTTTCTCTTTCTCTCTCTTATTGAATCCCATTGCTGACTTAAGCATCGGAGGGTCTTTCCCCGGAAACACCCCAGGGTCAGCTCACCGTTTGTTCATTGTGCAGTTCACCACCACAGGGGCGGAGGGGGGGGGGGGGGGGCAGCAGGGGCCATGGCCTCCCTCATGTACCAAAAAAAAAATTATATGAATAGGCCTAATTTTTTTAAAAAAATAAAAAAAATAAAAACCCTAACAAAGTACAGTAGAAGTCAAAAAGTCAGGAAAAAAAGAACTGCAGCACTCGAACTAACTATTATAAGCAGTCTAAAAGTCAAGCTTTTACTCCCTCTGTCCCAAATTACTTGCTACAATTTCCTTATTTGGATGTCCCAAAATACTTGCTACATTTCCTTTTATAGTCTATGGGCCCCACACAAATTTTACATTTTTACCCTCTTTTTTGTCATTTTTATCCTCTTTAAGCCAATTCTTTTCTTCCACTTACCTTTACCAATGGTGGGTCCACATGAAAATTGTTTTGCATAAAAGTTTGTTCCAAAATGAAATGTAGCAAGTAAAATGGGACGGAGGGAGTAATATTCTAAACAATAGAAAAGTCAGGGAAAAAAAAGAGTATTGCAGGCTTGCAAGTTGCAGCACTGCATGCACATCACCAGGAAATTAGGAATTACAGTACTATTTACACAAATATCATTACCATTGAATATTGAATTGTCATTTTCATTGCCTAAGTGGAATTAAGTTGAATTTTGATTTTTGTTGTTGCCATCATTACATTGTCCATTTGTCATGCTGCACTGCTGCTTCGGGTAAGTTTTTTTTCTTTTTTTTAAATTTTTTCTTTTCTTATTTGTTCAATTGTTTATTGATTTGTTATGGATGTTTAATGGTTTATTATTTTTAATTAAATATTTGCATATTTTGATTATTTGATTTCAAATTTGTATTGTAATTTGGTTATAGGAGTAGGACTATAAAAGTACCATTTCTGAATTCTTATTATGTTGCCTTTTATTGTCCTAATTTAATTTTGCAAAAAAACTTTATATATTTCAAGTTTGGATTAATTTGTTTATCTTTAGTGCCACAATAATTCAATTTTCTACTACCATTGATTCATACTTTTACTTTATATTTTTTTGTTGAGTTTGTTCTATTATGATGAATTGATTGTTCAAATTACTTAAACGTTTGATCAATTATCCAATTTCTAGGTCAATTATGAAGAGGAAAACAATTGACTTATATTTTGCAAAAGTAAATCCTACCGCTCAAACAAATGTTGATGACACAAATGTTAATGAAGATAACACAAATCCTAATCAGGATAATAACAAATGTTTTTTTGTCAATAACATATTGCGTACTTTTTTTTAATTATTAAGAACGCTTAATTTTTTTTCTTATGTCATAGTTATTTTCTTGGCTTCATGTATCCGGCCCCCTTCAATAATTTTTTCTGGCTCCGCCCCTGCACCACCACACAAGACACCAAGAACAGCAACCACTTCCAGAGGCGCTAAGACTTGTCGGAACGCCTTCATTTATGACCCGCTACCAAATGGCCCGTTAGAGTTCTTATAAGACTTACGTAAGATTGGGCCTTCATATTCACAAAAAGCTCATACATAAGAAAACGCAAAACTTTTTTTTTATTATTTGTACATAAAACTTTTGCTTGTTAATTTAAAAATGTACAACTTCATAAAATCTAGCTTAAAATATTTTCGGCTAAAAATCTTGGAAACATTTTATTATTTTTATTTCATTAAAATTCTTTTTTTTAATTATAATAAAATTACAAATATGACGGGTTATTCCATTCCGGTCCCACCGATCTCCCAGAGACGGTCCCGGTACGGGGTCCCTACACCCCGATTGGGGTCTCTGCACATTCGACTTTTTGCTGAAGCTCAATTTTATCCTAATGATAACCCTAGTACCGAGTTGCATGTACCTGTACCGTGGTCAGCATTCCAAGCTTCGTTTAAGCCCAACTTTTCTTATAAATAGATAGTTTTGATCCGATGTAACTCTCATGCTTTCTTTACAATTTCATTTTCTTGTTTTAGGTTTTTTTTTCTTTTATTTGTTTAAACACATTCAAATCAATAAAATTCAAGATTCATTCTTTTTCAAGATTTTTTTTTTCATTTTTGTGCAATTCTGGTATTCCTTTCTTTATTATTTGTTTTAATTAAGCTTTTGATCAAGATTATGTTTATTTATTTGATTCTTTTAAATATGTGTGACTAGTCTTTTAGATCTAGGGATTAGGGCAAATTATATTTGAATAATTGATTTAATTAAATTCTTTTTATCTGCAATTCATGACTTCTTTTAATTCCCTAAAATATGTTCTTGAAAATTATAAATTTGATTAAATATTGAGTCAGTAACTGAGAGGTGAAAACTCCATATAGATATAAGATTTTAGACAGATTTATCTAATAAATGTAGAGAGTCTGTTTGATAAATCTGTAGATCTAGTAAATTGCAAAAGTCTGCTGGATCTTGATTAAAACCCGATAATGAATTGTTGAACATTAGATTTTAATTATTTCAAGATTTCAGTCATATAAATCCTAAACCCTAAAATTTTTATTTAATTAATTCAAATCCTTAAAAAATTAATCTTTATTTGCTTTTTTAATTATTAGTTTTTATTTAATCCCTCAAAAAAAATTTCTTTATTTTATTTTTTAATTATTAGTTTCTTAGTTAATCCAATCACCAACGCCTTTTATATAATTCACACTTTTTAAAAATAAAATAAAGAGTTGGTATTGTGTCAGACGCGTCTGACACAACACCAACTGTCGGACGAGAGCGCAAACCTTAGGGCCAAGACGCACGAGGAAAATAAGCCCAATTAGACGTGATAAAATAAGCCCAATAAAAACAACATAAGGCCCAAATAAAAATAACAGAAATAAACAGCAAAAAAACAAAAAAAAAAAAAAACACGACGCAGTTAATCGATTTTAATCTCCATTTTCCGCCATTAAAATCATCAACTACTACTCCATAAACATCAAAAAAAAAATGCAGATGCCAGATTTTGAAGGCTCAACTTCAACAAGTTTTAACGATCAACATACATTACACATAGAAGATGATCAAAAAAGGGTTAGTTTTGAAAAAAAAAATTCTATAATTAATCAGAAAAAACAAATTAATTTACATTTTAATTATGTACTTTTCCAGATAATTCAACATAATGCAACAGCAAAGAAGATTCAAGATCAAAATCATCATTCACAAATCCTAATAAAGGTATGTCATAGATTGTAAAACTAGACAGTAATGTTAATACCTGGAAATATATCAAAAAAATTGTACAATAAAATCCTACGTGCAAAACATATTACAAGACCTGGTCGTATGGTATTAAACATGGGAATTTTTTTGGGAATTTTTTACAATTTTTTTAAAAACATGGAAATATATTTTAACACATAAAAAGAATAACCTGGACAAAATTTATAAAACATGGACATGTTTTAAATAACCTGGACAAATACTTTAAAACCTGAACATGAATTTTTAAAAATGAACACATATATTAACACATGGACATATTTTGTAAAACCTGAACATATTTTAACACCTGAATACGAATTATTGTAACCTTGACATATATTATGAAAGGTGTACAAAATATTTTTTATAAAATAAAACCTGAACATATAGCACAAAACCAGGACACTTTGGAAAAAACATGGCCATATTTTCAGAAACCTGGACAAAAATTAGAAGACCTGAACACATGAATTATATTCAAAATAGACACAAATTATTAAACCTAGACCTGACATAATGAAACCTGGAGGAGATGTTTTAAATAACCTGGACAAGTACTTTAAAACCTGAACATGAATTTTTAAAAATGAACACATATATTAACACATGGACATATTTTGTAAAACCTGAACATATTTTAACACCTGAATACGAATTATTGTAACCTTGACATATATTATGAAAGGTGTACAAAATATATTTTTTATAAAATAAAACCTGAACAAATAGCACAAAACCAGGACACTTTGGAAAAAACATGGCCATATTTTCAGAAACCTGGACAAAAATTAGAAGACCTGAACACATGAATTATATTCAAAATAGACACAAATTATTAAGCCTAGACCTGACATAATGAAACCTGGAGGAGATTTAGAAAAAACATGGCCATATTTTCAGAAACCTAGACAAAAATTAGAAGACCTGAACACATGAATTATATTCAAAATAGACACAAATTATTAAACCTAGACCTGACATAATGAAACCTGGAGGAGATGTTTTAAATAACCTGGACAAGTACTTTAAAACCTGAACATAAATTTTTAAAAATGAACACATATATTAACACATGGACATATTTTGTAAAACCTGAACATATTTTAACACCTGAATACGAATTATTGTAACCTTGACATATATTATAAAAGGTGTACAAAATATTTTTTATAAAATAAAACCTGAACAAATAGCACAAAACCAGGACACTTTGGAAAAAACATGGCCATATTTTCAGAAACCTGGACAAAAATTAGAAGACCTGAACACATGAATTATATTCAAAATAGACACAAATTATTAAACCTAGACCTGACATAATGAAACCTGGAGGAGATTTAGAAAAAAACCCTGAACATATTTTCAGAAACCTAGACAAAAATTAGAAGACCTGAACACATGAATTATATTCAAAATAGACACAAATTATTAAACCTAGACCTGACATAATGAAACCTGGAGGAGATTTAGATAAAAAAACCCTGAACATATTTTCAGAAACATGGACAAAAATTAGAAGACCTGAACATGAATTATATTCAAAATAGACACAAATTATTAAACCTGGACCTCACATTATGAAACCTGGAGATTTAGAAAAAAAACCCTGAACATATTTTGAGAAACCTGGACAAGAATTAGAAGACCTGAACATGAATTAATTAAACCTGGACCTGGACATACGTTTTGAAACCTGGAGACTTACTAATAAAGCTGGACATATTTAAAACACTGAAAAAATTTTATACAACTAATATTGGAATACTTGAAAGATGAGGGATACTTTTATAGAACTTTTATACATTATGAAAACTTTTATACAACTTTTATACATTACATAAACCTGGACACACGACATCTAACATGTAATGCTAAAAACATGAAATGCAGAAGACGAGGGATACTTGGAATACTTTGATGATGCAAACATAAAGGACAGCCTTGTTGGAAGATCAGTGAACGACATGAAAGATGGATACAACTTGTACCAAGCACATGCAAGGGCACTTGGTTTCAGCATTAGGAGGCAGACAATGCGAAGAAGAGTGCAGGATAAAACAGTGTACGAGTTTTATTTGGTATGCTCAAAGGAAGGGGCATCCAAATCATCAAAGGGCAAGGGAAAGAAAGGGGAAGAAGATAACGATGCTGAAAAACTTGAAATACCAGACCTGGAAAAGGACACCCCAAGCAAAAAGAGAAAGACGAGAACAGTAAATGAGACAAGAACTGGTTGCAAGGCGATGGTCAGATTCAAACAACAAAAACCAGGTGATGATTTTGTGGTTGTGACGCATGAACTGTAACGACCCGGATTTTTGGGCCGTAAAATTTCGTGCGAAATTAAGCCTTAAAGACCAAATCATTTGATTTGGGCCTAAAGGACTTAATTTAATGTTTGAAGAGCTAGTCCAATTGCCCTATTTAACCCCTCCATAGCCGGCCCCCCTAATAAACAATTTTACTAAATTGTTTTATTTTCCTTTTAACCTTAATTAGTAAATCATATCTATTTTGACCCTAATTAAAAATCCTATTTTTATATTCCCAAAATTCTCTCCTACATTTTAGGAGCTCTTAAACTCCCTATTATTCACCATATAGCCGACCCCCTTTCCCTATTTTTCCCTTATAATTCTTTCCTAAACTAACTCCTAAACCCTAGTAAACCTTTTATATAAAAATCCTCTTTTTAAACCCTTAACTATTATTGATCAAAACAACAACAAACACTCAATATATCTCTCTCTTGAAAACTCACGGCCCTCCAGGAAACCCTCACAAGATTTGACTTTCAACCTTTCCGATCAATCTAAAGGTAACTAGCTTTTTCACTTAGCGATAGGATCAATCAACATAGGATACTAGATTAGATAGAAGACCTGTTGTTTGTTCCCTTGTGTGTGTGAATGTCGAAGGGTCTAGGGTGTCTACCTTGGTTTCTTGGATTGATTAGTTTGTATCTTTTTAAAATCTCTGGAATGTTTATGATTAGTTTAATCTTTTATCATAGTTGGTATAAATCTTGTTATGAATCAAAGCAATCTGGAATTGTTCTTCGTTCATGGGCTTACGTGTGATCAAGATAATTCAAAGTATAGATTTTAATGCTTTCTATGACTAATCGTGGTGGGCTTGGTTATTTTCCTTCGTGAATAATGCCATAATCCTTTTTCTAATGAATTCATATAATTATAATTGTAGTTAGTGGAAATCTTGAAATCCTTTTTAATGTTAGCATGATGTGTGGTTGATGATGACCAAAGCAAGGTCTTATCTTGGTAATTGCTAACTGGGTCAACGCTTAAAGTATAAATATATATTTACCTTCTTGAATTCGTGAGTCTTGGTAGAAGAATGATGATTGTATTTTCACTCCTTGTTTTATGCGCATAATCTAATGACTTGGCCAGGCTTGAATCTTGTAGTGTAATCTTTCATAATCTTGAAATCTTGATTTAGTTTATGAGTATTCATGATTGTCTTATACATGTTGATGAGTCTAATCTTGATCTTCAATATGTTTTAGTATGGCCGAATGGTATTGAGTAAGAATTGACTGTTTCTTTATTCCTTTGCTTAGTTGTTTATGCAATATTGATCTTTATTAATCTTTAAAGAATTGTTGAACCTGGTTTTGAATCGTTGCATTAAAATACTTGTTTTGGGTTCCTTAATGGCTGAATGGTATAAGTTCTTTTATGGAATTTAGAATCTTGAATTCGAGTTGTGATATTTATGTTTAAGTCTGTGGTGTCGTATCGGCCTTGCGCCGTGTCGTATGTATCGGCCTTGTGCCGTGTCGGGGATTTGTAGGATGTATCGGCCTTGTGTCGTGTCGAAAGTATCGGCTATGAGCCGTGTCGGGGATTTGTTTGAAGTATCGGCCTTGTGCCGTGTCGAAAGTATCGGCTATGAGCCGTGTCGGGGATTATAAGAAGTATTGGCCTTGCGCCGTGTCGAAAGTATCGGCCTTGTGCCGTGTCGAAAGTATCGATTCATATGATGAATCGTGTCGGGGACTTGTTTGTTGTATCGGCCTTGTGCCGTGTCGAAAGTATCGATTCATCAGTGATGAATCGTGTCGGGGATATTAATTGTTGTATCGACTTCGGTCGTGTCGTTTAACTCTTATGAATGTTGTTGATGATGAATGATGGGTTACTTATGAATTGTGTACGATGAAGTCTTCCTCTACTGTGATCTCTGATATATGAATCTAATGTTGTATATATTTAATATGTATGGATTGGTGGTGTCTTCTATTTGATTTAATGTTGCTTGGTTCTACTGTTAAGTGGAACAGTCTAGTTACTCGCCACTGACGGTGGACCCCAATTTTTATTTTACAGGTGATCGGTATAGAACTTAAAGTCGGGATGAGTGTTTGGCGAGCATTTAGGCACCTGTTATTTTACTGTTTTCTTGTTTAGTAGTTTTAGCTTGTAATAAGGACTTGTCAAGTCCACTGTTTTTGGAACAATTTTAAAAGTTTAATTAATAAAATTATTAAGTTTAGAGCTTCCGCTATGATTCTTTAATTTATTATTATAAGTATTTGGTTATTGTCGACTCGTGTTGTTGTTTTCTCCGAAAACAACGTTGCCAAAATACGGGACATTACATGAACTCCAGCACAACCATGACATGATAATTGAAAAGGAGCGACATCATCTTAAATCACAGAGGCAAATAATAGAGGAAAAGGCAAAGTTGATTGAGAGCATGGTCGACTCCGGAATAAGACCCATGGAAGCCTACAACTTCTTATGTAATGAGGCTGGGTCTGAGGAAGTGGTAGGCCACACAAAAAGAGACCACCTAAACTACGTAACGCAATACAGGACTAGGATGGTGGATGGAAAGGACATGCAGAGTGTCCTTGATCTTTTGCAACAGCGGGCTGATGAAGATCCCTCGTTCTTCTACAGACTAAAATTTGGAGAGAGCAACAATATTGTAAGCTACTTTTGGAGGGACTCGATGATGCTCGAGGACTACAAAGCATATGGAGATGTTGTGATATTCGACACAACATACCGAACAAACAAATATGGTCTGATATGTGCGCCTTTTGTTGGCATAAACTGCCATTGGAAGACCACAATGTTTGCATGTGCATTCATTACAAATGAGAAGGAAGAGAGCTTCGAATGGCTGCTAGAAACCTTCAAGCGCTCAATGTGCCAAATGGAGCCAAAGACGATATTCACAGACCAGGACAAGGCGATGGGAAATGCTATTGAAAAGGTAAAAAAAAAAATAATAATAATACACTACATGAATAAATACATACATGCATACATACACAAATACATACATACATATATATATACATACATACATATATAAATATATATATATATATATATATATATTAAAACCTGCCCAATATAGTACTAGACCTGAAGATAGCTTATTAAATATGGACATTTAATACTAAACCTGGACATAGAATACTTAATCCTGAAATTATGTAACATAACATGAAATTATAATACAAAACCTGGATATATATTGCAAAACCTAGACATGTATTACTAAGACCTGGAATTAAATTAAGAAAACCTGGACTTATATTCTTAAGCCTGGACTTACATTATTAAAGTACTAAACCTGAACATAAGTTAAAAACATGGACACTAACTACTAAACCTAGACATGTATTACTAAGACCTGGAATTAAATTAAGAAAACCTGGACTTACATTACTAATAAAAATTCAAAAACTACATTTACAATTTAAAAAGTGAAGAATAAATATAAAACATGGGAAAAAGATTTAAAACCTGGACAAATGTGCAAAAAAAATGGACTCATATTAAAAGACCAGGAAATATTTTCCATAACAAGTATATATTTTAAAACATGAAAGAATATATTAAAAACTGGAATGATATTTTAAAACCTGGACAACTACCATTAAAAGCTGGACAATTAATGATATGTTTTTTTTTAACTGTAATCCTAATAGGTACTCCCAAACACCAGGCATAGACTTTGTCTTTGGCACATAGAAAAAAACTTTGTGAGCCACTTTGGATCCCTAAAGAGCAACGAGGATTTCAAGAACATGTTCAAAAACTGCCTTATGGGATGCCACACGGAGGAAGAGTTTGAGGCGTTGTGGCCAAAAATGATGGAGATGTATGGATATAAAAAACCAGACTGGTTTGACCAGATCTATGACGAGAGGCACAAGTGGTGCACTGCCCTGAACAGGGACATGTTTTCTGCGGGGATCCTGTCCTCTCAGAGGAGCGAGGTGACAAACAAGGCGATATCATTCAACGCAAAGGCGACAACAAACCTATTTGAGTTCTACCACATTTTTGAGAAAACAGTTAAGAGGTGGAGGAGCACCGAGACCAGTGACAACTTCAGAAACACATCTGAGCGTCCCAAAGCGATCAAGTCAAAATCAAGGCTGTTGAAGCACGCAGCAGAAGTATACACTCTGGCCCTGTTCAAGGATTTCGAGACTGAATACGAATGGGCAATGGCATCTTGCCTGAGATCCTTCGAAACAGAAGCTCCTGGACTCAAATTGTTTGAAGTCTCCTCAGAGGAAGACTTCTCCTACTCCCACAAAGTGGCGTATAATGAAGACACCACTGAGTTCTTTTGCTCGTGCCAATGCTTCTCCGAAACCGGAATGATCTGCTACCACATCATAAGAGTGATGCACTTGTACAGCATCTTCCAGATCCCTGAAAGATATATACTAAAAAGGTGGACAAGGCTGGCAAAGTCCACAATTTGGGCGACCGAACAGAGTAAGATAACTTGGATTCATGTGCTAAACCTTTGTCATTTTCTACGAGAATCTATCATATTTAACTAACAAACCTGGCTATGCTATGCAATTTCAGATGATAACGAAATAAACCAAAATCCACAGCTGTGGACGCCATGGAGGCACGCAATCACGAGGAATTTCTACAATTTCGCTTCAATATGCCAAGGAGACGAGGAAGCGAGGAAGAAGTTTAACAACAACATGAAAGAGCTTTACAAAATAGTCAAGGAGGTTTACAAGACGAACGAAGAGAAGCTAAAGGAAATCGAAGAAGAGGAGACTGGCCTAGAAGTAGTCCAAAACCCAGAAGTAATAAAGACAAAAGGAAGACCTCCAAAGGGGAATAGGAGAATAAAAGGACACTTTGAAAAGAGAAAAATGAGGACAAGGCATCCAAATGAATATGGAACAAAAACGCCAAACATAGAAGCTGAAAACAACTCAAACCCTTGAATCATCTTATTATATGTATAATTTTAAGCATGTACAAAAATTGATGGATCATTTGTAAATAATATAAATATATATATATATATATATATATATAACATTATTGTAACAAAGAGAATTATTGTTTAAGCCTGCACATATTTTATAAATAAATAGATATATGTTACTAAAGAAGGATATTATAAATAATCCAACCTGGATAAAAATTAGTTAAAATTGGACATATTCAGAAAAAACTGGATAATTGATTTAAAACCTGAAGACATATCTTCAAAAAAGGACACAAATGAAATAGTTAAACCTAGACCTGGACATATATTATATAACCTGGACACTTGCTTAAAAACATGGACAATTCTTATGAAACCTGGAGATGAACAAATATTATATTACTACTAAACCTGGTCATTAACTACTAAACCTGCACATGTATTACAAAACCTGGACTAATATTACTAAGCCTGAACTTATATTATTAAATATGCACTTATATCAGTAAAATTGAACAATAACTATAAAACCTGGACACAAAGATCTTAAACATGCATTTACAATTTAAAAATTGAACAATAAATATAAAACATGGAAAAAGACTTCAAAACCTGGACACGTGCAAAATAAAAGATTTGGCATTATATATATATATATATATATATATATATATATATATATATATATATATATAATAAGCATAAAAACCAGTCGAAAATACTTAAAGAAAATTCAAAAAAATATTAAACAATCCAAAAGCCTAAACATTACATTCCAAAAGCATACAAAAAATAAAAACGTTTTACATCACCATTTTTCAACAATTCAGCCTCCACTTCTGCCCATACCATATCAACTTCCACTAGCTTTTTTTCCCCTTCTTAACCACAAGGAAGCAATGCCTCTTAGGATCTAACTCCACCTCTGAGTCAGAAGATCCACAGAAAGGGATTTCAGGTGTATCATCACTAAGTCCAGAATCAATTTCCTCGCATACATTAAACCTTACCAAATCTGCAGCTTCATCATCACCCTCATAATACAGATCATATTTTGGGAAGAATCCTTCCTCAAATTTCACATGGCTAGTCCCTTTTACAGGGTGGCAGGTTTTTTGAAAATCTGCAGCTAACAGAGCACATACAATCTCACGAGGAGGTTTTTCATGTTTTGTGGAAGTAGGAGGCACCACATTCTTCCCAGCATCTTCATCATCACTAAGGCAGACCTTCTCTTTTCCCTTTCTGCTCCTTGTGATTCGAGAGCTTTTTTGAAAAACATTCTTAGAAGCCATTTTTGAGAAAGTAAAACTAAAAAGAAAAGATTAGAGTTGAGAGAATAAAAAAGTTATAAAAAAAACTGAATGAAGGCTCTATACTATTAAGAGAGAGGAGTAACCATATATAATGGAAGTTAGAGTTTTAAATTAAAAGCATGCAGTTGAAGTTAATCAATGCTTAGTAAGTGGCTGAAGATCATTTATTAATACCACCTGGGAAACGTATTACTCATACTATAAATACAAAGTATTAAATAAAATTGGACAATAAATGATAATCCACCTGCATTTATATATACAAGTGTGGATATATCTCACTTAACCTGGACGTAGATTATAAAACCTGGAGGAAAACTCCTAAACCATGACAAATACCAGAGAACCTAGACTGTTACAAAAAAAACATGCACTAACATTATCAAACCTAGACAAAATAGAACTAAACCTGGAGGAAAACTCCTAAACCAGGACAAATACTAGAGAACCTGGACTGTTACAAATAAAACCTGCACTAACATTATCAAACCTAGACTAATAGAACTAAACCTGGAGGAAAACTCCTAAACCAGGACAAATAGTACAGAACCTGGACTTTTACAAATAAAACCTGCACTGACATTATCAAACCTAGACAAATAGTACTAAACCTGGACTTAAATATTTAAAACTGGACACTGACTTCTAAACCTGCACTAACATTATTAAACATGCCAACATACATTAATAAGATTGTAGTACAAAAACTGTACAATAATTAACAAATGAGAGATAAAATTATTTACTCATATTATAAATTTTTGAAAATGAAATTTTAGAATTATTTACAAATGTATACAATTATATAGTGACAATGTGAGAAAAAAAGATATAAAAATTATTTACATAAAAGATAAAATACATAGAAACTACTTCATCTTTGAATTATGAAGATCTTCTTTCTTCTTTTTATCGAGTTCAATAAGAGCAGCCAACTAGGAAAGCTTTTGTTGCTCTTCTTGAAACTTGACCCTTGCCTCATACAACTTCTTTTCATCTGCCTTCCTAAACTTCTGCTTCAAATGCAGGGCAGGTTTATCTTTCGACCACGTAACACATCTCTCACGTAAAGAACGCAGAGACCGGTTGTAGGGTGAAAAGGCAAACTCATAGGCAAGATTACACCGGGCCAAGTTCCTCTCACTCGCCTAAGCAAAACACAAAAATAATAAAAAAAAAAAATTAAAATCCAACAATTATGAATGAGAATTAATAAAAAAAAAATTCACAATTCATATATTTACTTTAACACATAATTCAACAAAATGCAACAGAAATAATTTTTTAAAACCTGTAAAAATATTTCAACACCTGGACACATACTATAAAAAATGGCCATTTATTATGTAACCTGGACATGGACATGCATTTTAAGACCTGAACATAAATTATTAAAAATGAACATATATCTCAAGACATGGACAAAAAAACTTAAACCTGGACATTTATTTCAAAAGCTGGACATTTTCTTCAAAACCTGAACATAATACTAAACTCAGGTTCCATAAAATACGTCCAGGTTGTACAATTATTGTCCAATTTCCACAAATTATGTCCAGTTTCCAGAAAAAAAAAAACAATGAAATACAAAAATAAGTAAAAATTTAAACACTTACACTGTTAAGATCCTTCATTGCTTGGTGTTTTTCATTTTCGCCCGTGAAGTGCTCCATTGCCTTTATTGCAAAAACACCACAGTCATGGATGTTCGTATTGTTACGAAAAGGAAACATAAGTGTCCTTTGATTCCAAGAACGTACTGTGGTGCAGTCTTTCCGGCAAATGGAGTTCCCGCGCAGAAAGTCCTCAAAGATATTACACTGATAATTATTAAAAAAAAAATCAAAACAAACAAATATAAAAAAAAAATAATAAAAAAGAATGTAATCATGCGGAAATAATATAACACAAAGCTTACAAATTCGATTAGTGTTCCACCATATCGGGTGAAACCTTTATGATCACTACGGTTCTCAATGTCTTCAATTTGCTTGAATTTCATATTAAAAACCAGAACCGTAAAGTGATTGTCTCTATGTACAGGTACAAAAATCTGGATCAAATAAATATAAATCACAAAAAATATAAGTTTAAAAAAAAAGTGTAATAACAAAAATATAATTCAAAGTATATATAAAAAAAAAAAAAAAAAAAAAAAAAACTCCTTACATAATCCGCATCACGAATAATTGAGCGATTGAAGAACGCACTCCAACCGCTGAGTGATTGCCTACATTGTTGTCCATATTTAGAAAGATCAATGCCGCTGAGTTCTTTATGAGCTTTTTCAACTTGTGCAAGAGCAGTTGCAACTTGGTCGTCTTCAGCATTATTCGCGTCGACTTCCAATTGTGCAATAAGTTGTTCTAGCTTAAGCTTTTTATCTTTCTCCTTTTCCCATAGATTCAAGCACGTCTATATTACAAACGAAAAAAATAAACAAAAAGTTAACCTGGAACCCATACATATAATTGAATAATAGAAACAAAAATGCACTTATATTGTTAAACCTGGATATATATCACTAAACCTAGACATTTAAAATTAGATCTGGACATATAAAACAAAACCTGGACATAGAGTACTAAACCTGGACATTTATACCATTAAACATGGAGCTTTAGTACAAAACCTGGACATATATTTGCTAAGCCTGCATCTACATTTTTAAACCTCAATATATACTATTAAACCTGAAAATATACTAATAAACATCGACTTGTATTACTAAACATGGACCTATGCTGTTAAACCTAGACTTACATACCACAACAAATACTACAAAAAATAAACAAGTGTAAATATATAGCATAAGAAATTAAAAAAAAAAACCTTTTAATTCATTTTGCATTAATACATAACACTTACATATGGAAACGTGCTGAACCAAAATCTCTTAATCTGACTTGAAGCCTGCTCCTCTTTTCTATTAAATATGAATGCAAAAGCATCCACAATATTACTTGTTAGCCAAGATTTAGGAGCAAGGCTCAAAAAATCAGCCTTCTGAAGCAATATAGTTGGATCATCATAAACAGCTTCAAGATGATCAGGAGTTCCTATGACTGCAAGAACATCTCCTAAAAAAAAATAAAAACAATTGACATTGATTAATACTAACATAAAATTCAAACAATAACAAATCTAAAACTCATTCATGGCTTCCATAAAAAATTACCGGAAAGGCTTTCCTCTAACTCGGCATTTTTTTCCTCAGCCACGATGTCATTGACATCAGCAGGGATCTCCATGACCTCTAAAAAGGGATCATAGAAGAGGAAATCCACCACTGACTTGACATTCGGTTCAAGCACCTCCATAAATTGAAACGTCGAGCTGGAGCCCTGAAGTGATCTGGCAAGAATAATATCGTTGTGCCAGGTGCCTGTGTCAACAGATTGGGCAATTGGCTCTGCCTTGTACACAACTTCAGGTGAAGAAAGGGTAGCGCCGATTTCAGACTCCATCTTGACAATGTTATCCATCTCACGGTCAGATGGACAACTCTCTTCTACGTTTTTAGTCTTCTCCTGACTTGGTTCACGACTAATGGAGGAATTCAGCTTCTTTATTATATCCTCCACAGTTTCGTTAACACCAAGTGTTTCACCATCATCATCTGAAATATCGATGTGAATGGAAGGCCTCTCAGGAGTAGATTCAAGACGAGGAAGAGTGCCTTGTGGAGTCTCATCATGATCCCACCCTTTCATCAGCTCCGCTGACCCCGGAGTGAAAACAAGGGGATACTCAACAGAAGGCGTAGATAGTTTATCGCCAGACTGAAACCACGAACGATGCTTAGGATCCTTAAGCATGTCCATAATATCAGAATGAACAGAAAAACTACTACTACCTTGAAGGGATTGAACCTAAAAAAACAAACAAAATATCTAGATAAGAATTTAAAATAAATAAAACATAAAACGTATTCACTTAACTTAACAAACATGGATAAGTAGGCACAAACATGAACATGAATTAAAAAAACTTGAAACAAGTTAATAAACATGGTCATCAATTGCCAAACATGGACATCAGTTATCAAACATGGACTTACAGTTTACAAATCTGGACACTTAAAAAGAAACCTGGACATATCTAAAGCTAACCATAAATTATTAAAACTGGACATATATTTAATAAAAGCTGGACAAAAATTACTAAACTTGGACATATTTTATAAAAGTTGGACATATATGATTAAAAGTGGAAATTAGTAGTTAAACTTGAGATTACAAGGCCTGGAATTATATGATATAAAAACTGGACATATATAATTAAAACTGAAAATTAGTAGTAAAACTAGACAACTAAACATGGAATTATATTAATTAAACTAGAAGTATATTACTACAAATGCAATTATTCCACTAAACCTGCAATTATATAGGAAAACCTGAACTTATATAAATAAGCATGGAAATACATCATTAAACCTGGACTTATATCACAACATCTGGACACAAAGTACAAAATCTGGACACATGTTGAAACACCTGGACACACATTACAACACCTGGACAACTAGTCACATATATTACATTACTAAGCCTGCAATTACATTAAAAAATGGACAATCACTACTAAACCTGGACACTAAGAATTCAAAAATGGATGTAAAATACAAAAAAGGCATAAAACAATTACAAAAACCTTGTCATCGGTTAATGGAGACTTCTCAGATGTCTGTCCACCACCAGGACTCAGAACCATCCTGGTGTCATGAATGATCAGGCTATCGGAATTTGACACTACAGAAGTAGGTCTTGTTTGTTCACAGCATACATTACTACCTTCCACCTACAAAATTAAAGAAGAAAAAGTGGTTAAGAACAAAATAAAGTGTTAAATAGACTGAACTGGACATCAAACTTTAGAACATGGACAACATTACAACTATCATGAATTAAAAACAAAATAATGAAAAAAAAGCAAGAAAAAAAAAAGACAAGAGGAAGCATATACGCAAGTGAAATTACTTGAGGTGTTGAACTTGCAGCAACGCTCACAACTAATGTAGGTTCATCAATGGTAGAAGTTGTGGCAGTCGAAAGTGGAGGACTTGGTGTGAGAATCTGAAATGAAGGAGGAGGACCAAGAGCTGGAGGAGACATAGGGCTAAAAGCTTTTCCAGGCCTCAAACGCCTATAAAATTGATAAAAATGTCTCTTCTCCAATTTACTGTAAGATTTTTCCTTATCAACAACAATACCATCACCACCACTACTATGAACACCACTACTAGCAATAGCAGTACCACAACTACCATCACCACCACCACCAACAGAACCAACAACATCATCAGCACTACCTTCAACAACACCACCACTACTACCACCACCATCACCACCACTACCACTAACACCATCAACACCGGCACTACCTTCACCACCACCACCAACATCACCACCACTACCATCACCACCACCACCAACAGAACCAACAACATCATCAGCACTACCTTCAACAACACCACCACTACTACCACCACCATCACCACCACTACCACTAACACCATCAACACCGGCACTACCACCAAAATCACCACCACTACCATCACAAACACTACCTTCACCACCATCACCACCACTTCCACCATCAGCACCAGCACTACCTTCACCACCACCACCAGAACTAACAACAGAACCACCAGCAACGCCACCAGACGCACCATTGAAATCATCATCACCACCATCACCAGCATTATCATTTTTATCATCATCACACACATCATCATCATGATCATTTTGATCATGATCAGCGTCATTATCGTTATCTACATCCTTATCTACATCCTTATCTACATTATCATTATCTACATTAGTATCAACTACTACACTATGACTACTTTGACCTACTACACTATGACTACTTTCATTCTCAAGATGAGGCACATCATCATTTTTTTCAACATAATCATCATCATTAACTACTTTAGGCACATCATCAACGTCTTCAGAATGATGAGAACTCTCAGCACCAGTAGTCCTCTGAATATTAATTGGATTGGCTTCCTTTTGATACACAAACACTTCATTCTGATCCGTATCAAAGGTAACGGCCTTCCTCACAACAGGACTGGCTTTTTCTGGTTCCATTTTTTTGGCCTGGTACATTTGTGAGATGTAGCTGGCAACAATGGCATCAATCTCAGCAAAGAAATCATCATTCACCACAAGATCATCCTCTTGGGACATGCTTTCTTGGGACTGCTGCTTTGCATCTTCGCTAACTTCTTTTACGAGCTCTAAATTAAGCTCGCACATAGCAATAGCATTTCTCTGAACCTTCATCATCTTCTTTGAAAGCAACTGGAGAAAAAAATTATAAAAAAATTATAAAACCTGGACATTAAAAAAGGAACCTAGAAAAAAAAACATAGAACACTGAAACATAAAATACAAAAAGCTGGACGTAAAATAAAAACCTGAACATATAATACTAAAGCCTGGACAGTCACTGATGAAACCTTGACAAATATTACTAAGGCTAGACATAAAATACAAAACCTGAACATATAATACTAAAGCCTGGACAGTCACTGATGAAACCTTGACAAATAATACTAAACCTGGATATACACAACTAAACCTAGACATATTTCTAAAGCTGAACAAATACTACAAAAGCTAGACATAAAATACAAAAAGCTGGACATAAAATACAAAAAGCTGGACATAAAATACAAAACCTGAACATATAATACTAAAGCCTGGACAGTCACTGATAAAACCTTGACAAATATTACTAAAGCTAGACATAAAATACAAAACCTGAACATATAATACTAAAGCCTGGACAGTCACTGATCAAACCTTGACAAATATTACTAAAGCTAAACATAAAATACAAAACCTGAACATATAATACTAAAGCCTGGACAGTCACTGATGAAACCTTGACAAATAATACTAACCTGGATATACACAACTAAACCTGGACATATATTTCTAAAGCTGAACAAATACTACAAAAGGTAGACATAAAATACAAAAAGCTGGACATAAAATACAAAACCTGAACATATAATACTAAAAGCCTGGACAGTCACTGATGAAACCTTGACAAATATTACTAAAGCTAGACATAAAATACAAAACCTGAACATATAATACTAAAGCCTGGACAGTCACTGATGAAACCTTGACAAATAATACTAAACCTGGATATACACAGCTAAACCTGGACATATATTTCTAAAGCTGAACAAATACTACTAAAGCCTGGACAGTCACTGATACACCTGCACTTCAAATACTAACAACCTGAAATAATAATCTTAAATCTGAAAACAAAATGCACAAACTGGACACCTTAAAAAACCACAAAAATATCATACAAATAATAACACCTTGAAATAAACTATAAAACCTGGACAATTGCTTTTGTTACCACATATACACACATATTACAAGACATGGACATTTGGTACTGAACATGGAAATATATTATAAAACCTAGACAATTATTTCAAAACATGCAATTATCATTATCAAACTAAAAAATACAAATAAAATAAAAATAAAATAAACACATTTATAAACAATAGAACAAAATAAAAAAAATTAAAAAAAAAAATTTTAAAAAAGAAAACAACTTACAGGAACATCTTCAGCATCAATCTAAAGCATCAGTCTTGAGGTGAGAAGGAAGCCTCAATATGAGCTCCCTACCAGAATCACCTTGACCAATAGAAAGAACAGGGGACTTCTGAACAGCTTTAGGCGTAACAACGCTAGCATCCACCTCATGAACCCTCTTTTTGGAAACCTTCTTAACTGTGCGATCGGTTGTGGATAAATCATACCCCAATACAGACCTAGCAAGTGCAGACACATCAACTGCTAGTACTGTACTCTTGATATTCAAACCAAAAACCCTCGCAACATCAGCTAATTTAGACCCCTCTTTCCAGAACAAAATATAGGGAGTAGGGGCCTTGGAGAAGTCCATATCACCAACCTTGAACTTGTGAACAACAGCAAGAACAAGGGCTAGCATACAACCCTTGACATTGAGCTTTGTATCAAGCTTCTTCTTTGACTCTTTCTTCGTAGACTCGGTTTTAGATTGACTCAAAGAAGGATCCACAAGTTCCACTGACTTCTTCCTAGATAGGAGTGACTCATGTAGTTTCCTCACCCCTTCACAAAGATAATTTGCAACGTACTCACTCCAATTGTACGTTGCAATCTCATCTGCCTTATTAAGACTAGGGCAGTAACTGATGGATGGACAATCATCAGTCCGTGTGCACAGGAACATAGTCATAGAGTACATTACAAAAAGCTGCTTGAAGGAATCACCGCTAGGATAGGTTGTAAAAAGTGACTTCCAGTGATCCTTGCCCAAGTAGTGACTACTATTCCTAGCTCCAATGAACTTGTTCCACTTAACACGATCCTCCGACACAGAATGCCTAACAAATGGTTCCATCTCAACTTTTCTGTCAGTGAGAGGAAGACCTAAAACATCTCTAATGGTAGTGCTACTAATCAAAACGGTTTCCTTCCCGTTTGAAAAACTCATCGCACTACCATTATAATTGAGCAGGAATGGAAGGAAAAGGTCGTCCTTGATGTCTATATCACCAAGATCCAATAGACATCCGAAACCTATTTCCCTCACAGCCTGTTTCTGCTCAACACTAAACGCATAAACTACTTCAGTAATGTATTTGCATTGAGAAACCATACGCAAATGTACATTTTGCAGAAGTTCTGGTGTGAAATCACTGAAAAAGATGACATAAAAATTACAATCTTAAACCTGGACAAGTATCTATTAAACATCCAAACAAAGGTACCAAAACCTGATCACATATAATACTAAACCTGGAAAAAAATTACAAAACCTAGAAATATATTACTAAACCTGGACTTATATCACAACATCTGGACACATAGTACAAAATCTAGACACATAGAACAAAACCTGGAGATATAGTATAAAACATGGAATTATTACTAAGCCTGCACTTAGATTATTAAACCTGGACGTATATAACAAAATACGGACTTAAATCAATGAACCTGGAAAACATATTACATAACCTGGACATATATTATTAAACATGGACATAAATCAAAAAAACTGGACATTTACTTGTAAACATGGACAATGACTTGTAAACATGAACATAAATTATTCAGTTGGACTAAATTCATACAAAAATACATGCAATTATGCATAAATATATAAATAAATACAAATAATATATGCACTTAAAAATTATTAAGTTGGACTAAATTCAAACAAAAATAGAGCAACTCATATGCATAAACATGAATATAAAAATAATTAAATTCGACTAAATACAAAAAAAAAAAAAATTACAGCAATTATGCATAAACAAACAATGAAAATAAAAATAGAAAGGAAAAAAATGGTTGCACATCAAAAAACCTAGACATTTAGTATTAAACCTGAATATAAATTATCATCAACAAAGCCATTTAGTCTTAAACCTGGATATTGATTCATAAATTTATACATGCAAATAATACTTGCACATAAAAATAATTAAATTCGACAAAAATTAAAAAAAATTACAGAAATTATGAATAAACAAAGCAAAGAAACACTTAAAACTTACTTCAAATTGAACTCATCACTTTTGTTGGCAGTTTTTGATGGCCTAGCCTTCTTAACCTTAGCAAAACGAGAGCTACAAAACATGGAA
This sequence comes from Salicornia ramosissima, assembly GCA_951394345.1. Taxonomy (NCBI): domain Eukaryota; kingdom Viridiplantae; phylum Streptophyta; class Magnoliopsida; order Caryophyllales; family Amaranthaceae; genus Salicornia; species Salicornia ramosissima. The sequence goes on along the minus strand of OX596234.1, from coordinate 16,666,106 downwards.
AAAATCCAAAAAAACAACACACACAAAATTAATAACAAACAAAAATTTAAAAAACGAAAAACAGAGTTAAAGTAGAAAGGAACTACAACACTACCTTTCAGCAGCATCTCTTGACCTTTTCGAAGATAATTGAGATTTGGAAGTTTGAGATTGTTGAGAAGCCATAATATTTGAACGAAAAATTTAACAACAATGCAGCAATTTAATGTAAAAATGAGAAGAAAATTCAAATGCAGAGCAGAAAATAGAAGAAGAATGGAGAGAAAAGAGGTAATCGAAACTAGGTTAGAGAAATCGCAAAATGAAGAATGAAATTTGGTTACTGAGAGAAATAGCAAGAGAAAGAAGAAGAGAAAGAAGAAGAAAAGAAGTGGAAATGAAGTGGAAAAAAACAAAATAACGGACTAAAATCAAATTCACAATTGGCGGTTTTCAACCAAAAAAGCCCATACCCAGCCCAGCCCAAACACGTCCGACGGAAACTATTGGGTCAGACCGTCTGACCCAATAGTTTCACTAAAATAAATTAATTTGCTTCTCTGTGGATTTGACCTTACTTAGTGCTTATCACTACTGCAAGTTTTGATATTTAAGTTAGTTTTAACGGGTTGTGACAACCTGGCCAGTCCCTTGGGGGCTATCACTTTATCTCTATCACCAGTGTTCCCATAGCCCCTCTCATCCTAATCTAGGGGGGGCTATATTGCTTCATGTTGGGGGCTTCTTGAAAATTGATCACTCCAAAAGTCAAATCTACAGGCCTAATCTTCAAACAACTTTGGACTCACTTGTGTTCCTCATTTGAATTGTTTATTTTTATTTTTATTTTTTTTTTTTTGGGGGGGGGGGGGGTGGGAGTTGGTACTGTCCAAATTTTTGCCAAATTTTTTTGTCGGTACTTGCTAAAAATTACAACCTCGAATCACATATATTACATATATATGTCGCATAATAAAAGTAGTCCTTTATAAATACTATGCACAACATTGCGTCTTGCATTGCATTCCAAAATCTCACAAGTCACAAAAATTGTATACAAATTGCATCATGCATATACAAAACCCTGGCAAGCTAGACCTATACCCTTGCATTAGGATTAAAATCATGAGAACCAAGGCAAGATCAGAGGCAGAATAGATCACCGGAAGTGATATTCCTTGTATCATTAAAAAGGTAGTCCATATCAACTCTTGGGGCTTCCTAAAGCAAGCTACAATAATGTCGGGAGCTTTACCATGCGTCCATGCCCGAAAAGCAAAGCAAAATTAAAACACTTGACAAAAGAAGTGGAAACTAAGCATGAATGAATGCTCAACCTGAATGATAGCAGAACAAACAAAAAAAAAAGAGCCGCCCATGTAATCCAACACTACAGATCAACTCCTTAAAGACCTACACAAGTAAATTTCTCCCACAAAAGCGAGTTTCTCATTAAGTCCCACATGGACAAAGTTCTCGTCAAATCCTAAACAGGCCAATCTCTTAAAAAGTTTCATAAAGGCAAGCTTCTTATCAAGTCCCACACGAGCGAGCTTTTCATCATACTACTCGCCGACCAAGACATGCGTTGGATGGACTCACTACAGAATTCAAATCCTATACAACCTGATAATCGGACTTGGAGGTACACATTTCCTCATACTGTCCTCTAACCAAAACAGACATTGGAGACACTTTTTTGGTGTCCACAATAATATGTTTGGGTAATTTTTATGAAGCATGATGTGTATCGGAGGGGGTAAAGAGTGGTGGTCATATAAGCCTACACTTGATAGTAGTTTGTATTGGAAAAAGTATGTGATGGGAAAGACTTTTTTCAAGTATGTCTCATGTTGATATTTGCAAAGGTTTGACCTGCAACAGGTGTATGCTGCTCTTATAATTGAGCTGTCAAGCTGACGCTGTTGGTTAAGGCTAAGCTTAGTAGAATTGGTTTAGTGTTCTTTTGCAGTGGCACTGATGACCATCAGCACCTATTTTATCAGTGTGCTCATTGTGCAGGTGTGCCTGTCTGCCCTATTCACAGTGACATCCCTATTAAAATTTACACAGTAGAAATTAATGTCATAGATTGTGGCAATCAAGATAAATTTGAAAGCCCATACGTATACATAACATATGAATGTAAAAAATTGTCAGTTCTAACAATTAATACATTGATTTTAACTGCAACATTAAGACACACGTCTCATAGCTTCGACGGACTCCGGACAGCAAAATCTGGTGGATGGATACACACTTCTCACATGATTCACACCTGAAAAGTTAAAATGTAAACATAAAGTTAAAATCCCAAACAAGTAACACATCATATTTGTCAGAAAGCTCAAGTTCAAATGTGGAGTACTTAATACTCTCTACGTAACATATTTAATTACAACGATTTAACATTTTTTTCCGCTCTGCTTTATGTCAAATTGTTACAGAGGGGTATATGTTAAATCCTAAAACAACACTGAATACATTATATTTTGTCAAAAAGCTCATAAAGGGTATAACTTAAGTGCTGAATTAACCTGACAGCTTCTTTGCTTGCTCCTCTGTAAGATTAGCAAAGAAACAATAATCATCGTATGAAGACATCACCGATTCTGGACTGCAATAAAACCAACCCCACCAAACATTATAATGTGAAAAGCTCACTGAGAGAACAAAATGAGAGAAATAAAAAACGAAACAAAAGATTTGTCTGGTATAGTTAATGTATGAAAAGGCGTAAGGCGCACCAAGGCGATAGGATTTCCTAGAGCCTTAGGCGCGCCTCAGTGCGCCTCATTGAAGTGAGGCGCACCTAAGAAGTAAGGGGAAAAAGGCTGGAAAAAATCTGAGGAAAAAACAGAAATGCGCCTTATGGTGCGCCTCAGAGCACCTAGGCGCGCCTCAGTGCGCCTTGCTTGCTCTAGCCATAAGCGCCTCGCCTTGAACAATTTAGGCGCTTACCCCCTTGCGCCTTAGCGCCTAGGGGCGCCTTTTCAAACATTGTGGTATACAATAATAAAATCAGTAAATAACTGACTATCCAAGGCCAAGGGCACAAGAGAAAGGTGTCCTCTTTTCTCAAAAAGTTTATTGGACTACACTCTTCAAAATATCTAATGCATTTAGTTCAATCACAAAAAAAAAAAATCTATTGACCTCAAATATAATGTAAAATACTACCCCGATTCATATTAGTTGCTAACACTTTCTAAAAAAAGATAAGTTCAAATTAGTTGCTAACACTTTGTCCCACATTTAGCAATCATTTATCATCTCTCTCCTTACCACAAGCTTTTCTCTGGCTGGTGATTTCCGCACTCCAAAAATTGATTTCCGCACCCCCATATTTATAGTATTAACCCGGGTTAATACTATAAACATGGGGGTGCGGAAATCAATTTTTGGAGTGCGGAAATCAGTTTCCCTTTACTCTCTATCAATTTTACACTCAAAAAAAAAAAATATTGTGTAGAGAAATGTACACCACCATTTGCTGCAACTAACATGAACCGGAGGTCATACATGAATATGTGTTGTTAAACATTGCCCCACATTTTTATTACCGTCTCCAACGTTTTTTTTCAAATTTTCCCTTGTTTAAAATTTCATTCCTAATCACTCAAAAGGAGCCCCTTATCTAGGACAGAGTGCCCGGAGCGAACGCCTGATCCTAGGTGAAGGTGCATAACTCAAGCACCTCACCCAAGGGTCAAAAAAACTCTTTCCCTAGTCAAGGGGCTCCTTTCTTAGCATCCCTGCCTTAGCAAAAAAAAAATTTTAAAAAAAATAAAAAAAAAAAACAGGCAGTAAATAAATGTGGGCAATATTTAGCAGTTCACTTCATAATATATGATAATTAACAGCCTATACAAAATTAGTAATTAAAACCTTCTTATATAAAACGATTGTGTAACAATCCAACAACTTGTATGTGAGAAAGAGGCACAAGTAATTACCAGCCAGCTTCTTTCAACAAACTTGAGAATGCAGACTTCAGCTCCTCATCAGACGAGGAATTTGCTTCAGAAAATTGAAATGTCACGGTCACACTGTGCTGTTGTTTTGACACACACAAAAAAAGTTGTCTTCAGCTAATTATTTACTGCAAAGTATAAGTTGATGACTATTACAATTTCATACATATACAATTATACATGGAAAGTTGGAAGTTAAATAATTCATCTGTTCACTTTCCATTGCAACATTTTGAGTTTATTCACACTAATTTTGACAACGTTTTTCACAAACATGGTAAATCAAATGTTGCCATTTAATATGTTATTGGATTGTTCGGATATCAACTTTTTATAATTTTTAATAATATATCATTAAAGGTATTTAGGGATTTAATGCTCAACAATATGCATTAACAAGCTTCATTTCATAACAAACGAGCAGGGTGGATAATTCAAGGCAAAAATAAGAACAAGATGTATGACAGGGGATACCTTTCTGCTGTCTTTACGATCCACTACTTTTACTCCTGCAAAAATGTAAAATTTAACAGCAAACGACAGATAAGATGGGCTGCATAAGCATAAGGGTCTGTTGAGTTCATTCCTACATCTTTGAAACTATCTACATGAAGTTTATAAAAAGGTTGCCTGAGTTTTGAAAACTTGAGACAGCTTTGATTTAAATTCATTTGAATTTTTCTCAAGTTGCTGAAATTAAGGCATGCTAAAATGAATTTCAATAATTTTGTTTATTTAAAAAAAAAATAAAAAAAAACAGCTATAACTTAACAATGGTGCAAAGAATAGGAGATAATCAGGAGTGGAATCATTTGCCAAATCCCAACAAATCTTATGGCACACAACAAATTATTGCAATTAATTTCTCTAACAAGAGGCATTTGAACAATAGTTGGAATGAGTATCAACTTAAGATAAAAGAGGCTTGCCTTTTTGGGATTTGTAGATATCCTCATCCTCACTGGACTTCCTCTTCTTAGCTGTTACAAGAACCAAACAAACAAAAAGATGTAGGCAATCATGTTTAATGTATGGAAAGAACACACATTAATCAGCATCACATCTAAACAAGAACTACAATGTATTCTCATTCCCTTTACACTCCAACTTCATTGGAGCTCAATGTATAAAAATGCTCAAGGCGCACCAAGGCGATTGAAATTCCTAGAGCCTTAGGCGCGCCTCAGTGCGCCTCGGTGCGCCTCATTGAAGTGAGGCGCACCTAAGAAGGCATGGGGAAAATCTGAAAAGAAAATGGGAAAAAAAAGCTAAAGTGCGCCTCAGGGTGCGCCTAGGCGCGCCTCAACTGCGCCTAGCCACAAGCGCCTCGCCTGGGCCAAGTTAGGCGCCTACCCCCTATCGCTTGGCGCCTCAGCGCCTAGGCGCGCCTCAGGCGCGCCTTTTCAAACACTGTTGGAGCTAAAACAAGACCGTAAGAAAAATTGAAGTGAATGGTGTCAACTTTTAACTCTTTTTCCAAAGGGGAGGAGGGGGGAGCTCTATTAGGGCTACCCATAATGGATCAATAAAAGAGAAAAATAAAATTTTAGATTAGGAAATATTATCCTGAAAAAGACAGCCTTTGGCCAGTATTACACAATTAATCCAACCTTTTAAAATTCAAAAATAAGCTAACCTTATTATTATTAAAGTCAGATTTAGGTCAATGGTTTAGTTTACCCATCATTCCCGGTTGCAACAGGTCATGTGTTACTCCCTCCGTTATTTTTTGATGTAACACTTTAAATTTGGCACTATTCATCCAACCCACTTTGACCGTTAATTGTTGTTTATACATAAAGAAAAACATAGTCATGTGGGATCTTGTTGGATTCACTTTGGAATAAACTTTTCAAATATATAAACTTTATAATTTTTACACATATATTTAGAGATATTATGGGTGCAAATTGTGTCTCAACAAGTATGAAAAGTGAAGTATTATATCTAAAAAAACGGAGGAAGTATTAAATTATGATTATAATGATTAATTATAAAAAATATGATTAATTATCGCTTCTTTCTGAGTTTTCAAAAGGTTGGTTTCTTTCCTTGGCCAAAGGTTGGCTTATCTACTTGTATGGACAACTTTTCCTTTAGATTATCTTAATAAAGTAGGGTAGAAATGTAGAATCTTATATGATCAAATGTTAGGATTTTTTATTTCAGAAGAGTGAACGAAGGAATGATTCCAAATGATATACATACAATTAGAGTCTCCATCGTCAATGATACAACTTGAAGCCATTGTTGGTATAGGCTGTGAGGCAAGAAAACCTAATTCATCAAAGTAAAAGAAGGATTATTAGTACACCATAATTAAACTAGCATAGCTTCAAATAAAAAACAACTGCAATAATCTTTATTATATAAGCCAAGGAGGAGTCATAGCGTTCCCCCTAGAAAAGTCCATAATACCCCTAAAACTTTCTAAAAAAACTAATTAGCATCAGTCCTATTTATTAAGTTATTACAATTTATGAAGTTTTTAAAATGAATATATTACAGAATATAAAATTCGAAAAATAAAATAAAAACACCAAAATTCATATTTTTGAATTCTTTATAAAATAGACACCCAGATTTTGTTCGTCACATAAAAATGCAAATTTTTGGTTATCGTAGAAATTTGATAGTCGATTTTGTTTATTGTTATGGAATGACCAGATAAAGAGAAAGTTTGTTTATGATTATGTGAATGATTGTGAATTTGAAAAATATTTAAATTTCTTGAAAAAAAACCTTCGATTTTTTAAAGACACATCTAAAATATCGACGCACACAAGGATAGTTAAGGAATATTTTAAAAGATCAACTTTTTTCATTGATGATTCTAGGATTTATATGGGGTGAGAAATATATATGTATATATATATATATATATATTGATAAAAAAAGGAAAATTTGTCAAAAAAAGACCTTTTAACACATTCATTTTGTAACAAAAGACCTTATAAAAAAATTTGTTGTGAATAGGGACCTAAAACAAAAAAAAAGTTGCAAAGAGGGACCTTACCTCTATTTTCCGACGTTGACTGTAAATCTCCGGCGTTGACTCACTATTTCCCTCCAATTTTGCACGAATCCTTTTGTATTTAAGAGGGTAAGAGATGAGGAAACTCAAATTCAGAAGAAGAGAATTTTAGATTCGACAAGGAAGTGTTAATATAGGGTTTATGTAGATGCATTTAGGAGGGAAAATGGAAGGGGAGTGGAGGACAAATGAATTTGTAGTGAAAAGAAAAGGAAAGGTTAAATAGAGAAGAAAGGATTTATCGAAAATTAGAGGGAAATAACGAGTCAACGCCGGAAATTCACAGTCAACGTCGGAAAATGAAGGTAAGGTCCCTCTTTGCAACTTTTTTTTTTAGGTCCCTGTTCACAAAAAAAAATTTATAAGGTCTTTTCTTACAAAATGAATGTTTTAAAAGGTCTTTTCTGACAAATTTTCCTAAAAAAAATGATAGAATATCAAATACTACAATCAAATTTAAGTAACTTTAAAACCCCCTTTGTATCAATAATTTTGACGTCATTTAGTATAAAGGGAATCTAAGGCACATCAATGGATCAACATATAAAGCCAAATCTTAACAATAAAAAATGGAGTAAGTGAAGCAGCGGGCAAGCACATCAATGGCTCTGCCCTAAGCTAGGACAAGAAGGGAAACTAAAAGGCAGGCTTAAAAGCTCAATTCTCCTTAACAATTATCAAGCCTTATAAATAAACTAGAAGAGCCAGTGTATAATCCAACTTAGGTCAATGGTTAAGTGTGAGATGTGTTTCTTTCTTCATCACTTATGGTAAGGGCTTCAAATCTCAATGCAACCCTCTTTATCAAAATAGTTAGCGTATAAACCTATTGCAACCCTCTCTTTTTTTTGGGTATTTTTTTGTTGTCTCCAACCATTTACATCTTATCTACCACTATTTACATCTTATAAATTAAAATTGTTGCATTTATTTTGAAACTTTCTAACATAGAAATTGTTGCGTTTATTTCGAATCGAAATGGAGGAAGTAGTAGTGAGTTTTATATAAAAAAAAATACTTGAATTGTTGCGTTTTTTAAACTCTTTAATAGCAACCTAATAGATAACACTCATATCTATATTAGATTTTATTTTCAAAATACTTGAATTGATTAATTGAGCACTAAGACTTATGTTACTCTAGTATTATATATTGATTTGCATATTATTTGTTTATATGTTAAACTCGATTTATTGTTAAAGATTTAAATTTAGAAAAATATAATTAAGCCCTCATTTTTTATCATGTGTATATATTCAATATTTCTAATCTGACTTATTATATTGGTCCCTTAGTATTTCACCCCAACCCTTGGTAACTTGGAGCCCATCCATAAATTATTATATTCAATGTGGATTCATCTTTGGAATAAATATTCTAACACGACTAGATTGATAGTGATGAAAGGTGTAAAAGGGGGTTTACAATTCCATTAGCTTGTTAGTACCTTAGGGAATCCACAATGACAAGTTACAAACCTTATAGATTTGTAGTTAGTGTAATAATTGCAAAAAAAAGGCAAACAAAAGCAATTGGGACCCAAAACGGTGTAGCTTAACGATTTGTGCAAACTAATGTCCGACCTGAAACCATGTCCTAAAATTGAAGGTCCTTCTCCCAATCTAAGTCGGATATAATAACCATTGCTATTTAGGTTGTTTGGTATAACAAAAAATTAGCATAGGAAGTGTAATCACAAAACATTATTATTATCATTTGTTTGCTATGATTGTAGAAAACAGAAACAAATTATAAGGGAAACAAACCCCTTCCCTTGTTACCTTCTTAAATAGTTAAATCTAGTGGAAACAATTATCGTTTCCGAATAATAACCATGTACGTTTTCTCGATGATATCAAACAACTAATAAGGTTAACACTATGTATTAGCCTTTCCCATTTATTTGTTTCTAATCTATTAGCTTTTATTAACTTAATACCAAACACCTCTTGTAGGCTCCGTCTACTGAAAATGTAAAACGTGAGATGAAAACTCATTTTAAATCCTATTGGAAACATTTTTTATCGAAAACGTTTCACACCCAAATAAATGAATCCTTAGTATGACTCGATTTCTACTCCCAGGCGGTCCTTTGTGTTGTTTGCGTGAAGCAAATTAAGACGCAACCAATTTGAAAACAAATCACTAATAATAGTGAGTTTTATATATAAAAAAAATACATGTGCAATAGCTAATTGACCAAGTGATTAAAGGCCCAAATTTCATCAAAATAATAGTGAGTTTTGGCTTTTACTTGCTGATGGGATGCTATTAATTTTTGCCATTGCCATTTTTTCTTCAAGTGAGGTAATTTTTTACCATTGCTGAGAGTGCTCTAAATCTCTCAAGATATACGAAATTCGTTGCTCTAATCATCAGGCCCGTCAATGACCTAGGGCAAGAGGAAGAAAACCTACATTTTCGTAGTCTACAGCACATACATAATCTATCAACAATATTCGATTGCAAACTCATTCTCCTTCTGGCAATAAATAAATAAATTATCCAACATAGCATAAACATCCCCGATATATTCAATAAACCCAGTCTAGAAGAACCCAACCCCATCGCGTAATTGATTCTACAATTAAAAAAAAAAAAAAAAACTTACCTCAAAAGCTCTACTTATTTTAATGGAGGAAACGCACCACAAAAACCAAGCCCGAAACAGTCACAATTAGTTCGACAGAGGAGGGGAGCGAGTGAAAGAAACAGAGAATTTTTAGAGAGATGAAATACGCTGCTTTTTAAGGTTGAAATATGAAAGACAAAATCCGAATATGAGAGATTTAAAAAAATGAAAGAGAAAATCCACTCAAAAAAATATGAAAGAAAAATTGGGCCCGAACAACCCAAAATCATCCTGTATATCTTCATTATAAAAGCTAAAGGGGAGTATCTCCCCTCAAAAGGTCCATAATTCTCCTTAAAATTTAATTAAAAATTAAATAATATCACCCTTATTTATTAAGAAAAAGTTATTAAAATTTTTTAAAAAATTCTAGAAAAATAAAATAAAATAATAAAAATTCATATTTTTAAATTCTCTATAAATAGACATCCATTTTAATATAGTTTGTTATATAAAAATTTTACCTTTTTATTATTGTAGAAATTTGATAACCGATTTTGTTCGTCGTTGTAGAATGGCTGGATGAAAGAAGAATGTTTTTTTACGATTATATGAATGAATGTGAATTAAAAAAAATTCAATTTTTCGAACAAAAACTTTCGATTTTTTAAGATACATTAAAAATATCGTCGCAACGCTAGTATTCTCGATACCAGAGGTGGCAACTCGCAAGCGGGACCTTTGAGACTGGTTAGTTCGGGTCAAATGAAAGCGGGTTTGGGTGTATTTCGGGTGTCTGATGGTAGGATTGGGTATGGGTCGTATATTTCGGGTTATGTATGGGTTGTATTAGGTTCAGGTCAGGTTATGTTCTATTCTAGTTATGTTTGAGTCTGGTCTATATCGGATTATACTATAAAAATTTAAAAAAAAAGGTAGCTCAAACTTAAAGATGTGAAATTGTGAAAAACTATAAGACACTTGGGCATAAAAAAAGGAGAATAATAAAAAAACAAAGAAAGATGTACGACTAATGTGAAAAGACCTGAAACTGTGAAAACTATATGACCAATTTGAGTGAATGACATACTGCACTTAGAAGAGATACCAGGGTGTATTTAGAGCTTAAATGTTACTCAGTTATAAAAAAAAAAAATCAAAACAAAAATTCTGTAATTAAGTTGACATCAATTTTTCGATGGGACAAAAATATATAGGGTGAGTAATATATTAAAAGATCAACTTTTGTCATTGATGATTCTACGATTCTACGATTCTACGATTCTACGATTGAAAATTTTAAGAAATTTGGATTTCAGATTGGATTCGGTTTTAGCCTTTTAAAAACCGAAAACCGAATTACAAACCAAATTTAAGTTGCTATTGTTAAGTTAAATTCAGTTTTTAATGTCTAGGATTTGTAGTAAGTGCTCATAAAAAATTAAGCTTTGAATTAAGTGCTCATAAAATATTTATATGTAGACTTTTTAATTTCCCAAAGCATTTGAGAAGGCGCTATAAACTTGTTAATTAGTTGAATATATTTTGCTATTTGCTAAAACATTTTATTTTATTTATGTGTTATTAAGATGCATTCTTTAAAAAATAGTCTCAAAAGTTTGGATCGAATTTGGATTAAAAATACTAAAATCGGATTGAATTGAAATTTTTTTGTTTGGATTCGGATCGAAAATTACAAAATCGAATTATTGTGGTTCGGATTTGGTTTTTCCAATAATCGAAACGTTACACCGAACTTTCACCCCTAGTTTATAGCAACATTGTAACAAAATATATGAGAATAACAACGACATTAATAAGTGATTAATATAAATATTATATATGGACATCAAAGAATAATCTCAATGAACCATATCAATTTATGATAAGTGCAATGACTGACATGTTAATAATAATAACAATAATAGCAATATATATCATTAGGATATCATTGGCCATGAAGATGGGAATTATATATTGCTATCATAATCATGATAAAAGCTATATATATATATAGTAACAATATAAAAATGACAATGGAGGTGAGTTAATGACATCAATAATCAATCGATCAATAATAATGATGATGGATGGTAATAACATTGACGATCATAATGATGGTGGATAATGTTAATGATCACGATGGTGACCAACATAAAGGATGGTGATTGATGAATTAGGATGACATCAATTATGTATGGTGATGAACGGTGATGATGACGTTGAAGATGGGTTGAAATGGATGATAATGATCATGGGTGATGATATGATGTATATGAATGGTGATCGATACTAATGATGGATGATGACGACAATGATGATGATATTAATGTATGATGTTGCATGATTACGATGATGGATGTAGATGACCAATATGATAGATGGTCACGGATGATGATGATGGTGATGGGTTATGACGATAATAATAAGTGTTTATGAGCTTATGATGGCGATTAAGATGATCATTGATGATGATATAACAATATTGATGACAACAATATTGTTAACAATTAGCAACAAAAATGAATTGATGATGATAACGACGATGATGGTGATGATTGATATAAATTGAATAACTTAAAAATAACAACAGTAGCAGTAACAACAACGATAATGATAAATAAAAGGCCACTGGATGTAAATCTACATTACTTCGTATAATTTAGGACTTTAGGAGATAATACATGAGATGCCTCCGAAATCCAGGTGAAGTCTTTTCATGCAATCCCTCCTTAACTACTCATATTTTAACGTTCAATTTATAAAAAATATAACTAACACAAATAACAGAACTTAATCTTATTAATAAAAAATTTTAAATTTTAATTTTAATTATGTATTAAAATTTAACCCCTTCAATAGCAAATTAAAATTTACTATATGTCTATACAGATGTGCAAAAATAACAATCAAAATACGACAGTCGAGTATATACAATCAACGTATTTATAGTTTACAATTAATGTACATATAGATGTTAGTCAATGTACCTCTAGGTCATATTAAATGTATTTATCTCTTCCCACATTTTTCACGATGAAAAATTTCTAACCGGAACCGAACCCTATAGATATATATATTTTAAAATAATCTAAACATCTTATCGTAAAATTATAAATATTGACCATTGATATGAGTGTGTTCAAATCCGATCAGATAAGATCCGATCAAATCAGATCAGATCAGATTAGACCTGATAAGATGAAGATAACGCACCCATAATCATCGATCAAGAATTAATCTGAACAGTTGATAATATGAGAATTGAGATATTTTTTATTTTTTGAAAAAAAAAAACACATCACACGGATTGTATGGTGTAATCCGTGCATGTACTATCATCTTTAATCACAACCATTCATTAGAATGAGATGATTTCAAGCCATTGATATAGAAAAGTAAGAAAACCCTAACAAGTCACTCTTCATTTGCGTCGCGCCGTCTCACACTTCATTTTCCTCTTCACTCTAACAAGTCACTCTTTACTCTTCACAATCTCACACTTCATTTTCCTCTTCACCCTTCTCAACTTTCCTTTCTCTCTCTTAACTTCACTCTTCATTTTCCTCTCTCTCTCACACTATCTACTTCTCTGTCATTCCCCAAAAAAAAGCCCGTCGAAGAAATTAGCTGTTTATGGCCGTTGTTAGTAAATCACCATCTCTATCTCATTATATATTAATTTCATCTTCATGTTTCACTCATTTTCAAGTTCTCAAAGTGTTTTAGCTAAGGTAAGATTCGTAGATCCTGGATAGGGTTTTAACAATTTGATTTTTTTTTTTTTGTGATATTCTGACTAGATTTTTTGTTTGTTATATATATTAGGTGGAATGATTTGGGTGTTTGATTTAAGGTGCTTTTAAGATATGCTTTTTTTTTGTATTTTTTATATGAAAGATATAATATATGAGTTTATTATTATGAATTTTTCAAGATTTTCTGTGAATTTTTATATGATTTTTTTATGAATGTTTTATTTTTGTTTTAGATCTGACTTGATTATTGTTGTTTTTTTCCAATCCTATATTTCGTGTTCTCTTACCCCTAAACAAGCTATGTATTTTACTGTTTTAGATTGTTGTTTATGATTTTTTTTTGTTGCGCTAAAAATCATTATTTGTGTTCTTGTAGTTCTCTCTCTCCTAAAAAAATGCCCTTGATTCATTCGTGCTCTACAATTAAATTCTTCTGTTTTTGTTCCTTTTTCTATTTTTTTGTTAGATCTGAAGTTGCTTTTTTTAATTTTTTTATTGTTTGATAGTATTCATGAATTTTTAAGGAAATATTTAAGATACGAATTAGTTTTTATAATTTATTTTTGTATGAATTATATAGGTTCTGTGAAATTTTTTAATTTTTGTTTCCGTTTTTCTTAGATCTGAAGTTGCTTTTTTGATTTTTTTTTAATGCATGAAATAGTATTTATGAATTTTTAAGATTTTTTCTAGTAAATTTAAGATATGAATTAGTTTCTGTGAAATTTTTGTTTTTTGTGTAATCTTCTGTCTTTATTTTTGGAAACATTTGTGAATTATTATTATTATTATTATTATCATTATTATTATTATTATAAAGTTTTGTATTTTTTAAACTTATGTCTTTATTATTATTATTAAAACTATGATTAATGAATACATTAATTTGTGATTGCATTACAAATTCTTTAAACTAGAATCTGAAATTTGAATATAATTAGTTTTTTTTTTTGTTCTAGTTTATTTTTTTGGTTCATTTACTGGTTTTTATCTTCATGATTACATCTTAGAGCATAGTTTAGTTTGTCATGATGTATGAGCTCTTAATATTATGAGCTCCTAATATTATTAGCTCTTCAATCATATCTAAATTTCCTTGTTTTTTTTGTTTTTTCCTTCTAGGTATGACTGACAATCCTAATATACTTTCTGAGAAGAGAGTGGTTAGAGAGAAGAAAAATACTTCATTGGTTTGGAAGGAGTATAAATCGTAGAATCATCAATGACAAAAGTTGATCTTTTAATATATTACTCACCCTATATATTTTTGTCCCATCGAAAAATTGATGTCAACTTAATTACAGAATTTTTGTTTTGATTTTTTTTTTTTATAACTGAGTAACATTTAAGCTCTAAATACACCCTGGTATCTCTTCTAAGTGCAGTATGTCATTCACTCAAATTGGTCATATAGTTTTCACAGTTTCAGGTCTTTTCACATTAGTCGTACATCTTTCTTTGTTTTTTTATTATTCTCCTTTTTTTATGCCCAAGTGTCTTATAGTTTTTCACAATTTCACATCTTTAAGTTTGAGCTACCTTTTTTTTTAAATTTTTATAGTATAATCCGATATAGACCAGACTCAAACATAACTAGAATAGAACATAACCTGACCTGAACCTAATACAACCCATACATAACCCGAAATATACGACCCATACCCAATCCTACCATCAGACACCCGAAATACACCCAAACCCGCTTTCACTTGACCCGAACTAACCAGTCTCAAAGGTCCCGCTTGCGAGTTGCCACCTCTGGTATCGAGAATACTAGCGTTGCGACGATATTTTTAATGTATCTTAAAAATTCGAAAGTTTTTGTTCGAAAAATTGAATTTTTTTTAATTCACATTCATTCATATAATCGTAAAAAAACATTCTTCTTTCATCCAGCCATTCTACAACGACGAACAAAATCGGTTATCAAATTTCTACAATAATAAAAAGGTAAAATTTTTATATAACAAACTATATTAAAATGGATGTCTATTTATAGAGAATTTAAAAATATGAATTTTTATTATTTTATTTTATTTTTCTAGAATTTTATATTTTGTAATATTTTAATTTTAAAAAAAAATAAAAAATTTTAATAACTTTTTCTTAATAAATAAGGGTGATATTATTTAATTTTTAATTAAATTTTAAGGAGAATTATGGACCTTTTGAGGGGAGATACTCCCCTTTAGCTTTTATAATGAAGATATACAGGATGATTTTGGGTTGTTCGGGCCCAATTTTTCTTTCATATTTTTTTGAGTGGATTTTCTCTTTCATTTTTTTAAATCTCTCATATTCGGATTTTGTCTTTCATATTTCAACCTTAAAAAGCAGCGTATTTCATCTCTCTAAAAATTCTCTGTTTCTTTCACTCGCTCCCCTCCTCTGTCGAACTAATTGTGACTGTTTCGGGCTTGGTTTTTGTGGTGCGTTTCCTCCATTAAAATAAGTAGAGCTTTTGAGGTAAGTTTTTTTTTTTTTTTTTTTTTTTAATTGTAGAATCAATTACGCGATGGGGTTGGGTTCTTCTAGACTGGGTTTATTGAATATATCGGGGATGTTTATGCTATGCTGGATAATTTATTTATTTATTGCCAGAAGGAGAATGAGTTTGCAATCGAATATTGTTGATAGATTATGTATGTGCTGTAGACTACGAAAATGTAGGTTTTCTTCCTCTTGCCCTAGGTCATTGACGGGCCTGATGATTAGAGCAACGAATTTCGTATATCTTGAGAGATTTAGAGCACTCTCAGCAATGGTAAAAAATTACCTCACTTGAAGAAAAAATGGCAATGGCAAAAATTAATAGCATCCCATCAGCAAGTAAAAGCCAAAACTCACTATTATTTTGATGAAATTTGGGCCTTTAATCACTTGGTCAATTAGCTATTGCACATGTATTTTTTTTATATATAAAACTCACTATTATTAGTGATTTGTTTTCAAATTGGTTGCGTCTTAATTTGCTTCACGCAAACAACACAAAGGACCGCCTGGGAGTAGAAATCGAGTCATACTAAGGATCCATTTATTTGGGTGTGAAACGTTTTCGATAAAAAATGTTTCCAATAGGATTTAAAATGAGTTTTCATCTCACGTTTTACATTTTCAGTAGACGGAGCCTAAGAGGTGTTTGGTATTAAGTTAATAAAAGCTAATAGATTAGAAACAAATAAATGGGAAAGGCTAATACATAGTGTTAACCTTATTAGTTGTTTGATATCATCGAGAAAACGTACATGGTTATTATTCGGAAACGATAATTGTTTCCACTAGATTTAACTATTTAAGAAGGTAACAAGGGAAGGGGTTTGTTTCCCTTATAATTTGTTTCTGTTTTCTACAATCATAGCAAACAAATGATAATAATAATGTTTTGTGATTACACTTCCTATGCTAATTTTTTGTTATACCAAACAACCTAAATAGCAATGGTTATTATATCCGACTTAGATTGGGAGAAGGACCTTCAATTTTAGGACATGGTTTCAGGTCGGACATTAGTTTGCACAAATCGTTAAGCTACACCGTTTTGGGTCCCAATTGCTTTTGTTTGCCTTTTTTTTCCAATTATTACACTAACTACAAATCTATAAGGTTTGTAACTTGTCATTGTGGATTCCCTAAGGTACTAACAAGCTAATGGAATTGTAAACCCCCTTTTACACCTTTCATCACTATCAATCTAGTCGTGTTAGAATATTTATTCCAGAGATGAATCCACATTGAATATAATAATTTATGGATGGGCTCCAAGTTACCAAGGGTTGGGGTGAAATACTAAGGGACCAATATAATAAGTCAGATTAGAAATATTGAATATATACACATGATAAAAAATGAGGGCTTAATTATATTTTTCTAAATTTAAATCTTTAACAATAAATCGAGTTTAACATATAAACAAATAATATGCAAATCAATATATAATACTAGAGTAACATAAGTCTTAGTGCTCAATTAATCAATTCAAGTATTTTGAAAATAAACTCTAATATAGATATGAGTGTTATCTATTAGGTTGCTATTAAAGAGTTTAAAAAACGCAACAATTCAAGTATTTTTTTTATATAAAACTCACTACTATTTCCTCCATTTCGATTCGAAATAAACGCAACAATTTCTATGTTAGAAAGTTTCAAAATAAATGCAACAATTTTAATTTATAAGATGTAAATAGTGGTAGATAAGATGTAAATGGTTGGAGACAACAAAAAAATACCCAAAAAAAAGAGAGGGTTGCAATAGGTTTATACGCTAACTATTTTGATAAAGAGGGTTGCATTGAGATTTGAAGCCCTTACCATAAGTGATGAAGAAAGAAACACATCTCACACTTAACCATTGACCTAAGTTGGATTATACACTGGCTCTTCTAGTTTATTTATAAGGCTTGATAATTGTTAAGGAGAATTGAGCTTTTAAGCCTGCCTTTTAGTTTCCCTTCTTGTCCTAGCTTAGGGCAGAGCCATTGATGTGCTTGCCCGCTGCTTCACTTACTCCATTTTTTATTGTTAAGATTTGGCTTTATATGTTGATCCATTGATGTGCCTTAGATTCCCTTTATACTAAATGACATCAAAATTATTGATACAAAGGGGGTTTTAAAGTTACTTAAATTTGATTGTAGTATTTGATATTCTATCATTTTTTTTTAGGAAAATTTGTCAGAAAAGACCTTTTAAAACATTCATTTTGTAAGAACACTTAGCAAAATTTTCATTATTAGGAATCACAATAAAATGATCCCAAACATTAGAGATCTTTTTCCTTTTACCTCCAACATTTTCATCTTTGGGTTTCTTCACCACTTTTTTCTTCTTCTTATGCTTTGAAGAAGTATTCTCCATGATCTCATCATCCTCAGGTGCATCAGACTCATCAATGATGTCATCTCCAATTGTAGGATTTGAATTAGCCTCCATGAACTTCAAGTCATCAGAATCAGAAGCTGACATTTCTAGTAACATAAATAAACAATTACTAAACCAAATAAACAATAGCATAAAAATAAATACACATACTAAATAAATTAATCGAAAGCATTTGAGATTAATTATAACTTATAAGATGTATAACCATTCTTCTCAAATTTTAATAAATTAATTCATAAACTCATTTATAAATAATACCCATAATCTCATAAAGGAATATCTCATCTACACATATAAATATATAAATTCATAATATATTCCAATAAAATTGAAGCTACCCACAAAATAACAAATATAAAATTCCCTCAAAATCAGTTAATAGAAACAAAAAAAATAAAGAAGTGACACTAATCATGAAATATACTAACCCATATATAGAAATGACTTGTAGCATTTCAGCAACTCAGCAAACATACTAAATCTCATTCAATGCACCGTAGCACGGCAGCCAGCACCGGCCCAGCAGTAGCACCGTAGCACGGCAGCCAGCACCGGCCCAGCAGTAGCACCATAGCACGGCAGCCAGCACCGGCCCAGCAGTAGCACCGTAGCACAGCAAGGAAGGGAAAAAATAGCTCAAAAAAATTCAAAGAAATACAAAATCAAACCATCAATCAAAGAAATAAAAGACCCAAAATCTCATTCAATGCAAAACCCAAAGTAGATCACTAGATTGTAATTCAAAGTAAAACCCCAAGTAGATCGTAATTCAAAGCAAAACCCAACAAATAAGAAGGAAAAAACCAAACAAGTAGATTGCAATTGCATATACCGTGAAATGGAGGAAGGGGGTACCGTCCGTCGTGCCGATGCCGGTCGCCGGAGGTAGGAGGGAGCCGAGAAGATGTCGCCGACGCCCAGCCGTGGAGGAGAAAAGCCTAGTATGAGAAATGAAATGGAGAGGTGAAATGGAGAGGAGAAATGGAGAAACCCTAGTTTTGTAGAGAAAATCAGAAAGGTGATGAAATGGAGAGGAGAACGGCCGTAGAAGTGTAGAACATTTAGTCATTTAAAACAATTATAAGTTACAAAAGTAGGAAAACCATAAAAATAAAAAAAATAAAAAAAACTCGGGTATTTAGCGGGTACCCGCTCCACAAAAGGGCGGCCCATTACCCGACCCGATAAATCGTGTTTATACCGGGTCGGGTATCCGACCCGAAAAAAAGTTTTTTTTAAAAAAAAACCCGTCGGGTAGTGTTCGGGTCAGCGGGTCAGCGGGCCGGGTCAGCGGGCCGGGTTTTTTTTGGACACCCCTAAGGTTATTATTCGGAAACGATAATTGTTTCCACTAGATTTAACTATTTAAGAAGGTAACAAGGGAAGGGGTTTGTTTCCCTTATAATTTGTTTCTGTTTTCTACAATCATAGCAAACAAATGATAATAATAATGTTTTGTGATTACACTTCCTATGCTAATTTTTTGTTATACCAAACAACCTAAATAGCAATGGTTATTATATCCGACTTAGATTGGGAGAAGGACCTTCAATTTTAGGACATGGTTTCAGGTCGGACATTAGTTTGCACAAATCGTTAAGCTACACCGTTTTGGGTCCCAATTGCTTTTGTTTGCCTTTTTTTTCCAATTATTACACTAACTACAAATCTATAAGGTTTGTAACTTGTCATTGTGGATTCCCTAAGGTACTAACAAGCTAATGGAATTGTAAACCCCCTTTTACACCTTTCATCACTATCAATCTAGTCGTGTTAGAATATTTATTCCAGAGATGAATCCACATTGAATATAATAATTTATGGATGGGCTCCAAGTTACCAAGGGTTGGGGTGAAATACTAAGGGACCAATATAATAAGTCAGATTAGAAATATTGAATATATACACATGATAAAAAATGAGGGCTTAATTATATTTTTCTAAATTTAAATCTTTAACAATAAATCGAGTTTAACATATAAACAAATAATATGCAAATCAATATATAATACTAGAGTAACATAAGTCTTAGTGCTCAATTAATCAATTCAAGTATTTTGAAAATAAACTCTAATATAGATATGAGTGTTATCTATTAGGTTGCTATTAAAGAGTTTAAAAAACGCAACAATTCAAGTATTTTTTTTTATATTAAACTCACTACTACTTCCTCCATTTCGATTCGAAATAAACGCAACAATTTCTATGTTAGAAAGTTTCAAAATAAATGCAACAATTTTAATTTATAAGATGTAAATAGTGGTAGATAAGATGTAAATGGTTGGAGACAACAAAAAAATACCCAAAAAAAAGAGAGGGTTGCAATAGGTTTATACGCTAACTATTTTGATAAAGAGGGTTGCATTGAGATTTGAAGCCCTTACCATAAGTGATGAAGAAAGAAACACATCTCACACTTAACCATTGACCTAAGTTGGATTATACACTGGCTCTTCTAGTTTATTTATAAGGCTTGATAATTGTTAAGGAGAATTGAGCTTTTAAGCCTGCCTTTTAGTTTCCCTTCTTGTCCTAGCTTAGGGCAGAGCCATTGATGTGCTTGCCCGCTGCTTCACTTACTCCATTTTTTATTGTTAAGATTTGGCTTTATATGTTGATCCATTGATGTGCCTTAGATTCCCTTTATACTAAATGACGTCAAAATTATTGATACAAAGGTGGTTTTAAAGTTACTTAAATTTGATTGTAGTATTTGATATTCTATCATTTTTTTTTAGGAAAATTTGTCAGAAAAGACCTTTTAAAACATTCATTTTGCAAGAAAAGACCTTATAAAAATTTTTTTGTGAACAGGGACCTAAAAAAAAAAGTTGCAAAGAGGGACCTTACCTTCATTTTCCGACGTTGACTGTGAATTTCCGGCGTTGACTCGTTATTTCCCTCTAATTTTCGATAAATCCTTTCTTCTCTATTTAACCTTTCCTTTTCTTTTCACTACAAATTCATTTGTCCTCCACTCCCCTTCCATTTTCCCTCCTAAATGCATCTACATAAACCCTATATTAACACTTCCTTCTCGAATCTAAAATTCTCTTCTTCTGAATTTGAGTTTCCTCATCTCTTACCCCCTTAAATACAAAAGGATTCGTGCAAAATTGGAGGGAAATAGTGAGTCAACGCCGGAGATTTACAGTCAACGTCGGAAAATAGAGGTAAGGTCCCTCTTTGCAACTTTTTTTTTTGTTTTAGGTCCCTATTCACAACAAATTTTTTTATAAGGTCTTTTGTTACAAAATGAATGTGTTAAAAGGTCTTTTTTTGACAAATTTTCCTTTTTTTATCAATATATATATATATATATACATATATATTTCTCACCCCATATAAATCCTAGAATCATCAATGAAAAAAGTTGATCTTTTAAAATATTCCTTAACTATCCTTGTGTGCGTCGATATTTTAGATGTGTCTTTAAAAAATCGAAGGTTTTTTTTCAAGAAATTTAAATATTTTTTAAATTCACAATCATTCACATAATCATAAACAAACTTTCTCTTTATCTGGTCATTCCATAACAATAAACAAAATCGACTATCAAATTTCTACGATAACCAAAAATTTGCATTTTTATGTGACGAACGAAAACTGGGTGTCTATTTTATAAAGAATTCAAAAATATGAATTTTGGTGTTTTTATTTTATTTTTCGAATTTTATATTCTGTAATATATTCATTTTAAAAACTTCATAAATTGTAATAACTTAATAAATAGGACTGATGCTAATTAGTTTTTTAGAAAGTTTTAGGGGTATTATGGACTTTTCTAGGGGGAACGCTATGACTCCTCCTTGGCTTATATAATAAAGATTATTGCAGTTGTTTTTTATTTGAAGCTATGCTAGTTTAATTATGGTGTACTAATAATCCTTCTTTTACTTTGATGAATTAGGTTTTCTTGCCTCACAGCCTATACCAACAATGGCTTCAAGTTGTATCATTGACGATGGAGACTCTAATTGTATGTATATCATTTGGAATCATTCCTTCGTTCACTCTTCTGAAATAAAAAATCCTAACATTTGATCATATAAGATTCTACATTTCTACCCTACTTTATTAAGATAATCTAAAGGAAAAGTTGTCCATACAAGTAGATAAGCCAACCTTTGGCCAAGGAAAGAAACCAACCTTTTGAAAACTCAGAAAGAAGCGATAATTAATCATATTTTTTATAATTAATCATTATAATCATAATTTAATACTTCCTCTGTTTTTTTTAGATATAACACTTCACTTTTCACACTTGTCGAGACACAATTTGCACCCATAATATCTCTAAATATATGTGTAAAAATTATAAAGTTTATATATTTGAAAAGTTTATATATTTGAGGCGCTATGCGATAGGGGGTAGGCGCCAAACTTGGCCCAGGCGAGGCGCTTGTGGCTAGGCGCAGTTGAGGCGCACTGAGGCGCACTAAGGCGCACTAAGGCACGCCTAGGCGCACTAAGGCGCACCCTGAGGCGCACTTTAGCTTTTTTTCCCATTTTCTTTTCAGATTTTCCCCATGCCTTCTTAGGTGCGCCTCACTTCAATGAGGCGCACTGAGGCGCGCCTAAGGCTCTAGGAATTTCAATCGCCTTGGTGCGCCTTGAGCCTTTTTATACATTGAGCTCCAATGAAGTTGGAGTGTAAAGGGAATGAGAATACATTGTAGTTCTCGTTTAGATGTGATGCTGATTAATGTGTGTTCTTGCCATACATTAAACACGATTGCCTACATCTTTTTGTTTGTTTGGTTCTTGTAACAGCTAAGAAGAGGAAGTCCAGTGAGGATGAGGATATCTACAAATCCCAAAAAGGCAAGCCTCTTTTATCTTAAGTTGATACTCATTCCAACTATTGTTCAAATGCCTCTTGTTAGAGAAATTAATTGCAATAATTTGTTGTGTGCCAAAAGATGTGTTGGGATTTGGCAAATGATTCCACTCCTGATTATCTCCTACTCTTTGCACCATTGTTAAGTTATAGCTGTTTTTTTTTTAAATTTTTTTTAAAATAAACAAAATTATTGAAATTCATTTTAGCATGCCTTAATTTCAGCAACTTGAGAAAAATTGAAATGAATTTAAATCAAAGCTGTCTCAAGTTTCCAAAACTCAGGCAACGTTTTGGTAAACTCAACAGACCCTTATGCTTATGCAGCCCATCTTATCTGTCGTTTGCTGTGTAATTTTACATTTTTGCAGGACTAAAAGTAGTGGATCGTAAAGACAGCAGAAAGGTATCCCCTATCATACATCTTGTTCTTATTTTTGCCTTGAATTATCCACCCTGCTCGTGTGTTATGAAATGAAGCTTGTTAATGCATATTTTTGAGCATTAAATCCCTAAATATCTTTAATGATATATTATTACAAATTATAAAAAGTTGATATCCGAACAATCCAATAACATATTGAATGGCAACATTTGATTTACCATGTTTGTGAAAAACGTTGTCAAAATTAGTGTGAATAAACTCAAAATGTTGCAATGGAAAGTGAACGGATGAATTATTCTACTTCCAACTTTCCATGTATAATTGTATATGTATGCAATTGTAATAGTCATCAACTTATACTTTGCAGTAAATAATTAGCTAAAGACAATTTTTTTTTTTTGTGTCAAAACAACAGCACAGTGTGACTGTGACATTTCAATTTTCTGAAGCAAATTCCTCGTCTGATGAGGAGCTGAAGTCTGCATTCTCAAGTTTGTTGAAAGAAGCTGGCTGGTAATTAGTTGTGCCTCTTTCTCACATACAAGTTGTTGGATTGTTACACAATCGTTTTATATAAGAAGGTTTTAATTACTAATTTTGTATAGGCTGTTAATTATCATATACTATGAAGTGAACTGCTAAATATTGCCCACATTTATTGACTGCCTGTTTTTTTTTTTTTTTTAAATTTTTTTTTGCTAAGGCAGGGATGCCAAGAAAGGAGCCCCTTCCCTAGGGAAAGTGTTTTTTTTTTTTACCCTTGGGTGAGGTGCTTAAGTTATGCACCTTCGCCTAAGATCAGGCGTTCGCTCCGGGCACTCTGTCCTAGATAAGGGGCTCATTTTGAGTGATTAGGAATGAAATTTTAAACAAGGGAAAATTTGAAAAAAACGTTGGAGACGGTAATTAAAATGTGGGGCAATGTTTAACAACACATATTCACGTATGACCTCCGGTTCATGTTAGTTGCAGCAAATGGTGGTGTATTAGCAACTAAGCTTGCGATAAGGAGAGAGATGATAAATGGTTGCTAAATGTGGGACAAAGTGTTAGCAACTAATTTGAACTTTCCTTTTTTAGAAAGTGTTAGGAACTAATATGAATCGGAGTAGTAATTTACATTATATATTTTGAAGAGTGTAGTCCAATAAACTTTTGGCAAAATTGACATCACCAGGCCATACTATTTGCCATCTGCCCATATCAGTCCGAACAATTGATTATCCCAGAGTAGGCCCAACTATTACGCAAATTTGCCAAAAACAGTCCGGCTTACCTGTTGATCTATTGTAGCCGGTAAATCCCGGTAATCCACAACACGTGACTAGCGAATATGACTTTTAGTGGGGGTTAGTTGCTAATCAAATTATTTTTAGAAAATAATTAATTGATAATCAAATCATTTTTAGAAAATAATTAATCCACAACACGTGATTAGCACATGACTTTTAGTGGGGATTACCGGCAACAATAGGTAAACAGGTAAGCCGGACTGTTTTTGGCAAGTTTGTGTAATAGTTGGGCCTACTTTTGGATAATCAATTGTTGGAACTGGTATGGGAAGATGGCAAATAGTATGGACTGGTGGATTCAATTTCGCCTAAACTTTTTGAGAAAAGATGACACCTTTCTCTTGTGCCCTTGGATAGTCTTCTATTTACTGATTCTATTATTGTATACCAGACAAATCTTTTGTTTCGTTTTATATTTTGCTCTTTTTGTTCTCTCAGTGAGCTTTTAACATTATAATGTTTGGTGGGGTTGGTTTTTATTGCAGTCCAGAATCGGTGATGTCTTCATACGATGATTATTGTTTCTTTGCTAATCTTACAGAGGAGCAAGCAAAGAAGCTGTCAGGTTGATTCAGCACTTAAGTTATACCCTTTATGAGCTTTTTGACAAAATATAATGTATCGAATGTTGTTTTAGTATTCTCTGTAACAATTTGACATAAAGTAGAGAGTATTAAGTACTCCACATTTGAACTTGAGCTTTTTGACAAATATGATTCGTTACTTGTTTGGGGTTTTAACTTTATGTTTACATTTTAACTTTTCAGGTGTGAATCATGTGAGAAGTGTGTATCCATCCACTAGATTTTGTTGTCCAGAATCTGTCGAAGCTATGAGACGTATGTCCTAATGTTGCAGTTAAAATCAATGTGTTAATTGTTAGACCTGACAATTTATTACCTCCATATGTTATGTAGCTAGGGTTTCGAATGTGGTTGGAGTTTCGAAGGTTAAGGGTGGTGGCAGTGGTAGCTAGAGTTTCGAATGTGGTTGGGGTTTCGAAGATTGAGGGTGGTGAAAGTGGTGGCTAGAGTTTTGGAAGCGGTTGGGGTTTCGAAAGTTGAGTGTGGTGGCAGTGATGGCTAGGGTTTCGAAGGTTGAGGGTGGTGGCAATGGTGGGGAGGTGAGGAGGGAGTGGAGGTGATAGGGAAGGTGGAGGAGGAGAGAGAGGGGGAGATGAGGGAGAGATTAGTATTCATTAATCTTTGTTTGTTGCATTTTTGTTAGGCTTTTTTGTAATGCTAGTAATGACATTTTTGTAAATAATTCAACTTTTTTTTTTCAAAAATAGAAAGAAAAAGTTTGTTGCCATTTTTTATTACGCTTAAATATGGCAATGGATGCCAGTATTAAGTTACGGAAGGAGTACTAAGCAATATAAAAATAATGGACTGCATAATTGAATAGGGAAAAACGGCGTCGAATTAATAATGGATTGGGTGGTGTCTTGCTTGTTTACCCTACAAGCTAGTACAACTCCCGTGCAATATACAAATACTAGCATTTTTTGAACACAATGCTAAAGATATATAATTCCTTATGAATATTATTATCTTAATATGGGTGTTTATAGACTGATTTTATACATTTCTTTATTAGGGCTTTTATACACGAGCAATACAGCTCATCATCTACTTACTACTAAAGTAATAACAAAAAATTCATGTGTCGGCTTCTCCTTATTTTTTGATTCTTTTTTCTAAAAAAAATAAATAATAAATAATTAATTTTCTTTAAAGAATTTCAATAAATAAATAGAATAAAAAATAAAATAAACAACATCCTAAAAATGTGACATTTGCAAATGTAATGTTCTTTGAATCTTTGATGATCCTTTACATTAATCTGATTTCAAATTAATAAAAGCTAAACTTTTTCTTAAAAAAAAAAATCTAATTTTGGAACAAATCATTTGCTTACTAACAATATTTAAATTAATCTTCATAAACTTCCGCAAAAACTAATATTTCATTAAAATTTAAATGAATAAAATCAATTAAACAAAACATAAAAAAATAAATACTCGTAAATATTTAAGTAGGATATATATACCGAGTGTGGCTCGGGCCAAAAACTAGTATATATTAAGAATATTAAAAATAATAAATAGTGTAAATAATAATAACACCAAATTTCATCATATCATTTAAGCTTTAGCTTATTGACATAATTTGATGATTTTTTTTTTGTTTTAACGTGACAGTCTATATCAATATGAGTGTCTATTTATACAGAACTAGATAGTGCCCTTGCGTTGCATGGTAGAAATTTTTTAACTTTTCCAACTAAATTATATCAAGTAAAAAAAATATGAATAAATTTGTCATAGGTAGTGTAAGGCATAAGTAGTCGGCCACAATATCAAAATCAACTAATGAAAAATACTTGTGTATAAGTCATGGCGCATATGCGACACATAAACAGTGTGATAAAAGAAATTTAACCTCCAATTCATGTTTGTTGCGACAAATGGTGTTAAATATTTTTTTAGACAATTTTATTCGAGAGTATGAAATTGATGGAGAAATAAATAAATGGGAAAATAAAGAGATTGATAAAAATAAATGATTACAAAATGTGGGAGAAAAAAGTATTTCAACTAATGTGAATATTTTTTTTAGAAAGTAATGTTGCAACTAACATGAATTGGATGTAGTATATATTTTTTTTTTTGAGTTATCACAATTCATCTATTTATAGAAATAAACTGAAGCTCCGATCCCACTAGTACTAAAGAGGGGTTGAATCGAGTACCTCTTAAAATTTTATCAATTTTAAATTGTTCAAGTTTGTTAACTAGTAAACTGTTTTAGCACCGGCATCATGTCAAATAGTAAAATAAAAATGATGCAATCAAATAACACGCAGATTTGACGAGGTTCAACAACTATGTCTACCTCTCCATACCCTAGTTACTCACTTTTATTAATCAACTCTAAAAAACAAAAGTAGTACACTTGCTGTTGTGAACTCAAACAACAGATTTTTCCACTCTTAACCTAAGAGTGTTGTTTTCGCACTTGAACTCTCAAGCAACTGACCTCAAATTTGCTACCCAATCATTAACCACTATGTTAGTGACGAATCGAGAAAAGTTTCACTCAAAAATACTTATAAAAAGCTTACAAGAGATGAAGTTAAGTTCTGAAATGAATGCTTTTGTATTTTATGAACTGTTCTTGTTTGATCTTTTGGAGCTCTCAAAAATTCGTTCAATCAAATGTACAAAGAGTCTCTCGAGAGTTTATGATTAAGTGTCATGTGTTTATAAAGCAAGTAACCCAAAAAAATATAGCTGGAATTGATTACTTGGGCTGCAATACTTTGGTCCTATTTTAGGAAAGTTTTTCAACCATATACTCTATGACCAAAGATCCTAGAATATTTATTTGATATTCCTAAAGATTGTGGAAAGTTTTTAGCACTTAATATCCTTGCCATACTGCCTTTACGAGTTTATTAACACTCAAGGAATCCAAAGATGAATTCATTCACTAATTATATTTACGAGTCAGCATGCATGTCAAGGTACTAGTCTGCTGAACTATTCTAAGAACTATTCATCAGATCATTCATGTTGCAACCATTAGACATTGGTCTACTGTTTTCAACAAACCAAAGATCAATCATTACAAAGTCCACTATCCTACTTGAGCATTTTTTACAACACAAAGACTAAAATTAAAAACCCTAAGGCTAAACTCTTGTCTTCATGTTTCTTCAATACTTCGACACTTGAATTCTTCATTTTGGTTTCTTCTTTGAAGTAATTCTTCATACCTCAAGTATTGGAACACCTGAAAAGTTAATCATTCAAGAAGACTACAAGATACATGGCCCTGTTTGGCAAACAACTGTTAGAGTTTGCTGTTAGAGTTTAGAGTTTGCTGTTAGAGTTTTTTACTTTTTTGTTTAGAGTATTTGATTGCTGATTTGACTGTTGTTTTAATAATTGTGTTTGGTAACACTTAGCTGATTGCTAAAATTTGTTTGTGTAAAATGACATTTATAGACATTTGTTTTTGTAATATATTTAATTATCTTTTTTGGAAATCATAAATCAATGTGGGTAATTTTGTCCAAAAACTTTAACAATTGCAAAACTCTAATGAAAAAGCTCCTAGGAGGAGCTTTTTCAAAATTAGAGTTTTGGAACCAAAACTCTAAATTGAAACTCTCCCCACCAAACAAGAGTTTAGAGTTTCAATGGGTCAAAAACTCTAAAACATAGTCAAAACTCTAATCTCTGAGTAAAAAGCTCTTTTCCAAACACCCCCATAACGTAAATAGGTTGTTACTCAAATTGAGTAACTAAGGAACAATGCTCTCCAGCTGTTTCAGAACAATTGCATAAACTCATTTGTTATCAACTGTTCATGTCAATTGTTTGTCATCACTCAAAACATCTAGGGCCTTAACAAATTCTCCCTATTTTATGATGACAAACTATTTGAAGTTTTTCCTACAAGAAAGAAGTTAGTCACATAAGGCTTCAAATTTCATGTTGCTCTCTTTGGATTTTTAAAATTTCTGACTCTGAATGAAACAATTGACTATAATTTAACTACTTTTGACTCTAAGTGAAACAGTTCACTCTTTCAACTGTTCCTAGAAACTTGCAGAACAACTACCTTGAAGGTTGCAAAAATTTGACCAAGGAAACAACTATCCAGAATAGTTACAAATTTTTTTATTGACTCAACTAATATAATTAATCAGAACAATTATTTCCGATTGAACTAAACAAGACTTCCTAACTAATAATTAGACTAAGATTTATTTTACTAGTCTACGCTAGGCTTTATTAAAACTTCAACTAACTACTTCCCCCCTTTTGGCATCATTAAAAAAGCATTCACAAACAAGTAAAGCAGACAAATTTAAATGCATTCATCCAAAGGTAGTAAAAATTACCAGAACAGTTTCATCTTTGAGCAGTTAGTCAATGATTCATCAACTCATTCTCCCAAAAACAATTCAAAAGTTAAAAATACAACCCATTAGAGTATGAAATGAACTACATTACAAGCAAATTGTTCTTGTAAAATGGGAGGATACAGAAATACTAGAGGCAGGTTAGTAGAATAGGGGAAGGGGAATAAGAAGGCTATTGGCAGGCATCATTCATCCTCATTCGTTCTCATTAAGCTCGTCTTCAGCACCAGGATCAGGGACATCATCATCATCAGATTCCTCAGCAGCTTCATCAAAGTTTTGTGTATTCTTCTTAGTGGATGAGGTTTCTACTGCTTCCTTCTCAGTTATAACTATTTCCCTGCTGGCTTCGACTTGTCAGATGCTGACCAGCTTCCTCATTTCCTAAACTTGCCATCTGTAGCACCTTAGACTTCTGTAGCAATCAACTACTTTTTCAAGGATAAATGTTTTCTAAGCCATGGTGTATGTCAAACCTAGT
Organism: Salicornia ramosissima; assembly: GCA_951394345.1. Classification (NCBI taxonomy): domain Eukaryota; kingdom Viridiplantae; phylum Streptophyta; class Magnoliopsida; order Caryophyllales; family Amaranthaceae; genus Salicornia; species Salicornia ramosissima. Next base: position 16,635,976 of record OX596234.1, on the reverse strand, counting down.
GGTGAAAGTTCAATTTTTGGTTTGGATTATAGCCAAATACAAATCCAAACCGCAATAATTTGGTTTTAGAAATGTCAGATAAAATTCAAACTAAATCGGTATTCGGTCTAATTTAAATCGAACTGAAAATTTCAATTTTTAAATGCTTAGTCCAATCCAACCAATCGAAATTTGTACTTAATTAGGTTTTTTCCCCATAAATTCCTACTCTAATTATAATTGTTAAAATAATAAAATAAAAATCTAATTAGCCATTACAATAATAGCAACATATCAGCCATTACACTAATATAGTTCACGCTATGTAAAGCTATAAGTTCACAGCATTACAGCCTTAAAAAGTCATAAAGCCACTTGTCTTTGGCCTTTTTGGGCCTTTTGGCGTTTACATCAACCTAATATTAGCAGCAAAATAAAAGTAGTAACATTACAATAACATATAAGTTTACAAAGACATAAAGTAGCAAAATAAAAAGATAATCATTAATCAACACATCTCATTTTTTCAGCAACATTTAATTTTTTCAACAACATTTTTTTTCAGCAGCAACACAAATTCTCTTTTATTACCTTCTTCAAGACGCTCAACTTCTTCGAAACATTTTTTCAATATTCGAAAATGGAGAAGAATGCGACCGATTTTGCGCACATATAAGACTTTTTATGACCCGTGGACTTAAGGAGCTCCTAACTGGATCTAGAAATCGACCATTGGTGTTGAATGCACTATCAAAGGACACTATTGAAAAAGGGACAACAAGCACCCCTAACCATTCTCCCCATTGTAGGAAACCACGCAGTGTTTGTAATAACCCAAATTTTTGGGTTATTATTTCGTTTGTTTTATGGGGTTTTATTGGTCATTTGGGCCATATTAATTTTTTTTATTATTGGGCAAAGCCCAATTCAATTGATCTTGAACCCACCTTGTGCAAGTGGATCAAGTGGCAAAATATTTTTTTCTTCTTTGTTTTTCTCCTCTCATAGCCGATCATTCCATCTCCCTTGCACCTTGTATTTTTGCTTCACTTCTTGCCTTACATCTATAAATAAATGACTCCTTAAGGACTTAAGGTCCCTCACATCATTTCAATCATTTTTTGGCAAACATAAAACAAGATCAAACACACTCCCTTTATCCCTCTATTTCATGCCAACTTCCCCCTAATTCCTCCCTCAAATTTTGTCATCTTTTTGCCACAAAATTTGAAGATTAATGTTTCATTGATCTATACTATCATTGTAGTCATCAAATATTCAAGAAAATCATTCAAGAACCTTGGTTTGGTTGGTTTTGGGTGACATCCGTTGAACGTGTATCAAGAGGGATGAATGTGTGGTTTGTGCCATGTGGAGTTATGTTCGGGATGGTGCAATCTTGTTGGTTCTTGCATAGGATTTCAGTTTTTCGATTATCAAGGTAACTAGTTGTTCTATTTAAATTTGGGTAGTCAAATAACATAGTATAATTTAGGATTAAATTTGATCAACTTTTGGCAGTGTTTTGTGGATGGCCGAATGCTATAGGGTGTATGGTGATGTGTTTTTTTTTTTTTTTTTTTTTTAATCTTTGTTCATCAAATTTTGTAAGTGTCATGTTGTTCTTGTTGGAAATTTTATGATTTAATGTTTTAATTATATTTGTTATGCATCATATGATTATTTGATCATGGTTTCAAGTGGTGAAATGATGATGAATTATGATCTTGTTTATTCTATAAAATGTAATGTGAATTTGATGATGAACTGATGTTTATTTTTTCGAATCTTGATAATCTTAATTAGTTTATGTTAATTCAATTGATGACTAGTTATAGAATTCATGTTTTATTTTTTGAAATCATGTTTTTATGTATAATATATGATTGTTTCCTTGATTTTGAAATGATGAAATGTGTTGCTCATGTTTGGATTATGTGTATAAAGTTTCGAATTTGGGAAAATATTGTTGTACTAGATGTTATCTTATGTTCGTGATGATTTTCTTGAAATCTTGAATTAGTATATGTGTTGTATTGAAATCTTGAATCATTCATGTTCTTTCTTGATCTTTCTTGATGATTTGTGGTCTTTCTTGATCTTGCTTGATGATTCGTAGTCTTTCTTGATAAATTTTATTGAATCCTAACGTCGCGTGTACTACTATGATGTGTTCTTGAACTTTCTTGAAGTTAGTTGTTAAGTTTTATCGTGTCTTGAACGTTCTTGAAGTTTATTATTTCGATTGAATCTTGATATTTTGCATTAAAAACCTTGATTTATTGATCCTAGCGATCATGTTGTTTTATATCTTGATTTATTGATCCTGGCGATCTGTTAGTCTAATAGGAACACGACAAGAGGGGGTGAATTGTTGCATAGAACTGGTAGTGCAAATTTTCGACACAAACAAAAACCGAAAGGAACTTGAATGAAAATTGAATAATAAAATAAAGAATTAAACGAGAAAAACTTCCTGGACCAAGGAAGAAAAACTCCAATTTTATATAAAGGGCTTGTAAACTATTGCAATCATAAACTTCTCTCTGGACATCGCGAATTCCTGTAGGAACTTACGACTATGTTCTCTTTCTCTCTTTCTTTTCTTTCTTTTCTATTCTCATTTTTCTTTCTTCTCTGTTCTCTTTCTTTTTCTATGTTCTCACACTTATCTTTTCTTTTTCACTCAATTACAACTCAAAGACAAACTAGTATATTGAAATGCAAGCAAAACTAAATTGGAACTCAATGGAACTTGGACACAAACTCTAAGTGTTTTTCTCTTAATGAATGCTTTGGTTGCGTGTCTTAGAATGTATGGTTATGTATGTATTTATAGATGGAATAGTTGTTGTAATTGCTTGAAGGATAAACTACACACTACCCCACTTATACACTCACCACACGTCCACTACACTTGCACAATCCCACTAACTTTGACTCCATAATTTTAGAAACTAACTTCTTTATTTTTGACTAAAAAAATAAGAATTATAATGTTGACAACAACCCTAACAAACTTAACCTAACTAATCCTAAAAATTAGCTAGTCAAAACCAACCAAAATAAAAAAGCCATTTTTTATTTTTCTTTTTCCAATTTTTAAATTTAATCTTTATAACAATATTAAACTTTTAATAACTAAAGTAATCAAAATTAACAAGTTAACAAGCTAGACCTAAAAAATAGGCAACTAACTTTTACCACTAACTAATTCAAAATTAACTTGTTAAGTAATCCTAAAATTAAGGACACATAATTTCAGTTAGTTTTTGAAATTTTAAACTGATTAAAACAATCAAAAATTTGTTCAAACTGGTCCTAAAAACTATTATAACAAACTGACCAGACATAAGTTTCTCTAGGAACTGAACTACAATTCTTATAGGAACTAGAGACTAGTTACGTTCCATTGACAGACGCAATTAAGTTCCAATTAGATTGAATGCATTAATATAGTTACATGAATCCTAAAACATTAACCTTGTAATAATCTTGGCTCTTCTCTTCTCTTCATCAAGTAATTCGTTGGAATACTTGATCTTGTTCTCTAATTTATTGTTGAATTCTCCATAGAAACTTCTCTTGTATGAGCATGATAATGCTTTGTTTAATTCTTTTGAATCTTCTCTTGAATCATCATCTTCCTCCTTTGAATGCACTAATCTTCATATTCGAATATCCAATGCTTATTTATCTCCAAGACCTAAAATTCTCCAAGATCTCAAACAATTATTAGTGATTAAGTTTGTGGTTTATGTCATCATCAAAACTTAAAAGGAATATGTCAACACTTTCCCTTTTTGATGATGACAAACCAAGGCAAACTTAATTAAAAATACTAGAAACAAATAATCTCGTTGAAAAAGGATTTTTTAATTTTTTTTTAATTTTTTCACTGTATGAAATAAAACAACAAAAACTTTAAACTAAATATTTTTTGAGTTTTTATTTTTAAAAAATGAATTAATTAATAAATAAAATTGAATTAAACTAATTAAGAACTAAATTAAATTATACTACCAAGTTATATACATCTTAACTCCACATGGAATCAAGAGAGCTAGTAAAGTATTCACAAGTGAGGAACTTTTATACCAATTATGTCATTAGAGAAAGCTTTCATATTCACATAAAAATAATATGTGGATGAAGAACCAAATTTCAGTTTGCCAATTTTCTTCCCCCTTTTGGCATCATCAAAAACAACATCATCATTCAATAAAAAGTTTGTTTTCATCACATCACCATTAAACCAGTAACAGTAGATACCTGATCTCTAGAATAAGAAAAATAACTCAAGTAGCAATCTAGCAATATTAGTCATCATTAAAGCATCATGGATTAGAAAAGAAATAAGTATAATATGTTCCAGAGACAAAAGAAAAACAAGTACTACCCAACTACTAATGTTCAAGATGAAATAAAACCAAAAGAAAGAAAGAGTTAATCAAAGCAAACAATGAAAGTAACCAAAATCATGTTCATAAATTATAGTCAAATCGAATTTAATTCAAGAGAATCAGTGTAGATGGGCTAAGAAGAGGCTATGCAATAGGTTTAGCATCATCAGGAACTTTCTTGGGGTGGGGGGGACATTAGCAGCTGCTCCATAAGTTCCAACAGTTTCATCCGGTGAAGTTCCAGCAACAACTTTGAGCTCTTTGAGGCACCCCATGATTTCATCATTCCTTATCTACGAAGTAGTGACCATGCCACTCAAATTCGGCCTTAACATGAATATTTTCCCCTCAATATCTTCCTCCTCTACTTGTTCCTCATATTCAGCACTAGGAAAAAATAATTTTACTACACTCCTATCATCATCAAAATCTAAATTCACAGTGAGGATCTCTCCTTTTTTCTTTTCTTTTCTTTTTTTTTTTAAAAAAATCCAACACACATACATCTCGAGTAGAATATTAAAGCTTAATAGTTGAATCATCTACTTCTTTACTTTGCTTGGATTCCCCCTTAGATGATGCTAGGGTTTTGGTTTTTGCGTGTAGTTACTTTGGGTTTGATTTGGAGAGTGGTTAGTTGAATTTTTGGATTTAATTAAAAGGAGGTTGAAGGTTCATGAATTTTTTTTATATTTTTTAAATGAAGTAAATAAAATGAAAGTGGTTTAGGAGATGGAGAGAGATTGGCGTGAGTGAGAAAGGGAGGAATAGATGGATGGCTTGAGGAGAAATAGAATAAGAGTAATTTGTTTAGCTAGTAAAATATTCTCCCATTTACTCTACTTATTTTTAGGTAGAGATTTAAACAAGTTTGAATTAATCAGTTATAAAATTTTGAACATGATGACTCTTCTAAGTTGACTCTCCTAATGGGTAGATTTAAAATGAAAAAATAATAATATTAATTTGTGGAAAAGGAAATTAATTTGTGGAAAAATAAATTAATTTGTGGGATAAATAATGGGTTTTTATCACTAGTACCCATGTGTTTTTGAATTTTCTCAAGTGTACCCACTTTTATCCAGCTTTCTCAGAGGTACCCACCTACTGATCCACCATTAGTCAACCATAACCTCCTTTGCATCATCACTAACGACGTTAGGTGAGAGTAATTATTATTTACGTTAGTTAAGTTCAAATGCAATTAAAAAACGACTTGATTTGCCTTGATTTGAAAATAATAACTAATGACGTTAGTATTGAGTTAGCATAATGGCGTTCTGGCCAAAAAAGTCGGTCGAAAACCATCGCCGAAAAATCGACCGGAAAAAATCACGAAAAAAGTCACTTAGAAACCGTCTTGGAAAAATTGGTCGGAAAAACGTCGCCGGAAAAGTCGGAGAGGAAAACGATGATGAAAAATTAATAATAACAACAACAATAATAATAATATAAATAATAATAACAACTTAAGTTAACTTAAGTTAACGTTTCATCATTAAACTGGGTATATATCATTGTCGATTATAAATTGATGGGTACCTCTGAGAAAGTTGGATAAAAGTGGGTACACATGAGAAAATGCAAAAACACATGGGTATTAGTGAGAAAAACCCTAAATTAATTTATAAAAAAATTAAGATAAGAATAAAGTAAAAGGAAAAAAATGAAAAAAATAATAATAGGAATATATTTATGGACCATATTCAATTCATCATACAAATAGAAATTATGAAAATAAGAGTAATATTGATAGACATTTACGAATACAAATCTCAAATTTCATCAGGAACATGCTTTCGCACCATAATTGCAATGAAAATTATTCTAGGAACTTTGATAATTGAACACACTTTGTAACAACCCGACTCGCTTAAATCGGCGCGGAAGGAACCGACGAGTCGAATAGTTAAAAACTACAACTTAAAATACTTAAGAAATAAAACTAATTCCTCAAATATTATTATTAAACCACAAAAGTACAAATACCCACAAGTTTGTACATAACTAGTCCAAAAGTCAAGCGAAAAATACTAAAATACGAATAACTCTAACCACACGTCAGAGTCCAAACATAACGTATAGAAGTCCATACAATAGTCAAAAGCTATCTAAAAACAACTGAAATAGAATAATACAACAAAAACAACAGTAAACGTCGCTCGCCCAACCCAAAGCTAAGCAAGAGTACCGTCATCAGAAATACCTGAAAAATATGCAACAGTCCACCATCAGTGGCGAGTAACATAACTGACTCACCCTAATGGGAATACACATGCACATAGCATAAATCAAATAAACCATATCATTAGACAAAGTACGAGAACAACCCAAAATGTGAACTCGACTCAAACCAACCTAATCAACTATCTTTGGCGCAATCATTCATATTCTAGACCGGACTGTGCTCGTACGAATGCATCTTACGCATTCGAACTTTCTACTATGCTCGGATTTGAGAATCTTACTCCCAAACCCCATGAAACCAATCTTACTGGAAATCCATGTCTCGTGAAACCAATCTTACTGGAAATTCACAGAGATCACATAGTATGACTCCAACTATCCCAATACCGCGGATGGAATAGGGGCAACGTCTTAACCCAAAAACAAAGAATCTTACTCTAAGTTTTAGGCGTCTAAAAATGAAATCAAGCTAATCATTATTAATCTTTTAATCATCTTAATCATATTACTCATTTCATCATCATTATTATTCAGCATAACTAAATTAAGTCCAAGAATTGCCTAAAGCCTTGATTCTTGAAATTAACTAGCTAAGACATCGAAGTTATTCTCAAGAACTGCCTCAAGCCTTATTCTTGAGTCTAACCAATCACCATTCATTAATCTTTAATCATTCTTTAACTAACTTAGACACTTTCTTTATCTTTCTTTATATTTTAAATCAGTTTCTTTAACTTTCAAGATTCAATCAAGAACTCAAAGAACTCATAAAGAACTCAAAGAACTCATTCAAGAACTCATAAAGAACTCATAAAGAACTCAAAGAACTCATTCAAGAACTCATAAAGAACTCATAAAGAACTCAAAGAACTCATTCAAGAACTCATAAAGAACTCATAAAGAACTCAAAGAACTCATTCAAGATTCAAGATCTTCAATCAAGAACTCGATCAAGATTCAAGATCTTCAACCAAGAACTCAAACATCACACGCCTATCATCATCATCAATCATTCGAAAATCCAACTTTACTCATCCAAAATCCATCAAACTTTAACACATTAATCATGATCATAGTACAACGTATATTCAATCATAAAATCATGAAAAATCATCATCAAAACATCATATAAACACATAAAAATCAGATTATAAAATCATACATAAAATCATGAATAATCATCATAAAACAACCCAAACATGCATTTAATTCATACTATAAACATAGTATACCAATTAAGTTGAGTTAGTATGTTACCTTATTGAAGATTACACACTAAACAACACAAAAAGTTGCTACCCGGAAACAAGCACCAACACGGCACCACCACGGCACACACGGCACGGCCTCAATCGCACGGCACGAGCACACCCACACGGCCACTGCACGGCTGCTGCCCACTGCACCACGCACGGCCACTGCAGCACGGTTCTTCACACGAACCACCACCTCACACGGCTGCTCTTGCACGGCCTCTTCACGGCACCACTCGCCACCACCACGAACACCCACACTAGCACGAACACGAACCCAAAACCAAACCCGAACTAAAAGTCTTGGATGAAATGAATGTGTTTTGGATTGTGTTTGAATACCTAAAGATCAATGAACTTTGAATCTTTAAGTTTTGGGCTAGGAAAAATGATGAACAATTGATGGGTATCAATTGATCAAAAATGGCGTGAGGTATTAGGCAAATGGGAGGGAGTTTGTGTTTTGAACTTTGATGGCTAATTGTGTTTAAAAGCAAGGATGACAAAAATGAGCCAAAGCCTTACTAACTCTCCTATTTATAGAGTTAGTTAAGGTGTGAACACAAGGCAAGTGGCAAGCCTTGCCATGCCACATGAGAACCGGCCAAAGAGAGGAAATGGGCCCAAAAAAAATGGGCTCTCGTGCTCAATTGGGCTAATTTGCGAAAACCGCATAACTAATCATGCAATAATCGATTTAGCCCAAAAATATTATTAAATAACTAATTAGAAAATTAAATAAATAAAATTCTAATTAATTAAATAATTAACATAAATAATAAAAACTAAGAAATAAACATTTCGATTAAATCGAAATTATTCATATAAAATTAAAATAAATAGTTCAAAATTAATTTGAACTAGCATATAAACAAACATAATTACACATAAATACCAGCAAAAATACCGATAAAATCTGGGTCATTACAACCTCCCCTCCTTAAAGAAATTTCGTCCCGAAATTTCAAGGTGCAGGAGATCGCTCCCCATCGAATAGTTCCGGTTACTTCTGCCGCATAGACGCTTCCGTCTCCCAAGTCGCTTCTTCATGGTGTTGATTTCTCCACAACACCTTGACAAGCGGCACCTGCTTACGCCGCAGGGTCCTCTCCTCCCGATCCAAGATCTGGACGGGTCGCTCCTCATAAGTCAGGTTCGGCTCGATCACGACCGGATCCACTGAGATCACATGAGTAGGATCATGTACATATTTCCTTAGCTGGGAAACATGGAATACATCATGAACATTAGCCAAACTAGGTGGTAATGCCAATCGATACGCCACCTCCCCAACTCGTTCAAGTATCTCGTAAGGTCCCACATAATTTGGTCGGAGTTTCCCCTTCTGACCGAAGCGTACCACTCCCTTAAATGGCGAAACCTTAAGCAAGACTTTGTCACCTACTTCAAAAGCCAGTGGTCTACGTCGATTATCGGCGTAAGATTTCTGACGACTCTGAGCGGCCTGCATCTTAGACCGGATGACTCGAACCTTCTCGATAGTATCGCGTACCATCTCAGGCCCTAAAGCCACAGTATCGCTGATATCATTCCAACATATAGGACTCCGACATTTCCTGCTATACAGGGCCTCGTATGGAGCCATCTCAATGCTGGAGTGATAACTATTATTATAGGAGAACTCTATTAAGCAAAGCATACGTACCCAAGACTGGTGATACTCCAGAGTGCATGCTCGAAGCATATCCTCCAAAGTCTGGATGGTCCTCTCAGTCTGACCATCAGTTGCCGCATGAAAGGCAGTGCTCAACTTCAGTTTCGTCCCAAAGGCTTCCTGAACTGACTTCCAGAAACGAGACAGAAATCTCGGATCTCGATCAGAAACAATCTCCCTCGGAACTCCGTGAAGTCGGATTATGTCCTGAGTATACGCCTCAGCTAGACGCTCCATCGACCAGGTCATTTTCATCGGGATAAATCTAGCGACCTTAGTCAACCTATCCACTATGACCCAAATAGCATTCAAGCCATTGCAAGTGGGTAAGCTCACTACAAAGTCCATAGACACCGACTCAAATTTCCAGGTCGGAATAGGTAGTGGCTGTAACAGACCTCCTGGTCTCTGATGCTCAATCTTGACCTTCTGACAGGTCAAACACCGAGCGACAAACTCTGCTACATCCCTTTTCATCTTAGGCCACCAGAACTGGCCCTTAAGATCCTGGTAAAGCTTATTACCACCGGGATGAACAGAATAAGGCGAGTTATGTGCCTCGGACATGATCCTGTTCCTAAGATCAGAACAGTCCGGTACACACCATCTCCCTCGAAAGCGCATACCACCATCAGAAGGGATCTCGAAACCTACGGCTTTACCTTGCCGTATAGCCTCTCGAATCCTAGCAAACTGGGGGTCGTTTTGCTGACCCTCGCGCAGTTCCTGAATTAAATCAGGCTCGGCACTCATCGATGTCAGACGAAGTCTGACGGAACCACGGCTTCTACTGAAGCTCAAGCGATGCTTGCGACTTAGTGCATCGGCGACCAAGTTCGCCTTGCCCTCGCAATAGTTGAGCGTCAGGTCGTAATCCTTGATCAACTCAAGCCACCGCCTCTGCCTCATATTGAGGTCTTTCTGAGTGAAGATGTACTTGAGACTCTTGTGATCCGTGAATACTCTACACGAACCACCATAAAGATAGTGCCTCCAAATTTTGAGCGCGAACACTACAGCCGCTAACTCCAAGTCATGCGTAGGATAGTTACGCTCGTGCACCTTTAGTTGCCTTGATGCGTAAGCGATGACCTTCCCACCCTGCATGAGCACACAACCTAAGCCATACTTCGAAGCATCACTATAGACCTCGAAGCCCTCTTCATCGTTCGGAAGAGTAAGAATCGGAGCAGAGACTAATCTCTGTTTCAACTCCTGAAATGCTTGCTCACAAGCCTCCGTCCAAACGAATCGGACCTCCTTCTGCAGGAGACTAGACATCGGTCTAGCTATTTTGGAGAAGTCCTGGACGAAGCGTCGATAGTATCCGGCCAAGCCTAGAAAACTACGAACCTCCGCCACATTTGTCGGGCTACTCCAATCTACCACAGCCTTAATCTTAGCTGGGTCTACTTTAATGCCTTCTTTGCTAATCACATGACCTAGGAAGGCTACTTCGCGAAGCCAGAACTCACACTTGGAGAGTTTCGCGAACCACTTATGACTCCTCAATATCTCGAGTACCAACCGGAGATGTTCCGTATGCTCGGACTCATCTCTAGAATAGATCAAGATATCATCTATAAATACTACGACGCACTTGTCGAGTAAGTGGTGAAACGTCCGGTTCATCTGGTCCATGAACACGGCTGGCGCATTGGTGAGGCCAAAGGGCATCACCTCGAACTCGTAATGGCCGTATCGAGTACGAAAAGCAGTTTTCGGAATGTCTTCTTTCTTGACTGGAATCTGATGATATCCAGACCGAAGATCTATCTTTGAAAACACTCCTGCTCCTCTCAACTGATCGAACAGGTCCTCAATCCTAGGCAATGGGTACTTATTCTTGATAGTTACCCGATTCAACTCTCGGTAGTCTATGCACAGGCGCATACTACCATCTTTCTTCTTCACGAAGAGCACAGGAGCTCCCCATGGAGAAACACTTGGCCTAATGAAGCCCTTATCGATCAACTCCTGGAGTTGTGTCTTTAACTCCAATAACTCAGATGGTGCCATCCGGTACGGTGCCTTCGAGATCGGCGCTGTCCCGGGTACTAAGTCGATATGAAACTCGACATCACGCTCAGGTGGAACGCCTGGTAGTTCATCAGGAAATACGTCTCTGAAATCCCTTACTACAGGTATGTCGTCCAACAGATACTCTTTAGTCAAGTCTCGTACCTGACATAGATACACCATATCGCCCTTCTGGCGATGCTTCCTCATTTTCAAGGCAGAGATTACCTTTACTCCTTTCTTAAGGACGAACCCAGAGTAGGTAACTCGGTTGCCCTGAGATCCTCGGAAGGTTACTGACTGATCTCGGCAACGAATAATCGCTCGATACCTCGATAGCCAGTCCATGTCAAGAATTACGTCAAACTCCATTAGCGGAAACTCCTTTAGATCGGCCGTCGCTTGCTCCCCAGCTATCACGATAGGCACTCCTCGAAATTCACGCTGACTAACAAAATCCTCTCCGGAAGGGAGAGTAATAATTGAACTAACAGGAAGGCTGCCTCGAAGATTAGACCTCGAGACAAAACTACTAGCCACAAAAGAAACAGTAGCACCAGAATCAAATAGAACTAATGCTAACATACCAGAGACAAGAAATCTACCTGATACGACGTCAGGCTGAACCTTGGCCTCTGCCTCGGTCATACAGTAGACTCGGTTCTTCACTGGAGTCTGAGTCGGTGCCGGAAGTCGCTGAATCTCTGAATCTGGCTTCTTCTCGGGACAAGTCGACGCCTTGTGGCCTACCTTACCGCAGGTGAAACAAGTGATCGGGGAACCGTCGCACTTCTTCCCTGGATGGAAGTCTCGGCCGCAACCTCTACACTTCGAGCCACCATCAACCTTACGCGAACTCGGGGTCGAAGGGGTACTGCTAGATGTGCCAAACCGGGGCTTCTTAAACGAAGCTGTAGTCGTCGGAACCGGAGCTCTCTTCCTGCTCGAATCTTCCTCGGTAATCGATGACTGTATCTCGAGTGCCACCTCGTAAGCCTGCTGGAACGTCGTACGTGAACTCGAATCCTCGGGTCTAGCTTCTTGATGTAGCGCTTGACCCGATCCTTCTCCGATGGAACCACAGATGCAGCGAACCTCGATAACTCCGTGAATCGATCAGTGTACGCCTGGACAGTCATCTTACCCTGTGCAAGAGTAAGGAACTCCTCCTGTTTCTGCCACCGCAACTCGTCGGGGTAGAAACGCTCCTGGACCTTATCGATAAAGTCGGTCCAAGTCATCGCATGCAACGGCTGGTACGCGTCCTTAGCTAACGTCCACCAGTTATCGGCCTCCCCACGTAAGTAATAGGCGGCGATCTGTACCCTCTCGTGATCGGGACAAAACGTCGCATCGAAGAGTTTCCCCATCTCGCGGATCCAGCTCTCTAAGGTAGTAGGGTCGGCAACCCCATCGTATGTTGGAGGTCGATGACGCGCGATGCGGTCGAACGTCGACTGCGTATTCGGCGGATGACGACTATGGTGCGCCAACGTAAGGATCGCCTCCTCAAGTGCCCGCAACCTCTGTCGTCCAGTACTCAACCGGCGAGGTGTAGACATGCTGCCACGCATCACAACAAAAAGACATAACAAGAAATGAATGTTAGTCCATTACCCCACCAAAGTCAAGCATACTAAGAAAAAAATAAAGAAGAAAAGAAAAAAATAGAAAGAATCCTATCCCGGTCTTTCTACCCACTCTTCTCCCTTCACATAATTCCTAGAATTTGGTTTTAATCACTCGGGAAAGTAAAGCACTCAACTCCCGGGTTTAACTCAAATCCTAAAACTTCACTTAAAACCTATTCGGCTCTGATACCAACTGTAACAACCCGACTCGCTTAAATCGGCGCGGAAGGAACCGACGAGTCGAATAGTTAAAAACTACAACTTAAAATACTTAAGAAATAAAACTAATTCCTCAAATATTATTATTAAACCACAAAAGTACAAATACCCACAAGTTTGTACATAACTAGTCCAAAAGTCAAGCGAAAAATACTAAAATACGAATAACTCTAACCACACGTCAGAGTCCAAACATAACGTATAGAAGTCCATACAATAGTCAAAAGCTATCTAAAAACAACTGAAATAGAATAATACAACAAAAACAACAGTAAACGTCGCTCGCCCAACCCAAAGCTAAGCAAGAGTACCGTCATCAGAAATACCTGAAAAATATGCAACAGTCCACCATCAGTGGCGAGTAACATAACTGACTCACCCTAATGGGAATACACATGCACATAGCATAAATCAAATAAACCATATCATTAGACAAAGTACGAGAACAACCCAAAATGTGAACTCGACTCAAACCAACCTAATCAACTATCTTTGGCGCAATCATTCATATTCTAGACCGGACTGTGCTCGTACGAATGCATCTTACGCATTCGAACTTTCTACTATGCTCGGATTTGAGAATCTTACTCCCAAACCCCATGAAACCAATCTTACTGGAAATCCATGTCTCGTGAAACCAATCTTACTGGAAATTCACAGAGATCACATAGTATGACTCCAACTATCCCAATACCGCGGATGGAATAGGGGCAACGTCTTAACCCAAAAACAAAGAATCTTACTCTAAGTTTTAGGCGTCTAAAAATGAAATCAAGCTAATCATTATTAATCTTTTAATCATCTTAATCATATTACTCATTTCATCATCATTATTATTCAGCATAACTAAATTAAGTCCAAGAATTGCCTAAAGCCTTGATTCTTGAAATTAACTAGCTAAGACATCGAAGTTATTCTCAAGAACTGCCTCAAGCCTTATTCTTGAGTCTAACCAATCACCATTCATTAATCTTTAATCATTCTTTAACTAACTTAGACACTTTCTTTATCTTTCTTTATATTTTAAATCAGTTTCTTTAACTTTCAAGATTCAATCAAGAACTCAAAGAACTCATAAAGAACTCAAAGAACTCATTCAAGAACTCATAAAGAACTCATAAAGAACTCAAAGAACTCATTCAAGAACTCATAAAGAACTCATAAAGAACTCAAAGAACTCATTCAAGAACTCATAAAGAACTCATAAAGAACTCAAAGAACTCATTCAAGATTCAAGATCTTCAATCAAGAACTCGATCAAGATTCAAGATCTTCAACCAAGAACTCAAACATCACACGCCTATCATCATCATCAATCATTCGAAAATCCAACTTTACTCATCCAAAATCCATCAAACTTTAACACATTAATCATGATCATAGTACAACGTATATTCAATCATAAAATCATGAAAAATCATCATCAAAACATCATATAAACACATAAAAATCAGATTATAAAATCATACATAAAATCATGAATAATCATCATAAAACAACCCAAACATGCATTTAATTCATACTATAAACATAGTATACCAATTAAGTTGAGTTAGTATGTTACCTTATTGAAGATTACACACTAAACAACACAAAAAGTTGCTACCCGGAAACAAGCACCAACACGGCACCACCACGGCACACACGGCACGGCCTCAATCGCACGGCACGAGCACACCCACACGGCCACTGCACGGCTGCTGCCCACTGCACCACGCACGGCCACTGCAGCACGGTTCTTCACACGAACCACCACCTCACACGGCTGCTCTTGCACGGCCTCTTCACGGCACCACTCGCCACCACCACGAACACCCACACTAGCACGAACACGAACCCAAAACCAAACCCGAACTAAAAGTCTTGGATGAAATGAATGTGTTTTGGATTGTGTTTGAATACCTAAAGATCAATGAACTTTGAATCTTTAAGTTTTGGGCTAGGAAAAATGATGAACAATTGATGGGTATCAATTGATCAAAAATGGCGTGAGGTATTAGGCAAATGGGAGGGAGTTTGTGTTTTGAACTTTGATGGCTAATTGTGTTTAAAAGCAAGGATGACAAAAATGAGCCAAAGCCTTACTAACTCTCCTATTTATAGAGTTAGTTAAGGTGTGAACATAAGGCAAGTGGCAAGCCTTGCCATGCCACATGAGAACCGGCCAAAGAGAGGAAATGGGCCCAAAAAAAATGGGCTCTCGTGCTCAATTGGGCTAATTTGCGAAAACCACATAACTAATCATGCAATAATCGATTTAGCCCAAAAATATTATTAAATAACTAATTAGAAAATTAAATAAATAAAATTCTAATTAATTAAATAATTAACATAAATAATAAAAACTAAGAAATAAACATTTCGATTAAATCGAAATTATTCATATAAAATTAAAATAAATAGTTCAAAATTAATTTGAACTAGCATATAAACAAACATAATTACACATAAATACCAGCAAAAATACCGATAAAATCTGGGTCATTACACACTTACCTGGAGGAACTTGGCAAATTACTTTAATTTTATCATCCCAAGTTCCATCCGCAATTTCTCATATCTTTCTCTATTCAATGGCTTAGTTAATATGTCAACAATTTGATCTTCCGTTTGACAAAATTCAAGTTTTATCAAACCTTTTTATACATTATCCTTTAGAAAGTGATGACATATATGAATATGTTTCACACGTGAATGGTGAACTGTATCCTTTGAAATACAAATGGCACTAATATTATCACAATATATGGGAATACAATTATAATTAATACCAAAGTCCCTTAGTTGTTATTTAATCCAAAGAAGTTGGGAACAACATGCAACAGCTACTACATATTCGACTTCTGCAATGGATAAATCAACTGTGTTTTGCTTCTTGGAACTCCAAGAAACTAAACACGTTCCAAGGAACTAAACCATACCTGAAGTGCTTTTCCTATTCACCAAATCACCGGCATAATCCGCATCAGAAAATCCCTTGAGTTTATTTTGTGTCATTGTGAGGATAGAACAGTGTTAGATCATCAGTTCCTTTTAGATATCTTAATATCCTCTTGATTGCAGTGAGATGTGACTCCTTTGGATTTGCTTGGAACCTAGCACATACACCAACACTAAAAGAAATATCTGGTCTACTAACAGCTATCATGCCTCTATATTGCTTTTCACTCACACTAGTTCCTTTGGGATCTTCATTAAATCTGGTGTTAGTTCCCATAGGAGTGCGATTTATTTTTTTGGATGTTTCCATCCCAAATTTCTTTAGAAGTTCCTTTATGTCTTTTTGTTGATGAATATAAATTCCCTTTTTAGCTTGCCTTATTTGCAAACCAAGAAAGAAATTTAACTTACCATCATGCTCATCTCGAATTCCTTGCTCATTAAATTTGCAAATTCCTAACACAAAGATTTGTTAGTAGCACCAGATATTATATCATCTACATAGATTTGGACAACGAGAAGATCAGTTCCTGTAGATTTCAAAAATAAAGTTTTATCAACTTTTCCTCGATCTTTTAAATTCATTTTACAAAAGGAACTTGGACAACCTCTCATACCATGCTCTAGGAGCTTGCTTTAACCCATAAAGAGCCTTGTCAAGCTTATAAATATGGTTAGGAAATTTAGAGTTTTCAAAACCAGGAGGTTGTTCCATATAAACTTCTTTGTTTAAAAATCCATTTAAAAAAGAAAATTTAACATCCATTTGATATAATTTAAATCCAATGAAAGAAGCAATAGCAATTAAAATTCTAATAGCTTCTAACCTTGCTATTAGAGCAAATGTTTCTTCATAATCTATACCCTCTTGTTGATTGTATCCTTTTACAACTAACCTGGCCTTATTCCTGACAATTATGCCATATTCATCCAGCTTGTTCCTGAAAACCCACTTCAATCCAATTACCTTTTAGTTTTCGGCTTTGGTTCAAGGTGCCATACCTTGTTCCTTTCAAACTGATTGAGTTCATCTTGCATGGCTAGTATCCAATCTGCATCCTCAAGTGCTTCTATGTGATTTCGAGGCTCAATGATGGATAGGAACACACCATGGGCATAGAAGTTCCTGATCTGAGTTCTGATCTGAATTCCTTTCCCTATATCACTTATGATAAGATCAAGAGGGTGAGACTTCTGATGTTTCCAAGGTTTTGGTCGGAAGTCTCTGATTGGATCTGGTCTTTTTCCAGTTTCTTCAGGAACTTTGATCTCTTCCTCTAAGTTCCTCTCAGTTTCAGGAACTTCCCCCTGAGTTCCTTCAGGAACTAGCTCTTCTTGTCTTTCAACATGAGATTGTTCTTCTGGAATAATTGCTCTTTCTTTAGTGGATGTAACTCTTCTTCATCTGGATATTTTCTAACCAATCCTATCTCTAAGTCTTCAAGTTCCTGCAAAATGTTAGTATCACTATTTACATTTGGATTAGATTCATTGAATAAAATATGTACACTTTCCTCAACACTTAATGCCCTCTTGTTATAAACTCTATATGCTTTACTATCAGTGGCATATCCTAGGAACACGTCTTCATCACTTCTCTCATCAAACTTCCCTAAGTTCCTTTTACCAGTATTGTGCACAAAGAACATAAAACCAAAAGATCTCAAGTGAGAATTATTAGTTTTTCTTCCTTTTATTAGTTCATAGGGAGATTTGTTTGTGATGGGTCTTAACATGATTCTATTAAGGATTTTTTTTTCCAAAACTACCTCAACTTTTGGCCTCTTTATGAAAAACTACCTTCCCTTTATGAAATTGTCCAAAACTATCTTAAAAATATAAGGATTTTTTGCTTTGAATAATACAACCTTTCAACGATTTGCAAAGAATAATACAACCTTTCGTTTATTCGTGAATAATACAACCTTGTACACAAATTTGCAAAGAATGATACAAAACCGGTTTTTGACTTATAAAATAGGTTACAGGGACACGTGTCAAGTTATGATTGGTCCTTGTAATTTTTTTTTAAAAAAAAAGAAAAATAAAATCAAAAAAATAAAAAATAAAGTTAAAAAAATAAAAAAAATTAAAAAATCAGAAATTAAAAAAAACCACCCCACACCCAGCCCCCCACCCCACCGCCACACCCAACCCCCCACCCCCACCGCAACACCCAGCCCCCCACCCCCACCGCCACACCCAGCTCCCCACCCCGCCGCCACACCCAGCCCCCCTCCCCCTCCCCCTCACCCAAAACCCTAGCCCCGCCTCCCCCCACCCACCGAAACCCCAATCCCTTCCCCCACTCGCCAAAACCCCCTCCATAACCTCCGACGGTCGCCGATACCCCCTCCCTTGCATTCCAAACCCACCGAAATCCCTAGCCCCACCCTCCCCACCCCCGATTCCCCCCACCCCGACCCGATTCCCCCCACCCAAATCCCCTCCTTCAAAACCACAAATCCTCCGCCCCCCGCCCCCGCCTGTCTTCGCCACCACCCCCACGGCCATCTTCGGTCAATTCCGACACCAATGAAGCTACCCCCGCCCCTTCCCCACCCCATTGCCCCGTCCTGCCGCCCTGCCACCACCTCTGCTCGCCCCCCTGCCCCCTCCCCTTATTTTATTTTGTTTTAAAAAAAAGATTTTTATTTTAATTTTTTTTATTTTTCTGAATTAAAAAAAAATAAAAAATAAAAAAATTAATAGTTTTAACCTGAATAGCAGGTTACAGGTCACCTGTATCATTCTTTGCAAATTTGTGTACAAGGTTGTATTATTCACGAATAAACGAAAGGTTGTATTATTCTTTGCAAATCGTTGAAAGGTTGTATTATTTAAAGCAAAAAATCCAAAATATAAAACCACTATTGACACATACCTAAATGGTATTAACTCGGTTTTCTGATCATTAAAAAGCATGTGCATAGGGCACATCTTTCACTTAAACCCCCAAATAACCCCATTTCTACCTAAAAAACCCAAGACATGCCCATATTTTTCATTACATATTTTTCACAGCCTAATTAGGCTAGTTAAAGATGGGTATGAAATAAAACAGATGAGTATATGGTGGGTTTTTTAGGATAGAAATGGAGTTATTTGGGGGTTTAAGTGAAACATGTGCCCTACAAATGCTCTTTAATGATCAGAAAACCTAGTTAATACCATTTGGGTATGTGTCAATAATGGTTTTATTTTTTTAAGATGGTTTTGGACAATTTCGTAAAGGGAAGGTAGTTTTTCGTAAAGAGGCCAAAAGTTGAGGTAGTTTTGGAAAAAAATCCTTCTATTAATTATATAACATGCCGTATTAACGGCTTCAGCCCTAAATTTCCTAGGTAATCCACTTGCAATGAGCATTGTTCTTGCCATGTCTTCTAAAATCTTTTTTTTCCTCTCCACAACACCATTTTGTTGTGGTGTTCTAGAAGCGGAAAAGTTATGATCCATGCCATTTTCCCTGCAAAACTCATCAAACTTTTGGTTTTCAAATTGAGTTCCATGGTCAGATCGTAAGTGAATTAGTTGATAACCACTCGACTTTTGTACCTTCTTAGCAAAGCAAATAAATTCTTCAAAAGTCTCATCTTTGCTATGAAGGAACATTCTCCAAGTGAATCTTGAGTAATCATCAACTATGACTAAGACATACAATTTTCCACTTCTACTTTGGACTCTCATGGGCCAACACAAATCCATGTGAATAAGTTCTAATGGTTTTGTGGTGCTCACGAGCTTTTTACTTTTAAAGGAACTTCTAACATGCTTGCCTTTAGCACATGCATCACACAATTTTTCACATTTGAACTTGATGTTTGGTAAACCAACAACTAGTTCATTTGTTCTCAATTTATCTAGTAGAGAAAGGCTAGAATGTCCCATTCGTTTATGCCAAAGTTGTGGATCATCCTCAATGACACTTAAACAAGTAAGTGTAATTTTGGGAATTGCTTCAAGGTCCACAGTATATGTGTTCCCTTTGCGTTTCCCTTCAAGAATAATTTTAGCAGTGTCATTGTTGATGATTCTACAACACTCATTAGTAAAATTTACAGAGTTTCCTTTATCACAAAATTGTAAAATACTAAATAAGTTATGCTTCAAACCGTCCACAAGAAAGACATTATCTATGCTATGGGAACTTGACTGACCTACCTTACCTACGACAATTATATTACCTTTCTGATTGTCACCAAACGCCATAATTCCCCCTGAGTAGGCTACTAGTGAGAGAAAGTTAGATTTTTCTCCGGTCATTTGCTTGGAAAATCCACTGTAAAGGTACCATGTGGTGTTCTCCCTCACTAGTTCATACAAGAATAATTAGTGGTTAGGTTGAGGAACCCAGGTTTCCTTGGGTTCCTTTGTAGACATATCATCACAATTCTTTTTCAATCCATTTCAGATTAACATATGTATGAGTTGTTCCTTTTGGAACACTGGTCTTTCAAATGACCTGAGTTCCCGCATGCTGCTTGGAAGTTGCACATATTTTTTTTCCTGATTTCTCCCTTTTTGTTTATAGTTAAATCCCAAACCTTCGGCCCTTTTTGCTTGAGCATTCAGAATCTATTGTGGAACTTCTCGTTGATTATCTTTATCCCTTTTAATTTTAGTAAGTTCCAGTGACAGTTTTTCATTATCAAATTTTGCTTTTTCCAAGCCAGTTTTGAGTTCCTTTAGTCCAGAAATCCTGGAGGAACTTTCACTGGAACTTTCAGATTTTAAATCAAGATTAATCAACTTATAGCAGTTAAGTTTCATTGTTGTCTAGCTTAATTCCCTTTCAAGATTTTCAACCTTAGTTAATAATCAATTATTGCAACATGACAGTCACCCGATTGAAGAACGTTCATGGAAGCAGTTGCATCGAAGCCTAAATATGCTTCCACGGTTTATGAGATCATAAATTTCCGAGTTTTTGGGAATTTTTTCAATTATTTTTAGCCAACCATCTATGTTGTCGGTCGCCGGCATCAATGGAGCTTCAAATCCAATTGCCCAAGGAAGAAGAACACTCAAGTTGATGGTAAATGTTATGTTATTGAGTAGAGGTGATCAAAAGTTCGAGCTGGGTCGGGCCTTTGGCGTGCTTGGCAGGCCGGGTTGGGCTTTTGAACTAAAAACGTCTATTTTAAGTGCGCCAAAGCTCGAAAAAATTTCGGGCCGATCAAGCCGAGCCAATGTTGATCAACTCTATTATTGAGGGGTTTGCGTCAAAATTGAATTTAGTTCATGACCAAAAATGATTCCGACTTATGCTTCAAATGTTGTGATAAATTGATAATGTATACCTGGTTCAGCTGGTTGTAGCGAATGTATGTATTGGATATAAGCTGACTTTAATAAATTTTCTCTCAAATTCAAGATTTTAAAAGAGTTTTTTTGGCAAATTTTTCTTATCCTTATTATTATTGTTATAATAATAATAATAGTAATAATAATTATTATTATTATTAAACAATCAAAAACCTACAAAGTCAAATGAATTAAAAGTAAGTGGGGAGCTAAGATACAATTTAGGCCTCCCCCTCTCTAGCTATATCAAATCCGACCCTACTGAAGTTCTGAGATGCAACGCGAGTTCCTATATCTTGAGTCCTATTGAACACCTGTACCTGCTTTAGCAACGCAACAACCACCTTCTCGAACTAGTTCCCCGCTTCGGGATGACTTTTTCTGCAACAATCGACGGTTTGGGGCCGACTTTCTCGACGACGGTTTTTCGGCTGATTTTTTAGTGAAGGTTTTCGGTTGACGGTTTTCGAGCCGACATTTTTTCGACGACGATTTTCGACCATCTTTTTCTGTGAGGGTTTTTCGGTCGACTTTTCTGTCACGGATTTTAGGCCGACTTTTCCGGCGACGGTTTTCTAGCTGCCTTTTTTGGCGACGGATTTTTCGCCGACTTTAAATAAACTAATATAAAAAAAAGAATAAGTAAAAAATACAAATAAAATAAATAAGAAAATATAAATAATTAAAAGTAAAATAATTAAAGACAAAAAAAATTAGGAAAATTGAAAAAATTAAAAATTAATCAAAAAAATAAAAAACAAGTTTAGTTAAATTCTCGGCAGTCCAGGTCATAATTTCAATTCAGTTCTCTTTAGCTTTCTTCGGTTCAATTGACCAAAATCTATATCTATCTTTATCTTTATCTTTATTCATTATTTTATATCTACTAAATTTGTTGCCACTAAAAAAAAAAACATTTCTCTCCCAATTCCTAAATTTCCCCTCCTCCCTCCTTATTTCTAATTTATAGTTTTCATATTTTCCAATGCAATTTTTTTCAATTTCCTTTATGACTATTTCATCACATTTGCCTTTCTTATATCCAACTTTTTAACTGTTTTGAGTTTGTCAATAATTAAAATAAATAAAAGAAATAACTAAACGTAATTGGGTGACTTTCAAAAATACTATATTTTTCTTCTTACTATACTAAACGTACATATCTATAAACACCTTTGAGTTGTATCATGCTTAGGATGGAAATTAAAGGATAACTTGGTGTCATGCTTAGGGAGCCTTGAAATTGTTTGGTAGCAACGATTAATTGTATTACTTGATTCATGGGCATGATTGGTTGATATGACTGTATACCTTGTTTGCAAGGATGTTGGTTATCACCGGATATATATATATGGTTGGTTGCATTAAGTTGACTTATTGTGATTGATTAAATTATTTTACTTACTCTTGCATGTCCTTAAGCATGATGGAGTTGTTAGGGATTAAATTGGTTGGTTCGGTTGATATTATTCAACCCATTTTATTATATTGGTTGGCTTTGTACAACCCATATATTTTATTGGTTAGTTCGGTTGGCTCCGTTCAACCCATTGGTTAATAACCTAGAAAATTAATTGTCAACTTGTGACTAAGTTATCACCTTGTCCTAAACCTTAAAATTCGATTATGGTTGTGGTTGAATTGCTTGGTTGGTAATTTATAAATTAAGATACTAATCACGTAAAGTGAAAGATGGATTAGCGATAAAACTCTAGATTAGTGCCCGTCTGGAGTACTGACTACTTAGTATGGGTTGGGGATTTATATCCTTTCTCTAGAGTCGTCTGATCCACATACTCTTCATTTTTTTTTTGGTACGGGTAAGGTACATGCAATATTGTCCCTACTCCATTTTTGTTAGTTCTTGAGATCTCAGTCTAACACTAGTTCGCGGTCGAGGAGTCGCGCCCTTGGCCGCCATATGCGCTACTTTAATTTTGGTTTGGTTCATTCTTGGAAACCCGTGGTTCATTGCTATTCCAAATCATAACATAATAAATATCATAGATATATATATATATATACACACATTGAACATAGGAATGTAAGTTTCGGTCATTATTGTGAATAATTTGCATTGAATTGTGTGCCTTATAATCACATATCGATGTATGTTCTTTGTTTAGTTGCATAGTTTATGAACATGTATGTACTCAGCTTTGCTGATTCATTATTATGTATTATTTGCTTTGTCCACTGTTCTTTCTTGGTGGGCCTGTGATGACCTATAATTTCACGATCGGAAATTATGGCGAGCAGTGCATACAGGTAACTTCTGAAGGATGTTAGGATAAGGATCTTATGCATCATTGGGAAACTTGGGTGTGATCGAGTGTGTTATAACCTATTTCACGACTTTTGCTAATTTCCGTTACAGTTCGCATTTAGTTGCGTAGTTTATGACTCAACAAAAGATTTAATTTTAATTATGCCATTTTGTGCATGAAATAAAAGGGCCTTTAGTGGTTCCAGCTTGTAAGATCAATTTAAGTTATTTGGTCTGATCATTGAAGACTTTTAAGTTTACTTGTACTAATTTCCGTTGCATAATTCTGAATAAGCCGTAACGTTATCACGTGGCGGTAATGCACCGACGATTCCTTTGGGTTTTATCAAAGAAGTTTATCTTTAATTATTTTCTTTTATACTTTATAACAGTAAGGAATTATTGGGGTGTTACATTTTTCCCTCCCAATTCCCAAAATTTCCCTCCTCCCTCCTTATTTCTACTTTATCGTTTTCATATTTTCCAACGCAATTTTTTTTAGTTTCCTATATGACTATTTCATCACATTTGCCTTTCTTATATTCAACTTTTTAACTGTTTTGAGTTTGTCAATAATTAAAATAAATAACTAAACGTAATTGAGTGACTTTCAAAAATACTATATTTTTCTTCTTACTCTTTTTTTTTTCAGTTTCCGTTCTGATTAAAATGTTTATTCCTTTCACATAATTTTCTTAAAAAAATTCTAAGTTTTAGAATATATGTTTATTAAAAATGCATAATATTACTTAAGTTATTATAAATAATATAAGGGCCTGATTCTAATTTTTAGAACAGGCCTAAGCCCCTAAAATTTTTGAGGCGGCCCTGTAAAAAAGAAGTAATACTTCGATAAAAAAATTAATGAAATTAGAAGTACATGTTTTTTTCCACACAATTGATGATTACAAGAAATATTATTTAAATCGTTTAATATACGGGACTAACTCATTTCAATCTCCTTGCATGTTTTTACATGTCTTTAATTTATTTCGGTCTCTAATGTTAAATCATTCACTATAATAATATGCAACAACTTCGTTATTATGGTTTTTGTATATGTCTACAACAATTTTCAATTATTTGATTATACAATTGCAAAAAAAAAAAAAAAAAATATGATTATTTTCTGGGCTAATTAGCGTGGAGATAAAAGCCTCAAAACTACTTTTATTGTAGAAGATTGTATTGTCAATATCATAAGGTATAAAATTTATGAAAATAAAGTAATTTGATTGATATCAATCTAAATTTAAAATGACTTAGTAAACTAATTTGAATATATTGCATAAGTGTATAAGAAAATTGTATATATACATTTCGATTGTTACTCGTTTTCTTTTTTTGAGTATAACTAAAATAAAGTATTTAAATAAAAATTTTGTTTAGAATAACTTTCAATAAATTTTTGCATAGAAAATTTTAATTTAAATCTAAATACTTATCTTACTTAAATAAATTGAGCATTTAGTTGGATATTATCTAGTTCAGTACAAAAAAACCGCCATAAGAAAGAGGAAGAGAAAAAAAGACAGGGAAAGAAAGAAAAGCCAGGGATTAGCGTCTGAAGGTTTAGCAGAATAGGCAAGGGTTTAGAACAGTAAAACCCTTAATGGGTTTTGGGACAAACCAGAGCAAAAGAAAGTAAAAGTTTAGAACAGTAAAACCCTTGGATGTATTCGTCTGTAAAATTTTCAAACTTGAACAACCAGTTGATCGCAAATTGGCGGGGAAGATAAGAGAATTAGCAAGCATGGACTTGGATAAATCGTCAAAGAACTCCGAGGATGCTTCGCTACCTACTGTAGCACTTGTAGAAGACCTGATAATTGAGGAAATTCTGCCTCGACTCCCGGTAAAATCTCTAATTCGCTTTAAATTAGTTTGCAAGAAATGGAATTCCATTATTTCTAGCCTTGATTGTGTTAAATTTCACCTGAATTTCTGCGCTTCAAACAACAACCGTCATCTTTTGGAGAATAATAATGATGATGAAGAGGACTGGGATGATGATGATGAGGAGGAGGAGGAGGAAGATGACATCGATGATGATAGTGACGATAATACTGATGAGGAAAATGATGACAACGATATTGGTGATGAGGAGTTTTTTGGAGAAATTGACAACGATTTTGATGACCTAGAAGAAGGCTATGAGTCATATAGTAATTGCGAAACAAGTAGCCACGAGTCCGAGTCGGAGTCGGAGTCAGAGTCGGAGTCGGAGTCTGAGGTTGATGATGATGATGATTATGATGATGTTGAGGATGAAGAGGACGACTATGATGATGAGGATGATGATGTGGATGAGGATGACGAGGATGATGATGTGGATGAGGATGACGAGGATGAGGATGAGGAGGATGATGATGACAATTGACAACTAAGCTGTCTAGTATCAGGGCCTCTTTTTTCATTTTTTTCCTCTTAATTGTTATAGGGCCATATATTTTCAAGAACTCTATCATAATTAATATGAACAGTTGAAATTGTGTCATTGAAGTAGTTGATGTTATAAGGCGTGTTCAATTTACAAATTCAAAAGCCCTGTGTTTTTCGATCTGTTCATTCCTTGTATTAGTCTTGTGTTTGAAGGTTTTTCAATCTATTCTCCAATTTTAGTGCATTGGCACTAATCTTGGTTTTAATATCTTCCTTTAATTTGCAACCATAGGAGCAAATGGGAGCCCCTCTAATCACATTCTAGTTTTTAGGAGATCGATTAGATCTAGACCAACACTGGTAATTATCACATTCAAACCTAAATTGAATCTAAACTATGGTGATACATAAATATATACAGAGTAGTAGACTAGAGGATTTTGGTTAAGGTTTCTTGCTCTTGAGAATTCAAGTTGACATGTCAAAATTTATAGTTGGGTAATCACTTCAAATTAATTTACATATGAGTCTGTTTATATTATTATTGGATATTTTAATTCATAATAAATGAATGAGTTCAAAAGAATTGACCCATTTGAAATTCTCTTTAATCTGTACTTCCTAGGAATAATGCATATGATTGAAATTGAATTGTTTCTATGAATACCATATTAGTGTTAGGAATACAAACCAGATGAAGGAAAAAAAAGGCAATTGTTGTTCGGAGTATGATTTGAACCTATGTCCTATCAACAAGAAGCATAAGAATTCCATATAATAAAGGAATGTAATAAAAGCATTGTAAGCTCCTTTGTGTTTTTTTCTTGCTGGCCTTTTTTACAACAGGAAATTAAGGGTTTTCATGTTGGACCTTTGTAAAACAAAGTTGCTCTAGATCATCCATGTCATTAATATAGGACCTTTACCACAATAAGCTTATCTTTTAGTGATGCATCTTAGGAATTTCCACTTATTTGTTCTTTTTTCATATATCTATTGAACTAGGAAGGTTGCATTGTGTAGAAATTTATATTTTTTCCAGATTATGGTATTCTTTTTCACTTCTAAAATGTCGAACAAGCCTAACGTTGCATATATAGTACAGAGGAATGTAGTCAATATGGTAAAGAAGCTAGTCAATATTTTACTGCTAGTATATTTGCCAGGCAAGAATTATAAAATAACAAATTGAAAGTGAGACAAATGTTGTTGTTCCTCGCTCCCATCCCCTCTAACTACTGCCCTTCTCATATTGTTTCCCCTTCCCCTCTTGTGTTGGGGAAAGTTAGGAAAGCAAGTTATCATAAACTAGAAATTAAATGATAGTCGCACTTATAACCATTGATTTGAGTTTTAAGTTGAATCATATAATGTATAGATCGAATATCAAATTACAACCTGTATTAGTATTCAATTTGCTCTTATCTAGCTAGGCTAGAACTCCTCATTTTAGAGCCTTTTGTTTTTTAAATGCAGTTTAAAGCTCAAACTTTTCCATTATGTTGTTTCATTTGTGGTTACTTTGGGTAACTATAAATTTTTGTTTATATATCTTTGTTTTCAGCATCTTGCATTCAGGTTCAATTATCAGGATGCTCAATGCTCATGCTTTATTAGTCATGCTTTCCAATGAGCTTAACGAGTCTAAGTGTCTAACACTGCGATTAATTAAGTTCATCCTATATATATATATATTTTTTTTGGAATTACACGTACACATGAGTTTGTAGCAAATAATTCAAGTATATCAATTGTATCTTTAACTTCAAGGCTGTAATTTGCTTCAGTTCTGATACGTGGACTGGTGGTAGTATGCTAGGCTCACATTTGTTTTCTTTTATGTCGTGCTGTTCTGATCTTGTGGAGTGTTCAATCTATTCTGCTCTGATATTTGAAATTTCCATAACTTAGCCTGAAATTGGTTTTGTTTAATTCAGTGGGCCTATTTAGAGGTCTGCTGACTCAAACAGGCCGGTAAGTCGGGGTGCTTATCGAGCGAGTCGATCTCGAGCTGGGGGTTGCTCGACTCGTGCTCGTTAGGTTTCAAGTAGATCACGAGTTGCTCGTTTAATATTTTGGTCCTATTGAATTTCAATTTTTTAAAGAAAATTAATGATTTTATTCCTTTTTCTTTATGTAAATTATTTATTCTTAAAGTGTATTAATTTATTATATTAAGTGTCAAATAAATTGTTCTTTTTTTATTATATTAAATTATTTTCAAATATTTCACATAGAAAATTATTGATTAACCTTCGAGTTTCGAGCTAATTCAAGCGAGCACGAGCCAAATCGAGTTGAGCTTTGACCGAGTCGAGCTCAGGTAGCTCGCGAGACGTGAGCTGCTCAGCTCGATTAGCACCCCAACCGGTAAGCATGATGATGTATGACGGATGGAAAATGTGAGTTGTTGGGGTTATGTAGCTTAGGCCTTGTCTTTTGCTATGTTCTGTCTAAATATGCAAAAGAAGGTGTTGCTTAGGCTAAATGTTAGATATTTGTTATTAACAGTCTTACCTACCTTTATGTCCTCTACAATCTACTCATTCGGGGATCAGTTCAGTATTGTGTCCAAAAGAACATGGCTCAAATTCACTAATTCGTTGCTGACTACAAAATGAATGCTCGGTAATATTTTAAGTCTTAATTAATTAAATTAAAATTACAAACCATGACATTTATTTTAAACCTACTAAAGATATTTAAAATAAAAAATTTCAACCAGATTGTGACTGTGTGTCACTCTTGGTGACTACATTTGTATTGTACACAATATGCTGCTAGGAAATGGTTGCTTCAATTTCATCTTTTGCTTGGCCTTTTTTATACATAAAATTTTATTCATGTGATGTAGAGTAATCTAGCAAGTAATACTGAGCCTTGAGCGAGGTGACTCAGGTGAGCATGATTTTATTATTGCCTATGTAAAAGATCGTGCTTTGTTGGTTTGTCTCTCTTTATTTAGTCATGCTAATCAGAATTTTATCAGATTAGTCTCCTTTGCTGTTCATAGGAACTTCAAAGGCATCTTTCTTGGAAGCAAAGCCTGTGGTTTTATTAGTCTTGCTAATCAGAATTTTATCAGCCCCAATGACCTTGGACTGTGGCTAGAGTAGCAGTTGCTGCACTTGTTCAAAATTTTAATTCAACTGTGAAGGTCCTTCATACTCTTCCTGAATTTGGCAAAGAACCATTATACATGCTGAACCTGCAAAAAAAGTTGAAGTTTATCTCCCTACTAGGCTACTATGATGTACTGTAATGTAATTTGCTTTGGTCTTTTTTTTTTCCCTACTAGGTTGAAGTTGAACACATTATCGATTTTGATTGATTTACATACATATAGTATGAATTATGCTAGTAAAAAAAATATCACAATGT
The DNA here is from genome assembly GCA_951394345.1 of Salicornia ramosissima. Lineage (NCBI taxonomy): Eukaryota > Viridiplantae > Streptophyta > Magnoliopsida > Caryophyllales > Amaranthaceae > Salicornia > Salicornia ramosissima. The sequence goes on along the minus strand of OX596234.1, from coordinate 16,606,337 downwards.
AAAGTTGAGGACTTGAGAATAATGTAATTTCTTTTGGTAATCTAGAATGTGTTTAGTATTTGGTTCATTCATAGCATGTCGGATCTATGTGTAGCCGTGTGGGCGAAACTTCGGGGGCGAGTGGGGTTTAGGCTTTAGCTAACTTTATTTTTTGGGTTTTTCTCCGTTATACTGTACCGTTTACTTTGCAAAAAAAAAGGTGGGGGTGTGGTGGACTTTTGTTAGGTTGATTTGGTAGTTGTGGTGGTGAAAATTAATGTTGGTTTGTTGTTAACGACTTGACCATGATAGTTATTATTATGTTTGTTGGCTACCGTTAAGAATTTTTAAAAACGTCATGGTTATAACATAAATTTTTCAAAATTCACGTCTACAGCTGGGAAATCTCAATACCTCATAGGTATAACTGAGAAAAACCTATAACTTTTTTATGTATAAAAAAAATCTATAAATGATTTTTTAATTAAAAAATAGGTTAATTTATCCGTTTTTATAGATGTAACACTTTGATTTTGATACTATTCATTGTTAGTTCAATGTATACTCAAGAAGGGGGGTTGAATTGAGTATGTGTGTTTTTTCAATCGTTTTCAAGATTTGTTTATGTTTTTGAGAGAACAATGAAAGAACAGTAAATAAAGAGTAGGGACACAAAGATTTAACGAGGTTCGGCTTCTAAACAAGCCTACGTCCTCCACTCTCTCACCAATATTATTAATCAACTCAGAATAATAACAAGGTTACGCACTCAATTAAATGCTACAACTATGTAACACTTAATTCCCCAACTGTTAACTCTAACAGTTCACTCAGTGTTCACAGAACACTCCCCAACCACTTCCCTCTAAGTGGTTCAAATATTACAAACTTAAATCTCCGTAAGTTTTTCTCTTAAAGATGGATATGGAGATGGTTTTGGACTAAGGATAGACTCTCAGAAAATATGACTTGGTTTTCTTTGGAGAGCAAAAGTCTTCTAGGGTTTTTTGCAAAGATTATTTATATAGGCAAGGAAAACCGTCCCCTAGAAGTGTGCTGGAAGCTCCCCTAAATTGTGCAAGCTGATACAAGTGTATAGTTACCTGTTTCAGACCTTTGTATCCTTCCACTATATGTAGCGGTTAATACCCAAAAGTCCAACAAGTACATTGCATTTAATGAGCTGATTTGGTGTATCAATTTAGCAGATTTCCAAAACACAAGTGATCCAAATGTTTCAAATAAATTTTCAAAATGATTTTGAACTCGAAAATCTGTACGGATCACGTGCGTAATACTAAGGTCTGTTCCCACAGTGGTCTCAGTACTACTAAGTCTACATCTGGTAAAGGGAACTGTTTCAAGCTTGTTCTTTGCCTGTTCTCTTTACTGGATGTACACTTAAAGTCTTTTTGCTCTTTACTTAAAAACACTAAGAATATTTTCCTAAGCCTATTTTACAAGAAGATCCTAGAAATATAAAAAATAAATAGCTCCATGCTCTTGGCTTCTGATCTTCAAGTATCTCAAGGCCTTCATGGTTGCCTTGATGAGTCCTCACTTGATTCAACCTGTTCATATACAAATATACATAGACATCAAGTATAGATGATTGATTTGTCATCATTCAAATCAAACATGGTTCAACATTCATCCAACTCACTTCGGTTGGAGAAAAACCCCTATTTTCCCTTTCATGCATCCCCAACCATTAGATTAGGAAATGGACTCTCCATTTCCCCTAAGAAATGGTGAGGATCCCAATTCCTTCTATTGCTAATTATTGTGGATTCCTTTTTTAGGTATAAGTAATAATTAGCAATAGAAGGAATTGGGATCTTCCTAATCTAATGGTTGGGGATGCATGAAAGGGAAAATAGGGGTTTTTCTCCAACCGAAGTGAGTTGGATGAATAGTGTCAAAATCAAAGTGTTACATCTATAAAAACGGATAAATTAACCTATTTTTTAATTAAAAAATCATTTATAGATTTTTTTTATACGTAAAAAAGTTATAGGTTTTTCTCAGTTATACCTATGAGGTATTGAGATTTCCTAGCTGTAGCCATGAATTTTGAAAAATTTATGTTATAACCATGACGTTTTTAAAAATTCTTAACGGTAGCCAACAAACATAATAATAGCTATCATGGTTAAGTCGTTAACAACAAACCAACATTAATTTTCACCACCACAACTACCAAATCAACCTAACAAAAGTCCACCACATCCCCACCTTTTTTTTTGCAAAGTAAACGGTACGGTATAACTGAGAAAAACCCAAAAAATAAAGTTAGCTAAAGCCTAAACCCCACTCGGCCCCGAAGTTTCGCCTACACTGCTACACATAGATCCGACATGTTATGAATGAACCAAATACTAAACACATTCTAGATTACCAAAAGAAATTGCATTATTCTCAAGTCCTCAACTTTACATTGTGATATATTTGAAAAGTGTGTTCCGAGCTAATTACATGTAGGGAATCCACAATTTTTTTTAGGTATAAGTAATAATTAGCAATAATTTTATAATTTTTACATGTAGGGAATCCACAATAATTACAAAAATTAGCTTGCAAATATGAAAAATTACAAGCTAAAAGTTCAACCATTGTAGAGGAAGAAAGCTTCTAAATAGCACATGCCTTTTAGAGTTGTAGCTCAACAAAACTATAAGGGTTTAGGCCCCAATTTTTTTTCCTTTTTTCCACCTTTGCATTAAATACAAAGCTACAAGGATTGTAATTTTTCATTATAGGTGGTTGTAGCTTAAATAATATGTAGCTCAAAAAAATGACATGCAAACAAAGCTACAAGGTTTGTAGCCCATCATTGTAGAAGCTCTTATATATTTAGAGATATTATGAGTCCAAATTGTGTCTCAGCAATTATAAAAAGAGAAGTGTTATATCTAAAAAAATGGAGGGAGTATGTTTTTTCCACTTTAAAAATTCAATTTTTTTTGTTATGCTTCCCTCAAATTTTTTTTCTCATGTTATTATATGTGTATATACCTGTTATGGTCTCTTATTTTATGATAGGCTAGATAAGAGACATTAATACCCCTATATATACATCATTAGGGTTAGGGTTATGGTCCCCGATTCATGTGGTTTCCTATTGTGACTGACATCCCATCATCGGCGGAAAACCCGTGAAGCCATAAAAAAATTGGAAGATCAAATCCTAAAGGGAGATTCAAGAATACTCATTGATTCAGGTACGCTTCTGCAATTTAGATTTTTACCAATTAATCTAATATGAAGTTTTGATATCCTGTAATTTAGGGTTTAATCCTAACATGAGAATCTAAATTACTTATTGACATCGAATTCCATTTCCATAGTAATCAGTGTATTAAAAGGCGCGCCTAGGCGCAAGGCGCTAGGGGGTGGGCGCTTAACAGAGTCTGGGCGAGGCGATTTGAACTAGGCGAGCAAAAGGCGCGCCTTCTTCACTAAGGCGCAAGGCTCTAAAAGGCGCGCCTTAGTGAATTTGGGCTTATTATTACTGATTTTATTGCTGTAATTTTTTTTATTTTACATTATTATTTTTATACTTGCCTTAACACATAGAAAATGGGCCAAAGCCCAAGTTCAAGCTGAAAAGTCTAGAAGAGTGGGAATAAAGCCAAAAAAAAAAAAAGGAAGGAGAAAAGGACTGAAGCCCTAACAACCAGCAGTCCAACACGAAGAAAAAAAAACAGAGAGTTGTGAAGAAGGACTGAAGCATTGAAGGAGAAGAAGAAGAAGACCAAAAGCATGAAGAAGAAGAAGAAGCATACCTGGTAATGTATAATCTTCATCTTTTTTTATTACTTAATATCTCCATCTCCATCTCCATCTCCATCTCCATCTCTTTCTTTTTTGTTTCTTAAGACCAAAAGCACGACTCTCTCTGTTTTTTTTTTCCTTCGTGCTGCTGCTAGGACTTGTTTCCAGCTTCTTCCATCTCTTTCTCTCTCATATTTTTTTTACTTTATATCTTCAACAGTCCAACCTCTTATATATAGAGGTGGAATTTTTCAATTTTTCAATTTTTTAAGTTTCTTGTTTTTATTTTTTAATCTTTATCTTGGACCACCATATGATATTATTGTTTTTGCTGACACAACCATCACTAACTCATAAAAAATCATTTAAAATGAATAATGTTAGAAATGCTGATTTATAAGTAATATTATAATATGCTGAATATTATATACACTAAGCTAAATATGTTGATTATTATATAGAGTACTCAACAGTGAACACAAACATTTTGTTTCATTATTTTATATAATAACATTATTTATATAAATTCTGTTGAGAAGTTGAGAACTTGAGATTTAGTCATATGCTAAATTGCTGATTTGGATTGATGCAACCGCAATTTGTATCCCAAAAAAATCTTTGTGTTGAGTTGCTGATTGCTGTCTTGCTGATTGACATTATATTTTTCTAGGCATGGAGAATAATACTCCAAAAAGCTCTAACATAGGCTGGAAACATGGTTTTTTAACTGATCCGAAAAAACAAATGATGTTACATGCAAGTATTGTGGAAAAGTAGCCAAAGGTGGAATTCATAGACTCAAACAACACTTGGTTGGTGGATATCATAACATAAAAATCTGCAAAAATTGCCTTGAACATGTGAGAGATGAAAATTCTAAGTTCATGGCTAAAAAAAAATGATCAAGCACAAATGAACTTGGAGCATGAATTTGATTAAGCTACTAGTTATGATTATGAAGAAGATGAAGATGGAATGCGAATGACAACTAACTCAAAGAAGAAAAAAACATCAAACTCCAATGCAACAAGCAATGCAAAGAAAGCAAGACAAGTTAGGCCAATGGATGCTTTTATTAAGCATCCAAGTCAAATAAAAGGCAAGCAAAGAACACTTAATGAATCTTACAAGAAAGAACAAAGAGAAAAAGCTTGTGCAGACTTTGCTAGATGGATGTATGATGCAGAAATTCCATTCAATGCTCTAAATAATCCTAGCTTTCCTATTGCAATTGATTCCATAACAAGAGATGGAATAGGAATGAAGCCTCCGAGTGCTTACAAGATTCGGGTTCCTTTCTTGAGAAAAGAAGTTGCAAGCACTAATGAGAGCATGAGTAATCATAGACAAGAATGGGCAAAAACGGGGTGTTCCATTATGTCGGATGGATGGACGGATCAGTGTGGAAGGACAATCATTAACTTTTTGGTTAATTGTTCAAGAGGAAGCATGTTCTTAGAGTCGGTGGATGCCTCAAGCTACACAAAAACAGGTGACAAACTATTTGTGCTTCTAAGTAAAATTGTGGAAAAAATAGGAGTGAGCAATGTTGTTCAAGTCGTCACAGACAATGGAAGCAACTTCGTAGCTGTTGGTTAGTGTTTTCACTTTATACATAACCTAATACTAATGCAAAAATGTTGTAATGATGTTGTAATTTTTCACTTGAACTAAAGCTTTGAGAAATGATGACAGGTTCACTCTTAATGGCGAAGTTTAAGCACTTGTATTGGACTCCATGTGCTGCACATTGTATTGATCTAATGCTTGAAGATGTTGCCCATATTCCAACTATTGATAGAGTCCTAAAGAGAGCAATTCAGGTGAATAGCTACATTTATCAACGCCCGAGTCTTTTGAATTTGATGAGGCAATTCACAAATCAAAGGAACTTACTAAGGCCTGCAAAGACAAGATTTGCAACAGCTTTCATCACACTTTCATCAATACATAAGCAACAAGATAATCTGAGAAAGATGTTTACATCTCAGGAATGGAGGACTAGTAAATGGGCTAAAGAACCAGGAGGCAAAAGAGTTGCTGAAACTATCTTGATGCCTTCCTTTTGGAATGGAACTGTGTATGCATTGAGGTTAAGTGGTCCATTAGTTCGTGCACTAAGGTTGGTTGATGGAGAAAAAAAACCAGCCATGGGATATATTTACAAGGCTATGGATCGTGTTAAAGAGGCAATTGTTTCATCATTCAATGGAAATGAGTCTAAGTACAAAGAAGTGTTTGAAATAATTGATAAGAGGTGGGATTGTCAACTACATCACCCTTTACATGCTGCTGGAAACTTCTTAAACCCAGAGTATTTTTATGATAATCCTCAAATTGATCAATGTGAAGTAGTAAATGGCTTGTATGAATGTATTCAAAGGTTGGTTCCTATTGTTGCCAAGCAAGACAAGATCATGGATGAGCTAACATCTTACAAACAAGCACACGGTCTCTTTGGAAACGCAATGGCCATATGACATAGGAAGACTATGGCTCCTGGTACAAATATCCTCTCTATTCTCTTATATCTTTATTAAAAAATAATGTTGTACAAGTATAAATTATGTACTGAATTACTGCTTATCTTATGTATTTGCAGCTGAGTGGTGGGCTTGTTATGGTTCTTCAACTCCCACTTCACAACAATTTGCCATCAAAATCCTAAGTCTTACTTGTAGTGCATCGGGCTGTGAGAGAAATTGGAGCACATTTGAACATGTAAGGATATATTCTTCACAAACTAATGTAAACTATTTTATATGTGTGGAAAATTACAAACTAATATAAATTTTCATTTTCAGATTCACAACAAAAAAAGAAACAGGCTCACCCAAGCTCGATTGAATGACATGGTATATGTCAAGTACAACCGAACATTAATTGAAAGATATAAGTTGTGTGATAAAATAGATCCAATAGCTTTGAAAGACATTGATGACTCCAATGAGTGGTTGACTGGGAGGACAAAAGATGCTGAAGATGCATTAGTATTTAAGGAGGATGAGGATCTCACATGGGGACATGTTGCAAGTGCATCTAAAGTGTATGAGCAGAGATTTAATTTGAGGTCTAGAGGGAGTAGTTCTGGGGGGAGGGGAGGCAACTCAAGTCGAGCTTCGTCACTAAGGGACACAATTATACTAGAAGGGGAAGAAGATGATGAGGAAGAAGATGGAGAAGAAATTGAAGAAGATGAGGAAGATGATGAAGGCTATGAATCACTTGAGGAATATGACATGGAGGAAAACATTGCACATGGAGATGACCAGACATGATGCCAATCTTCCATATCCTTTTAGTATTATGACTTATAAGTAATGTAGTATCTTTGTTGCATAATATGTTAAAACATTATGTGTTACATGTTATGCTTTTGGAAAATTAAAGAAAAAAGAAATGTTTAGGCATTTTGTTAAATTATTATGTGTTTTCTTGGTTTATTTTAGTGGTTTATGCATGCTTATGAGTGAAAAAAGGCTTATCTCTGTAAAAGTGCGCCTCACTTCGATAAGGCGCGCGCCTAACGCCTGTGCCTTGCACCTAGGCTCCAAGACCCCTATCGCCTTAGTGCGCCTTGCACCTTTTTATACATTGATAGTAATTAATATAGATAATAATACCTCACAATTAATTCAAATGCTATATCACAATCAAATTAACAAGAAACAAATGGAGTACATGTTAAAGTGGTGGCAACTGGTACGACACAATTCACTTTTCAATGCAAAAAAAAAAAAGTAATTATATAAATTTTTTTAAATTAAAAATAAACTTGCTAAGTAATATTGATTATTGAATTTATGTTGTATAATATAATTATGAAAAAATTGATAAGTATAAACCCAACTTTCAGTCTAGGTTGCACTAAAACGAGTACTGCTACGGGTACGGACACAAAACGAGTATGGGAAAATGTCACCAAAAAAATTGAGGATACGAGTACGTGAAAGAAGACAATAAGAGAATCTATAAATTTCAACATAATTTCAATAGAACATTGAGGTAAATATCAAATTTGGTGTTGATAATATGGTTAATAATTATATATATTATTCAGAACCTAAAAGAAACAAAAAATTAAAGTGAGAAAAATAACTCGGGGTACTTGAATAAGCTTAATCAATTAGTTCAATGTGGGTACGTGTTTCCAACGTGTGTCGGTGTTGTGTCGGTGTCGGACACGGGGTACGACAGGTTGGAGGTGTCCGTGCTTCGTAGCTTTCAGTCATCTTCTAAAAATAATCTCAACTTTTGATTATTTTATAATATTCCAAAGTGTCTTTTTTGATTTGTTGCTTTCAAGTATCCATGTCGAGACTACTACGATTAACAAAAATAACACTATGGATTATTTTGAAAAAGATAATAAAAAAGTGGGTTATTTTGGAAAAATGACTTAAAAGTTGGGATTTTTTTAATCAATTTGTCCTTTAATTATACAATATTTTAGTATAAAAAGGTTATATTAAATATCATTACGTGTGTGGAGAGGGGGTAGATAATTTTAAAATAAAACAGATTAGAAATAGGTTAATAGAAGTAATGATAACAGGTCGGACTCGAATGAGTGGAAGTTCCGATTCACATTTGACTCACATCGGACTTTAAAATTTTGATTCAAATGTATGTAAATCAAAATTTCTAATATTCGCTATATTATGACTTGACTCTACATCCGACATTTTTTTCAATAAACTTTTTTTAAACAAACTTATAAACAAAATCAAAATTTATTAAGTGAGATCTTGATAGTTTTGTAGCAATGTATGTTTTCATAATAAATACTTTTAATTTTTTTTCTAAAAGGAATTATATGAAGATATTAATGATCAAAGATGTGCATTGAGACTGCATGAAATACGAAAAATGTAATATCTCTGTAGAATGGAAGGCACATAAGAGATCAAAATTTTAGAATGTTGTTTCTCAGCCAATGTGGCACCGAAATTTAAGAAAAAATAAATGTATATTCTCTTCGTTCCAAGCAATGTTAGACCAAAGCATTAAAAAAATGTACTCATCATTATTGCACACATTTAATTTTATATAAATAATGGTAAAAAAAATTATTTGTCCAGAATAATCTAACCTTTTGGGCATTTGTACATAATAAGTCAACCTTTATTTTATTACGAAATAAGCAAATGTTTGTACCAATATTGTATGTGGTAAGTTTATGAAGTGAGTGACTTACTATAGCAGGTCACCTACACTTTCAAATTTTATTTTTTAAGGGAAGAAATTTGATTAATGCACATGTGAAAATTGGATTTATTTATTAAATCCCCAAAAATAACTTGGAAGAAATAAAAAAAAAAAGAAATTAATTTGGAAGACAATTAATAATAAACTGTTGCTCACGTTTTTTTTTTTTTTAAAAAAAATCTTTCATTTGAAATTGAAGGAACACCATTATCTCTTTCATTCTCCCTTTTTTTTGTTCTCTGTTCTTCTGTTCTTCATTTTTGCCCTTCTCAAAATTTGCAGGCGATGTTTTCGTCCTCATACACCAGTACTAATGGCAGATAGGCGATATTCGTAGGCGTCATCATCTCAAAATTCAAGGGCCTCTCAAGTTGTATATGATTGCTGAGGAGCGGCAGCGGTGCGCACGGTGAAGGATGGTGTTAATGCTGGGAGGAGGTTCTATGGCTGTCCTTCTTATCCTGTAAGTTCGCAATTTCACTTTAAATTTGCTGAAATTTTTGAAATTGTGGATCGAAATTGGTAAAATCCCCAAATTTTTAGGGTTTTCATTTTTGGGAAGAAATTGCTAAAATCCCCAAATTTTTTAGGGTTTTCATTTTTGGAAGAAATTGATTTGGGTATAGTTAATTAAACTAGGTTAGTTTTGAGGTTGGATTTGAATTATGAAGACTGTTGGTTTATGAGATCCTTGTATTGTTGTATACTTGAATTTGATTATTATTATGCTTTAGAATTCTATTTTAATGGAAGATTTGACTCTCTATTATATATATATCATTTGAAAACACATATGTAGGTGCTTTTGAGGCTTTCTCCTCTTTCTTTCTTTTTCTCTAACTCATTTCATGCTTTTTGTTTGTAGTGGGTTCTAGAGATAGTCAAATTGATCCCCATTTGTTGTATTATTGATCTTACCCTTTGTATGCTGCAGTTTGCTCAAGCAGATGTAGTTTTAAGGTATCTACTTTGATTTTCAGAGGAGTAATTAGAATTATAAAATTGAAAAAGGCATGATCTTGAGCATTTTATATTAAATTCATGTTGTTAGATTAATGTGGTCTTGATTTTACTAGTCATCACTCTTTGCCTTAATGCTAAATAATTGTAATGTTTGGCTGACATTCAATTGTGTTGAATATTTCAGTAATTGATGTTACTGGAGCTCAAGTTGCTTTTAGTTTAATTTGGGTTAGACATACATGTTACAGAGTACATGATATCAGTTGAGATAGTTATCAAAGTTGAAGCTTGTTGTTCATTGGAAATTCTCTGGGGTTAGTTTTGATTTACAATTATTAACTAATTGTATCATATTTCTGGTTGTAAACTCACTTTATTTGGCTATTATCACTGTTGTTATTTTAGTCTTTAATAAAATGTTTCTATAGAGTGGAGTGAGTATTTTTCACTGGCTGGATAGATGAAATGGGGCTCAAATTTGGAAGTGGACCTTTTATTTTATTTTTCTTCTGATTTTTCATGGTATAAATTTCTAAATTTATTGTTTTGCAGGATACACTTTGTAAATTTATGAAGTGGATTGATGTACCTTTTCAAGTACATAATGAAGTGGATGAGCTTAAGATGAAGCTATTTGAGAAGGATGTTACTATATCTGAGTTGGAGTATCACAAAGAGATGCAGGATGTGAAGATTAAAAAATTGCAACTGAAGAAAGACAGTTTGGATTATGAGAATTATGAACTAAAACGATAACTAAGCGAAAAGCAAGTTGAGGCAATGACCTCTACTAAGAATGGAAGGAATTACTTAGTTGCTCTCATCATTTCTTGGATTTTAATCTGCTTTGTGGGATTGTTCAAGATGTAATGTAGGTTGTAGGTCTAAGTTGTAGATGAAGATGAGTATGTTAGGTTTTGTGTTATGAATGTAGTAGTTTATTGCAATATGAATGACCTTGACAATGTACTAGTTTATTGCAATATGAATGGCAGTGACAATGTAGTAGTTTATTACAATATCAGTATCAATGACAATGTAGTAAATGTTGAATCTTTATTGAAACTAATTTCTCTAATTTCACGAGGCATTTCACGAGACATCAAAATTCCAGCACCATTATGTCTTCAAAATAACTGTTGGCATTAGATTCAAATATATGTGTTCAAACCACAAAATACATCATTAATTCCAACACCATCAACATCCAAAAATATGTGTTCAAACCACAAAATACATCACTAATTCCAACACCATCAACATCCAAAAATATGTGTTCAAAACACAAAATACATCACCAATTCTAACACCATCAACATAAAAAAATATGTGTTCAAAACACAAAATACATCACCAATTCCTGCACATAATACAACCAAAAATATGTGTTTCAATCACATAACACATAATTTACAAAAGTAAGATCATAACTAATTAGTGGCTTGACTTGGAGCAATGACACATGAAGCTTGGCTTGATTGTGATGCAAGATTTGCTTGGTTAGTTCTTCTTGTAGTAGACATCCTTGGCTGCACAACAAAAGACATAAATCAGTCCATATTTTTAGTACTGACACTAACATTAACACACTAAAAACATGAATGAAGAGGCTTACATTATGCACAATTGTGCCATTCTCTCTTACATAAACCCCAACACCACTTGGAATTCTTTCAGCACCTCTGCATCTCCCCCTTGTTCCTCTGCCAGCAGCAGTTCCTGCCCTCCCTGTAATACCCCAAAATTTCGGGATATTTTAAATTTTTCATAATTAATTAAATATATAATTAATTGACTATTTAATTGATTATTATTTAATTAATTATTAATTTTATTGTAGCAGTCTAATTATTTTGTACTGGCCCAAACCTTATCACCTTGTCATGCTAAAATCCGAGCCCAATTCTTCTTATCCTTTCCATACCCCACGGCTCTATCCTTCTTCTTCATTTAATTGTTTTATATTATCTTTAATAAAATACTAACCTATATCTATTTTTATTCACTAAGCCTATAAACTAATCTTTGTTTACCTATTCCCTTTACTAGATTTTAGGAGAGCCCTAAACTCCTTATTCCTAAAAGACCTCACGGGCCACCCTCCATGCTCTCCTCTAATTAATTTCTTTAATTTCTTGTAACCTATATTATTATAAACCCTTAACTATTTTTGACTAAGTCTATTGATCCTAACCTTGTTTCTTATTATTGCTACTAAATTTTAGGAGGTGACAACCCCCTATTACTCATACCCTTCACGGCCCCCTTTGTCTATTTTCCTTTAATTAATTTATTTCTATTGTTTTAATCAATATTATTAAAAGCCCTTATCTATTTTGACTAAGCCTAAAGAAACCCTATCTTGATTCCTATTATTGCTACTAGATTTTAGGAGGCCAAAACCCTATATTGTTGTTCCTCATACACGGCATCCCTTATTTATTTCCTTTAATTTATTTATTTCTCTTGTTTACTAATTCTATTAATTGTGACCCTTTCCTAAAAACCCTATTTTTAATTAACCTCATATCTAGTCTCCCCAAAATTTGCTCAACCTCCCCTACTATTCCTCCTATCACACGGTCCCCCTATTTCTTTTTATTCATTTAATTTATTTCTTTTGTTCCCTATAATTAAATAGGAACAACACTCATAACCTTTTTACCTAATTGCAATACAACTCTAAACTCTCAAAGGAACTCTCAAAGAACCCTAGCTGGCCGTGTAGTACTCAAACCACAGCCAAGATATTTTTCTTGATTTTCTTCCTAATCCAGGTAACTAGACTATTTCTCTTAAATTTGGTACAAGTTAATTGTATAGTTAATTAGGATTAAGCTAGGAAAATTGTTAGAATTAATATCATGATAGGATTAATATTTTCGAATCATGTAATATGACATTCATGTTATTTTCTTGTGGTTTTTATGAAATCTTGATGAATTTATACATGTTTTAATTAATTTTGTGCTTAAAATAATTTATTTAATTGTATGTTTGTATTGAATAATTTTATGAAAATTGTTGAATCATGTTCTTGAATTTTATTATGATTGTCGAGTGGTCTCTAAGGTTATATGATGATTTTAATGATCTTTTCTTGAATTAATATAATAATCTTGAATTATTACTACTAATCTTTAATTTAATCATACTATTGTTGAATCTTGAATTTAATCTTGATGTATTATTATTCTTATGTTGGCCGTGTGGTTTGTATATGGTAAAGAATTGGTTTTGATCTTGATCTTGTCCACTCTTAATGATTTAATGTTAAAGCATGATTTTTTTAATTGTTATTATTAAGTTTTATTGTTTAATTATTGATGATTGTGTTTATTGGTTTAAAGTATTAATATTGGTTATTATACATATATATATCGAGTGGTATGAATAGGAAAAATAGGATTTTTATCATGTTTTAGGGAATTTTTGTTGTTAATTGTTAATTTAGATGATTTATTTAATTGTTTATATGATGATTTTATGAATTTATTTAATTATTGTTATGTTGTCAAAAATGTCGAGTGTTCCCTTTTAGTTCGGATCAATTTTAGTATAATTTTTTACTTATAATAATATTAGAAGGTAATTTTAGGGATTAATATAATTTAAGGAATTAAAAGGAATTAACAGGGATAAGTTGTAATATGAAAGAAAGTAATAATATGACTAAAAGGAAAGGTTATAATATGATAAGAATTAGTGGTCTCACGATGGCCTCTAGATAAGATGATTGATAAATAGTGGTCTCACGATGGCCTTTAGAAAAGACAAGATACGATACGGACGCCCATTTGATGATACACGAGTCATCGGATCGGGTTAAGTCGAAGCCACTGCCTTACTGCGGTCTCTGGGCAGTTCTGGATCTTAAGATAGGTAGTCGTCTAAGTAGTAGTACACGAGCTGCTATTTAGGGGTTATGGCCATAGCTTAAGCTTAGTTCTTGCAAAGGAGGGCTACGGGTTGAATACACGGGTTCTTCCCGGCATGTTTTAGGAAAGTTGGGATGTACACGGGCATCCTTACTAGCTATAATGATCGGTCCAATAAGATGGTTAAAAGAAGGTCTTTTGGGTAAAATATGAAAAGATAAGTATTTCACGGGAAGGATTCTGTTATATGTGTATTTACGTGTATTTTCGTGTGTATAAGTTGTATCTATGTAATGATAAGTCTTCCGCTGCGTACGTCTGGTAAGTCTGTATTTATATGTATTTTTTGAGTATATTGTACGTGTATTTCCATGTATTTTGTATGAGTATTTTGGTCTGTATTTATATACGTATCGTATCCGTATTTGTCTGTACTCGGTATGTATTTTTATCCGTATTTTATACGTATATTGTATGTATTTCTAACCGTATTTGCAGGTATTTTATACGTATTGTACTCGTATTATGTACGTATTTTTATACATATTTTCCTACGTATTTTTCTACGCATTTCGTATGTATTTTTATATGTATTTTCCTACGTATTTCGTATGTATTTTTATACGTATTTTTCTACGTATTCTTGTATGTACTCTCGTATGTATTCCTATGTATTTTTGTATGATTTTCCTGGTTAATTCTATGCTATTATATGGTTAGCAGTCCCTCATTTAAGCGGGACAGCCTAGTTACTCGCCACTGACGGTGGACCCCCCCCATTTCAGGTGATGATGCAGACGCATAAGTGGGCTCCTTTATGGTTCGGGTTGTGTGTTGATAAGAGCAGTATAGTGAACCCGGAGTCTAGTTTATGCCTTCTTTTATTTATTAAGTGGTATATCCCAGCCTGTTGGGATGGAACAGTATTATTATTACGTATTCTAGTATTTGTTTTTGGACTTTGAGGATATTATTTATTTAGTTTAGTTAATAAAAGGAGTATTGGATTTTAATTATTAATAATGTTATTTAGTTTATGTTGGTAATGACCCATTTGTCGATTTCCTTCGTAAATCGACAGTCTAGAAAAGTCGGGTCGTTACACTCCCCCTTGATCCAACAGTACCCCTTCCCCCACCTAAAGTACTAGAAGCAACCCTTCTCCCACCTAAAGTACTAGCAGCACCCCTTCCCCTCCCACTTCCACACTTAGATCCAGTACCCCCCCTTATCATCCTACCATTTCTACCTAACTGGCTTGGTTAAGCAGTGAATTGATGGTGTTGTGGGTTGCGGCAGAGGTGGGATTTCTAGGTTGTGGGTGAAGTCCATCATTATTTTATGGTCTTCCTCTACCTCTCTTTGGTTTTGGTGGGGGTGGTACAACAGTGTCCTTGTTTGAACATTTCCTTTTGTTGTGTCCTTTATGTTGACAAATACCACAAGTCATTTCCATTCCCGTTCTTTTCAAAACACCCGGTTTTTTAGGATCCTCATATGGATCCTTCCTCCTACACTTCCTAGGTCTGCCTGGTCCAATTTTTATTGGTGGTGGCTTTATATAACAAGGCACTTTTGGCCAGTGCCTCTCACCAACACAAGGGGGAACGATACCTGTCAAATTTGTAAGTTTGTAACAATATACATAACAATGTGTCACAATTCTGATCATAAAACACACGAAGGAAATTACAAGTTAAGATGCAAATTAACCTGAATATGCTTGCATGTAAGCTTCTTTTTTATAGCAGCTTTCAACAAAGTCCTCAGCTTCTTTGTTGAGGAAGAAAATGCATGCCACAGCATGACAACATGGAATACCAAGCAAATCCCATTTTCCACATGTGCACTTCTTCTCTTGAAGATCGACAACCAACTGATCTAGGTAGTAGCTAACATTGAATAGTGTGTCTGATGATGGGAGAACATCACAGTTGGCAGCTTTGACCTTTTCTTCATCAACCATTATCTGAATTTTTTGGCAGAGAACAGATGTGTTCTTCTCCATCATCTTCCTCTTAGATACCAACCTTTGCATAAGAGCAACCCTTACTTCCTCCAACATATAGAGCAAGTGTTGTGTTCTTGCTTTAATAATGAAACCATTAAATGTTTCAGCCATATTATTTGTTATGGCATCTGATTTCATTCTTGTATCCATAAAAGCTCTACAAAAGCATTCAGGATTGTATGCCTTGAATGCATCTGCTGCATCTTCATTGATTTCTTTCAGCTCAGCTAAAGCCTCATCATCAACAGTCTTGTTGTATGCTTTTGCTATTTTCCAGAAAGCAAGCTTGAACTCATCTCCCCTATATGTCTTGTGCCATAAGGCAAAGATATGCCTTGCATAGTGTCGATGTTCAGCTTTGGGGAGCACTTGGTTCACAGCATGTAAAATAGCCTGAAATATTCACATAAGCATGTAAATGAACATAGATAACTAAGACAAAGATATGATACAAGTGTTTATTATAAAATACAAGAAAAGAAAGAGACTCACTGGATGTTCATCAGATATGATTGCAATTCCATCACCATCTTCCAAATGCAAACAACTCTTCAAATGAGCAATAAACCACTCCCATGAAAGGTTATTTTCCCCCTCCACAACTACCCAGGCTATTGGAAACATTTTCTCGTTTCCATCTCTTCCAACAGCAGCAAGTAACTGTCCACCTAGGAAAGTCTTTAAAAAACATGCATCCACACATATTACCTTTCGACAACCTTGCATCCAACCAGTTTTCAACCCCTCAAAACAGGTAAAAAACCTCTGAAATACACCATTATCATCAGTAGTGTTTTCAGTAGTGACCAGATCTAGATTAGTTCCGGGGCTACTCTCTTTCAAAGCTTGCATGTATGGCAACACCTTTTTGTAGTGATCATGCATACTCCCATGTAACAGTTTGTGTGCTACCCTTTTGACATTATATGAGAAGTGAGGGCTAACATTATAATTGAAACCTCTCTTAATTGTTTCCTGAATTTCTGTAGCAGGCCAGTGAGGTCTTGCCTTGAAAACCTCTAGCAATTGTTGAGCCACCCAATTACTCTTAAACTGCCTATTTCTCTTCATGTTTCTAGTGCATATGTGCTGATCCTTCACCACTTTGACAACAAAAGTGGCTCTCCTACTATCCCAAGCAGCATACAAATACCAAGGACAACCCTTTATACATCTGATTCCAAGTTGTTGCTTCCTTGACTTGTTACTAACAGCAATCTTTAGATCCCTTCCTTGGTAAATTGCATATTTGGCAACAACATCCCTAAACTCCTTCCTGTTAGGAAACCTAAGCCCAACCTTCCATTTGAACTTAGAAAAATCAGTATCAGGCCTCACTATGTGGCTGCTGCAAGACCTTTTCTCTCCTAATAAAACACCCTCATCCTCACTAGTTGGAGGTGTATCCATCTCCTTGTCACTACCTTCATATTCACTCTCATAGCCATCAACATTAGATGTCCCCTCCCCTGCTGTGGTGTCTACTGTTTCCTTCTCTTTCCCTTTTGGAAATTTCCCTTCAGCTACCTCTTCCTGTAGCTTCCTAGCTACTTCTACCAGGTTGTTCTTGAATTTCTTTAAGTTGTCAACAGCCTCCTTGTACTCCTCATCACTTGTATATGAGTCTAAAATGTCATCCTCAAATTCTTCCTCACCAATTTATGAAAGATAATCACCCCCTTCCTCATTATTTCCACCTAAATCTTCAAGTCCCTCAACATCTGACTCATCTTCTTTTGATTCTTCATTGAATTTGTTCTTCTTCTTAGGTTGATATACAGGGTCACTCACATCTGTGTCATCACTACTGAACTGAAATCATCTTCATCCTCAAATATATCCTCAACACAACCATGGATTTCAACATGGACAGGATTTTCAGATGTTAAATTAGGGTTTACAGGTTCTTTGTTTTTGTTTTGTTGGGATGATGTAGGGTTGTGAGCTTTTAGGGTTTGGGAGGGTATGTTAGAATGGGTTGTTTGTGGAATTTTTGTGGATGTGGATGCTGACTTGGAAAGAAGGTCTTGGGTGGGTACTTTAGAGGATCCCACTATGTTTTGTTTCCTTGGACTTGACCTAACAGGGATTCCACTTGCACCACATGGTCCCCTCCTAGGTGTCAATTTTTTTGCTGGACTTTTCTGCTTTGTTTGAGAAATAGGTGTGTAATAATGTTGGTAAATTGGTGGGTCCATCAACACAACATCAGGCAACTCATTCTCCTTGTGGCACACATAAACCTCAATACACCTATATTTCAAGCCATAAGCCCCTAATTCCACTACATCATTATCACCACAAACCTGCCTTAATCCATTCACCATTGGCATGCCAGGAATCAAGAAAAACAACCCTTTAATGTTCTCATAACCCCCACAATTTTTAGCAAAATTAACCAAGTCCCAATAACACAATAAATCAACATCAACAAAATCAGTTTTCCCTTGTCCACCTTCATAGGCTAAATTCCCTTTATTATCCAACTTGAAACAACCACCATGCCAAAATTTCAGACTTATATTACTCATCCTATCATGCACCAATTACAAACAAAAAAAAAAAAAAACCACAAAACATTCAAAAATAAACAATAAGCAAGCAAAAATTCATAGTAACTTAGATGAATACAAGAAATATTATTGAAGGAAATTTTGGGAATTGAATTTAACAATTCAGCCTTCGACTATCACGAAATTAGGGCTTCGACTTTCACAAAATTAGGGCTTCGTCTTTCGCAAAATTAGGGCTATTTGTAAATTTCTCCAAAATTTTCAAGGTTTAGAGCTTCAAGCTACCTCTAATGGAGCAAAATGAAAACTTCGACAGTGAGCATGAAAGCCTCGAACATGACAGTGAGAAAGAGTATATGTTTGCTTCCTTCAATTTCAAATGAAAGCTTTTTTAAAAAAAAAAAACGTGAGCAGCTGTGTTAGTTTATTATTAATTGTCTTCCAAATTAATTTTTTTTTTTTAAATTTCTTCCAAAGTTATTTTTGGGGATTTAATAAATAAATCCAATTTTCACATGTGCATTAATAATCAAAGTTCTTCCCTTAAAATATAATTTGAAA
The DNA here is from genome assembly GCA_951394345.1 of Salicornia ramosissima. Classification (NCBI taxonomy): domain Eukaryota; kingdom Viridiplantae; phylum Streptophyta; class Magnoliopsida; order Caryophyllales; family Amaranthaceae; genus Salicornia; species Salicornia ramosissima. The sequence goes on along the minus strand of OX596234.1, from coordinate 16,587,450 downwards.
CTATAGGTGACCTGCTATAGTAGGTCACTCACCTCATAAACTTACCACATAAAATATTGGTACAAATGTTTGCTTATTTCATAATAAAAAGGTTGGATTATTCTGCACAAATAATCCTAAATTTAAACCATAATGGAGGAATTCGGATAATATTGGATTAAATAAAACTAAAATAGAAAGATTCTAAAAGGGAATGACATTTTGAAATACCAAAAAAGGAATTATGAGAAAAACAAGGAGTGGAGAAAGTATAAATTAAAATAAAATCCCTTTCAACTTTTTTTAATTTACACACTTGAGTTTTTTTTTCAAGAAATATATATCTCTTATTAAACATGAAAAATTTATGGCTTAAAAAATTTTAAATAATAAGTTTTAGATTGTAGTTATGTTTCTAAATGCTACTCTTTTAACATTTTTTTATACATAGATTAATTATGTCATACATGTTGTTCAATATAAACATATAGTAATAATATACATTCGATTTTAGAAATTTAGCAGACGATCTTTTCCCGTTTACTTTCTCATAAAATTATATATATATACTCCCCCCCGTAACACAAAAATGTAAACTTTTGCTAAATATGGGTGTAACACAAAAATATCAACTTTTACAAAACTTTCTATATATAGCAAAAAAAACTTCATACAATTTACACATTTGCCATTACTTTTACATGGGAGTCCGTGTTTTCTACAAAGTTTACATTTTTGTGTTACGGAGGGAGTATATATATATTTATATATAAGGGTTCCGGTGAGAACTTTTTTATCGTGAGAAGGTGAGAAAAAGACAGATACATTAATTATGACCTATAGGTAGTACATTGGCTACCAACTATAATAGGTACATTCAACATGAACTATAAATACATTGACTTTATGCTATATATACATTGACTCCAAATTATCGGAGGAGTAATGAGGCAAAATCAAATTTAATCTTAGCCATTCATTTGTTGATCAAAGGGTTGTGGTTGTTTCTCACCCTTCTCACGAAAACTACATTTCTCACATGAGCCTACTTATATATATATATATATATATAATACATTCAAAATTAAAACACACAATATACAAAATAATTATTACTTTAAGCTATAACCTTGTTTTATCACAATTGTGAGGGGAAAATAAAACTAAAATGTACATTGTTTGTTGATTTTCCAATTAAGTTAGAATCCTAAAAAAATAAAATTGATAAGTTAATATGTAGATCTTAAGAATTCTGTACAAAGTTGTGTAATGCATGTCAAAATAATAAATCAATAATGATACTTATTATTGCTCTTAAAAAAAAGTACGGAAATTTTTATTATGAGAATATGCATAGACAATAAATGTATAATAATGGAACATAAAATTTTATTATAAGAATATATAGAAATTAAATTAAATCATAGCTCTAAACCTATGTTATATTATATAATCAATATCAATGTTTATTGCGGTAGAAAATATTTAAGATAGAATAAAAGATTGCTTTTTTATGTTAAAGGGAAAATGGCCAGAAATTTTTTAACGTGCGATTGACATGTGGCAAGATGTGGTTTTAGTTGCTTCTCTTTTAGTATATATAATATTGATTAGAGAAAAGTAAGAGAAAGAGTACGGAAAAACACTTGGAAACCACAAATTAATACATGCATGAGAATAAACAAGGTATCGTTTGGATATGCGGAATTCATTTTAAATTGATGAATTCAATTTCTGAAATTCAAATAACAATTATTTGTTATTTTTAGAATTTGAAATGACATGGTTTTGTTAAGTATTTGAATTACACAACATTTGCTTGTTAAACATTTGGGTTGTGAATTGAATCAAATCCAATTCCAAATTTTTTTACTTGCCAAACATGTAATTTGGCCCAAATTCATCATTTCAAATGAAATACTTATATCCAAACATAGCATGATATTTTATTCATGGGAAATTTCCATTGGTACTATCGTTTTTTGACGAATTCTCAATGGTACCATCGTGGATTAATTATTCTGTTAAGTAACAGAATATTCCGTTAATTAAATAAAAATAATAACTAATAATAATAATAAAAATAGTTTGCTCAAGGTTTTACAGGTCATTTTAGCCCATAGATAGTCTGATTTGAGATTGGAATTTGCAAAAAAGACCCAATAAGCTAAGCCATAATTTGCGTTCCCAATTCGCCTCAATTTGCGCGCATTGGTCTACCCATAAAAGATAGTCTACTTAAGGTTTTACGGATCATTTAAAACCTTATGGAATCCAATTTGAGGTCGGAATTTGTTAAAAACGACTCGATTAGTCCTAATTTGCATTTCCAATTTGTCTCGATTTGCGCGCCTTAATTTACGTATAAAAGAATAGTCTACTCAAGGTTTTACAAATCATTTTAACACTTAGGGGGGGTTTGTTTTGTTTATTATGATTAATTAATTTTTTAATATAGATTTTTAGTTAATTATAGCTAAGTAATGTATTTTTTTTGTTAATTTTAACGGTTTTTTGTTTAATAACATTACATTTGAAAACTTAATAATTATAAAGAGAATTATCGTTGGGATTAAAAAACTCAGTAGAACCAATGAGAATTTAATTACCAAAGTGAAAGTATTGTGTAGGACGGTCCGACCGTCGGACCGTCCAACACTTGTATTTTTTTAACAACTGATGAGGGATCCAGATTTAGTAATATGTGTCTAGGTCAAAGAAATAGTGTCCAGGTCCAACAACATTTGTCCATGTTTAACAATATTTTTCCAGGCTAAACAAGTTTCACCAGATTTACAAATGTCATCAGGTTTAACTATATATGTTCAAGTTAGACAGATATGTGTCCAGGTTTAACAATTTGTGTCCAGAGGTAACAAAATGTGTCCAGTGTTAATAATATGTGTCCAGGTTAAACAAATTTTCAACAGGTTTACAAATTTTTGTCCATGTTCAACAATTTGTGTCCAAGTTCAACAATATATGTCCAGATTTAACAATATGTGTCCAGGTCCAACAATATGTGTCCAAGTTTACAAATATGTTTCCAGGGTTACAAATTTGTGTCCAAGTTTACAGATATGTGTCCAGGTCTACCAATACATGTCCAGGTTCAACAATATGTGTCCAGATTTAACAATATGTGTCTAGATTTAACAATATGTGTCCAGGTCCAACAATATGTGTCTAAGTTTACAAATATGAGACCAGGTCTACCAATGCATGTCCAGATTTAACAACATGTGTCCAGATTAAACACATATGAGTCCAAATTCAACTATATGTGTCCAAATCTAGGGAACTGGTCTAACAGAAATATTACCGTCAGACCAATAACTTATCTTTACCAAAATATGATGGTACCAAATGCGAATTTTTTTCTTTATTCTTTTAAGGAGGAACCGGAACCATTGAGGGATTTGTGTTTTTTTTTTTTTTTTTTTTTTGGAGGGAGTAATTAAGAATTTAAAATAATCATCATCAACGTGTAGCTCACTCCGAAGCGCATGCCCTTCTCCCATCTTCTTGGTTATTCCATATTTCCATCGATCGTCAATGGTGTTATCTTCTTGGTTATTCCATCTATAATCCTTTTTCTTACAAATTTTATTAAGACATTCGAAATTTCAGATCCAATCAAAAATAACAAAAATCAATCATCTCAATTATTCAACTTCATTTCAATCAAATCCCTAATTTATATTACTCAATTGATCACTTTTTCCTCAATTCCGCACCTCACCGAAATCGGTCTCAAACTGTAATCTGATCCCCAAATATTGACAATTAAATTCAACCTTAAAATTAATCGAAGATGTCGAGTCCTCCATTGAAAGCCGTAACGTTAACCCATGTTCGATACTCAAGAGGCGATCAAATTGGTCATTGTCTTGCTTGGATTTCACTTGTACCAGTTTTCATCAGTCTTGGAGGTTTTGCATCTCATTTTTTCTTCCGTCGAGAAATTCAGGGTATGTGTTTTGCACTTGGATTGCTAATTTCCCAATTCATTAGCGAAACTATCAAATCATGTGTTCAGCAATCTCGCCCAGAAACATGCGCTTTGCTTGAAGTTTGTGAATCTCATGGTTGGCCTTCAAGTCATTCACAATATATGTTCTTTTTTGCAACGTATTTTACATTGTTGAGTTATAGAAAAGTTGGGTTTTTTGGGGGGAATGAGACTACGTGGATTGCGGAAGTGATTGCTTGGTTTATGGCTGTTTTGACAATGTTTTCTAGGGTTTATCTGGGTTACCATACTGTTGCTCAGGTTTGTGCTGGTGCAATCTTTGGGACAGTTCTCGCCATAGGGTGGTATTGGGTTGTTAATAATGTATTTGTTGATTATTTCCCTTTAATTGAAGAAAGTTACATTGGGAGGAAGCTCTACATCAAGGATACTTCTCATATATGTAATGTATTGAAGTTTGAGTATGATAATGCAAGGGCGGCGAGGAAAAAGGAGGATAACAAAGACAACTGATTGGTTCTTGTCCCCTTTTGTGTAAGCCTCTAAGGTGAGCTCATTTTCTTCTCACTTGATGGTTTATGAAAAGATTCTACACTGTGCAGCCTGTTTGTGTTGTTATGAGACCAGATTACATTGTGCTTGTCAAATGACTGCCATTAGGTATCATGGTTTGGGTAAAGTTTGGAAGAATTACCATCAAAATGGTCATTTCTATGACAGGAGACTCATATGAAGCCAAATTCTCAAATAACCACCTTTGTTAGCAAATAGCAAATGTCTTCAAGTTCATTGGATTTATCTCCTAGGTTCTAAGGCCCTGTTCTTTTGGACTTAATTAATTCGAACTGAAGTGAACTGAATTTGTCAGAACTGAACTGAATTGTACTGAATTTCTTTGAACTTAAGTGAAATTTTAGAAATGAGTCCGATAGAATAGAGCCTAAGTACTTAGAAGGGTGAATTAGCTTTTAGGTCCAACATGTTACCACTTTCTTCTCTTAACTCTGAAACTAGAAGCTTAAGTATCAGTCCATCCTGCATCATCAAGTTGACTTATGCCAATGGTGTTCAAGGTTATATACAATCATCTACAACAGACTCTATTGAGCAACTGATTATATCTCTATGTAGTCACTTCCATAGGGTAAGCTAGAGATGGATTAGATCTTGCTAGTTTCTAGCACTTGAAATCACCTTAATCTTTGATTGAAAACTTGCATAAACTGGGGGGGGGGGGTTCATAACAAGAATTTGTGGAATTCTAAACAAAATGCTGTAAGGAGCTCAAAATGCAGGAGGTGCCGAGTTGGTTTTGCTGGGAGGAACAGATGAGTCGAACTCATCCCAACCCATCGGCAACGTTTTAGCTTCCACTCTACATCCTTAACTACAACAACAATTTACCTCGTTACATTAAGAATTCTCAACAATTTAACTACAGAATTTTTCCCTCCTAAAGCACTCCATTTCCCTCTCAACCTCAATGACTTTTTTTAAAGAAACAATTTACCTTGTTACATTAAGAATTCTCTGAATTCTAAAAAGTTATGGAAAAATTCATATAAATAATCCCAATTATTGGACGTCTTCCAATATTAATCCCAACTATTAGTTATTACAGTATAATCCAAACTTTGGGGGTTGTTTTATGATATTAGTCCATTGACTTAGTTAACATATTATAATCGGTCACCAATTCATAAAGAATTCGTTAGTTTTCCTCTTTCCGTGTTTATTGTACTTGACTATACCTTCTTCCCTTTCTACGAAGGAAATCGGAGCCGGTCAAAAGTTAGTATGAACTAATATCATAAAACTACCCCCATAGTTTGGATTATAGTGTAATAACCTATAGTTGGGATTAATATTGGAAGGCCTCCAATAGTTGAGATTATTCATATGAATTTTTCCAAAAGTTATCCTTAATTCCTATTTTTTTTGGTGCAATCCTTAATTCATATGTATTTATTGCTTTCTTTTATTCTTTTTCTTATTTATTTTTTAAAGTTATTAATAGGTTTTGTAAGCCCACCCTTACAAATTTTGATAGTTATCGAAAAAACTGATGAGCTTATTTGAGTGATAGTAATAAAATATGATTTTAAAGCGTATTTTAATTGACCTTTTAAAATTTAATTCTTTTATCATTTTTTACTCCTTCCATACCTCAAAGATCTTACAGCTTTCCCCATATGTTGTGTATATGGCCCCGCTATGTGGATTCTAAATATTCCTTTCATCCATTCATAACGCTTCTCTATTTCATCTAAACATAAATTGGTCCCCATTGACAATAGTTTAATTCTTTGGTTCCTCCCCAAATTATGACCTGTAAGATATTTGAGGTATGGAGTGAGTATGTTGATGTTAATTTATAATATATATTTTTCTCTGAATAATTCATGGTTCTTGATTAACTAATAATATGCCCAAATCTCAAATGTCTTATATATAAAAAGTTTCTTAGCATTTATAAATGAACTAAAAATCCGAGCGCTTGCTCGGGGATTATCATGTTAAAAATAAAACCCTAACCCACTCATGATTTTGCTTAAAACTTTTTCACTATGATAGGGCAACAACTAGAGATGCGCATAGGTTGTGCCGGGATGGATTGTTTTGTCTTGTGCCATATATAATGGGCCAAGAAAAGATTATGATGGGATTATGCCAAATTTAATAAAATTAGGCCCATACATGGCCCGATACACATTTTGTGCCATTGCTCTTCTTGGCTTTGTCAGTTTGCAATTTTGCATCCTTGCTAAAATTTTCTGAGACATTGACAGTGCATGTTTGCAGATTTGATGTTCATTCCATGTCTCAACCTGCCTTTGTTTTCTACTGTTTTCGATTCCATCATTTCTGAATTTGATATATAACAGTATCTTTTTGCCTTCTGCTGTACATTTACTTTAACATCATGTTGAAGTTGCGATATATCATGCTTCACTTTGTACAAGATACTTTTCCAAGCTCCTTGTGAGTTAAGCCCCTATCCAACCAACCATGCCATATTCCTTATTGATATTTAATGTGACTTAAACCCCCGTTTCTTCTCATACTTTGATCCTAGTACTAGAAGGCCCATAGGCACCTGTACAAGAAATGTAACAGAAACCTTTGTAAAGGAACCTATAGCCTCTACTTGGTTTTCGGAGGCTGTAAAAGTGAAGTATACTTTGTGGGTTAGCTCCGGGTCCAAGTAAATGCTCTCCTACATGTTTTCCTTTCTTGACATGCATCGAAGGAAGGAAATTATTTCTGTGTCTGTGTTGCTTTGGGATGACAAAGGATAGAGAATGACAAAGTGTTTGGTGAAGGTGTGAACTTGTTTTTGTTGAATTAGTGAGTTTTGGGGTGAGGCTACAAGGCAGCATATGTAAATTATACAGGGATAGGGAGTGAATGGAGAGGGAAAAAAAGACTGTTTAATAAAGATAAAATGCTAGGTGAATTGAGGATGTAACAATGCTGCTGGTGCAGTTTGATGGAGAGCAAAGGACATATGAGTGTGTGTGCATTAGTGGGTGGCTAGAAGTTTTTTCTTTACAGAGCAAATAGTAAGATTGCCCTGCCAATTCGCCAGGTACTTTGCTGCAGGCATCTTTTTTCATTTCCTTGTTTTATTTGCTGCTATGTGAGTGAGACTTTTGCTGTTATGTAAGGGTTCCCTCACTTCTATCAGAATATATTAAGAAATTAATACAGGAATTTTCATGCCATGAGACTGAAAGGGCAAGATGAAAAGACTTGGCAAATAAAAGCTCTTCAAGCATATTGTTTGAAATTTTGAATCATGATTTCTTGTAGATGTCAGTGATGCCCTTTTCTGTTGGACTTAATTCCTGACAAAATTAATTTAGTTCAGCACAGTTCAATGGATGCCTAACAAGGTGACAAGTGACATAGTAAAGATTTCAAAAACCATTGTATTCATTTGCTAGGAACCACCACGTGGCTGGTGTTTCTTGGCTTTCGAGAGGCCAAGTTCTCTCCCAAGTCTGACCCTTCGAGTGGTCAATGCACTCCAAAACTAGTACTGCTTATTATTAATTCCAACCTAAAAACATTACACACACTAATCCCATATTTATAGACAAATGACAATTACAAACTGACAAAGCAATTACTAAAAGACTATTCTACCCTTACTACTAAAATACTACAAAATATCAAAAATGTTATTATTATTATAATTAGATGGTTCATAGCAATACCCCCTCCCAAACCTCCACCTTGTCCCCAAGGTGGAAAGAAGGAAATTGACGGTGAATTTACGGTGGTTAAAGAGGAGTTGGACTTTGGCTGAAAATTTTGTGGGCTGGATAATTTTGTGGGGGTGGGTATCTTGTCTGGGGGTAAGTGGATGGGTTCTGAAAAGCATGGGAAGATTGGGATGATGTGATGGGCCTTTGTATGGTGGGCTGGAATTTGGTGGGTCTATAATAGGAGGTTTGGGTTGGAATTTGGGTGGAGGGTGGGGTTATGGGTCTGAAAAGGTGAAGCTAGGAAATGGGCTTGAAGTTAGAAAGCCCAATTTCAATCAAATTCCTCTTAAAAAATAGGTAAGATGAGTCTTGTTTAACTGGACCTTTAGGGTTCATCAAAGATGGGTTAGGAGGGAATGTGGGCTGTGGGTAGGGGTTATCAAGTTCTGGAAATAAGTAGGAGTTATTGGGCTTAGCACATGTGGACTCATGATGAGCAGGCCCAAATTCTTGCTTTACTTTACCCAAATTGATTAGGTTAATCAGAAATTCTTCTTCTCCTTTCAGAAAACGCTTCCCCAATCCCTCTTCACAACAACAAATTCCTTCTGGCGGCGGTGCTGATAGGTCTGGTCTCGGTATTGGACCAGGTAGCAAGACGACAGGGACGGTGCAAGAAGAGTTACGCCATGTCGTAGCAGTGAAGGGGGACGGTGAACGCAGGGGTGGTGCTGTTGGATCTGGTTTCGGTGGTGGACCGGGTTGTGGCAGTGTTGGTGGAGTTGCCAGCCTTGAAGGTATTAGGAGATGCAGAGATGGAGTGAAGAAATTTTTGGAAAATGATAAAAAACTTCAAAATGACCTAATTAAGTTGGGGGAAGTAATGCAAGATTTTGGGCCTGTCAATCTTAAGAATTCTTTTTAATGAAGGGAGACATCTTTTTGAGCCCATTATTTCAAGACCCAGTTGTTGGTCATCATTTACTCAACCCAACAAGTCCCACTCTAAGCCTATCCATCAATTCAAACCTTTAGCAATTAACACCCAACCATTGAAATATCACTTCCCTAATTTCCTCCCCTCACAAACTTTCAGCCCATTACAAGAAATTGCAAGAGGACTCAAACCTAATTTTGGGCCCATAATTTCCAACCCATATTTTACAAACATCACCAAAATTTCCAACCCAAATTTAACAAACATCACTAGCCCACCAAAATTTAAACCCAACATTCCTAACAACTCATTCAACCCCATGTCCGACTTCAACAACGTAGCACCCATGACTCCAAATGGATCTCAACAACTCATACTTCATACTTATCAGAGTAATCAGACCCTCGCCAATCGTTTTTCCTTCTTTCCACCTTGGGGAAAAGGTGGAGGTTCGGGAGGGAGTATTGCTATGAACCATCTAATTATAATAATAATGACATTTTTGTTATTTTGTTGTATTTTAGTAGTAAGGGTAGAATAGTTTTTTATTATTTGTTTGTAGGTGGATTTTTCAGTTTGTAATTGTCATTAGTCTACAAATAAGGGATTAATGTGTGTAATGATTCTTATGTTGGATTTAATAATAATCAGCAGTAGTTTTGGAGTGCCTTGACCACTCGAAGGGTCAGATTTGGGAGAGAACTTCGCGGCTTCGCCTCTCGAAAGCCAAGAAACACCAGCCACGTGGTGGCAACGTGGTGGTTTGTAGCATCATTTTCTTCCCTGATCTCTGACGCTCTAATGGGCTCCTGAAATTCACAGGTGAAGTCAACTACTTCTCTGTTGCCTTTAAAGGCATAAGAACTTATACCACATAGCTGCTAATCATCTGCAGAAAAACATTAATTTCCTTGGGGCTTATACTGAGGCACATATAGGCAGCAAATTGTTTACTTCACAATGTTCTTCTTTCAAACCATTAGTGATTGCAATCTGCCTCTTGCATAATTTTCTTAAATTAACATGCCTAAGCCATTGATTTAGTTAGTTTAATTGGATGTTTTAGTAAGTTTGAATTGGTTTATGTCAAAGAATACGACATTATAATGCATCACTACTTTCTCTTCTATGTATCAGATGGATTGTTCGACTTAATCATCAAGCCGTATAAACTCCATGTCGTGCAGGTGATTTGTAATGAGAAAGTTGGAACTGTCTAAAAAATGCAGGTGATAATCACCAGCACACTATCAAGTTGCTATAGTTTTATTTTGGAGTAATCTTGTGAAACATTGAGATCTTGCGGAGAACAACTTTCTTACAGAGGGAATCCCTATTTAAAAAATAGCATTTTGGATTCATTTTGGATCTCTATATCTGTTGTAATTTAGTACAAAATTACAAATGCTGTTAATTTTCAGTATAATATTGTGATTGCCTGAGTTTATAAATGTTGATAAGATATGCAGCACGGGCAGCCTTGGCCTTTTCAATTCTTTGATATTGTCAACAATACTTATGCTTTGGGTACTCAACGTTTAACAATTCAAGGAAAGAGGGTGCAAAACTACAAATCTTAGATCGGAATAATTATTTTAAAGGTACCAACCATGACATCAATTGTGTTTTATTCCTCATAGTTATCAACTTTAAAGAGTATTTTATTTCATAGGTATTCGACAAAAAAAATCTATCAAATCAGTCACATACTCATATATAACACATGAAACTATAATTTTGTTTCATAAGATACAATAAATAGTACTTGATGTAATCAATTTCGAAAGTTATTTTTGGTCGAATACCTATGAAACAAAAGACCCCTTAAAATTGATACCTTTGAGGAGCAAAACATAATTGGTTCCTTTAAAACATGATTTTCCATAGTTGATATCTTTAGAAATAAATTTGTCCTATAAATTCATGAATCTTAAGGAGGTTTGATTTCTCCATTAACCTTTGTGGAGTACCTTTATTGGCCCTTCCGTAAATTATTAGTAGACTCAGGTTCATATAGCTTGAATATTCAATTTCATAAACATAAAGTTCATTTATGTACTCGCAGTGTTTATTTACTTATAATGGATGTTCATTGCTAATTTACAGTGTGTATTTTTTTTTAAGACAATACATATTCACTCACAATAAATAGACACCCATTTTTGCTTTATAATAAGTCGAGCTAATTTATAGTGTGTATTTTGCTAATTTATACTCTATATCTTGGCCATTTTTATTATAAAAAATTTTAAAATTTGTATTTGTTAAAAAAAAAAACATCATAAACTTTCTTTCCCTATATAATATATATATATATATACACACCCATATTGATATATTTTGATAAACAAAAAAAAAAAAAAAAAACTTCATTTCTCTATATTGTCACATTTTTTTCAAATTTCCTTTTTTCTCCTTAATATATGTAATTCTTTTTTTCAAATAGTTTTATTGTCATATAATTTACTGATAATTATGAATTTTAATTATCCAATGAAAAAATCTCAAAACATTTACCTATCTTCTCAAAATAATCCCAATAACAACTCACACAAGATGAAAAATAACAACTCATATAACATGGGAGAAATTAATACACAAAAAAAAAAAAAAAAGATCAAGAACCATCATTAGAGATGGGGAGTATTTATTCAAAGCCTAATAAACGATAGAAACACCTTTGAAATCACCAATGGAGCAACAAACCAAGGAAAGAGAAAAGGGAGAGAGGGGGCTAGGGCTGTGTTCAAGGCTTACTTTAAAGGTAATAAAAAGTAGAAACCTTCCACCAATAATGGATTAGTTATTGAATTGGATATCCCATAAATAATTTCAGATCAGAAAAGTTCAAATTGTATTTATTTAATTTCTAATGAATTTTGGGCCAAGTGACTTTTGATTGGATTAAAATTCGGATCAAATCAATTGCATTTCATATTTTGATCCATATAATCATTTTGAATTGAAGTTGCATGCCGAATATATTTCAAATTGGATTTTAGATCATCTTTGTAATGGCTTCGCAAGTCACCAAGTATTGGCGGCCCGTTTGATTTTTTATAATAAATTGTAGTTATGGTATTGGATTCAGGGGCAATGAGAGGGGGCCACCAGGGGCCATAGCCTCCCTCACAATCCAAAGGAAAAAGTAAAGTGACTAAGCCCAAGCCCAACTCTATTAAAAATAAGGTGAAGGTTCACTTCATATGTTGAGAAAAATTTTAAGAGCATTTGCAATGGTGGGGAGCCTCATTGTGGGACCTTATTTTTCTCTCCTTTCCTAGTTCTTCCACCTCATTTTCTACTTATTTAAGTCACTAAATTAAGTCACCCTTTATTTTGATTCACAATGGTGAACCTCCCCATGACATTCTATCTCCTACTTTTTCTCATACCCCCCATATTCTCTTACCTATTTTTTAATATTCATTTCTTATTTTTTTTTGTGAAAATAATGATATAACTATTGTAGTGATAATATTTAATTTTAAGTTATAGTTAATTTCTTTATATGTGATATATATTTTAATTCGAGATTATATTTTTTCAATGCATGTAATTAAGTTTTGTTCGCTATTAATTCATCATTAATTTGATACTTACATATTAATTAAAAACTTGGATTACAATGACATAAGTTAATACGATATTAAAGTGGAATTATACATAATTAGAAATACATGTTAACCATAATTTCAGAATAGCAATCACTCTTCAATGGTTGCTGAAATGATGATATACATGCTCGACTAGTTCTTTTTTTAACTCTAGGTGTGCCTCCCTATCTCAAGCATTTCTTCTATTATCCATATCCCATTTAAATTAAGACCATTTAATCGTCCAGTGCGCACGGTGAAAGTTTGGAAAAATATCTCAATTAGATGATTCAACTCCGTCTTCATGTTCGTCTACCATGAACTCAGATGGATCTTGATAATTTTGATATGTATCACGCTCATCTTCAACAATCATATTATGTATGATAATATATACACGTCATCATAATTATCCATAATATTTTTGTAGTCCACGTGAGAGCAGGTTGACGTATTATTGCAAATCGAGCTTGTAACACTCCAAATGCGCGCTCAACATCTTTTCTTACCCATTCTTGATGTTGGGTAAAAATTCTTTGCTTTGCGGTTTGGGGAAGTCTTATTGCGGGAATAAAAGTTGACCATTTTGGATATATGCCATCTGTTAGATAGTATGCTAAATTATATGTTTTTTCATTAACAACATAACTAACCTCTGGAGCTCTACCTTCATATATATCATCAAATACAGGCGACTTTTGAAGGAAATTTATATCATTACAAGAACCAGGTGTCCCAAAAAATGCATGCCATATCCAAAAATCATAAGAAGCTACAGCTTCCAAGATAATTGCAATTGTTTTACTTCTTCCTTGAACATACCTTTCCATGCACGACGATAATTTTTCCACTCCCAGTGCATGCTATCGATGCTCCCTATCATGCCAGGAAATCCACGGCGTTCACCCTCAGCAGAGAAGGCGACTAATGTCATATGATTTTGCCCTTCTCAAGTATTGAGGTCCGAAATGAGATATGATTCCTTCAACGAAAGTGGACGAGATATTCTCTTGCCGTCGTTGCTGCAACTTTAAGGTACTCGTCACATGCATCTCCAATTATACCGTATGCCAATTTTCGTAGCGCTAGTACACTTTCGGATAGGCGATAATCCATATCTCCTAGTGGCATCAGACCTTTGTTGAAAGAACATATTGTGTTCGCCCAATTTGTTGACAATACATTAAAGAACGTGCCTATGCATACGAAACCTTCGTCGAAACATGGCTTCATTATGTAATGGTTGCACATTGAAGTAGTAATTATATAGACCTACATGAGCATCTTCACGAGGTCTACGTATATATTCTCTCCTCTTTTTAGTCCTTCGGATGGAAGGGACACTAAATGTAGAAGTAATTAGTGGAACAATTGAAGAAGTGATTGCCTCTTCCATTTCTCGGATTCTCTCAATTCTTCCCATATAGTCATTAATGAAAACCGGTTGCCATTTTCTGATTGTCTATATAAATCATGAGCGTCAGAAATAATATCGAACTCCGAGGTTCCACTCCTCTGTACTCGCTTAGCTTCCGCATAAGCCCAAACCCATGCATTAACATCTTTGTTGATTCTTTGCCAACGACCTTTTAGTGCTTTCAAAGTTCGGGGATGAAATGCTGTCGGATTTTCATCGCGAGATGCTTCGAACAAATGCTTAATATCTTTCCACATTTTAGACAAATCTTGATCAATTGCTTTTATGGGATCATTTACTACACACTGCAACCAAGCCGAGACAAGCGCGTCGTCTTCTTTCTCCCCACAAGCCCTTGAAGCAATCGCCATGGTAGGTTCATTTAAATTAACATAGACAACATCTTTGTGGTCTTCTTCTTGTTGTGACTGAATGCTATCAATAGGAGTTCTATTACTGCTTCCATCTCCTCCCGGTGTTGTTGGACTATGTTCTATATAAGTATTAAAATGTTGAGACATGGGAGAATTTTGACTAATTGGATAATTTTGGGAACAATGTTGAAGAATCAGAGTGACAAACACATTTGGGTTTATGCTAGGACTTTGTTGATAAAACTGATTAGATGGGATGGTTGGACGAGATTGATTATTGTTGAGAAGTTGAAACATCATTTGGAGATTGTGATTGTTCAAAATATTTGGATTAATTTGGTTAATATTGGGTGTATTTGAAGAATTTTGACTTAATGGATAATTTGGATTATTTTGAAAATATGAGTTAAAGCTTCCATAGTTTGGATGGTTAGGATCCATATGAAAGCTAAAATGTGAAAAGTAGTGAAATTTACAAGAAATAGAAGATAGTAGGAAATTGAAATATGTAAAGATGTGTAAAAGTATGTCAATATAGTGCTCTTTTTATACATAAAAAAAATTATTACCGTTGGGTTTTTTTTCTTAAATATGAGCTATCAATTTTTTTAAAATTGCAAAAAAAAACACTACTATCAATACATGCATTCCCAATATTAATGTGTCAATTAGCAAAGCATGCATGTATATATGTGGCATAAACTTTTTGCACAATGTGTCAGCAAAGGCAAAGCAAACTTTGAGTAACTCGGCAGACCAAGGCTCCACAACGCATGGGGTAATCTTCACAATGGTGAGGTGACTCATGGGCAAGAGAGGGAGTGTGATGAGTAGGGTATGAGACCCCCATTGTGGGTGCTCTAAAGAGTCTGTAAAAAAAAGATATACTCCCTCAGAAACATATTAATGGCAACGATTTGACATAAAGTAGAGAGGAAAAATGTCAAATCATTGCCATTAATATGTTACAGAGGGAGTACTTTCTTCTGACGATTGACGGTACTATTGATCACGACGTGACGGGACCATTCTTTGCCGCTTAGTTTGCTTTCTTCGAATAATTACTTTCTTCTCTTTCTACTCGTCTGCAACAACTCACAAGGTCATTAGGGGGTGTAAGGGTCGTTTCCGACCGCCTACGTCACGAGTTGGTTTGAATGCTCGTTAACGCCACATGTGAATGTTGTAATAACCCGAAAATCCAGGTTAGAAAATTTCGTGGTTATTTGTTATGATTGCATAATTCTAAGCTCGAATCCTGGATTTGGGGCTGGGTTTTTCCTTAATTTTGTCCTTGCCTTAAAATTGGGCCCAATAGCCCAATGAAATTTCCCCTTGGCCGGCCCTCTCAAATCATGGCCAAAGGTTTATTTTTCTTTTGTCATTTTATTTAATTAGATATTTTATATCTAAGAATTTCTAATTTTGTTATGATTATCCTATAAATCTAAAAGCCTCATTTTTCTTAACAACTTAGCAATCCTCCTAAAAATCCTCAACTAACTTGCCCCTTTTCCCTTAACTACACGGCCCCCTCCCTTATTGTTGCTCTTATATTTCATCATTGCTCTTCCTAGTTCTATATATAAAACAAGTGTCCTAAACATTTAAACTTTCTCTCAAACTTTAAACTTCAAACAAAAACCCAAATTGTGTTGTGTGTGTCGTGTGGGAGCCATGCCAAAGCAAGGAGTTTTCCTTGATTGTTGCCTTCCAATTTCAAGGTAACTAGACTCACCTACTTAAGTTTGGATTATTAAGTCATATAGTAAAGTTAGGATTAAATAAATTGTAGAATTAATTCTTGTTTATTCATATGAATTTTGAATTATGCATAAGCATGAAATCATGAATCTTTTTGTGTTCTTGAATGAATTATGTCAATCTTTGATGATTTTATGTGATTTAATCATAGTATCTTTAATTTAATTCTGAATTATGATTATTAATTGCATGACTGAATCTAATAAATAACAAGATAATTATTGGCAACCTTAACATTAATTTTTGTCGAGTGTGATGCATGATGAAAGTATGGATTTTTCGAGTATTATATGATGGTTTCTTGAATTATGCATGTTAATATTATTAATCCTATGATTTAGTATAAGTCTTGAATTAAATTTAAAATTGTTTTCCTAATCTTTAAAATGTCGAATTGATGAAGAAGGTTTAAGGGTTTAAAGTCTCGATCTTTTTATAATTTATGATCACTATCAATCTTGTCATATTAATTTTTTGTTAATTAATTTAATTATTTAGTAATAATAATATAGATTGGTAATTTATTTAGCAATTCTTGAAAACGATTCTTGTTCTTGCTTTTCTTTTATGTTGGCCGAATATTTTTGGAGGGAAAAAGACTAATTTTCTAATCATGTTGATCCATGTTTGGTTGATTATCTAATAATTCATGACTTAAGAGTTTGTTTAATTGTTTTAATAATTAATAATTAATTTATGATGATTGTGATTAATAAATCAAAGTATAAATTTTGTTATTATTTCTTGTGAAGGCCGAATCATATTTAAATAAAAAGGAGTAATTTTGATCTTGTTTTGTGCAATTTAATTGATGATTGATGGATCTTTATATCATTTATTGATTTATTAATTAGTTTAATTGAATTATTTATGTAATTAATAAAAAGAATTGATCATTGTTTATTTTTATTTGAAAATGTCGAGTGGTTCAAGATTGATAATATGGATAATTTTATTTTATTTTAGCTTAGAATAATTTCAGTTTATGATTTCAGGATTTAATATAACTAAAGGAATAAAAAGAAAATAAGAAGTTAAGTCGATTTAATTATGAATAAAGGTTGACTTTGAATAAGAATAAGACGATAAGATGATTATTGGTCTTACGATTACCATGACGATAAGATAAGATAATGATTAAAGTTATGAAGTGGACGCCTGTTTGGCGATACACGGGTCGCCAGACCAAGTTAAGTCGAAGCCACTGCCCTACTGCGGTCTCTAGGCAGTTCTGGATTCTAGGATGTGTAGTCGTCTAAGTAGTAGTACACGGGCTACTATTTAGGAGTTATGGCCATAGTTAGGCTTAGTTCTTGCAAAGGAGAGCTACGGGTAGAATACACGGGTTCTACCCGACACATTTTGGGAAAGTTGGGATGTACACGGGCATCCTTACGAGCAATAGTGACCGGTCCATGGATTATGAAAGATGAATTAAAAGATGGTATTTGGGTAATAATATGAAAAGATAAGTAATCACCGGGACGTTTATGTTATATCTTGTGCTTTATTATATTTTATGCATGTTATGATAAGTCTTCCGCTGCGTATGTCTGATTTATGTGATTTTTATATGATATTTGTTGAATATTTATGTATGTCGTGTGATTTGCTTTGATTCTATCTTATTATACAATTTATGGTTACACATTTAAGCGGGACAGCCTAGTTACCCACCACTGATGGTGGACCCCCCCATTTCAGGTGACGATGCAGAGGCTTGATTGAGCTGTCGCTTGGGTTGGGTTGTGTGTTTTTGCGAGAATCCATAGAGAAAGCCCGAGTTTTACTTTATTGTTTAGTTTGTTTCCTTTTCGTTTTCGCACAGTTTGTTGGGATTAGACTTATATAG
Source organism: Salicornia ramosissima (assembly GCA_951394345.1). Classification (NCBI taxonomy): domain Eukaryota; kingdom Viridiplantae; phylum Streptophyta; class Magnoliopsida; order Caryophyllales; family Amaranthaceae; genus Salicornia; species Salicornia ramosissima. Next base: position 16,569,347 of record OX596234.1, on the reverse strand, counting down.
TTGTTTAGTAATAAGTTTAGTTTAATATTTCATGTTGAACTTTCCATTAGATTATTCATTAATAAAATTAACTTTTTGAAATAAGTTTAATGTTTTGATTTAATAATGTTTATAGAATATTTTGTTTGGTGATGATCCATTTGTCGATTTCCCTTGTAAATCGACAGCTTATAAATGTCGGGTCATTACAGTTGGTACTAGAGCATAGGTTAAGACCCTAAAGTTACTTCTTCATAAGTAGCTTGTAAGATGAGTGCTTTATGATTCATGAGTGCAACTTAACCTATAAATGGAAAATCTTAGCGAGAGAAGCCATGGGTAAAAGCCTGGGATAGGATATTTTATCTTTTCCGAGCTTTTCTCGAAGTGTAGCATGTGTGTTTTTACTAACCGAAGTTATTTTGATGTAGCATGTCGACTCCTGAACGTAACTCCCGCTTCAGACGCCGAACCCTAGAGGATGCTATCCTCACTTTGGCTTAGAAGAGTGTCCAACCTTCGGGTAATCAGTCTTCGTCCGATCGTATTGCACGCCTTTGACCTCCAGTCTATGATGGGGTAGCAGAACCAACTGTTCTCGAGAATTGGATTCGAGAAATGAGAAAGCTTTTCGACGCCTGAGCCTGTCGTGATTGTGAAAGAGTTCCTATAGCAACCTACTACTTGAGGGGCAAGGCTGACAATTGGTGGAGTACCATGAGGGCTAACCCCGAGACGGAGTTGGCTATGAACTGGCAAGACATCACTGAGAAGATCCAAGAACGGTTCTACCCAGACGAGTTGAGATGGCAAAAGCAAGAGGAGTTCTTGACTCTCATTCAAGGGAGCATGTCCTTACAAGCTTACACGGACAGATTTACAGAGTTGTCTCGGTTTGCCACTGCAGTCATTCCTTCTGAATCCAAGAGAGTAAAGAGGTACATCAAGAAGATGGATCCTCGCATTCGGGTTCATGTGATTAGAAGTGGAGCATCGTCGTTCCAGAGGGAATATGAAGTGACTGTGAAGATTCATGCATCAATTGCCGAGGAAGAAGCAGCCAGGAAGAGGGTGTCTTCGTTTCCTACGCCAGCACTTGTGAAGAAGCCTCGGTTCGAATCTACTCAGAAGCCTCAGCAGAGTGCTCAACCAGCTCCCGGTCAAGGCCCGAGAATCTGTCAAGGTTACAAGAAGGACTATCAACCGGGCAAGAGGTGTGATGGGTCTCCGATCGTGTGCTTTGAATGCGGTCAAGAGGGTCACAAATCGGTGTTCTGTCCTAAGAAGCGACCAGGTGCAACAAACAACCAAGCGTCGGTGAAGAACAGAATTTTCTGCATGACTCAGGAGGAGGCAGATGCTCACCCAAATGTGGTCACGGGTACCTTCCTTGTCCATAATATTAATGCATATGTTTTATTTGATATGGGTGCTATAGTGTCATTTGTTGCAAGATCTTTTGTTGTGAAAGCTAACCTAACGGGAGAGTCTCTTGTGAAATATGTGATAACTCTACTTTCGGGAGAGGATTTTGCCTGTCATCGGGAATATAAGAATGTTCTCATCGTCATCTCGGAAGAGCAGTTCAGAGCTAATTTGAAGGAGTTCCCTATTATAGAGTTCGATGTTATCTTAGGGATGGACTGGTTAGCGAAGTATCAAGCATCAATTTGATGTCGTGACCAAGCCATCATTTTGCGTGGACCCAACGCCAAAAGGGTAACCCATATCGGGAATCCCATGAGGAAAGGTCTGAAGGTGGTGTCTGCAATGAAGATGCGTAGCATGCAGCACAAAGGTGAAGTTGTTTTCGGAGAAAACAACAATACAGATCATTATTAATTAAAAACCTTTATTACCAGATTCATTAATTACAGCGGAAGCTCTAAACTTAATTCATATTATTCAAATAAATCATTAAATATTCCAAATTAATAAGATTCCAAAGTCCATTATTACTACAAAATAAGGAAAAGTCCACTAATAATAATAATACAAAGGCTAGAGATGGTCATCAGGATAAACTACTAAGCTATCTTGCACACAATCCCAGCCCTTGCGTAACTCAATCAATCATTACCTGTACCTGAAAAGGGTTTTGGGGTCCACAATCAGTGGTGAGTAATTAGATTGTTCTACTTAATCAGTAGAACACAATTAGAAACATAATAATCAGAACAGGTCAACCAAACAGTCAAACAAATCATCAAAGAAATCATACATAGACATTATCATTCAAGTACGCAGTGGAAAACAGTCATAATAACCTGCTAAACCTAGACCTTCCAGATTAACTTATTCAGTTCTAGACTTCTTGACACCACTATTGACCTTTCAGTTCTATTCTGTTCAGGTGCTAATCCGTGACCAGTCATATGCTCGTAAGGGGTCAACCACGAAGATCTACTCCCCCCAACTTTCCTTGCTCATGCCGGGTCAACCACGTTTGATCTACTTCCCGGGCACTGGGATCAAGAACTGTCCCAAAATCCGAAGATAGGACAGTGGCTTCGACTATACCTATGTTCATGGCACTTTAGCCACTAGATAGGCGGTCACTTCATAGTTAATCAACTTTTCCATATTACAATTTTGTTCTCAATTCTAGTTCACAATTCAATCCTTTATTGACACAACTTGACCTCTAATCAATTCTAGTCCAACTTAACTTGACTCATAACTCTAATCTCAACCTCAACCCACACGACATTCACTATGTAAAACAATAATCAATTCAATTCTTTACAATAATCATATAAACAATTCAATCAATCAATTAATAAAACAAATAATCATATAAGCTAACAATTATCAACAATTAATCATATAAACTTAATAATAAATCAAGAATTCATGCTTTAAACATTAAATCATTAAACATGGACTAAAACAAGATCAAAATCAATTCTTTTATGTACATAAACTACACGGCTTCATGGTTAAACATTCATAACAAGATTAATTTCAAGAAACTATCATATCATAATTAATTTCAAGATTATCATCAAAGATTAATATTAAATCAAGATTTCAATAAAAGATCAAGATTATAACATAAAGTGTAAGTTTTTTTTCAAGTTAACTAATCGAACAATAGGCATGGTTCACGGCTCACTTCCATCATTATTCAATAATCAATTCTAAACTAGCAAGCATCGTAAAACAATCATAGAACATAGCAAGGACATGAAATAAACTTGTCAAAACATCATGGATTGATACTATAAGCACTCGACATTCTTTAAAACATATCAATAAATAATTCAAAATAAAATCTACACAATTCTAATCAATTCTATATAGTTCTAAACCTATTCTAAACATGATTAAACCTATTCTAAAAATTATATAACTAATCTATCCTACAGATTAAATAAAGCAATCTAATTACCTGTTGTTGAAGTATATGGTTCGAAAACCACAGGGTTCCACACAGCTTCTTGAGTTTAATTTGGTTTCTTGTTTCAATCTTTAGGGTTGGAACAATAGGGAAAAATTAGGGATAATTAGTGTTTTTAGTTGTAGCTAGCAAGGATTGAGAGATTAGAAGTAAATAGAAGTATGTTTTATTTCTTTGGTTGGTCGTGTATATATGATGAATCAAGGGGGTTCTTGGCTCCTAAATCCTAGTAGAGTTGTTAGGATAAAAAATGGGTTTTTGGGAACTGGTCAAACATAGATATGAATTAATATTATTGGTTTAAAACAAGTTAAAAAAATAAATAAAAAGGAAGGAATAAGGGGTGGGCCGTGTGTAATGGGAGAAAAGAGGGGTTAGAAGTTCCTAAAATCTAGTAGAGAAGGTAGGAGATGTTGGGATAAAAATAGGATTTTTAATATAGGTCAAAATAGATATAATACTTAATAATATTGGCTAAAACAAAATAAATAAATTAATTAGGAGAAAAGAGATAGGTGGGCCGTGAGGTGTAGGATAAAGAGAAAGAAATTGAGCTCGGTTTTGGCAAGATGAGATCAAAGGTTTGGGCTTTAGTAACATAATTAGATTGCTACAAACAAATTAATAATTAATTAAATAATAATCAATTAAATAATTAATTAATTAAGAAAAATTTAAAATATCCCGAAATTTCGGGGTATTACAGTGGAAGCTCCATAAAAACTAGTCTTTAATTACTTGAATACTAATAAATCAAAACAAAAGAATTAATCAAAATTCATTAAAACTAATAATTCCTACTACAAGTCTAATGGAAAACGAAAGAAGGCTAGGACTACTAAAAGATCAGGTAGCTAAAAGCTTCTACACTTGAAAGCTCACAATTCCGAACCCTCGCAACAACTCAATCAATCTTCTTCATTACCTGTAAAAGGGAATGGTCCACAGTCAGTGGGGAGTAATTAGAATGTTCTATTTAATTGTAGAACGCAATCAAACATATAATAGTTAGAACACAGAACAACAAATCATGGCAACTAATAAGTCAAACATAACAATATCAATTGTAATAACCCGAAAATCTGGGCCAAAAAATTTCGTGGTTAATTTATATGTATTCTAAATTCTAAATCCAAAAGGCCCAGTTAGTTGGACTGTATTATCTTATTTTCTCCCTTGTCTCAAAATTGGGCCCAATGACCTAATATTATTCCTCCTTGGCCAGCCCTTCCCTTTGTTTGGCCAAGGATTATTTTCTTTTTTTTTTATTATTATTATTTAGATAATTCTATATCTAAATATCTAATTTTTATTATGATTATCCTAATTAATCTAAAAATCCTATTTTTCCTAACAACCTAGCAAACCTTCCTAAAATCACTCAATTCCCTCCTATTACTAATCAAAATACACAGCCCCCCTTTCTTTCATTTGATTAATTAATTCTTTTGTTCTTTATAATTATATATATAGAGAACAATACTCATAACATTTTATCCTAACTTTCAACCTCTAAACTCCCAACTAAACTTTAAAAAGTGCTCTAGTGTGTCGTGTGTGTGTGTGTTAAACCAAGCAAAGAATTTTTCTTTGTTTTCCTCTCTTCCAATCTCTAAGGTAACTAGACTAACCCTCTTAAGTATGGATAATTAATCATATAGTTAATTAGAATCAAACTAGGAATTGATAGAATTAGTATCATGTTTAGCCTAGGATTTTTCGAACCATATGATAATTATTGTTCATATTATTCTTTTATGTTTGTATGATCTTTTATGAATCTTTGTTATTTTAATTAGTTCTATGCATAATCTAGCACCTTAATTTATATGTTTTAATTAGAATAATTGCATGATAAATCTTGAATGAATTCTTGAATCATGCGTGTATATGTCGAGTATGTTGCCTAATTTTCATGTTGATTTTATGATGATTTCTTGATTTAAAAGCATGTATATGATTTATTTAGTTGATTAATAAAAGTCTTGAATTAAATTTACAATTTTGTTCTTGTTCTTCAAAAATGTCGAGTGGTCCAAGATAGTGTCAAGAATTATAGTTTCAATTTTTCTTGTCCAGTTATATTTCTATTCTTGATTTCTTAATTAATTAATAGTTTAAAGATAATTTAATAATATGATAATATGAATTTATGAGTTCTTGAAATTAATCTTGATCTTTCTTTTTACCTATGATAGTCGAGTATTTTAAGTGCCAAAAGGAAAAGTTTTTGATCCATGTTGAATTATAATTATATGATAAATTGATATTTTATGACTTTAGAATTAAATTAATAGTTTTAATAATTAAGTTATGATAATTATGTGTAGAATTTAAAGTATGAATTTTTGTCTCCAATTATGGAAGAAGGCCGAGTGTGACTATGATAAAAAGGAGTGAATTTTGATCTTGTTTTGATTAGTTAATTTATGGTTTGATAATTCAATGATTATTCTATAATTTTATTATTTATTTAATAAGTTTAAATGATCTATTTATGATAATTGTGATTAATATTTTAAAGTGTCAATTTTTATTATTTTTATATATGATGGCCCAATGGTGTAGGGATGGAAAGAGGGTATTTTTTATATCATGTTTTATGCAATATTATTTGATAATTTTTAGTTTTTATATTAATTTGATGATTTAATTGATTTATTGAATTGTCTATATAATTATTAAAAGGAATTGATTTAATTATTTATTCTATTTATTTGAATGTCGAGTGACTCAATAGGAATTATGAATAATTTAATTTAATTTTTGCTTATAATAATTTTAGTTTATGATGTAAGGATTGAGTATAATTAAAGGATTTAAAAGGAAATTAGAAGTTAAATTGAATTACTAAGAATTAGGATTGACTTTGATAAGAACAAGAATAAGAATATGATGATAAGTTGTTTATTGGTCTCACGATGACCATGTCGATAAGATAAGATAAGATAAGTATAAGAAGTGGACGCCTGTTTGGTGATACATGGGTCACCAGATTAGGTTAAGTCGAAGCCACTGCCCTACTGCGGTCTCTGGGCAGTTCTTGATTCTAAGATGTGTAGTCGTCTAAGTAGTAGTACACGGGCTGCTATTTAGGAGTTATAGCCATAGCTTAGGCTTAGTTCTTGCATAGGAGAGCTACGGGTAGAATACACGGGTTCTTTCCGGCGCATTTTAGGAAAGTTGGGATGTACACGGGCATCCTTACGAGCTATAATGATCGGTCCATGGATTAAGAAAGATGATTAAAAGATGGGTTTTTGGGTAATAATATGAAAAGATAAGAATTCATTGGGTTGGTACGGTATTTATGTATTTTATTATGTTATTTATATGCTTGATATGGTAAATCTTCCGTTGCGTATGTCTGAATTTGCTTGGTATTTTATGATGATTATTCTTGTTTTATATGAACCTGGTTGATTCTATGCTATTATATGATTTATGGTTCCACATTTAAGTGGGACAACCTAGTTACTCTCCACTGACAGTGGACCCCCCCCATTTCAGGTGATGAAGCAGAAGATTGAATGGGCTCTCGCATGGGTCGGGTTGTGTGTTTTTGCAAGATTATTAGAAGAAACCCGAACTTTGTTTTATTTTCTAATTTATTATTTTCTAGATTTTACCCAGCTTGTTGGGTCCAGATTCTTTTTGTAATAGTTTTGTTAGTTAATTTGGACTTCATGATCATTTAATCTTTTCATTAGCTATTAATTAATAAAGTAAACACTTCCATTATGTTTAAAAGTTCAGGTTTAATATTGTTTAATTTGTTTTTGTTTGGTAATGATCCATTTGTCGGTTTCCCTTCGAAAATCAACAGCTTATAAAAGATGGGTCATTACATCAATAATTCAATCAGGTACATAATTCAATCAGACAACGCAACGGAATAAACATATCATAACCAAATCATACTCTCTAGCTAGGGTTACCTCAAGACTCTAGACTCCATAGACTTCGACTATTCAACTTTCTTATTCAATTCATAATCTTTCATTGGTCCAACTTCAACGTCCATCAAATTGTACTCCATTGTTCCATTAATCTTTTCATTATCTTTTATTGGTCCAACTTCAACGTACATCAATTGTACTCCATTGTACCATTATCTTTCATTGGTCCAACTTCGACGTAAATCAATTGTACTCCATTGTTCCATTATCTTTCATTGGTCCAACTTCGACGTACATCAATTTGTACTCCATTGTTCCATTAATCTTTTCATTGGTCCAACTTCGACTTACATCAATTTGTACTCCATTGTTCCATTAATCTTTTCATTGGTCCAACTTCGACGTATATCAATTTGTATTCCATTGTTCCATTAATCTTTTCATTGGTCCAACTTCGACGTACATCAATTTGTACTCCATTGTTCCATTAATCTTTTCATTAGTCCAACTTCGACGTATATCAATTTGTACTCCATTGTTCCATTAATCTTTTCATTATTCAATTCCTTATCTTTGACTCTTAGTCACGTTACTTAATATCTTATCAACTTTTAGGTTAAGACTGCAACTTAACTCTAGACTTCTAGACACAACTAATTGGACTAGGCACTTCAAATACTCAATAGCCTAACTCATTAAAACACTCAAACAACCACATTCAAGATTCAAAACATTTATTCAAGATCATCAAAAATAATAACAACCAATTAATTCATAAAGTCGCATAATTCAACAATTAAATTTCAAACATACAATTATCAAATAAAAATAAAAACTTGGTCTCCAAAATTAACATGGCACTCGACATTTCCATATAAACAAGATAATCATCCCAAATTTTCATAAATAAATAATTAAATAATATAATAAAGGCCTTCAAATAAAATTAATCATAACAATTCCAGGAATGGGTTCAAAATCTAATCTTTTTACCAATTGAATAATAAAAATCAAAACTTTAATAATCCTCATTTTACACAGCACTCTCAAGATTAAATAATAATAATAATAATAATAAAAAAAATTCAAGATTTTAATTAATTAATTCAAAATAACAATAATTAAAATAATTAAATTAGGCTAACTTCATAAAATCCATGCTTTAATAATTCATCAAGATTTTCGAACCAAAAACTCAACAAAGTCCTTATTCCATTCGACAATTTCAATCAATAATCAAGATTATTACTTTAATTCAAGAACTCATACAATTAGTAAAATTAAACCAAGAAAATCATAAAGAATCATAAATTGAACATAGTTACATTTAAAAGATCAATTCTTTATTACTCAAACCACTTGAAAATTTCATGCACATCATTTATCAATTCGGTTTTCATAATAATTCAGTAATTCAAACATCAAGATTCATGGAAAAGATACTAAATTATACATAAAATCATGTAAGTACATAAAATAAACTTATCAAACATCAAGCATGGTTCGGCCATCATAAGAACACATGGAACAAGTAGTTTCTATCAATTCTAAACATGTTCTAAACTATTATAAATTTATCTATTCTAGAATTAAATAAAAAATCTAATTACCTAAGATTGATGGGCAAGGATTCGAAATTCTCTTGGAGCTTGCCCGAGTGTTCTTCGAATCAAAAGGCTTGGTTCTCTTGGTTTCTTGCTTCAATCTTTGTGAGTTTGAAGTATGGAATTGCTTTGAAGATTCTTGAAGTTTTTGTGAGTTTTAGAAAGAGAATAAGAAAAATAATGGATGTTGATTTCTTATGAGTGTGGCGTGAGGAAGTAAAAGAAGAGGGGGTTTTAAGTTTTTTTTTTAAGTTGTTGAAAGCTCCTAAATTTTAGTAGGCAAAGGATAGAACAAAAATGTTATTTTTGGTGGAAGGATAATATCCCATTAATTAGCTAATTAGAATTTAGTTAATTAAAGAAAGAATAGAAAGGGGGCCGTGTGGGCTTAAGAGTAAAAGGGTTTTGGGCTTTGGTCCTATTTTGTCAAGGTAAGGTAAAAAGTTTGGGCTCGGGTTTAACCTGGATCGAATTAATGGGCCATAAATCAAATGAAAAGGCTCGTCATTAATTCAACATTAAGTTTGAGTCGGTCCACAACCTTGAATTGCTTTAAAGTGAAAATTTGGGAACCTAATAGGTTGAGGCCAAAGGAGAGAGTGTAAGATAACCGTAATAAAGAAAATTAGTCTTTCACATTATAAAATATTAATAACATAAATTCCCGGAAAATAAATTTTAAAAGATTTTCCAAATATAAAACAGGGAATCTATTAATAGTTTTCGAAATAAATTTTTAAAACAACAAGAAAGACAAACTAATTATTTAAAATTCTAACTAGTGAAAGTGAATTGTTTAATCACAATGCATGTATTTCCATCATGTTAAAACTAGTGAAATTATTAAAAGTTGGTTTCAAATGGTGATTAAAATGAAGATCAAATCGTTATAAAAAAGTTGTTAAAGAAGTATAAAGAAAAACCGATTAAAGTGTTAGATATTCATATGTATATATAACTAGAATTTTCATTATTCGTATGAATTTATCCATTATCATCGCTTATCTCCATTTTAATCACCATTTAATTATTCAAATAATGAAATTCAACAAAATAATGAAAGATTAGAAGAGTAGAGACTTCAGAAAATTGTACCTTGTAATGTCCTCGATCAAAAAAACTAAGGAAGAATCAACGACAATGAATGCAAGTGCGTGTTTAAAGTTATTTGAGTTGATGAGTTGTAATGTGTTTAATGATGTTTTGAGAGATGTTTGATGTGGTTTAAGTGTGTGGAATGGAAGTATGCAATGCAAGGGAAGGATCGGTGGTGTTGGCGTATGCTGAAATGCTTGGAATGACGCGTATTTATAGGCCAGAAGCAGCAACGAAGACCCGGGAAGGAGCCATAACTGCGCCTAGACGCAGCCCATCTGCGTCTAGGCGTAGGTCTAGCTACTTCTGGGTTTTCCGTTTGGCGATTTTGCGCACGATTTTCGGGGTTATGATTCGATTATGATTTGATTACGGAAATCATTGATTGATTACCGTAATATTTGATATTCTAGAGTATTCTGGGACGTTCCGGGATGTCCCGAATGTTCTAGAATGTTCCAGAGTGTTCCGGAATGCCCAGAACGTTCCGGAATGTTCTAGAAACCTCCAGAAGCTCTAAAAAATCACAGAAAAATTATGAAAAAACACTAATGTGCTTTGCAGAATAGTTTTCAACATTCAAAAATAACGAAAATGCCCCTAAGCATGCAAAAATCGTAGAAAATCTATAAAAAAACTCTAAAAAAATGATAAAAATATAGAAAAATATGAATATATTGTAAAATTATTTTTATGATTTTAAAAAATGTTTTATGACGCAAAATATTTTTTTATTTTTTATGAATATAAAGCATGGAAAAATATAAAAAATACCTAAAAATGGTGAAAAATTATAAATAAATCCCGTAATCACCGCAAAACCTAATAATTGCTTCCAAGGCAGTTCAAACACGATTTAGGCAATTGTTTGAGGTGTATTATGCATTTTCATCGTTAATTCATCTTAGTTGGATCTTATGGCAATATGGTACGATCATCATTAGTTTTTACATTGGGGAGACACATTTAGGTGTCTACTTGGGGTATTAATTTTTTACTTATTTTTTTTCTTTGTTTAAGTATTTACTAGTTTTAATCTTGTGTCATGCACGGATTTTTTGTTTTTCACAAAAAAAACAGTTAAAATATTAGTATTCATATATTATCCCTCTTGCAAAAGTTAAAGACATGAAGTGTAATAATGATGAGAAATTGAAACATTATAGGAAAAACTAGGAATACCAAGCAATAGAGAAATAAACTAATTAATTTTTTTTTCTTTCTAAAAAGGCAAAATCAAATAAATAGAAAATGATAGGAATATGACAGGTGGATGTTAAAGTTCATGCTTTAAATATTTAAGTATAGATATAGATTTGCTTATTTGAATATGTTGGATTGCTGGTTGTTTAATTGCAAATTTATATTGTAATTTTGTAATACTATAGGAATAGTAATTCTTAATTCTTATTATGGAATTAGGATCCTCTCCGTTTCCTTCTTTCCATTTCATATTTTAAGATTTTGACACCTAACTAACAGAGTCTCTCTGCCAAAGCACCAATTCATCTGGTGCCTGGCTCTACTGCAGAGGTTGCAGGTTAGGGAAAGGATGTTTAGGCATGGGCAAGTGACTGATGCAAGCTGCTGCATATGTGGGTATAGGCCTGAATCACACCAGCATATCTTTTTTTACTGCCATTTTGCAGGTCTGGGCAGAGATGGGGAAGTGGCTAGGGTGCAAGAGCAGATGGCCAAACATGCACCTGTTGGTTCAGTGGCTGATTAGGAGGCGTGGTTTGTAATGACCCGAATTTTTTGGCCATAAAATTTCGTGTGAAATTAAGCCTTAAAGCCCAAACATTCTATTTTTGGGCCAAAGGACTTAATTGTGTTGTTGATGCAAGCCCAAAACCAAGGACATAAACCCCATGGCCGGCCCTCCCTTTTTCACTTCTAAACACCCTCCTAAAATCTAGCAAGCCTAATCTATAAATACCCCTAAAGCACCTAACTTTGAACCACTACTCATTAATCATTCAAGCCATCTAAACTCCCTCCTCCCTCTTGGTACCTCACGGACACAAGGCCAAATTCTACCCAATCTATTTTCTTTTCAATTTCTTTTCTCCATAATCTAATTCACCTTTGATCCTTTGCAGATTGTGTTGAATCTCGTGGAATTGAATCAAACGATGGTGCTTTGGCCGGCGTGGAGGCAAGTAAAACCGTGTGGTTGGGCATGTTTTTGGGTTGCTAGACTTCATTAGGTAACTAGCTCTTCTACTTAGGAATAGGATTGGATTACGTAGGATGATAATATTAGATAGATTGATGTTGTTGTATGTGTTTATACGTGAGTTAGCCGAGTGGTGTTGAGTGTTGTTTTCGATTTCTTTCTTGTTGATGTTTCTTGATCAAGTATTATTCATGTCATGTTATGATGTGATCTTTGTTGCTAATCTTGATTAAATCTTGCAAGTTTATGAAGTTCTTGGATCTTTCTTTATTGTTGTTTTATGCGTATGAATTGGATGAACCAAAGCTTGGAATTTCTTTTCGTTTTATGTTCAATTTCATGAAATCTTGATGAATCTATGAAAGCTTTTATGTTGTTGAATCTTGTTTTGATGTTTCATACGTAAATCTTGTCAATTGATGATTTCTTGAATTCTTGTTCTTGTTATTTTCATGCGTGAGTTTTAGAACTATGAAAGCACAAGTTTTCATTGATGTTAATGTATGATTATGTGTTAAAGCATGGATTTTTATAGTTTTGATCACGCCCATTTCATGTTGATGGTTTAAAGTTTGTGTTTTTATGATCCTTGTATGTGTCAATCTTGGTTACAACAACCAAGATTGAATCTTTATTTCATTTTATGGCTAATCTTGGAATTCTTGCTTTAATTGTTGATGAGTTCCCGAGTCATTCTTGGTTTCTTGTTTTTGCATGTATCTTGAGGTGATTTATGTTTGGTCTTGATTAGGGTCTCTTGAGTCTTGGTCAGAGTCTTGTCGTGTCTATCGGTTTATCGGTGATAAATCGTGCGGGGCGTGTCTATCAGTTTATCGGTGATAAACTGTGCGGGTCATGTTTATCGGTTTATCGGTGATAAATCGTGCGGGTCATGTTTATCGGTTTACCGGTGGTAAATCGTGCAAGTCATGTTTGAACTTGATTGGAGTCTTCGAGTCTGTCGTGTCTATTGGTTTATCGGTGATAAATCGTGCGGGGCGTGTCTATCAGTTTATCGGTGATAAACCGTGCGGGTCATGTTTATCGGTTTACCGGAGGTAAATCGTGCGGGTCATGTTTGAACTTGATTGGAGTCTTTGAGTCTGTCGTGTCTATCGGTTTATCGGTGATAAATCGTGCGGGGCGTGTCTATCAGTTTATCGGTGATAAACTGTGCGGGTCATGTTATCGGTTGTAGACCGTGCGGAGTCTTGTTATTGATTTACGAATTGAACTTGAGAATCGTGTGTGTTGATCTATGATGCATTTGTTATGGCTTGGTTATGAATGATGATGAAAGATATGTTTCCACTGCTTAATTCTAATGTTGGATTTTTTGGTTTTATGACTGTTGTGGTAGCGTTTGCTTCCTGTATTCTAATCTGTTATTTTATGTAATGTGGTTCTACTTCTAAGTAGGACAGTCTAGTTACTCGCCACTGACGGTGGACCCCCTATTTTCATTTTGCAGGTGAGCAGAATGAAGTTTAGAGTCAGGTTGAGAGTTCGACGAGAGTTCTAGGCTCCTGTTTTTCCTTTCCTGTTCTTTTAGTTGTAGTTTTATTTCGAGTTGTAGAACCTTGTTTTTGGGATTCATTAATAATATTACGATTTCCATCTAAACCATGAGTTTAGTTAATTTTATGTTATTGAATCAATTGGTAATTGCCTGCGTTACCATCGCTAACGTCGTTGCTAAAAAATGCGGGTCGTTACATAGTTGGTCTGTGGGGCAAATGAAGGTGATTAGGGCTGCTTGTGTTGTTGTCATTTATAACTTATGGAATGCTAGGAATGAATCCTTATGGCCTATGAACACTCCTTTATTCACTTATGTTATGCAAATAGCTAGATTTGTTGTCCAAAAAAGAGTGAGATCTTTGATAATTTGTAAACTTTCGAGTAAAGATCAAGTTTGGATTGAGCAGTTGTAGTTGAGATTTTGTAATTTCTGGTGGATTGTACCAAAGTTAGTTGTTGGCACTCTTTGGGTCTTGGGCAACCTAGCTAGTAGGGTTGCTAAACCTTGAGAGGTGCTTAGGTGTATTTGTTGTGGGTTTAATGAATTTGTTTATTTACCAAAAGAAAAAAAAAAATTAAGATAAAATTTGCTAAACTTTCCTAAATCTTCCCTTTCATACATTCTCAACCATTGATTTATGAAATGGACTATCCATGGAAAGGATTTTGACTCCTTATTATGTCCATCTCTAATTACCTTGCCCTAATTTAATTTTGCAAATGAAAAAACTGTATTTTTTTTTTCAATTTTAAATTATTTTTTGTTGATCTTTAGTTCCCCAAAAAAGTTCAAATTAAGCTTCTTTATATTAAGGAGATTACTAAAAAGTTAAAAATTGATCTAATCATGGATGAATTTTAATTTATAAGAAAATAGGAGAGTTCAACTTAATTGATGAAAATAGATTCCTTATTCAAGGTTTATTTTATTGTTTAGTTAAACTAGAGTCTTTCAGCCAACATTTTTTTATTAGGAAAGGAAATTCGCCCTTTTTTTTATCTATATACATAAAGGGAGGGGATGCAAGTAATAAGGTCCGAACCTATATCACAATGATACGAGGTGGGAGTGTGCATCACTTTACCACTCCTCTTGACCTTTGAGTTTTTTTTCCTATCCAATAAAATATTAAGAACATTTAATTTATTTTCTTGACTTCATATATTCGACACCCTTTAATACATTTTTCTCGCTCCGCCTCCTGAATGGATTTAAAGTGTAATTTTGTTTAGTTGAAACCTCATAATTGTCATGGAAAACATATTTTCGTTCTCAAGCTTGAATTTTCTTCTTATTTTACCATACAATACCATTGTGGAGACTGGTATTAGATGTGAATGGATATTTGTGAAGAAAATTAGATAAATTGAAGTTAAACTAGAATAATCATCATTGGAATAAATTTTGATTTCAATTTAAAATTTTGTTGTAATTCAATCCCATTACCACCATTATGACCCGCTATCGAACGGGCCGTAGGGGTATATAAAAAAATCCATAACCACGTAATCATTATATTTAAACGTTTTTTTTTTTAAAACAATTATTTATAATGAAGCCGTACTCTTTTTATTTTATACTCTCATTCCAATGCCTAATCTTTTTTAGTCATAACCGCGTAATTACAAATGCAAACATTAAACAATAAAGACTAAAATTGAAACAAAAAACAACAAAAACAATAAACAAAAGTAAGTTAAGAAAAACATTAAACAATACCAATTACTAAATCAACAAAAGCATTATACAGTGGAAAATGGCATGGGGAAAATAAGAGCATTTAGTCTTTACCTGGATCTGAACCCTTAAACTCTGCTAGGACAGCTAAAATACACCTTACCACTAAGCTACTCCTTACATAGTGTAAATTGCATTACAATCATTACTTATTGTTTAATCATATATTTTTTTAAATAAAAAATAAAAAAATCGGGATTTTTTTTCATGGATCTAGGGGTTCAATTGAACCCAATGTACACCCCCTAGATCCGCCCTTGGCCCATGCACCCAGGCCTAGGTGAGGGGCGTATGGCCCATGCACCCATACATTCTTCATTGTGCACTTGGTTTTCAAATGCTTATATATCCCTCGTTTCTCGATGAAATTGGACAAAAAAATATATCAAATTGAAGATCCCGTAACAAGAAATCTTCTTCAAATTGAATCACGTCAAAAGGAATTATAAGTAAAACGTTATGAGTTTTTGAAACAGATCAATGTGCAAAAGCAATTGTAATGCTTTCAATTTATGATTTTAGTGTAATAATATATTTTATTTCATAATTAATCTTGATATAAAATAAATTAAAGATTTTTGGATTTAGTCTAATTAGAGAGAGAACTTTTTGTGGGGATATACCACCATTTGTTGCCATTTTGTGGGGATATACCTCAATAATTTTTTTTTTTTGCGAGGATATACCAAGATAAATTTAATGAATGCAATGAGGTACCAAATTCCCTTTTCCGGCCAAAAAAGTCGAATTTCTGGCCATTGACTAGCTCAATCACTCTTTGTTTAGTGCGCGTATGTACTTTCCCTTATGAAATTGAATATCTTTTATTTTTAGGTGTTGTAAAATTCAACAGGACTGCTCAATTTTTTCAACTCTTTCTCTCTTCTCAGTTTCACTCATTCCCTCTCCTCCAATTCTCTTCTCTTCATGTAAAAAGCTCAATACTTTGCACTATAAAAGTCCATAAGCATACACTCAATTTGCCTGTCATCCTCCCACTTTAACAATGTACATCCTCTTAATTGCAAATCAGGATCATAAAACTTAAAGGCTCTGAACGAACCTCATGCTTGGATTATCTTCAAATCAACTTCGTATAGTAGGTCAGTAGCTACGAGAACACCACACTTGCAATGGGTGGGATTCTTTAGATGAGAGCTTGAAGAAGGCATGACTTTCAATAAATATTAAAACACATTTGGTGGAAAAAGAAAACAAATTTTTAAACCCTAATTTTTCATTTATTGCACAAATTCAAACATGTATTAGAATTAAAATACAAAAAATAGTAAATTGAAACTAAAATTATAAATTGTACCTTAGAATTGATGGACTTAGGTTGTAAAAATTGAAGAATTTTTTTTAAGGTCTGTGAGACGAGAAAGAGAGATAGAAATTGGGAAGGGGATTCTTACAAATAGAGGGAAATGGGTGCATGTGGGGTAGAGATGGCAGAGGATCTTAGATCTGCCCCAGATCCGCAGGTCCAGATCCGTTTTAGGATCTGGATCTTCATATTTTGAATCCGCACGGATCCTGATCGGATCCTGATCCATGGAAAAATGCGGATCTAGATCTAGATCTGTACACAGGATCCGTATCCGGATTCGCATATCCGTTTTTTAATAAAACACATATGAATAGATAATAGTTATGTAAGTTTTAAACTTTTCATACACTAAATATTTATGGCCCAATAATCTTAAAGCCCAATATTAATTATGTATTTGATGAAATAACAATTTCAATGCATCAAAAGTTACAATTTAGTATAATATATTGATTTTACAAGAGGATCCGTTTTAGATCCGTTTTGGATCCCGATCTGCGGATCTGGATCATCATTTTATGGATCCGCGCGGATCCGGATCAGATCTGGATCCAGGTTAAAAAATGGATCTGGATCCGGTCCGTTGTCATCTCTAGTGTGGGGAGTTACTTAAAACTGAACTATTGTAATACACTCGCAAGGATTGAGCTAGTTAATGGTCGGAAATTTGACTTTTTTGTTCGGAAAATGGAATTTATGATATTCTTGCAATCAATAAATTTATATTGATATATCCTCATAAAAAAATAAAATTTATTGAGGTATATTCCCACAAAATGACAACAAATGGTGGTATATCCCCCACAAAAAGTTCTTAGAGAGATGTTGTGTTTTAGAAAAAAGGTAGTTTTCTAATAATAAAAGTTTTAGAAAGTAATTTTAGAGTTGTGCTTAGCATTTCACTAATTATTGAAATTATCATTAACCGATACGCGGTTAACAATTTCTTAACCATCAGGATGTGAATAAATAAAAAACTCATAACCATTATAATGGTTAACCATATCATTAAAGCTTAAACAATAAGATTATCATTTAGCACTGTCAATTCAGGTCAACTGTTCAGTTTTGGTTTTAACCAATCAGTTTGGATCGTTTCAATTCAGTTAATTTCAGTTAATTTTTTTTCCAGTTCAGTTCAGTTCAGTTTTTGTACGGACATATATCAGTTCAGTTCAGTTTCAGTTAATTGTTCAGTTTAACCAATGAGTTAAAAATTCGAACGGGTGCAATTCAGTTCAATTCAAAATGTCGGCAGTTCAGTTCAGTTTTGGTTACAATTTTTTTGGTTCGGTTAGCTTTAGTTCAGGTCATTTGAGATTATAATTTTGTAACTCCAAACCAGCCTTAAGATAGATATTCAGTAGGAAATGTCCTACCGCTAGTCGGTCGCATGTAAATGTGTAAAATTGGTCGCAAATCACCTACCCATATTTCCAATAGAAAATTACCTACCGCATTTTCAGTCGGAAATGTTGAGAAATGCGGTAGAAAATCACCTACCAATATTTTTTATTTTTCGGTAGGAAATCACCTATCGCTAAAAGTCAGTAGGATATGTTGTAAAATGCGGTAGGTAATTTTTTCGACCGAAAATCGGTCGGAAATGTACAATTAGTGACCAACGTATTTCCTACCGCTCAATACCGACCGATTTTTCTACATTTCCTACCGCTTATGGCGGTAGGTAATTTAGCATATTTTTGTAGTGTTCAAAACAATTTGGATAATATTGTATCATTTTTGATTCACTTTAGTAATATTCAAATTAAATTAGTTTCAAGTCATTTTTAGTTTCAGTTAGATCCAGTTTTCATCTTTTCAGTTCAGTTTCAGTTAGCTTCAATTATCCTCTTTTCAGTTCAGTTCAGTTATTTTCAGATACTCGATTTTCAGTTCAGTTTCAGTTTTAGTTCAATTATTTTCAGATATTTAGCAATTAACTTAAGCTGGTTTCAGATTTAGTTCAGTTTGATATTTTTTAGTTGACTTTCAGTTATCAGTTCATTCAGTTTCAGGAAATATCAGATCAACCCAAAACAGTTCAGTTCAATTAAATCAGTTCCAACTCAATCTGAAAGCACTACCTATCAGTTTATTATTATACACACCAAGTACCCAACCTACCAAGCATTAAGGATTAATTGAGAAAGCTTGTTGCTCAAGAAGGAAGGCTTTTATTTATTTTTTAAAATTTTTATATTTAAGGTAACTCAAAGAAAAAGAAAAAAAAAAAAAAAACAATTCATTTTATTCTCTCTCTACACTTCACTGCAGGTCACGAAGAAAAGCAAATTTCCTTGTAATTCCTGTTTTCCCCAAATCAAACATCGAAACAAGGCAGGCACCCAAAGGAAGTAAATGGAGTGTGTATTTGGATTAGTTGGTAATGGATTTGCAGTGATCGCAGCTGATACATCTGCAGTTAACAGCATTTTGGTGCACAAAACCAATGAAGACAAAGTTATGGTCCTCGATTCTCACAAACTCATGGGTGCTAGTGGCGAAGCTGGCGACAGGTTCTTTTCTCAATCCAAATCTTTTGATTTGATTTCATTTGATTTTTGTTTTAATTTTTCAAATGTACAACTATTCTAATTTCTGGGATTTCTTCTTTATTGTTGTTCAGAGTTCAATTTACGGAGTTCATTCAGAAGAATGTTTCTTTGTATCAGTTTAGGAATGGCATCCCTTTGACAACCGCTGCTGCTGCTAATTTCACTCGCGGAGAACTTGCTACTGCTTTGAGAAAGGTATCTCGTTCTTTTCTATTGGGTTAGGGCATTTTAATATATTCGGATTTTCTTAAATTCGAGATGTGTTGATTTGTTTTCAATGTTTATATGATGATTTTGGTGGGAATTTAGGGTTAGGTTAGTGAAACGTTTAGAATGACATGTATTTAGCTAGCCTGACTTTCTTTCAAGTGTTTCCACGCTATTTAATTGTTGGGTTGCCTTTAGTATAGTGAATTGCTAAACCTAGCTGGTGTTTTACTTTCCATATCTCTCACTAACTTGGACTTTACTGGACACCAGTACTCTATGGAACTTACTTTGACAACCACACTAAGTGTGTTTCAGAAAATGTCTTACCCGCCTTAGGCAGCACTCCAAAAGTAAATACCGTTGTAAAAATGAGTGGAGCACCTAAAAAATCACTTCTTCACGTAGGCAGGGTTGCCCAAAACAAGTGCCCTCACTTAGGCAGGCGCCCTGTCTAGGTCATGGGGTGATTTTTTAGGTGTCCCACTCATTTTTACAATGGCACTTGGCGTTATTCACTTGCTTGTAGTGGGTCTGCCTTTTTCCGATATGCTTAAGGTGGTCGTCAAGTAAAATTGTTAAAGTCAATAAAGTCCGATATGCTTAAGGTTAGTCAATAAAGTTCGAGTGTCTAATTAGTCCAAGTTAATGAGAGAGAAGAAAAGATACAAAGTAAGGGCAAAATTGTTAAAGCGCGGGTTAGTGTTACATAGTTCGCCTTTCTCCAACTAACAATAATTCTTAAAAGTAGGGTTTAGTTTATACATCTGTGTTGTTAGTTAAGAGAATTTACTAGTAAAGAAACTATTGTTAGTTGGAGACTTTATCCTTTGAATTCACTACAGCTCCTATGATTTTTTTACCATACTTCCCTATTGCCATCTTGTGACCAATCATTTCAGAAAATCTTAGGCCTGTTTCACCTAGGCTTGTCTTTATCTTTGTTGATATTTCTGACCTTGTGGCTGTACTAACACTTCTTGCCTCTGCTAGATGCAGCCACTGTGATTTTACCACCTTTCCTTGCATCTGCTTCAGGCCTTTATTCTCTCTGGGTTGCAGTTAACAACCTTTCTTTCTTGTTGGCTTTGGTACCTTCTGGGCAGAGCCCTGGAAACTACTTACTTCAGTGGTTAATAACTATAATGATGATGATTTTTTTTAAGAATTTCAGCATTTTTGTAAATGCTCTTGACATTGGTTATTTAGCTCTACTGAGGCTGGGAAGATCTGTAGTGGGATCTCCCAGTAATGGAATTTATCTAAGTTAGAACTCGTCTGATGCATCTTTTATGTTTCGTATTTATTTTTTCGATTTTTGCGATATTTTCAAAACAAAAGAGGGAGTATTTTTTTATGAAATTTGCTGGAGAATCAGAAATTGTTCATATAAATTGTTACCTTCAAGTTGGTAAGATTGTGGAAAATCAAAGGTGTTTGTTGGCGGCAGTTTAGGGACTGTTGGTGTAATCCTTGCGAAAGATTTTGAGAGCCGTAGCGGAACAACACGCGCGCACCATAAAGCGAAAGTGCTTAATTTCCTCAACCACCTTACCTAGCCCCATGAAGTGTCAAAGTCATATATCTTGTTATGGAGGTTTTTCAGCGCTGTGCAACGACATGGTAGTAATATGGGAATATTGGGATGAATTGCTTCATGTTAGCCATCATAGAGCAAAGTAGCAAACAGTTTTGTGCTTTCCACATTTTTTAAGCATCTATCTTTATTACCCAATTCATTTTCAGTTTATATAATTTTTTCCTTTTTATTCTCTATTAACATTGGCCTAATCATCCGTCGTATTCGTATGCTTGTGATTTAATTTCTACTGAGCCTATTAAGATCTTGAATCACTAGTTGTTTTCTGATGTATTTGTTTCCTAGACTTGTGATGAGCCTTTGAAGGTTTTATATTACTAGTTTGATGTATGAGTACATTGATGATGTATTTACAACTTTCTTTCTTTGTATTTTTTTTTACTTTCAATCTTGTACAGCTGTACCAATATGGTGTTCATGTTGCTTTTCTCCGGCACCACAAATTGATTGCTTGTAGCTTTATTTCTTTTTCATCAAAGTTGAGATTAATTCACCAGTTGAGCTGATATTGATGCCAGTCTGTCATATTAATACATTATAATATTGGCCATGTGAGATTTAGCATTTGAGCTGGTACTTCCAGTTGCTGCCACCATATCACAGCATCTTGCATTCATTTATCCAAAAACTCCATGACAACAAGTAACACTTGAATCTGTGTGCATGTGTGTTCGCTTAGTTTTAAGCATGCCTCGCTCTCGGACTTTGAGAAATGGGCTTCAACCAGCGAGGCTCAACCACCTAGGAGAGGCACTTGCCTCATAGTGCCTTAGTGAGGAGTGTCTTTGTGTTTTAAGGAAAATAACTTAGATTTAAATTAGAATTTGAATAACGATTGAAATTGACTTCTCTAGGCTTACATATATCATTACTTAAATGATTAGGGCTCTTTTTATTAATATTAAATACCAACCAAAGAAATAAATTATCTGAAAAAAGAAAATGCAGACTTGTCTACAAGACGAGCACCCCTTCGCCTTGCGCCTAGCAGCCTAGGCTCCATGGAACATTTGCGCCTGGGTTTGCCTTTTGCCTTTTAAAACTAATTATGTATGTAGTATATATATTTTATAAAATGCTTGTATATCCTCTATTATTAGCTCCTTTTAATTTTGACAAGCTTTCATATTTGTTTTCCCTACACATTTGTTTCTGAATATTTCCTCAAAATTCACTCCCCAATTTCTTCTTTTGTTCTCCCTTAGTTTTCCCTATTTATGCCCCATCTTGTCATGGCACTTTCATTGCAATGTTGCAACTTTCACAACTTCTGTCAGTATGTCACTGCTAGCCTACTGAATCCGTGGCTGGCATTTTGCCAATTTCTCGGACTACATCAAAATGCAACTAGAAGTCTAGAGATACAAGGAACGAAATTCGATACGAAATGTGGGACGGAAATGGAAACAGGAAACGCTACCTTGAATGAATCGGGAACTTTGGATGTTTAGTTTAATATATTTTTTATTTAAAAAATATACAGTATATGAAAAAAATAGAAATAGATTAATAATCTATGAATTTAAAAAAAAAAAATGAAAGTTCAAATGTTGAAATAGATTAATGAAGGATGATTCTGTGAAGAATTTAAAAATATAAAAACAAGACTCCATACTCTTGTGAAGTGATCTCAATTGATAGAAGCAATATAAATACGATAAGGTAAAAAAGTATAGGAAAAAGCAATAGTGGCCCACAGTGTAGGTGCTGTACAATATAAAGTAGTAAAAAGTAAATACAGTACAAGCTGTACATCTTTCTATAAAGCATGTGAACAGCTGTAAAAAAATTAAAAAGAGAAAAAAAAAACCCTTCTCTTTCATCTTCCTCCTCGTGAAGAGCTACATGTCTGCAACTATGGAGGTATTTTCTTAAATACGCCAAACCAAAATCAGAGACTATTAACGAGTCCGAGCAGCACAGTGAAGAAGAAAAAGAAATGCCATGACCACCGTACTGAGACGCGAACCGCAGCGATTTGGGTCGTCTTCGTACCGCAATCTGGTACGAACGACTTAGATCGCGATTTGGCCATACGTCCCGCGTTCCTTGTTTCACCGAATTTTAGACCAGAATATTCCCTTTTGCCGTTGGGGCTGGTTCTTGCATTTGTCTTAGATTGTCCAAGGTCAACTGCTGAACATTGAATCAAAGATCAAGTTTTGGATCAACAATACATATTATTTATGATATGATCAGTTTGCTCAACCTATAGGGTTCTCATATTTAATAGGATATTTACAACACCATGCCAGCAGTATAATAAAGCCTGAAATTACAGTGAAACAAAATGCATTTGAATATGAATTGCATTTTGTAAAATTCTTCTTCATGTGTATATAACTAATCAAATCATGCTTGTTGCTGCATCAGTATGGTTGTTGCTGCATGATGGTGGTGGTTGTAACTTGTAAGAATTATTCTTGTTGCTTCAAGAATGTGCATGAATAGTTCTTGTTGCATGAATAGTTCTTGTTGCATGAATAATTCTTGTTTTTCTGATGGTGGTGGTTGTAAGAATTATGCTTGTTGCTTCAAGCATGATGCTTGCTGTTTAGAGAAAATTTAATAATCTATTTGTTCAAAAATGCTCTTCCCGCATCTACCTTTTTGTGTCACAACAAGATTCTAAACAGAGTAAGCATATGAAATGCGTTGCATCATTGTAAGAAATCATACTTCAGCATCCATATTAGCTTGATGAGGATCTGCTCAAATCCTTGCATCTGAACTCTGAAGTACTTGCTCCATTTTTTATTAGATACAAGTCATCCAACACTTTTGAAATCATCGACTTTTAGGCGTTTTTTGAAGAATCAATCAATCAATCAAAGCCAAAAAGGGAATCCATGTGATAAGAGAGTGGCATTAGAATTCACTCTCCAAAAAGAAAGTGTTGTATCTAATTTTAAGTGCTCCATCTAATAAAAGACACAGGAAGTATTAGTATTATGTTTGTCACTGTTTGGTTGATTCCCCTTTTGCTCAACTTTGTGTTTTTGCTGCTATGTATTACAATTTTGCTTCTAAAAATTGTTAATCTGTAAAATCATAGGACTATAAACTTATAAAGTGTAGAATGTATATTGTGATAGAAACTGTCAATGGCCTTGCATTACTTTTCAGAAAGGATTTTTGTGCTTCCATTTGTAGGCCACTTTTCATTTATAACAGGAACTATCTCGGTGATGAGTTTGAGTTTAGGTCTAATGACATTGTTGGTGATAGACTTGTTGAATTTAGTTTCTAGGGTTTGTATATAGTGTCGTAATTTTTTTCCAAGGAGATGAGTATTGCTTGTAGCAAAATATTGAAGTATTTCTTTGATTTGACTTGATTTAACTGCTTTGGTTATGCATATCCACACTCAAACTATTCTTGCTTACTTTTCTAAGTTATGATTCTAAAAATAATAGGTCATACTGTCATAGGTGGTGGAGCCTTGCATTGCTAATGAGGATCTTTCTGCTTCCATTTACAGACCACTTTGCCTTTTAGCAAGCAATATCTTAGTGACAGACTCAATGACTTTGATAAGATTGCGATTTGCTAAGAAGAAGACTATTGTTTGTAAACACATTACTGAAGTTATTCTGTTTTCTACTTGTCCTTGGGCGATGGTTTAGAGTTTTAGGTGCTTTGAGAAGTACCTGAGACTTAGGCTGGGGCAAAATTTAAATGCGGTTTTGTTACAGTGAAATGGTTGTACGCTCTTTGCCATGAAGCTCCTTTGATTGTAGACTTGTAGAGTTTCTAATGATGTGAACCTAGAATCATTCATAAACATTTTGTCAATGTCAATCTGCAGAATCCATATGCTGTCAACATACTTTTAGCTGGTTATGATAATGACTCTGGACCATCACTTTACTTCATCGACTACATTGCAACACTTCACAAAGTAGACAAGGCAGCATTTGGCTACGGCTCATATTTCTCTCTTTCTATGATGGACCGACACTACCACAAAGACATGTCTGTTGATGAAGCTATCAAATTGGTTGATGAGTGCATAGCTGAGATCAGGAAGAGATTGGTTGTGGCTCCTCCAAATTTTGTGATCAAAATTGTTGACAAGGATGGAGCACGGGAATATGGGTGGCGCGAATCTATCAAAGAAAAAGCCACTGATTCTCCTGATGCAAGTGCTGCTTCTGCCTGAGGGCTTTAGGGAGTTTGGCAGTGGAAAAATAGGATGTTTTCATACTCTCTCTGAGAAGCTACAAGTTTTAATGTAACAGGAATTTCTACTATGTTTGAAATTGTATGCTTTCGCACCTTTGTATTACTTGTCACAGATTTTCTTCATCAGTGGTTTCATGTCTTAAACCGATTATGGTGCATTTCCGAATATGGTGTTGTGGTACAATTATTGTTTGGTAACTAGCTAGGTAGCACAAATACTTTATTAAGATAGTGATATCCTTATCGGATAATCGATATTCCACTCCATAAAACATTATTTTTTGACTTGATATACTATTCAAAGGTTTTTCTCATGTAGTCATGTTAATGTAGTATATTAAATTTAAAAGCTGTAAATGAACTTGAAATTTTAATAAAAATTTAATAAAATCTATTTTCCCTACTAGTATCATATTATTTTTCAAACCAACATATTGTATAGAGCATTGTTACATGTATCTCCCAAATTACTTACTAAAACTCTTATTTTTCCTAAACTACACATCCTAAAAGCATTACAAGTGTTTTTGCTCAGTGGTTTAATTTAAAGACTCATAAGTTTTAACACAACTCTTTTTGAGGCGATTCAACTTAAAAAATATTTCTTATTCCGAGAGCAACGAAAGACCTATGAACATTTTCCAAGTGCGCAGTTAGAAAGGAAGGAGTGCATGGCTCATGTGCCTCCACCTAGGTTCAGACATGCATGTGCCCCTTTCTAGGTGGGGGCGCATTGCCCATGCATACCACAGACTTCCTGAGTGCGCATGACCCGTATCCAATAATATATTGCTACCAAACATGGATTTTTATTTGCATCTCAACCAAATATTTTGGTGTAGCAATTCACATGGAGTTTAGCAATATATAACCCAAGTATATCTTTTTATACCCAAATATAAATATTATTATAAACCCAAATATGCACTATTGTGGCTACAACATCAATCCTAAAAGAAAACTCAACGACTAACAAAACCTAATAAAATAATAACATATAACAAAAGCTAATGGGTACACTAATGTCAAGCTTGCAACGCACTCTGACCCGCAACCGCTAAACAATTAGCTACTCGGCACCAACACCTGAAATGAGGGTTCACCATCAGTGGCGAGTAACTAGGCTGTTCCACCTAAATATGGAACTCAAGCAACATAACATAGCAAAGAAAACCGATACAAAACACGCTACACACAAATCATACATACACTCACATGCTCACGTAACTCAACAACGTATTAATAATCGCATATCCACATAAGTGCATATCTGGTATCCTTCGCCACAACAACAATTAATAACACACACATCAAATCAATAACCACAAGAACATACTCGATATTCAAAATAAGACAAAACTCACTAATCAAAAGTGAAAGTATTGGGTAAGACCATCTGACCAAATGTTTTGGTCAGACGGCCTTTAAACCACACACTCTCCTTCTTCTTTACCTCCTCCCCCTCCATTCGGATCGCTGATTTTGGGCCATGACCTTTAGAAGGATGATCTGAGCTCACCATTGGCGCTGAACAATGACCTTCAATTGCTGAGATCACCATTGATAAATCATCTCGATTAACATGAATATGTAATCGAAGAATATGAACACTAATTTAATGTCTAAATTCAAATTTTCTGAAGGTGTAAAATTCAAATGAACATTTCAAAGAAGATGAACACTAACTTAATGTCTAAATTCGAAAGTGCAATCGAAGAAGATGAACACTGAATTAATGTCTAAATTTGAATTTCTGCATGTGAACACTTTGAATGACTTTGACTTTCACGAGATACTCTTCTCAAGATTGACATTAAAAAAGATTATGACTTTGTTGAGTCGGACTTTTTGAGTGATATGCTAATTGCCTTAAATTTCCATCTTACTTTATGAACTTAATTATAACCTGTGTTTCCACTCCAAACTTACTCTTTGATGATTAATGGGGAGAGTGTAAGATTCTTCAATGGTAAGACTGGTTTGAGGCAAGGTGATCCCTTGTCTCCCCTCTTGTTTGTGATTTGCATGGAATATCTCACATGATTGCTCCAAGCTACAACTAGGCATTCTTCCTTTAAGTTTCATCATCGGTGCAGGGGAGTGAAACTCACCCACTTAGCTTTTGCTAATGATTTGATTGTTTGCTATGGTGGAGATTATCAGTCTCTGAACTTGATCCTGAGAACAATTGCTACCTTTACTACTATCTTAGGTTTAGCAGCTAATAATGGCAGGACTCATATGTTTTTTTACAATGTCCCTAACACTACTAAAATAAACATCCTTGAGTTCACCAGTTTTAAGGAAGGGTCTGTTAAGTCCCTTAGTGTTTTGCATGATGACAAACAACTGATAGAAACAGTTAACTGAAACAGTTAACAGGAACAATTGTTATTAATTGAGTTCATATAGTTGTTCTGAAACAGGTGAAGTGTACTGTTCCTCAGTTACTTATTTTGAGTAATATTACCTTTTATGTCATATATTGTATATTATGTTGTGCATGTTTGAAATACAGGCCGGTATTCCAGTACTTGAGACACTTCGAACTATTTCACCAAAACTGAAGTGAGCTAACAATGGAGAATCTAAGTGTCCAAGTATTGAAGAACATGAAGACTGAAGAGTAGCCTTAGAGTTTTTACTTTTAGTCTTTCTTGTTGTAAAGAGTGTTTGAGTAGGTTAGTAGATTTGTGATGTTTGATCTAGGTATGTTGCAAACACCAGACCAGTGTCTAATGGTTGTAACACGACTGATCTGAAGAACAGTTCCTAGAACAGTTTAGCCGACCAGTAGCTTAACAAACTGACTCGCAAAATATTTTGTGAAAGAATTCAATTCTTGGATTCTTTAAATATCTTGCACGTGAGCAAGTCAATGTGGTAATCAACATTAAGTGCTAACCAACCCACGTATCTTTAAGAGATCCTAACAAATATTCGAGATCTTGGATATTCGAATATTTGATCTCTTAATTAATGGGAACTATAATTACAGTTAAGAAACCCTCTTCATTTGAATAATTAGGAATTTCTACCTATCTATATACAGAGGCACTGATTAACAGAAGTCAAGAAAAGTGACTCTCCAATACTTTAAAGAGCAATATTTCGAGAGTTAAAAAGATCAAACAGAACTGTGTACAAACTACAAGAGCATTCAAACCCAGAACTTAAACTTCATCTCTTGTAAGCTTTTGAGAAGCATCTTTGAGAGAAAACTTTATGTAAATCGTCACTAACAAAGGGGTTAGTGATTGGGAGAATTTGAGAGTTCATTTGCGAGTGCTTGTGAGTTCAAGTGCAAAACAACACTCTTGGGTTGAGAGTGATGAAGTCTGTTATATGCGTTTAGGACGAAAAATTGTACTATCTTTTGTTCTTCAGAGTTGATTAATAAAAGTTAGTAGCTAGGGGTAAGAGGACGTAGGCATGGCTGTCGAACCTCGTTAAATCCGCGTGTTTTTTCTTTCATTTTCTATTACTATTTTTCTATTCTAGATAATTCTGCTGCTAAACTAGTTAACTGGTCTAACTCTAGAACAAATCCAAGAAAAAGTTAATAAACAAAATTTAAAGAAACACTCAATTCACCCCTCCTCTTGAGTGCTATTGGGACCTTCAGGGTCCCTTCTTTTTAAGTACTTGGGCATCAGTATTAGCTCAAAGAAAATGTCGAACACCGAATGTCAAGTGCTTATTGATAAAATTGTGAGTAGAATCAGAAGGTAGGGGCTTAAGACTATGATCTATGCAGCTCGAACCATGTTGATAAATACTGTTATTGTGTAAATGCAATCTTATTTGGCTAATATTTTTATTTTGCCTAAAAAGGTGGCAGATGAGGTCATGATTATCTGTAGGAACTTCTTATTGGATGGGAAAGCTATTGTAATACCCCGAAATTTCGGGATATTTTAAAATTTTCTTAATTAATTAATTATATAATTAATAAATTATTTAATTGATTATTATTTAATTAATTATCAAATTAGTTGTAGCAATCTAATTATTTTATCCTGGCCCAAACCTTTTCCCCTTGTCATGCTAAGACCCAAGCCCAATTTCTTTCCCCTTTCTCTACACCTCACGGCCCCCTTGTTTCTTTTTCCCTTTAATTGATTTATCTAACTTATTTTCACCAATATTACTAACTTATATCTATTTTGACCTTTTCCTAAAAATCCTATTTTTATCCCAACTTCTCCTACTTTGACTACTAGATTTTAGGAAGCCAATAACACCCATCCTCCTTATAATACCCCACGGCCCCCTTACATTCTCCTTCAAATTATTTAATTCCTTTTCAAGCTAAAATAATAAATCATATCTATGTTTGACCAGATTCCAAAAATCTAATTTTTATCCTCCTACTTTCTCTACTGGATTTCAGGAGTTTGTTTTACTCCCTTGCCTAGTATTTCTACACGGCCAACACACCACAAAAAGGGGAACCACTTTTATAATTCTTAATCTCTAAAAAACTAAACTACAAATAAAAACTCCTCCTTTTACCCACACAAATACTTCCTTCACTTCATCAATTCAAACACCTTCATCAAAGAAAGTTCAACCTTTAGCCTTTAAAGATCGAACCATTCACCATCAATATTAGATTATTAGGTAATTAGATTGCTTTATTTAATCAATAGGATAGATTAGTTATATAATTTTTAGAATACGTTTAATCATGTTTAGAATAGGTAT
Source organism: Salicornia ramosissima (assembly GCA_951394345.1). Taxonomy (NCBI): domain Eukaryota; kingdom Viridiplantae; phylum Streptophyta; class Magnoliopsida; order Caryophyllales; family Amaranthaceae; genus Salicornia; species Salicornia ramosissima. The sequence goes on along the minus strand of OX596234.1, from coordinate 16,539,345 downwards.
TGAGCTAGGTAGAATTGCTTAGAATCATGCTAGATAAATTTCGAATTGTATGTTGATGTTAGTCATAAATGTCGAGTGCTTTAAGTATTATTCTATGATGTTTTAACAAGTTTATTTCATGTTCTTGCCATGTTCTATGGTTGATTAATGTTTCTTGCTAGATTAGAATTGGTAAAAATAATTATTGAACAAGCATGATTGATGATGCCGTGAATGATACCCATGTTTCGAATATTTATTTTGGCTTAAAGAATTGATCTTTCATTAAAATCTTGATTTAATATTAATCTTTGATGATAATCTTGAATTTAATCATGATGGTATGGTTTCTTGAATTTAATCTTGATATGAATATTTAGCCATGAAGCCGTGTAGAATATGTGCATAAAAGGATTGATTTTGATCTTGTTTTAGTCCATGTTTGATGATTTAATGTTTAAAGTATGATTTTATTATTAAGTTTTATGATTAATTATTGATAATTGTGTTTGATTAATTTAAAGTGTCAATTTTGGTTGCTTATTAAGTGAAAATGTCGAGTAGTATTAAATAATAAAAGAAGGATTTTTATCATGTTTTAAGCAATATTTGTTGGTAATTGTTAGTTATATGATTATTTGTTTAATTAATTGATTGATTGAATTGTTTATATGATTATTGTAAAGAATTGAGTTAATTATTATTTTATATAGTGAATGTCGTGTGAGTTGAGTTGGAGATTAGAGTTATGAGTCAAGTTAAGTTGGACTAGAATTGATTAGAAGTCAAGTTATGTCAATAAAGGATTGAATTGTGAACTAGAATTGAGAACAGAATTGTAATATGGAAAAGATGATTAACTATGAAGTGACCGCCTATCTAGTGGCTAAAGTGCCATGAACATAGGTATAGTCGAAGCCACTTTCCTATCTTCGAATTTGGGACAGTTCTTGATCCCAGTGCTTGGGAAGTAGATCAAACGTGGTTGACCCGGCATGAGCAAGGAAAGTTGGGGGGAGTAGATCTTCGTGGTTGACCCCTTACGAGCATATGACTTGTAACGACCCGACTTTTCTAGACTGTCGATTTACGAAGGAAATCGACAAATGGATCACTACCAACATAAGCTAAATAACATTATGAATAATTAAAATCCAATACTCCTTTTATTAACCAAACTAAATAAATAATATTCTAAAAGTCCAAAAAAACAAATACTAGAATACGTAATAATAATACTGTTCCATCCCAACAGGCTGGGATATACTAAATAAATAAAAGAAGGCATAAACTAGACTCCAGGTTCACTATACTGCTCTCATCAACACTCAACCCGAATCATATAGGGGCCCACTTATGCGTCTGCATCATCACCTGAAATGGGGGGAGGGTCCACCGTCAGTGGCGAGTAACTAGGCTGTCCTGCTTAAATGAGGTTCCGCTAACCATATAATAGCATAGAATCAACCAGGAAAATCATACAAAAATATATAAGAATACATACGAGAATACGTATAAAAATACGTAGAAAAATACGTGGAAAAATACGTGGAAAAATACGTATAAAATACATACGAAATACGTAGAAAAATACGTATAAATACATACGAAATACATAGAAAAATACGTAGGAAAATACGTATAAAAATACGTACAAAATACGAGTACAATACGTATAGAGTACCTGCAAAATACGGTTAGAAATACATACAATATACGTATAAAATACGGATAAAAATACATACCAATTACAGACAAATACGGATACGATACACATATAAATACAGGCCAAAGATACTCGTACAGAATACATGGAATGCACGTACAAGGTACACCAAAAATACATCTAAATATAGACTTACCAGACGTACGCAGCGGAAGACTTATCATTACACAAATACAACTTGTACACACGAAAATATACATAAATACACATATAACAGAATCCTTCCCGTGAAACACTTATCTTGTCATATTTTACCCAAAACCCTTCTTTTAACCATCTTATTGGACCGGTCATTATAGCTCGTAAGGATGCCCGTGTACATCCCAACTTTCCTAAAACATGCCGGGAAGAACCCGTGTATTCAACTCGTAGCCCTCCTTTGCAAGAACTAAGCCTAAGCTATGGCCATAACCCCTAAATAGCAGCTCGTGTACTACTACTTAGACGACTACATATCTTAAGATCCAGAACTGCCCAGAGACCGCAGTAGGGCAGTGGCTTCGACTTAACCCGATCTGATGACTTGTGTATCATCAAATGGGCGTTCGTATCGTATCTTGTCTTTTCTAAAGGCCATCGTGAGACCACTATTTATCAATCATCTTATCTAGAGGCCATCGTGAGACCACTAATTCTTATCATATTATAACCTTTCCTTTTAGTCATATTATTACTTTCCTTTATATTACAACTTATTCCTGTTAATTCCTTTTAATTCCTTAAATTATATTAATCCCTAAAATTACCTTCTAATATTATTATAAGTAAAAAATTATACTAAAATTGATCAAAACTAAAAGGGACCACTCGACAATCACGTAATATTAATAATAATTCATTCAATTCATTAAATAATCAATTTAACAATTAAATAAATCATTTAAATTAACAATTAATCGTATAAATTATCAATTATCAACTAATATTACTTAAAACATGATAAAAATCCTATTTTTCATAACTTGTACCACTCGACATTTTTGGATAAAAGTACCAAAAATTACACTTTAAATTATTTAAATGCAATCATCAATAATTAATAATAAAACTTAATAATAACAATTAAAAATCATGCTTAAACATTAAATCATCAAACATGGACCAAAGTAAGATCAAAATCAATCCTTTAATGTACCTATAACCACATGGCATTCATGGGAAAAACAATCCTTCAAGAATAAATTCAAGATTTAACAATAACATGATCAAACCAAAGATTTAATTAAAGATTAATACTACTAATTAAAGAATTATCAAGAACAGGATTAAACAATCATCTTGCAATTATTCAACATAACTATACATTTAAATAAATTATTTTAAGCATAAAATTAATTAAAACATGTAAAGATTCATCAAGGTTCCATAAACATATCAAGAAAATACATAATAAAAATCATCATGTCATTCGAAATTTTTAGGTGATCATGATACTAATCCTATCAATTTTCATGATTTAATCCTAATTAACTATATGGAAAACTTGTTCCAGATTTAAGAAAGAAAGTCTAGTTACCTTAGATTAGGAAGAAAATCAAGAAAAACTCTCCCTTGGAGTTTCAAAAACACACGGCCAGCTAGAACAAATTTTAGGGTTTCTTTTTGTGAGTTTTGAAAACAAATAAAAGAATACAAGTGTTGTTCCTATTTTAATTAAAAGGAACCAAAGAAACAAAATAAAAGGAGAAAAATGAGAGAGAGTCGTGAATGAGGAGAGAGTGTAGGGGGGTATGGAGTGATTTTAGGTAGACTTAGTAATGGTGGTTAAACTAAATCCTAATAATTCAAAAATATAATTGAAATATTATTAATTAAATAATTATAGAATTAACTAATTAATAATAAATTAGAAAGAAAAATCATCTTGGCCATTACATGAGAGGGCCGGCCAAGCTAAGAGAAAATTGGGTCTTTGGGCCCAATTTCGAGATAAGGAACAGAAATGAAAACAAATAGTCCAATTAAACGGGCCTTTTGGACTTAGAATAATAAAATAATATTAATAAACCGCGAAATTTTCTGGCCCTAAATTTCGGGTTATTACATGACTGGTCACGGATTAGCACCTGAACTGAATAGAATTGAAAGGTCAATAGTGGTGTCAAGAAGTCTAGAACTGAATAAGTTAGTTCGGCAGGTCTCGGTTTATTATGTTATTACGATTGTTTCCGCTGCGTACTTGAATGAAAATATCTATGTATGGTTTCTTTGATGATTTGTTGACTATTTGGTTGATCTGTTCTAACTGTTATGTATCTAATTGTGTTCTACTGATTAAGTAGAACAATCTAATTACTCACCACTGACTGTGGACCCCAAAACCCTTTTCAGGTACATGTGATGATTGATTGAGTTACGCAAGGGCTGGGATTGTGTGCAAGATAGCTTAGTAGTTTATCCTGATGACCATTTCTAGCCTTTGTATTATTATTATTAGTAGACTTTCCTTATTTTGTAGTAGTAATGGACTTTGGAATCTTATAAATTTTGGATTATTTAATGGTTTATTTGAATAATATGAATTAAGTTTAGATCTTCCGCTGTAATTAATGAATCCGATAATAAAGGTTTTTAGATAATAATGATCTGTATTGTTGTTTTCTCCGAAAACAACGCTGCTAAAATACGGGTCGTTACAGCTATTGCTTCTAGAGTGCCTGCCATAGCTTGGAACTATGTGTGTAGACCTAAAAATCAAGGGGGGGCTTGATGTTATTAATTATCATACTTGGAATCTAGCTGCTATGGGGAAATATGTTTGGGACATAGCAAATAAAAATGATAGCTTGTGGCATAAGTGGGTGAATCATCATTATATCAAGGGGAGGTCTTGGAAGAGGATGCCATGTCCTTCAAATGCTCCATGGCAACGGAAACCAATATGGAAAACCAAAGAGCTTCTAAAGCATGGATTTAGGGGTATTAGCTGGCTTCATCATCCTTCTGGCTATATTGTCTCAAGTGCATACTCATAGAGGGATTTTCTCACCAAATAAAAACCCCCGTTGTAGTAAGAGTGGGGGTGTCGAACGCGGGGAAGGTACGTCGCACTAGTGTAGGCATGAGCGTTGAACGAGATAGGTCAATGGATGGTCGCGAGAGGCGAAGAGAACTACGGGAACTAACTAAAGCTACACTATGGAAACAAGAATAAAAGGGACTAGGGTTAAGAGATCCACAACTCATACCACCATGAATTGTGACTCAATTGAACTTAGAATTAGGTCATGGATAAGGGGAGGTCATTCTAAGATCACAATACTCTTTCATGCTAGTGTGACGACTGGGAAGACATACACAAACCTGCTTTCGTGGCGGAACATCTAACTAGTCATAAGCACAAATCACGAAGACCGGTAACTTTCCCTTGATCGAAGGCCCAACTTTCGTGGTGCTTCCATCAATCGGGCGAAGGGAGTCATCACCCATGTTCAACTTTTAGTCCTTCGGTGGGGATTCTTCAATGAATCTAATGTTAGCTAGACACGTGACTCAACATCACCGAACCTTCGGTACTGACATTATCACAACCAAAACCAAGAATGGACTAAATCACAAACGTACATGGAGGATTTTGAGGGGTTTCACTCAAACCCTAGAAATTAACTACTCACACATAACTAATAAAAACATAATTAAAACTACAATTAAATACATAAATTAAACCTAAAACTAAGAACAACAAAAACAACAACTAAAACCTAGAAAACTACAAACTAACTACTAAGAACAATGAAGGAAAAAAAATAATCAACTAAAAAACATGAAAATAACAAATAAACTAACTAAATAAACAACAACAACAACTATCAACTACTAGAAATCAAAAACTAACAACAAAGAGCAAAGAGCAAGAAATCAAAGCAAATAAAGAAAGCAATAAAAGTACCTTGAAGACGAGAACAAGAAGGAGGAGAACAAGAAGGAGAAGAACAAACTAACTACTTGCATAAATCAAGAACAAAAATGTAAATTTCAAGAAGAATAGAAGAAGAAAGCTTAAAATCTAACCTAACCCTAACTTTGAGCCTCTAACCTCAGCTGTTTGTGAAGGGGGAAGAACGGGGTATTTATACAAAACCCCAAAAAGTGGAGCAAAAACAGCCCAAAATCAGTAAATAAAACGTGCAGAAGCGCGTCAGTGGGCGCCGGGGTGATGTCAGCGCCCGTTGAGGACCCTTTTTAGTAGGCCTATAGGCTATGAAGACTTATGGCAGCGGGCGCTGAGTTAGGGTCAGCGGCCGCTGCAAGCCTTTTGGAAGTTCACTGCCTAAAACTTGGGAAGGGGACAGCGGGCTCTGAGTTGGGGTGAGCGGCCGCTGTTCTTCATTTTGCTTATCAGGTGACCTGGCAGCTTCAAAATCAGCGGCCGCTGGGAATCCATCAGCGGCCGCTGCAAGGCCATCAAAATGCTACTGACTATTTTCAGCCAAAATAAGCCTCGAAGCAATAATCATCTCAGTGGACGTTGAGGAATTCTCAGCGCCCGCTGAGGCCTTCTTAGCACTAGCAATGATAAAAGATCCTTGTGGTTTCCTCGAGGTTCTCGGCTTGCATCCTTGGGTTCCGAAATAGACTCGGGTCCTGCAAAAGGGGAAGAAAACGCAGAAACAAAGCAAAATAGAGGAAATCACATAGAAAAAGGGGAAGGGGACTACCGAACAAAACTAAACGAAAAAGACTAAAAACACTAACGAAAGCTAAATAAAATAAGAAAATAAACTAATTATTTTTTGGTGGTTGTAGATATGGCGATTGCTTCTTTGAAAGATAGATTTAAGCAATTGGAGGTTTTTGAAAGTCTTTTTGGATGTTCCAATAACTTCATATGATGCTAATAAATTAAGAGAATGTTCCAATAACTCCAGTCATACTTTTTCTCACAACAACTTGTCTGATGTTGATGTAGATGATTTTTTTTTCTGAATTAAAAGTGTTACAAATGACTTTACCAAATAAGTTAATGTCTGCACTTGAAATTCTTGAGTTTGTTAAAGTTGCAGATTTCTATCCAAATGTATCAATTGCTTATCAAATTCTTTTGACAATGCCGGTGACTGTTGCATCTGCAGAAAGAAGGTTTTCGAAGTTGAAGTTAATGAAAAATTACTTGCGGTCAACAATGTCACAAGAAAGATTGAATGGTTTAGCCATGTTATGTATAGAGAAACATATGTTGGAAAATATTAATGGTGATACTATTATTAATGATTTTGCATCAAGAAATGCACGAAGGCAATGTTTTAAATAAAGACATGTATGTTTAAATACATTTTGAGATTGTAATAAATTTTATTTTGTTTAATTTATTATGTACTTGATTGTTGTTTAAAAATTCCATAAATTCTATCATGTGTAGCGCTGAGCGCGGTGTGGTTTGGACGTCAAACCGCACCAAACCGCAAAAATACGGTTTGACATTTTTTGAAACCGCACCGAACCGCAATTTATATCAAACCGCACCACAAAATACGGTTTGGTGCGGAGCGGTTTGCGGTTTAACCCACTTTTAAATTTTTATTTTATAATTAGTAATTTATAAGGACAAAAAAACACTAGATTTATTTTTTGTTAGAGCCTTAAAGAGTTAGAGAAGCTTTAGAGTGTTGCGAGTTTAAACAACTAGATAAGGCCCAAGAAAAAACAAAAGGCATAATTTCAGTAGGGTAGTAAGCCAAATAAAAGTATGAAATTAAATATTTTAGAACAATTAAAAAAATTCCGGTTTACGGTTTGGTGCAGTGACAAAATTTTCGGAAACCACACTGCACCGTAAAATTACGGTTTGGCAAAATTGGAAACGAAACCGCACTTCTCAAACCGCAAACCAAACCAAACCGCACAATTGCGGTTTGGTTTACGGTTTGGTGCGGTTCAGACCGCACTCTACTCAGCCCTAATCATGTGTTTGTCTCAAAAAAAAATTCTATCATGTGTTAGGGGCCCATTTATGAAAGTTCGCCCCGGGCCAAATAATACTTAGGAACGGCCCTGCATGTAGTATTTGAAAATCAACCCCAACATCTCAAACCATGTGGAACACTAAAACTTAGGAAAGAATGCATTCAAAGTCCAAGAAATTAAGAACCAAGTCCAAACTACAAACAAAACGAAAACACACTTTGCCTTGAAAAGAAAATAAAAGAAAAAGAAAAGGAAAAAGGGAAAATAGAAATAAAAACTAAACAAAAGGAAGGAAAATAAAATCAAAGCATGAATGACTCTCAATCAAGCAACTAAGCATCAAACAAATAAATAAATCGAGGCCCAACGCCATCGATATCCAAATACCACTTATCACATAACAGTGGTGTTGACATATTCCTTTTATGTTTTGATGATGACATAAACCTCAAACTTAATTACTAATAAATGTCTTTGAGTTCTTGGAGAATTTTAGATCTTGAAGATAAAATAAAGGATTGAAGATTCAAACATGAAGATTCAATCATTTGAAGAAGCAAGATGATGATTCAAGAGAAGATTCAAATGAATTATACGAAGCATTATCATGCTCCTACAAGAGAAGTTTCTATGGAGAATTCAACAATGAATTAGAGAACAAGATCAAGTATTCCAACGAATTACTTGATGAAGAGAAGTGAAGAGTCCAAGATTATTACAAGGGTAATGTTTTAGGATTCATGTAAGTATGTTAATGCATTCAATCTAATTGGAACTTGATTACGTCTGTCAATGGAACTACTGTCTAGTTCCTATAGGAACTGTAGTTCAGTTCCTAGAGGAACTTGTGTCGAGTCAGTTGGTTATAATAGTCCACGTCCATTACTATATTTTGGGGTCAGTTTGAACGAATTTTTTGATTGTTTTGATAAGTTTAAAAGTTCAAAATTGACTGAAATTATGCTTCCTTAATTTTAGGAGTAGTTAGTAAGTAAATTTTGAATTAGTTAGTAGTCAAAGTTAGTTTCATAGTTTTTAAGGTCTAGGTTGGTTATTTATTAATTCTGATTTTTTTTTTAATTATAAGTTTTGTTTTTGTTATAAAAATTAATTTAAAAATAAATTTGAAAACTGAAAAAGAAAAAAGGTTTTATTCTTTTCAAAAATCGGTTTTTTACTAACTACTTTCTAGGATTAGTTACATTATTTTGAGGGTGTTTTAATTCTGATTTAGTTGGTAAAAAATAAGGTAGTAAGTGTCCTATTATTAAGGAGTCAAATTAGTGGGGTAGTGTGAGGTCTAGTGGACGGTTAGGGTGTGCTTAGTGGACAACTTTTTGCTTGTTCATCAAGGCTTTTTGACCTCTATAATTACTGATTTCATTCTGAATTTTTTAGGACACACAACTAGAGCTTTCATTAAGTAAAAAATACTTAGAGTCTATGTCCAAGTTCCATTGAGTTCCAATTCAGTTTTCCTTGCATTTCAATATACTAGTTTGTCCTTGAGTTGTAATTGAGAAAAAGAAGAGAGAAGTGTGAGAACATAGAAAGAGAACAGAGAAGGAAGAAAAGTGAGAATAGAAAAGAAAGAAAAGAGAAAGAGAAAAGAAAGAGAGAAAGAGAATCCAGAGAGAAGTTTAGGATTGTAATAGTTTACAAGGCCTCTATATAAAAGTGGAGTTTTTCTTCCTTGGGCTAGGAAGTTTTTCTCGTTGAATTCTTTCTTTTGTTATTCAATTTCTATTCAATTTCCTTTCGTTTTATTTCTGTCGAAAATCTGTGCTATAAGTTCCACACAACAATTCACTCCCTCTTGCAGTGTTCCTACAGGAATAACAATTGGTATCAGAGCAGGAACTCAGACCGTTCAAGACACCTTGACGAGAGATCCGGACAGTATGAAATCTTGCGAGAAATTGGAAGAAGGGTACTCATCTTAGAGACCTCCCATGTTTAATGGGAAATTCTATGCATATTGGAAAAATCGGATGGAGATCTGCATCAAAGCCGAAAATTATCAGGTATGGAGAGTCGTTGAAGTCGGTGACTATAAGGTAACCAAAACTAATGCTAATAATGAGATAGTTCCTAAAGAAATTTCTGAATATGAACGTGAAGACTTTGAAAAAATGGAAATAAATGCAAAGGCCATAAAATTGCTTCATTGTGGTCTTGGACCCTATGAACATAATCGTATTATGGGGTGCAAGTGCACAAAATAAATATGGGATTTATTACAGATAACTCACGAAGGTACTAATGAAGTGAAAAGGTCAAAAATTGATTTATTGATCTCTAAATATGAAAGGTTCGAGATGATGCCTAAGGAATCTGTAATAACCCGGATTTTTAGCATATAAATTAATATATTTATATGCTACATTTTATGCCATAATATGTAAACTTACGAAAATAATGAATTTTATAACGTTTTCCGATTTATTTTTATATTTCAATTCAATTCAATAAATATCGTTTTATCTCGTAGCTGAAAAAAAAATGAGTTTATATTTCTATCGTTTAGGGCCGACTTTTATATAAAAAAAATAAAATAAAAGGGATTTTTGAGTGGTTGCAGGCCCGTAGGGAAAATTACAACAGCTCCTTTATATAGCCCTAGAGTTCATTTAAACCCTAAAAGCTGCCAAAAGAAAAACTCACACACTCATAAATTCTCTCTCTCTCTTCCCTGTCACTCGACACAGCCAGGAAATAAAAAATTAAAAAAAAATCTTCGAACACCAGCTACAACCCAGCCGGACCACCGCAGGACCAGCCGAGCCGTCGCTGGTCTGCCGGGGAGCCACCGCCAGCCTATTCGTCCACCGTGGCCTCTTGCCGTCGAACGGTACTTAAAAAAAAAAATTCTCTGTAAATTTTCTTCTATTTTGGATTTCGATTTAATCTGATTTTATTGTTATCTTGTGCTTAGACTATAGTTTTAAGGATGATTCTTGAATGATTTTAACATAAGTTTATAGTTATAAGTTCTGATTTTTGGGGTTGTATTTCAGATTTCTTTATATGTATTTTTACATAGTTTAAACATTGTTCAAACCTTAAGCCTTGGATTGACATATGTATTTATGCATAATTTAAAAGTTTGGGTTGATTTGAATGTAGGGATTGTTCTTTAAAAAAAAATAAATAAAAATTCGAAGCTCTTTAAAAATGGCAGCAGTGCCGAAGGAGGAAGAAAAGGAAAAAAAAACAGGAGGAAAAGGAAAGGGAAAAGAAAAGGAAAAACAAAAAAATAAATAAAGTAAAATTGTAAAGTTTGTGTTGTGAAGCAGTGGGTCTGCCGAGTGGTGAAGAAAAAAGAAATAAAATAATAACTAAGTATTTTGGCTTGGGTCTTGTTTAAATCTTGCGTTGGGTATATTAGGGATTAATCGTAATGTTTTACGACTTAAAAGGAATATTTCAATTTTTAGGGAATGTTTTAAACGAAAAATAATATTCTGGAAGTTTATTTAAAATATCATATGTAATGCTTTCTTAATATTTTTGAGTATAAATGTATCTTGCGCATTCTATGATCTTTATATGCGAATTTTGAGACTTTAAGCGTTGGTTTTATGGATTTAAAAACGTTTTATGTTGCTGTTTTTTTTCGGACAAAAGTTCAGTTCTAAAGGTTTTATCATTAGTAGTGTATAAGGGTTCCCGGGAATATAACAACTTGCCGATTTTTATTAGAACGTTAAAATTTGTCTGTTGGAGCATATTAAGCACGTTCAAATCAATTAATAAATGCTGAAGTTTTACCAAACACGCTTAAAATATTATTTTAGTTATCTACCTCACCGGTTCTCAGATATTTTAAGTAGAGGACACACCAATATAAGTGGTGTATATAAATATTTTAACTTAGAAGCTGGAAATTGTATTAATTATGCTTAGGTAAATTTTATGTTTGGGGGAAAATTAATTGGTCCCCTGTTTGATTGTAGGAGATTTTGAATTTCGTGAATTCGAGTAGCCGTGGCTAGTAGGATCTATTATACCAGGTATGTGTGTACGCAGAACTTATACCTGATATAGCAACATGCTTAGGGTGATTTATGAATATAATGAGATGTCATGAATTTTTGCATGTGATGCGTGAAAAGTATGCGATATTACAAATGTTTCAGCTATTCTCCACTTAGTGAGATTTTGTCAAGTATTATAAATTCCCTAGTGTGGTTTAATTATTCCGAATATGGAAAATAATAGAGAATGTTGCAAATTAGGGAAGGAAATTATTGTTACTCACATGTTGAGTCTAGAGGTAGTGTTTTTACTCACTCCCTTTGGGGGATTGAGACAAGGATAAAGGTTTAACCCAACCACATTGTTGGATTAGGCATAGGCAAACTCAGATAATAAAAAAAAAAAAATTGGTTATGTGATCACCTAGTTATAGGGAACCTTAAAAACGGAAAATGTGTTGTTTGATTTATGAAGTTGTGTAATGTCTGGTAAGGGGTGAGTCTTCACGGTTATTAAATAAACATGATAAATCACGTAAAGCGAAAGAGGATTTACACCAAAACTCTTGGAACGTATACACCTTGAGTATGAACATATGGGGGGAGCTAAATAGCTTCTACCAAGGGGTACAAGACATTGTACATCCTTGTTTAGTTTTACTTATTTTGGCCTGGGATCCCGTCACTTTAAAGTGGCACAGTTTTACCACTCGACTTGCAACCGAGTGGGGCTCTAGTGAGCAAGGTTACTTATGTTTAGAAGGAAACCCGTTCGATGTTGAATCCAAACTCTCTCATAAATCTAACAGAGTCTAGGAAGGTGTGGGAAGTCGGCCTTGTAGGATGATAGTAGGTTTTCCATTTCCTTTTCTTAGTCTTGTCATTATATATATATGCATGTTTTGTTGTATTCCGTACTCAGCTTTAGCTGACGCTACACTTGTTTGTGCATTTGGCCTTGCCTTTGTCTCGACCCTACGACGACCCATTTTTAATGGTGAGTAGTAGGACAGAAATAAAGGTATGCTACAGGTGGGAACATGAAACATGCCGGGATTGAGTGGAGAGTGTTCTTGAGTTTCTAGTTGTTTTGAATTTATTTATTTTGACTAACAACTACGAATTATTTGTTGGGTTTTGGACGGGCCATAAGGTTCCAATTTGTAATAAGTAAATTTTCACATCTAGATTCTGTGATGGATTTGTCTTGGTTTTTAATAAAATGTCGAGGACTGTATACTCGGCTAGTTTAAACATTTCAGTTTTCAACTTTCCGCTGTGCAACTTTGAAAACAAATGCCGTAGTCGTTTGAACACGATGGCGGTAATACTTTGGGTTTTCCTTGCAGGTTTACTTTTATTGATGTTAAATAGTTTTAAGGGAGGTTTGAAATTGGGAAAATTCCAGGGTATTACAAATCTATTCAAGATATGCTTACTCGTTTCACTAACATCATAAATGAGCTTGTTTCCCTTGGAAGAGATATACCCATTGATGAACAGGTTAGAAAGGTCTTGAGGAGTCTTCCACACGACGAGAGATGGAGATCTAAAGTAACAGCACTAATGGAAACAAAGGACTTTACGAAGTTTAACATTGAACAATTGGCGGGTTCCTTGCTAACCCATGAACTACATCTGGGAACCAGCGGAGAAAGTTCCAAAAACAAAGGGTGAGCATTGAAGGCAGAAGAGAGTGATGGTACTGAAGAAGACGACGAGACTGCAATGCTTGTTAGAAAATTCAGAAGAGCCTTCAACAGAAACCGAAGTTCCTTCAGGAACTCTGGAAAGAAATCGACGAGTTCTAAAAAGAACTTTGGATGTCACAAGTGCGGCTCCACTGATCACTTCATCAAGGAATGTCCAAAGTGGGAAAATGAGAAGAATAAGTCCAAAGGGAAGGAATCATTTAAGGAAAAAAAGGATTACAACAAAGAAAAATACTACAAGCCTTCTTATTCCAAAAATGATGTTTGAAAAGCAATGATAGCTGCATGGGGTGATTCTGAATCTGAAGAAGAAGAGGAGGAACAGCCTGAAGAGGAAATGGCCCAATTGTGTTTAATGGCAAGATCTGATGTGCCCGAGTTCCCACAGGAACTCGACGAGAAGGTAAGCCTCAATCCTTATTATTTAAACTCTCTACCTAAACAAAAACTTGTTGATTTAGTTATTGATTTTCATAAAAACTGGATGACTGTTAAGAGGGAAAAGAATGAGTGATTGGTTTAAGGGTAATAAAGTTGAAACTGAAAATAGATTCTTTGACCTATTTGATAAAAACAATGTTTTAATGACTAAGGTTAAAAATCTTGAAAAAGAATTAAGCCAAACAACAATGGAACTTAACTGTTATAAGTTGATTAATCTTAGTTTGAAATCTGAAAATTCGAGTGAAAGTTCCTCCAGGGTTTCTGATCTGAAGGAACTCAAGACTGATCTGGAAAAAACAAAATCTGATGATAAGAAATTGACACAGGAACTTAGTGAAATAAAAAGGGATAAAGATAATCAACGAGAAGTTCCACAATGGATTCTGAATGCCCAAGCAAAGAGGACCGAAGGTCTGGGTTTTAACTATAAACAAAAAGGGAGCAATCAGAAAAAATATGTGGAACTTCCAAGCAGTAGAGTCTGTCTGTTCTGCGGGAACTCAGGTCATTTGAAGGACCAGTGTTCCAAGAGGAAGAACAGCTTGAATCAGAATCATAGACATGTTAATCTGAAATGGATTGAAAAAACTTATGATGATGTGTCTACAAAGGAACCCAAGGAAACCTGGGTTCCTCAACCTAACCACTAATTATTCTTGCAGGAACTAGTGAGGGGGAACACCACATGGTACCTCGACAGTGGATGTTCCAAGCACATGACCGGAGACAAATCTAACTTTCTCTCACTAGTAGCCTACTTAGGGGGAACTGTGACGTTCGGTAACAATAAGAAAGGTAATATTATTGCCGTAGGTAAGGTAGGTAAGTCAAGTTCCTATAGCATAGATAATGTCTTTCTTGTAGATGGTTTGAAGCATAACTTATTTAGTATTTTGCAATTTTGTGATAAAGGAAACTCTGTACATTTTACTAATGAGTGTTGTAGAATCATCAACAATGACACTAATAAAATCATTCTTGAAGGGAAACGCAATGGGAACACATATACTATGGACCTTGAAGCAATTCCCAAAACTACTCTTACTTGTCTAAGTGTCATTGAGGATGATCCACTACTTTGGCATAAAAGAATGGGACATGCTAGCCTTTCTCTACTAGATAAATTGAGAAAAAAGGAACTAGTTGTTGGTTTACCAAACATCAAGTTCCAATGTGATAAATTTTGTGATGCATGTGCTAAAGGCAAGCATGTTAGAAGTTCTTTTAAAAGTAAAAAGCTCGTGAGCACCACAAAACCATTGGAACTTATTCACATGGATTTGTGTGAGCCCATGAGAGTCCAAAGTAGAAGTGGAAAATTGTATGTCTTAGTCATAGTTGATGATTACTCAAGATTTACTTGGACAATGTTCCTTCATAGCAAAGATGAGACTTTTGAAGAATTTTTTTGCTTTGCTAAGAAGATACAAAAGTCGAGTGGTTATCAACTAATTCACTTAGGATCTGACCATGGAACTGAATTTGAAAATCAAAAGTTTGATGAGTTTTGCAGGGAAAATGGCATGGATCATAACTTTTCTGCTCCTAGGACACCACAGCAAAATGGTGTTGTGGAGAGGAAAAATAGGACTTTAGAAGACATGGCAAGAACAATGCTCATTGCAAGTGGATTACCTAGGAACTTCTGGGCTGAGGCCGTTAATACGACTTGCTACATAATTAATAGAATCATGTTAAGACCCATCACAAACAAAACTCCCTATGAACTAATGAAAGGAAGAAAACCTAACATTTCTCACTTGAGATCTTTTGGTTGTAAGTGCTTCGTGCACAATAATGGTAAAAGGAACTTAGGGAAATTTGATGAGAGAAGTGATGAAGCCGTGTTCCTAGGATATGCCACTGATAGTAAAGCATATAGAGTTTATAACAAGAGGACATTAAGTGTCGAGGAAAGTGTACATATTTTATTTGATGAAACTAACCCAAATGTAAATAGTGATACTAACATTTTGCAGGAACTTGAGGACTTAGAGATAGGCTTGGTTAGAAAGGATATAGATGAATAAGAGTTAACATCCAATAAAGAAAGAGCAAATATCCCAGAAGAACGACCTCATGTTGAATGACAAGAAGAGCCAGTTCCTGAAGGAACTCAGGGGGAAGTTCCAGAGACTGAGGGGAACTTAGGAGAAGAGATCAGAGTTCCTGAAGAGACTGTAGAAAGACCAGTTCCAATCAGAGACTTTGAACCAAAACCTTGGTAACATTAGAAGTCCCACCCTATTGGTCTTATCATAAGTGATATAGGGAAAGGAATTCAGACCAGAACTCAGATCAGGAACTTCTGTGCCCACGGTGTGTTCCTATCATTGAGCCTCGAAATCACATAGAAGCACTTGAGGATGCAGATTGGATACTAGCCATGCAGGATGAACTAAATCAGTTTGAAAGGAAGAAGGTATGGCACCTTGAACCAAAGCCGGAACACCAAAAGGTAATTGGATTGAAGTGGGTGTTCAGGAACAAGCTAGATGAACATGGCACAATCGTCAGGAACAAGGCCAGGTTAGTTGTAAAAGGATACAATCAACAAGAGGGCATAGATTATGAAGAAACATTTGCTCTGGTAGCAAGGTTAGAAGCTATTAGAATTTTGATTGCTATTGCTTCTTTCATAGGTTTTAAATTATATCAAATTGATGTTAAATGTGCTTTTTTAAATGGATTTTTAAATGAGGAAGTTTATGTGGAACAACCTCCTGGTTTTCAAAACTCTAAATTTCCTAACCATATCTATAAGCTTGACAAGGCTCTGTATGGGTTAAAGCAAGCTCCTAGAGCATGGTATGAGAGGTTGTCCAAGTTCCTTTTGGAAAATGAATTTAAAAGAGGAAAAGTTGATAAAAATTTATTTTTAAAATCCAAAGGAACTAATCTTCTCATTGTCCAAATCTATGTAGATGATATAATATTCGGTGCTACTAACGAATCTTTGTGTCAGGAATTTGCAAATTTAATGAGCAAGGAATTCGAGATGAGCATGATGGGTGAGTTACATTTCTTTCTTGGTTTGCAAATAAAGCAAACTGAAAAGGGAATTTATATTCATCAACAAAAATACATAAAGGAACTTCTAAAGAAATTTGGGATGGAAACATCCAAAATAAATCACACTCCTATGGGAACTAACACCAGATTGGATGAAGATCCCAAAGGAACTAGTGTGAGTGAAAAGCAATATAGAGGCATGATAGGTTCCTTATTGTATTTAACTGCTAGTAGACCAGATATTTCTTTTAGTGTTGGTGTATGTGCTAGGTTCCAAGCAAATACAAAGGAGTTACATCTCACTGCAGTCAAGAGGATATTGAGATATTTGAAAGGAACTGATGATCTAACCCTGTTCTATCCTCACAATGACACATTTGAACTCAAGGGATTTGCTGATGCAGATTATGCCGGTGATTTGGTGAATAGGAAAAGCACGTCAGGTATGGTTCAGTTCCTTGGAACGTGTTTAGTTTCTTGGAGTTCCAAGAAGCAAAACACAGTTGCTCTATCCACTGCAAAAGCCGAATATGTAGCAGCTGCTGCATGTTGTTCACAACTGCTTTGGATAAAACAACAACTAAGGGACTATGGTATTAATTATAATTGTATTCCTATATATTATGACAATACTAGTGCCATTTGTATATCAAAGGATCCAGTTCACCATTCACGTGTGAAACACATTCACATACGTCATCATTTTCTAAAGGACAATGTAGAAAAAGGTTTGATAAAACTTGAATTTTGTCAAACTGAAGATCAAATTGTTGACATATTAACTAAGCCGTTGAATAGAGAAAGATATGAGAAACTGCGGATGGAACTTGGGATGATAAAATTAAAGTAATTTGCCACGAAGTTCCTCCAGGTACGTCAAGTCAATTATTAAAGTTCCTAGAATAATTTTCATTGCAATTATGGTGCAAAAGCATGTTCCTGATGGAATTTGAGATTTATACTCGTAAATGTCTATCAATATTACTCTTATTTTCATAATTGCTATTTGGATGATGAATTGAATATGTGCGTAAATATGTTCCCAAGATTTTTATTTATTTCTTTTTACTTTATTTTTTATATAAATTAATTTATTCCACAAATTAATTTATTTTTCCACAAATTATTTTATTTTTCCACAAATTAATTTTATTTTCCACAAATTATTTTTCTTTTGTAGCTAAAGAAAACTACCCATTAGGAAAGTCAATTAGTTGAGTCATCATGTTATAGTAACAACCAATTCAAATTTCAAATTTATAATAAAAAAAGGGGAAATCAGTACCACGTGGGTTTCTAACCCACTCCCCATTACTTTACCCATTTTATTTCACCAATTTCACCCAAACTCCTTTTCTCTCTCCTAAAACCACGGTCCCCATTCATCTTCTTCCCCAAAAATTCATCTCTTCCATTACTAATCTCCAATCTCCTCAACAATGGCATCTGAAATTTCCACCTCCATTAATTCATCCCTAAACTCACCAAAGCCCTCACCAACACACGACAACTCCAAATTCCCAAGCAAAACTGAAAAAACCGAAACCCTAACTTCAAAAGCAAAATCAAACAAGAGGAAGCTTGAGGAAGAAAATGGTCTCAAATTCGAACTGGAACTTGGAGAGGACGGCACTCCAGAAACCAGGAGCTTGAAAAATCACTCGAAAAGGAACTCTCAAGGTTTGCTCCGGGATTAGTCGTGAATATCGAGTGGTGTCGGGAATGTAAGTACACTCAACTTCTTGATATTTTAGAAAGTCATCAGAATTGGATTAAATTGCTAGGAGAACATGCTAATGACTATGTTTACCCACATGCAATCTTGGAATTTTGTGAGAATTTTGACTGTAAGAAAAATGTCATTATGAGCAGTGTTAATGGAGTAGATATTAAGTTTGATTCTTCTGTTTTGGGTCAATTATTTGAGGTACCGGATGATGGGTATGACCAATACTTTAAGGGAAAATATAATATGAAGATTAATGGTGTGTGCACAAATGACATAATTTTGAGTTTAAATGGGGAAATTGGACGCACTCATGTCGCGCTCGGGTCGTTAAGTCCGTTAAACAAGCTTTTATTCAATTTAACATGGAAAGCGATTGTTCCCCGAACTCAAAAGAGGAATGACGTTAATTTACTTGATTGTGCTATCATATATTGTTTGGCTAACAAAATTCAATTAAATTTTCCAAGTTTAATGATGTCACACCTCACTCACTCGGTTATGCAATGAAATAAAATTGGCTATAATACTCTCTTAACCAAGATCTTCAAACACTTTAAGGTCCCATTGGATGGCTACAAAAGGATAAGTTTGAAGCGGGACCAATTTGTTCAAGGTTCCACTTTGCGTACTAATCACTTAGGGGTTTTAGATGGAAACACTGAGACATATGCTGAGGTTATGAGGGTGGAGAATGAGCGTCAACAGAAGAAAGCTGAAAAAAAGGGGAAGAAAGTGGTGAGTGATGAAGCTATGAAAAAAATG
This sequence comes from Salicornia ramosissima, assembly GCA_951394345.1. NCBI lineage: Eukaryota > Viridiplantae > Streptophyta > Magnoliopsida > Caryophyllales > Amaranthaceae > Salicornia > Salicornia ramosissima. The sequence continues at coordinate 16,520,100 of OX596234.1, read as the reverse complement.
GTATTAACAAGGAAGAGTCGAAGAATTCACTCTAAAGTTAAACCTACTGGACCGACTCCTTCCATTAATCTGGTGGATGATGATGATGATGATGAGCAAGTTCGGGGTAAAAGTTCTAAAGCAACACATGACGACATTGTGGTTGAAGACATTCTGCTCCAGATCCTCAAGGAACTTCAGTACTTGCATACCAAACAAGAGGATCTCGAAGGACAAGTGTTTATGATGCGTCAAACTCTTACTAACATGGTTGCTACGTCTGAGAAACGACATGCTGAGATCCTTCAACGCTTGAAGGACCTTGAAATTGAGGAGGTTGTACCCTCTACTGATGATGCTGGAACTCCTCCTACAGGAACTGATGTAGGCACTAAAGAAGTTCCTTCTGCAGCTGTTCCTACTGCTGACTGATGATCTTCCTCCTTACCTTTTCTTTTGCCTCTTACTCATCTTAACTTTTTCTCCTATTCGATATGGTTGTAATACTAAACATGATTTAGGTTTTATTATGTTTTCTTCTTGACATTTTCGTTTCTTTTTTTTTCTTTCGCATCTAAGTAGTCGGGTAGTAGCTATTTTCTATTTTTCTTTTGTCTCTAGAACATATATATGCTATATTTTGCTACTTTCATCCATGATGCTTTTATGATGACTAATATTGCTAGATTGCTACTTGAGTTGTTTTCTTATTCTAGAGATCAGGTATCTGCCATTACTGGTTTAATGGTGATGCGATGACAAATGTTTATGGAATGATGATTTTGATTTTTATGATGCCAAAAGGGGGAAGAATAATTGGCAAACTATATTATTATTTTTCATCTTATTCTTTCATCCTATTCTCATATGAAATGAAAGCTTTCTCTAACAGAAATCGTTCCTAACTTGTGAATAGTTTACTAACTTTCTTGATTCCATGTGGAGTTAAGATGTATATAACTTGATAGTAAATTTTAATTTAGTTAGTTCTTAATTAGTTTAATTTGCATTTATTTAATTTTAAAAAATCTTTTTTCAACGAGTGTATTTGTTTTAGTCTTTAATTAAGTTTGTCTTGGTTTGTCATCATCAAAAAGGGGGAAATTGTTGACATATTCCTTTTATGTTTTGATGATGACATAAACCTCAAACTTAATTACTAATAAATGTCTTTGAGTTCTTGGAGAATTTTAGATCTTGAAGATAAAATAAAGGATTGAAGATTCAAACATGAAGATTCAATCATTTGAAGAAGCAAGATGATGATTCAAGAGAAGATTCAAATGAATTATACGAAGCATTATCATGCTCCTACAAGAGAAGTTTCTATGGAGAATTCAACAATGAATTAGAGAACAAGATCAAGTATTCCAACGAATTACTTGATGAAGAGAAGTGAAGAGTCCAAGATTATTGCAAGGGTAATGTTTTAGGATTCATGTAAGTATGTTAATGCATTCAATCTAATTGGAACTTGATTACGTCTGTCAATGGAACTACTGTCTAGTTCCTATAGGAACTGTAGTTCAGTTCCTAGAGGAACTTGTGTCGAGTCAGTTGGTTATAATAGTCCACGTCCATTACTATATTTTGGGGTCAGTTTGAACGAATTTTTTGATTGTTTTGATAAGTTTAAAAGTTCAAAATTGATTGAAATTATGGTTCCTTAATTTTAGGAGTAGTTAGTAAGTAAATTTTGAATTAGTTAGTAGTCAAAGTTAGTTTCATAGTTTTTAAGGTCTAGGTTGGTTATTTATTAATTCTGATTTTTTCTTATTATAAGTTTTGTTTTTGTTATAAAAATTAATTTAAAAATAAATTTGAAAACAGAAAAAGAAAAAAAGGTTTTATTCTTTTCAAAAACCGGTTTTTTACTAACTACTTTCTAGGATTAGTTACATTATTTTGAGGGTGTTTTAATTCTGATTTAGTTGGTAAAAAATAAGGTAGTAAGTGTCCTATTATTAAAGAGTCAAATTAGTGGGGTAGTGTGAGGTGTAGTGGACGGTTAGGGTGTGCTTAGTGGACAACTTTTTGCTTGTTCATCAAGGCTTTTTGACCTCTATAATTACTGATTTCATTCTGAATTTTTTAGGACACACAACTAGAGCTTTCATTAAGTCAAAAATACTTAGAGTCTGTGTCCAAGTTCCATTGAGTTCCAATTCAGTTTTCCTTGCATTTCAATATACTAGTTTGTCCTTGAGTTGTAATTGAGAAAAAGAAGAGAGAAGTGTGAGAACATAGAAAGAGAACAGAGAAGGAAGAAAAGTGAGAATAGAAAAGAAAGAAAAGAGAAAGAGAAAAGAAAGAGAGAAAGAGAACAGAATCGTAAGTTCCTACAGGAACTCACGAGGTCCAGAGAGAAGTTTAGGATTGTAATAGTTTACAAGGCCTCTATATAAAAGTGGAGTTTTTCTTCCTTGGGCTAGGAAGTTTTTCTCGTTGAATTATTTCTTTTGTTATTCAATTTCTATTCAAGTTCCTTTCGTTTTATTTCTGTCGAAAATCTGTGCTATAAGTTCCACACAGCAATTCACCCCCGGCCCTCTTGCAGTGTTCCTACAGGAATAACAAGTGGCTTAGATCAGTTGGCTCTAAAGTGGATTGGGCTGATTGGGTTTTGGCACAAAATCAATATTCCCAAGCATAGATTCATTCTTTGGTTAATCCTTTGCAACAGATTAAAGACCAGGGATTTCTTGGCTAGTTTCTCCCCAAATATTGATACAAGCTGCCCTCTTTATAATAGGGCTGAGGAAACTGTTTCTCACCTTTTCTGTAATTGCTGCTGTAGTAGCTAGCTCTGCATCCAGCTTCTTCCTGGTGCTATCCAGAATGCTTGCAGCTTCATAGGTTCTATGGATTGCTTTGATACTTTCAAGCTTAACAGGTTCAAGAGAGGAGTGGTGGGCTATTTTATAGCTGGGATGATGTACCAGATTTGGATGTAAACAAAAAGATGTGTGTGGGAGCAGAGTTTATCTAGACCTGAAGTTGTGATGAAGTAGGTGATGGGCTCTTGTTTGCTTAGAATTAAAAATATCCTCCCTAGTAAAACTAGTCCTAGTATGATTGGTTTGTTAAATTCCTTGATGTAATTTTGTTTTGGATTTGCCTAGTTTGTTTTGGCCAGTTTGGTGATGTAGGCCTAGTTGCCTAGTGGCATCTGTGTATCTTTCTTTTGGTGAAATAAAATACTTACCTTTCTTCAAATAAAAAAAAAACACTTTCAATGAGCACTTCGTAGAAGATCAACTTCAGATAATATAATGGTATGTAGAATTTTTTAGAGGTGAACACTTTAAAGAAGATGAACACTTCAGACTAGCCTGAAGGAAAAAGAGACTAACCTAGAGGAAAAGGAGACTAACCTGAAGGAAAAAGAGACTAATCAGGAGGAAAATATGATTAGCCTAGAGTAAAAGGAGACTAACATGGATAGAAATGACCCAAATGAAGGAAAATAATGCTAACACGAAGGAAAACAAAACCCAAATGAAACAAAACAAAACTAACTTGTAGTAAAAGGAGACTAATTAACTTAGGGGAAAGGATACTAACCTGGAGTAAAACGAGACTAACCTGAAGGAAAAAGACCCAAATGAAGGAAAACAAGATTAACCTGAAGGAAAACGAAACTAATCTGGATGAAAATAAGACCCACTTGAAGACTTGCTTTTTTCTAAGTGAGTCTTGTTTTGTTCCAGGTGAGTTTTATTTTGTTTTAGTTGGGTTTTTTTTTTCCCTAGTGAGTCTTGTTAATTGTTTTCGTGGTGGTTTTTATTGTTTTTTCCAGTTGATTTTTTTTTAGGTGGTTCTTATGTTTTTCCAGGTGAATCTTGTTTTTTTTCTAGGCGAGTCTTTTTTTTTTCCAGTTGAATTTGTTTTTTTTTTCCACTTAGGTCTTTTTTTCTGGTTGAGTGTTTTTTTTTTTTCCATTTGGCAGTAACATTGTGTCAAACCTTATCTGACAAAATACACTACAAGATTCCGTGTTTTTAACGTCCGCTACCAGCGGATGTTAAATTAGCGAATAGCGGACGTTAATGTAATTAATGTCCCCCAACGGACGTTATACTGCTGACGTCTTTTTTTGGTCTTTAATGTGGGATTTAACGTCCGTTTGGCGGACGTTAAAAAATTAGCGTCCATTTTATGTGGTTTACGTCCACTTTGGCAGACGTTAATTAACGTCCACTAAAGACAGACGTTAATTAACATTTGTCTCGAAAACGGACGGTAACTTCAATATGGCGGACGTTAATTCAAACTAAGAAAAAAAAAATTGGAACCAATGCCACATAGCACTGGTTTCAATTCTTTGGGATTTTTATAATGACAAGTCTTTGTGATAAATTACAAATTAAAGACAAATGTATGAAATGATATTTATTTTTATAAAAACAAATAAACCAACAATCAGATATTGTTATATCCACAAACTTCAATTTTATAAGTCCAACTAAATCAAATAAACCCAAAAAATCAGATACACTTAAAATCATCGACCACCTAACTAAAACTTGTGAAACAAAAAACATAACACCATTCTGAAACTTGATCTGGTAAAATTCTCCACCATTTTTCTATACTCTGCAATCCAACAACATTTACAAAAAAAAAAGCCAATATTATAATTATGATCTTTCTTCTTCATTATTATTTATTATGAAAACAAAACTAAACTGGTAATCAATCCACCAACCTTCTTGATTGCTCCAAAGTGCTGCTACTTTTTGTGTTCAATGGTGATGTATTAGGCTCTGCATTCAGAAGCCATTACTATTAATTAATATATCAAAATATACAAATGCATAACTAGTTTAATGCCCGGCGATGCTCGGGGCATACAAATTAGAATGTCGTTTGAGAATAGGCATGATATGAAATTGCCGTCCTCATTTCTTTATAGATTGTTATTTTGAGATTGTCCATTAAAATATCGGTAATCATGAAATAATAAACTCCCTTGAGTATTTCAATTACATTTGAACGTATCAAGAGCTTTCTAATAAAAAAAAAGTTATTAAAAAAAAGACGCAAGCAGGAACACAACAATAAATATGGAAGAAAGATACAAGATGGTACGTAGTAAACATGATTAAATGAAAAATCCACCAAGGAAAGATGGAGACTGTGAATATTAGAGCGGTTAGTCATATCTAGTTTGACAATTAGTATACCATGTAGCTCAAATGTTAAATCATAAGCATAAATCCATCCTACTGCAAGGTACGATCTCTAATATGAAAAGCAAAGAACACCGTGTAGGTCAAATGTTAAATCACAAGCATCTGGATATATAATACTAGATTAGAGCAACTGATCAAGTTGCAAACTTTGGGATTGTGCAAATGCGCCATGAACCAACCTTGTATTGGCTACATCTCACGAATCAGCACACATGGACAAACGTACTACCTAAACAAGTTGGTAACAAATGCAGGAATTTTAACCATTATATAATAAATAAATACTTACAGAACACCCAAGGCCAAGGTTAGTGAAAATTAAATAGCAATGTGTGGGTGTATACATAATGTTAATCAATATAAATTATATGCCAAGTATATATTATTGGTACAAAATTTCTAATTTTACCTTCAATCCGTAACCAAATTAATGTTGCAATGGCTGTAAATTTGAAATTGGTAATTATACAAAAATGAGCATCCAACCCACAAAATTAACTTGAAATTAGAAAAAGAACCAGAACCAGAGTTGCGATTATACGAAAATGAATATCCAACATTCCAACCCATAATGGCAAGAGATAGATGCGATGATTTGTATTAAAATGGCGGTTGTACGAAAAAAAAAACCCAAACCATAAATTCGGAAAAAATAACCCAAAAAAAATCAAATAGAGGAATAATTGACAACGTTAACTATAAATGAAGAACATCTGAAAATGGGTTAGTGTCCATAAATACATAATCAACTCAATTAAGAGATAAACATAGTGGCCATATAATCACATGGAATATAAATACCATTAAAGAAATGATTTCAAATCAAATCAAACAATTTATTATCTAAAGAAATCGATTTTTAGTTAACATGGGAAACAATAATGAAATCAATTCAACATCCATGTTACAATAACATGAATTGAAACAATAAAAAATCACAAAGCTGAAGCAAATGGGAGATGGAGAATAAGGAACAAGAAAATCGGAAAACCATTGTAGAATAATGAGGTGGTTAAAGAAAATCAACCTGTAAAACTTGTATTATTTGAATGTTAAAAAAATAAAACAATAACCGAAATATAATTCCATTAAGCACCTCAAAGGCTCAAACTGAATGAAAAAATAAAATAATGAGCATATAAGCTTAACCAAATCCCCAGAGAAACAAATGAAGCAAAGAAATTGGAGCAATGTGCTCTTAAATCTAATAAGTTGGAAGGTAATTGGTAGTCATCCTCAATTAATTATAGGGAGATGAAGAGAAATCAATAATGAAAGTGAATAAATAGGAAGAAGGTGAAGTGAAAGGAAAAAGTAACACTTGGTGTGTATTGAGGAATAATGAGTGAATGAGGATGTGCCAAGTAGGATGTTGGATTAGTGTTTAGATATACTAGGTTTAGATTTAGATATGTACACGTGACCTACAATGGGAATAGTTCTGTGTGGTGAATTGTGGGGGGGGGGGTTTATTTGGTGTTTTTAGGGCGAGTTTTAAATAATTAGGTATAGATTGAAACTAAAATGGATTTCAAAAAACATGAAATTACCTCAAAGCAAACTTTGGATAGATATGGATATGGTACTAACATCAAAGTAGATGAGCCATTATCCTACATAAATAAAAATATAAATAAAATTATATTGGAAACAACAATTAAACCTAAATCACCAAAGCAACCCCTAAACCAACGCCAAACCCTAAACCATCCCCAAAACAACCCAGAAGCAAAAAAAATAAATAATAATAAAAGAACAAATTTCATTCCCCAAAAAATTTAGAAAAAAACATAAAAAAGATAGATGAAATAAAATTCAAGAATCAAACAACGTACAAAAAAAATCTTCAGAAAATAAAACGAAAATCAAAAGAAGATTTTAAAATAGATTATTATGAACAATAAAACCCCCAATAAAATCGAGAGTGAGATTTTCGAAAATCAGAAGAAAAGAAAAAAGATTTTCGAATCTGAATACAAAACAAAAATCAGATTTTCTAATTCAAATCTAACACTAAAAAAACCAAAAAAATCAAGATTTACTAACACTAATTACAAATATCAGAAGAAGAAAAATTTGACTGTAATTACCCCAAAAAAACCAAAAAAAAAATCAAGATTTACTAACACTAATTACAAAAATCAGAAGAAGAAAAATTTGACCGTAATTACTCAAAAAAAATCATATTTCTAACACAAATTACCCGAAAAAAAACTCAAAAAATTTGAGAGTGAGATGAGAGAGATCTGATTTGAATACCACCAAAAAAAAACCCAATAATCCCTAACTTACATTTGATTCGAATTCCTTTGCTCCATATAACTAAGGGAAAGAGTTGAGAGATAATGACAGAGAAGATTAGAGTGAGATGAGAGAAAAATTAGAGTGAGATGAGAGAAAATTTAGAGTGAGATGAGATATATAATTGTTCAAAAAAAGAGTGGAGGGTAGGTGGAATGGTGGAGGCGTTAGAAATGAGGGAGTGGAGCTAGGGATTTAAAAGTTGGTGAAGGCATCTTAAAAATGCTCGACTAAAAAAAATCGTCAAAATATTTTACCGTCCGCTTTTAGCCGATGGTAAAAGTTTATAAAGCGGACGGTAATTATATAACTAAAAATTTGAATCCTCCGCTTTTTTAGCGTCGGTCACAATGGACATTAATTTTTTAAAAAGCGGACGCTAATTTGAATTTCATTTTGTAAATGTTGGAGCATCCATAACGATCATTATAGCGGACGTTAAAAATTTTAGTGGACTTTAATTTAAGAATAACGTCGGCTTTTTTTACGGACGGTAAAAAGCGGACGGCAGAAACGCGGAATGTTGTAGTGATACCTTCTCAGCTAAAAATGCATGTTTCAATGCCTTTTGATGCGATAAAATTCTACCTTTATAAATAAAAAATAATTATTATAACTTTAATTTTTAAAGATAAATAAATTATGCCTTTTTATAAACTACATTACCACAAGTTTTCGATTTTTTTCTGTTTGACTTTTGACAGTTTTAATTTTGTATTTGGTTTTCAAACAACAATCTCAATTATTGAAGGTATTTAAAAATCTTTCCTTTGTATAACAAGTGGCCTTGTATAACTATTGGCCTTTTTTGACACTTTAAATTTTGGCTTTGTTATACAAAGGATGCGCCCATCAAATAAAGCCACTAGTTATACAAAGGAAGATTGCACTCTCACCAACTTGGCCACCAATTGAAGAAATCCTCCAAGTATATCATGATAGCCCCGAACCATAGGGGGTTACTCTGGGGACCTATAAACTTACTTGAGGATTGCTCAAGAGTGGTGCTAATTTAGGGTTTACAGATGATCAAAATCGTCGAGAGCTTTAGTTTGTGGAAGGAGCTTTTGTGTATTTGAAGCTACACTCATATGTTTTTTTTTTTAAGGTAAGCAGGGAAAGTTAGGTTGTCTTCCTCTCGAAGAAACAACCCGACTTGTCAGCAGCTAAAATACATTGACTTTATGCCATGGATACATTGACTCTAAATTATAGAAGGATTAAAGAGGTAAAATCAAATTCAATCTTAGTCATTTATTTGTTTATCAAAGGATTGTGGTTGTTTCTCACCCTTCTCACCAAAACTACATTTCTCACATGAGCCTACTTCAATATATAAGTTACTATGATTTTGTAGGGATTCAACCGGAAAAAAAGAGAGAGAAAAATCATTAATCTTGAGAGCGGCAACAACACCAAAGTTGTGTGACAGTTGCTATTTTCAATATATCACATCAACCTTTCGACTAATTTGAGTGCTATCTAGTAATCCTAATTATTTATTGGTTTATACAAGTTGTATTTTAGTTAGTTGTTATTATTTTGGTTATTTAGGTAGTTAAGTTTGTTATATTTTATTCTTTTATTTTTCCCTATAAATACTTAGCTCCTTTGTAAAGGAAGAAGACACTTACTGTATTCTTTTTCTCATTCTATTCTTTAATTTAATTTTCTCAGAATTTTCTCCATATTTTCATGGTATCAGAGCTAGCAAATTTTCTCTGAGCTCTTTCAATTCATCTCGATCATCATCTTCTTCCTCTGATTTTCCTCAATTTTTTTTCTCTGAATTTGATTTTTTTTCCTCTTTTCTCCGAATTTCCCCAATGGCTTTCACTTTGCCTCTAAATCAAGATCCAAGCAGCAAATACTACATTCACCCTTCAGATTCGAATGTCATTCAACTTGTTTCTTTCAAGTTTAATGGAGAAAACTTCCATGATTGGAAGAAATCAATGGCGATAACCCTATCAGCCAAGAACAAACTGGGATTTGTTGATGGTGCCATAGCTGAACCCGAGAAGGACTCAATTGCTGAACATGATGCATGGATTCGTTGCAACAATCTGGTAATTTCTTGGATTCTCTATAACCTAGAACCAAAAATTGCTAAAAGTGTATTATCATTTCATTCTGCAAAAGACATTTGGAACAATTTAATTGAACGTTTTGGAGATACTTCTATGACTTTAGTCTTCAATCTTGAAAAACAATTGAGTGGTTTAGCACAGGGAACTTTGAGTATAGCTGAATTTTATACCAATTTCAAGACAATTTGTGATAATTTGGATGATGCTGACCCTTTACCATATTGTACTTGTAATAAATGCACTTGCAATTTAACTAAACGAATTGAGGAACAAGAACAATCAAGAAATGTGGTGAGATTCATGATGAAATTAAATGATATATTTGCAAATATTAGAGGAAACATTTTAATGATGAAACCCTTTCCTAAGATTTCTGAGGTATATAGATTTTTTACTCAAGAAGAATCACACAAAGAAAACATACAAACCACTGTTGCCATTGAATCCATGTCCTTTTATGCTGATAAAAGGAGGATTAATGATAATCCAAGAAATACCAACACCAAATACCTTGGATATTCCCCTGCTCCTGCTTCTTCCCCTGCACCTAGACAGAACACTTGGAGTAGAAGAGGTTCATCTACTCCAAATCTTGGACAGAAGAAGCCAGGGTCCAACTATTACTGCACCCACTGCAAGATTCCTAGGCACAGTTATGATCGATGCTTCAAAGTACATGGTTATCCACCAGGATTTAAAGGATTTCAAAACAAGTTTGCTACTGCAGTCAATCAATCGGAAAATGATGTCCAACCTCACCAAGAAACTCCTCAAGGCTTCACTCCTGAGCAATTATCAAGTTTAATGGACTATCTTAACAAGAATACTGGACCTTCCCAAGATACTGATTCTCAAGCTGATATAAAACCACAGGTTAACCTTGCAGGTAAGTCTTGTTTGTTTGTTTGTTCACCCACTGAATGGGTTTTAGACAGTGGTGCATTTGTCCTTCTCTTGATATGTTTTCTAGTTATAAATCTACTGCTGATTTAAATTCCTCTATTACTGTTCCTGATGGTAGGCATGTTTCTATAGCTCATGTTGGCACAATTATTTTAAATTCTAACATTGTTTTAAAGAATGTTTTACATATACCAGACTTTAAATTTAATTTAATTTCAATAAGAAAACTTTGTCAAGATATGTCAGGTACTGTGTTTTTTTATGCTTCTCAGTGTTTTATTCAGGGCCTCATGCTGAAAGGGCCTCCTACTCTACTTGGTAAAGCAAGAGAGGGATTATATTTGGTTGATCAGGATAAGTGCTCTTCTATTACTAGTAAACATTGTCTTACTTCTTCTGTTGCTTCTAATGCTAGACTTTGGCACATGAGACTAGGTCATCTTCCTTTTTCCCAATTCAAGTATATACCCTTAGATTGTGATGTGAATAAATGTGTTGAGAACAATATATGTCAAGTGTGTCCAGCAGCTAACCAAACCAGGTCGAAATTTCCTTCTAGTTCTATTAAAAGTTCTTTACCATTTCAGCTTATTCATGTTGATGTTTGGGGCCCATACAAAACCAAAACTCAAACAGGTTGTACTCAATTTCTTACTATTGTAGATGATAATACAAGATTTACTTGGATACATTTGCTGAAGTATAAATCAGATGTTGTTGCTGTTTTGAAAATTTTATTAATTATGTTCATACTCAATTTAACACAAAAATTTTGGCAGTAAGATCAGATAATGCTCAAGACTTAACTGAGGGAGGCATGAAACTTATTTTCCAAAAACATGGCATACTTAATCAAACAAGTTGTAGGGAAACACCCCAACAAAATGGGGTTGTTGAAAGAAAACATTGACACTTATTAGAAGTAACTAGAGCCTTATGCATACAATCTAATGTTCCTGTTTCTTTTTGGGGTGAGAGTGTCCTTTGTGCAGAATACCTTATCAATAGGATGCCTCTGAGTGTTTTGGGACATATAACTCCTTATGAAAAACTTTACTCAACACCTCCTTCTCTTTCTCATTTAAGATCCTTTGGTTGTCTATGCTTTGTCTCCACTATCAAACAAGGAAGAACTAAATTACAACCTAGAGCAAAACCATCAGTATTCATAGGCTATTCCACAACACAAAAAGGCTATAAGATTTTAGATCTTGAGAATTTTAAAACTACTGTGTCTAGGGATGTTGTCTTTTATGAAACTCATTTTCCTTTTCATTATCACAAGCCTCATTATAACATTTCTTTATCTCAACAAATTTTTCTTCCTTCTGTCACTGTACCTCAGTCTAATACATCTTGGGAACATGTTTTTCCCTTACATTCAACTGCTCAAGCCACCCCAACCACATCCTTTGACTTCTCTCTTTCTTCAGCCCCTAATTACTCCAGTGATGAGCAACCTAATTGTACTGCAGAATCATCCCCCTCACCTATTTCTGTACCAACCAATACTACTACTTCCATGACCTCAGAACAAATTTCAGCAAGACCTGCAAGAATTAGGCACCCACCTTCATATCTTTAGGATTATGACTGCCCCTCTCTTAATATTCAGAAACATGGTTGTAATCTTGTTACATGCCCCTCTATTCATATTCCTCATGCTCTAATTTCAGAACCTAAAAATTATTTAGAGGCTTCTACTAAATCAGAATGGGTAAATGCCATGAATAAAGAAATCATAGCTTTGCAAAATACAGATACTTGGACTCTAGTTGATCTCCCCATTGGAAAAAGGCCTATAGGATGTAAATGGGTTTATAAAGTCAAACTAAATTCAGATGGTACTTTGGAGAGATGTAAAGCAAGATTAGTTGCTCAAGGTTATTCACAAAAATATGGCATAGATTTTGAGGAGACCTTTTCTCCTGTTGTTAAAATGACAACAATAAGGTGTATTTTAGCTGTAGCATCTCATATGTCTTGGCCTATTTTCCAATTAGATGTAAATAATGCTTTTTTACATGGAGACTTACATGAAGAGGTTTACATGAAAGTCCCACAAGGTATTCCAAATCCAGAAAATAAAGTTTGTAAGCTTAATAAATCTCTATATGGTCTAAAACAAGCATCCAGACAATGGTTTTTTAAATTATAAACTGCACTACAATCACAAGGTTTTCAACAATCTAAAAATGATCCTAGCTTGTTTATAAATAGATCAGGATCTGATTTTACTCTTGCTGCCATTTATGTTGATGATATATTACTTACTGGCACAAATATTTTGGTTATTAATCAATTGAAGTCTTATTTACAGAACAAATTCAGTATAAAGGATTTAGATTTTTTGAGTTATTTCTTGGGTATGGAAGTTACTTATGCAGAAAAAGGGCTCATTTTTTCCCAAAGGGAGTTCACCAAAGACTTATTGGAAGCATGTCCTTTTCCCTTGCCTACGAAGCTACAATACCTTTGTCCATGCATCTCAAACTCAATAATTCAGATGGTGATATATATGCTCAGCCAGACTTATACAGAAGCTATGTTGGCAAATTAAATTATCTTACAAATACTCGTCCTGACTTAGCTTTTGCTGTCCAAAACTTGCCTCAGTATATGCAGCAACCAAGAACTCCTCACATAGCTGATTTGTCCCATGTCCTTGCTTATGTTAAACACACAGCTACACAAGGCATCCTTCTTCATGGCAGCCCACAATTGTCTCTTCAAGCCTATTCTGATTCTGACTGGGCCTCTTGCCCTGATACTAGGAATCCATCACTGGTTACATCATTCTTCTTGGAGGGTCACCTATCTCATGGAAGTCAAAGAAACAAACTACCATTTCAAGATCTTCCTCAGAGGCAGAATACAGGGCCATGGCCTCTGCAGCCTCTGAGATTACTTGGCTAATTCGATTGCTCCAAGAACTTGGGCTGAATAATCTCACTCCTGTAGTTTTAAATTGTGATAAGCAATCTGCAATACAAATTGCACGCAATCCAGTCTTTCTATGAGCACACAAAACATATTGAAATTAATTGTCACTTTACTCGTGACAAGGTTTTAGAGGGCCTTATTCAACTCACATATGTCCCAACTTCTCTTCAAGTTGCAGACTTACTTACAAAGCCCCTGCCTGCACCTCAGTTCAATGCTCTCAAGTCCAAGTTGCAGTTGCCTCATACTTCTCCACCTCCAACTTGAGGGGGGTATTGGTTTATACAAGTTGTATTTTAGTTAGTTGTTATTATTTTGGTTATTTAGGTAGTTAAGTTTGTTATATTTTATTCTTTTATTTTTTTCCTATAAATACTTAGCTCCTTTGTAAAGGAAGAAGACACTGTATTCTTTTTCTCATTCTATTCTTTAATTCAATTTTCTCATAATTCTCTCCATATTTTCATTATTAGTGTTCTATTTCATTATATTCTCTTCTTTAGCTTGTTCTTCATTAACTAATCAGGTTAATTGTACTAAGCTATTACAATTACCAATATCTCATATCATACGTGACGAAAAAATGCTAAATTTGATTCCATTTCTAATGCTAAAAAACAGCAATAACATACATGCTCTATATATAGGGAATTTCACCCACTACAATTACTTCTGCTCCTGTACCATCCCATCTATCTCTGCAATGGTTTTGGTTTGTAAATTACAATTCTAGATCAAAAGAATTTTTCCAAGAGTCTATTAAAAAAAAAATTAAAAAAAAAATTGTATGAAAATCAATTATACAATAAGATTTATATCAAAAGAAGAAACACAGAACAAGACTGAATTGGGTTGGTTCCATTGATTCATTATCTTTGGGCCGTACCAAGTGTAGAATCTGGAACACCATTAACACGTACAAATTTGGAGGGAAGATGAAGCTGCCATAAATTTACTTTTGAGCAATCTTCAGATGGTACTCCCTTTATTTTGCTTTCATCTTCAATAATCGCATGTTTCACAAATTTGAGTGAATTCTGCAACACAAATAATCAGGCTAGTATTTATATAGGATTTATTCTCGATTTAATTTTTTTTTTTTAAATAAAGAAAAAAAAAAGGAATTTTTTGAAGCAACCCCAAGAACTTATGCTCGTTTTGACTAGACCGCCATGAACTTAATTTATTTAAATTTTAATATAACCCCACAAAAATGAAAAACTCTTTAATTTAACCCAAAACGTTAGCACCTCCATTTGCTTACAACTTTAACTCTTGACGTTAATTATGGTCCACTTTATGCTTATATATATAACTTTCCAACCCCAATTGAAATGCGACTCACATCAGATTGTAACGGTAAAAAAATCAAGCTCTGCCTTCTATTCTTTACTTCGATTCTCTACATACTAAACAACAATCAAAATTGTCTTTTCTTCAACATCACATAAGTTTTGCAATAGAATTAATTATTTTTTACGCAATTAAGATTTACAGTTAGGAAGTTTGATTGAGTTGGTTGAATTTGGTGTTTAGGGTTTTTTAATCTATTTTTCGTTTTCTGATTAACTATTTCTTTGTTGTTTTCGCAGTTGTTGGTTTGGGTAGTTGTTTATTGCAGTTTTGGGTTGAGAAATTGAATTTAATTTAATTTTAATATATATACGGTTGGATTGCGGTGAGAAATTTCTTATAGGTACATTGATTAATAACTATAGGTACATTCAAAATATATTATAAATACATTGATTTTATGCCATTGATATATTGACTCTAAATAATAGGAGTAAGGAGAGAAAATCAAATTTAATCTTAGTTCCTCATTTGTTGATCAAAGGGTTGTGGGTGCTTCTCACCCTTCTCACCAAAACTACGTTTCTCACATGAGCCTATATATATATATATATATGTATATATATATAAGCATAAAGTGGGCCACACTTAACGTCAAAAGTAAACATTGTAAGCAAATTGAAGTGTTTTTAATATTTTATAACTTTCAATTTAGAGGTTAAATTAAAGAGTTTCTCTCCTTTGGAGGGTTCTTTAAAATAAATTACTTCATCCGTTTCGAAAAAAACGCAACAATTGGGGTGACGCGGACTTCTAGACAATTTTTTGTTGTGAAAGTAGAAGGAATAGAGAGAGAAAGTGGGGTATGTGATGATGTGAGAGATAGAAAGAAAAAAATTACAAAAATGGAAGATTAAAATTGTTGCATTTATTTTGAAACATCCAAAAATAGAAATTGTTGCGTTTTTTTCGAAATGGGATGAAATATATTTCTAGAGGTTTTCTCAAAACAAGCATAAATTCGTTGTTTCCAAAAAAAAAATCCAAAAAGAAAAGATATTTAATTTATGTTTAAAAGTATAGGAATTGAAAACAATGCAAAAGGGAAACGTAAGCAACCTGTTTGGTGGCTTCGGCGGCAGGGAGACGGCCCCAACGCTCAGGATCCCAAAGGACGGAGCTGTTGAATCCAAAACTGGAAATGTGGATGCCTGATTCCACTTCTTCCAAATTTATGTTCTTTATATGCCATCCAACCACCTGTGAAGATTGGCACACTGGTCCTTCAATTATCATTTTCTTTCTTTTTGCTGACATTTTTGCTATAGGCCATGTCCCAAATCCCCTGTAAATTATTAAAATTTTATATATCTTATTGAACGAGGGATATCAGGTAAATCAAATTGATTTTTTTAACTTACATATCAAATGACATTTTAAAGTAATTTTGACAAATTTTAGGGGTAGAGATCCAAGTACCAAACAAATAGGGGTGTTTTGGTAATATATTTTCAACAAAATTACAAAACTGTAATTTGATATGTGAGTTAAAAAAAAATCAATTTGATTTACTGGGTATTTCCTCTTATTGGATTTTAGACTTTTACATTGTATTAAATACTTAATGGGTTGCAACAAATAATTAAAGATTGTAATAAAATCAATCAATCAAAGCCTTATTCCCATAAACGGGGTTTGCTACATGAACTAAAATGATTAAATAGTTAATGGGTTGCAACAAATTAAAGATTGTGATAAAATACATGTCAAAATTTTACTTAATTAAGGTAGTTGCATCAAAGAGTGTGATAAAATGCATGTCAAAAAGCTACCATGAAAGTATGTTTGAAGTTATATGGGTTGCATTTGTTGATGTTGTGCAACCAATGCTTTTATAATCGATAAAATCTTTCAAAACTAATCATTGTTTTTGAATCCGTTTCTTGTCAAACTATCAAACGGTCTGATCTAGCGTAATTTTTTTTTTGAATGGATCTAGCTTAACTCTCAACCAAAATAACACGTTTTTCAATAAAAATATCACTTTTTACGTAATAAATACGACTTGTCACGTTAAAAAATTATAGTTTCATCGTAAAATTTTAGAATTTCTTGTAGTAATTGTTTTAATAGTATCCTAAATAAACCATTGTGAGCTTAAAATTAAATTTAATTCTCACAAAAAAAAAGAATTTAGCGCTCTCTCGAGCGTAGTGGAATGACGCAGGAGTTACCTTTCATCATCAAAATGCGAGATTCAATTCTCAGTAATGAAGAATCCCCTCCCTACCTCCAATCCCCAAACAATGTAATTTTAGCTAGTATTATTGTAAGAGAAGTCGCGAACTGGGTAAAACATATACTGATAGAGTATATAAAATAATCTTGAGCCTCAACTATCAGATTAAACTGCACTTTTGATTGTGATAATACGTGCTCTAAAATGTACATAACATAATATTGAGCCACGACCATTAGCTGCAACCTAAGATTATGTTATGCACCGTGTCACATGTTTTTTAAAAATGACACAAACAGAACAGTACAGTTAGAACATTACTTACTGGATAGCACGAATCTCATGGAAGAAGTTGAGATCATAAACATTAGAGAGGCCAGCAAAATGAACAATCCCACTCAAACGATGTTGCTCAATATGTTTAAGTGCAAAGTTTCTTTGGAAATCCATTTCAACTCCCTTATTATTATGATCAGTAAAATTCTCCTTAAACACCAAATGCCTGTACATTACACCAGTTTTCCTTAGTATATCTGATACATCAGAATTCTCAAGCTGTGACTCAACCACCACCCACAGTAGCGGTGGCGCCACTAGTCTCAGTGTATCCGCCATCCGGTTTAGCAACACCCCTCTCAGTGCATCCTTATCGCTCGTCGGCGTCACCACTATTATCTGTCTCCTTGGAATTGGATTATTATTATCTTCTTCATCTGATGATGATTCTGACAGGCTCCTGTTACTGACAGTACTGTCATTATAGCCACCACCGCCACCGCCGCCTAAGTCAACTGATGATGATGTCGTCGTAGGCGGTTTTGGTGGTGGTGATAGGTGGTGTAAGGAATTGTTGTTATATGGGGTGGCTGGGGTGTCTAATGATGATGTCAGAGTGAAACTAGTAAACGGGGGTTTGCCTGTGGGGGCGAACCCTGTAAAGAACCCCATCACAAAACACACCAAGAAATGAATAATGGCTTTCTTCCAAAGATGAATGCGTTTTCTTGACCGTTCTGTGGATCCCATTTTTAATTTGGGAGCTAGCTTAGCTAGCTAGCTAATCGAGCGAGGTTAATTTTAATTATTATGTTATATTGGAATGGCTTGTGGGTGACATTTTATTTATATGGGAATTGAATGAATGAAAAAAGGGTATATATATTTTTGTAATAATAATATAACAAGACTATGTTGTATATGTTATGTAGTATCAATAATGATGGTTACATGCTAACTCAAAGGAATAATAATATATGAGTCATGATATGATGAGAATGTGTTTGGTGTTTTTATTTATTATTAGAGTAGATTGTTTAGGTGTTTCATGGGATATATGTGTTCGTTGTTGCTTTTAGAAGGGATTATTGCTTAAAGTAAAAGAAACATGTATGTATGGGAATGAACAGATCGAGTAAACATGTAAGGAGGTTCGTTCGTTCTTCTCATAACATCTGTAGTTGGTGGCTTCACCTAATGGTTGTTGAAGATGCAAACATATTAACTAATTTATCATCCAATATACATATTAAAATGTGATTACTATTTTAGTGTTAAAATCTGATGATCTATAATCTTGTAATCCAACACTACAAATAGGGAATTTTGTGACAAACTCCTTATGTTTGAAACTCTTTCTGAAAATCCCTTAATGTTTTTTTTTTTCAAAAAATAAAAACCCCTAATGTTTTGACACATTATAAACTGTATCCCATAATGTCATAATTCTGTCAAATATACAATTAGACCACTTAATTTATGATATCAATATAATTGAAGTTTTTCTCTTCTTACTTAATGGTTTGAAGCTTGAAAGGGAAAATTTTACCTCCAATTGATCTTGATTGAATTTTGAAATATAGCTTGATTGAACTTCGGGAAACTTTAAGGGTGCATATGATAATTAGTTAAAAACTTTAATAGGTGCATATGATAATGTTTAGAAACTTTAACGATATTATAAAAAACAAAAAAAAAAAAAAAAACTTTAAATTAGATGGAATAATGACATTAGAGGTACATTTAATATTGATCTGGTTTTGACAAAATTTCCCTAAAAATATTCTAGTGTGTCTAAAGACTACTCCCTCTGGCTCTTTTTGTTTGCCCCATTTACTTTTTCTCATCTCACGAGACACAACTTTAAACGAAAATATCTTTATATACATGTAATAAAAAATTATATAAATTGCATATTAAAAAAGTACATATTGAGCTGAATCAAACGAGATCCCATTTGACTATATTTTTTCTTATATGTATAAAATTATAAAGAGTTAAAGTTACCAAATAAATAGTGTCAAAAGTCAATATGGAACAAACAATAAGAAACGGGGGGAGTAATTCGTTTTCTCCTGCTTTAAAAAATTGACCGAGGATTATTGTGAATCAAACATCCAAATGTCATTAAAGTACCCAACTAGTGTTTAAATATGAAAAAAACTGTAGAAAAACGTGTGATTTGCGGCCACCCAATCACTAAATATCTAGTTGAACATAAATAATTAGTATCAATGAATTTTCAGGGCCTAAGGCTCTGTTCTTTATGACTGATTTGGTCTGATCTGATCTAATCTAATCTGATCTGATCTGATCTGATTTGATATGATTTGAGTTTTTCTGATCTGATCTGATCTGATTTGAATTATTTTTATTTTTATTTTTATTTTTATTTTTATTTTTATTTTTTATTTATTTTTATTTTTATTTTTATTTGTATTTTTATTTTTTTTTTATTTTTTTTTTTATTTTTTATTTTTTTTTTTATATTTTTTTTTTTATTTTTTTTTTTATTTTTTTTATTTTTTTTATTTTTATTTTTATTTTTATTTTTATTTTTATTTTTATTTTTTTTATTTTTTTATTTTTTTTTATTATTTATTTTTTTATTTTTATTTTTAATTTTTTATTTTTATTTTTATTTTTATTTTTATTTTTATAATTGTAATACTTATTTATTTATGAGAAATATAATACATGATTATATTTACTAAAATAATAATTATTATTATTATTAATAATTAATATAATTATTATTAAGATAGCCCATTTCATTTCACCTCTTCATTCAATCTCACTCAAAAACTTCAAAATTCAAATAATAATATTATTACTAATAATAATACTACTACTACTAATAATAATTATAGTAGTAGTAATAATCACCGCCGAAAAATTTGACCAAACCGTCACCGAAAAAGTCGACCGAATAATCACCGTCGAAAAAGTCAGTCCGAAAACCGTCGCTGAAAAACTCGGCCTGAAAATCCTCGCCGGAAAAGTCGGCCGAATAATCACCGCCGAAAATTCAGTCTGAAAACCGTCGTCGGAAAAGTCATCCCGAAAAACTTGGCCTGAAAATTGTCGCCGGAAAAGTCAGCCGAATAATCACCGCCGGAAAAGTCAGTCCGAAAACCGTTGTCGAAAAAGCCGTCTCAAAAATCGTCGCCGAAAAACTCGGCTTGAAAATCGTCGGCGGAAAAGTCAACCGAATAATCACCGCCGGAAAAGTCGACCGAATAATCACCGCCGGAAAAGTCAGTCTGAAAACCGTCGTCGGAAAAGTCGTCCCGAAAACCGTCGACGGAAAACTCGTTTGAAAACCATCGTCGAAAAATGTCGAGCGGAAAAACGATGCTCGAAATAATAATAATAATAATAATAATAATAATAATAATAATAATAATAATAATAATAATAATAATAATAATAATAATAATAATAATAATAATAATAATAATAATAATAATGTCTGATCTGATTTGAGTTTGTCTGATCTGATCTGATCTGTTCTGATCTGATCTGATCTGATTACTGTAGCTTTTAAGTCCAAAAGAACAGGGCCTAAAGCGCGCGAGGATCTGTGAGAACTATAAGCAAATTTTATGATTTCTTTAATGAAATCGGAATTTACCAGATGTAGACTAAATACGATTCAACTAACATAATATAAAATAATTAAATTAATTGGTATTATTAACCTTGTTACATGATGAAAGAGATTTGATAATAAGATTTTTCTCCCTTAGCCTTTTCTTTGATATTGTTTTTGATGAATAAAACAACGAGATACTTTTAATGATAATATCTTATCACTTATTAATTGTTAGGAAAATAGAAATTAAGGGACGTGAAATCACTGTCCTTAAAGTTTTGAATTGCCCCCACTATGATTGCACTTGGGATATAGCAATGAAACTTCCAGGGGTAACCCTTAGAATAATTTCAAAAATATGCAACATAATTCTGAAAACAATGAACGTTTTTTTGTAGAGAAAGGAAAACAGAGGATGAAGAAAAAAGAAGTTAGAATGAAATTTTTAACGGTTGAATGAATTGAGAGTATCTTTTAATAAGGCAAAATATCAAGAATAATTGTAAGTGTTGACAGAATAACTACCCACTATTATCCAGAAGAGATGGTATTGTGTCGCCTGTCAAACGAGTGACGCAAAGCTTAGGGACAACATACGCGAACACAATCAGCCCAAAAATAACAACGTGCAAACAAAAGGCCCAAATAAAAACAACAAAAATAAACAACAAAAAACCAAAAAAAAAAAAAAAAAAAAAAACACGCAGCCAACTCCATTTTATTCTCCATTTTCCACCATTAAAATCATCAATAACTACTCCATAAACATCAAAAAAATGCAAATATATTACTAAACCAGAACATAAGTTACTAAAACTGGACATATACTACTAAACCTGGACATATAGTACTAAATCTGGACATATATTACTAGACCTGGAATTATATTACAAAACCTGGACATACATTACTAAACCTGGACTTATACCAGAAAACCTGCACTTATATCAGTAAACCTGAATATATATCACTAAACCTGGACATATAATATGAAATCTGGACATATATTACAAAACCTGGACATATAGTACTAAACCTGGACTTATATAATTAAACATGGACTTATATTATTAAACATGGACTTATATTACAAAGCCTGGACTTACATTAATAAGCCTGCACTTGCATTATTAAACCTGGACTTATATCAGTAAACCTGGATACTGACTTCTAAACCTGGACACTAACAATTCAAACCTGGACACTGACTTCTAAACCTGGACACTAACAACAGACGCAAAATTAATCACAAACAAAAATTTAAAAAACAAATAACAGAGTTAAAATGGAGATGAATTAGAACAGTGTCAAACCTGTCAGCAGCATCTCTTGACCTTTTGGAAGATAATTGAGGTTTGGAACTTGAGATTGTTGAGAAGCCATAATATTTGAAGGAAAAATTGAAGAACAATGCAGCAATTTCAATTTAAAATTGAGATGAAAATTCAAATGCACAATAGAAAAATAAGAAGGATGGAGAGAAAAGAGAAAAACGCAAGTTAACTAGGTTTCAAGAAATCGCAAATGAAAATCGCAAGCGATTACTGAGGGGAATCGCAAGAGAGTGGAGTATAGTAGAATGAAGTAGAAGAAGAATAGATACAATTAAATTGAAAAACGAAAAAACAACGGAATACTAATAAGTTCAAACCGCGAAATTCATATTAAAAAACCTGCACCCAGCCCAGCCCAAAACATGGTCCGACAGAAACTATTAGGTCAAACCGTCTGACCCAATAGTTTCACTATCCAGAATTATCTGAAATGAAAATAATTAATTAAATATTAGTTACAAAATTATTAAAAAATAATTACGTGATTAATACTAATTAAGTTATCCGCATCGAGTCATGCCATGTGCCTAAGTGCTAAGTATTTCTGATATACTCCTCCGTCCCAAATTAAATAATACATTTTGACTTTTGGCACTATTCACTTTGTAACTTTGACTCCCTTTCATTCTATACATATAAGGAAAAATATAGTCATGTGGGATCTCGTTTGATTCGTCTCAATATGCACTTTCTAAATATATAATTTTTAAATTTTTTTGTTATACATAACTTAAGATATTAATTTTTAATGATGTCATACTTAGTAGCACATTCATACTCTATAAGCAACACACACAATAAACTATCAATGTGGGATTCCACATTTACAAAATAAAATTGAAGCTAGTAAAGAGTACACTAGCTTACTTTATTTTGTCCATGTGGAACACACAATAGTTGGTAATATGTAAAACAATGTTGCAATATAAACTACCAAATATAAACCAACTGTTAAGAGTTAAATTCAATTTATGACATGATAACAGACGTTATTTACTATCACATGATAACACACATAATTTAAATTTAAACTCCCTTAGTTTAATTTAAACTCCCTTTAGATAGACAATAGTGACTATCTAAGGGACCATGTGTTATATATGGTTTATGACTCATAAAGGGACACACAATAGTGATGTATGTGTCTCATAAATTATGTGCCTTTCAAAGCCAAAAGTTTAATTTAACATATACACATGATAACAGATCTGATTAATATGAGGCATAAATTATTTTACATCAATTAAATAATTGTAATCTACAGCCGATTTGATTAAAATAACAATTAAAGTGCTAACATTGATATGACAGACATGAATTTAAGTACTAAAATTCACATAAAACATTCAAATCATTAAACGCATTAACCATTATTAAAGATCATCATTTTGATTGACTTATAGATATAACAACAAACTTAGAACGAATAGATTTGAAGTAGAGACTTCAGAAATTGTACCTGATAATGCCTTTGATCGAACAACCAAGGAGAGATCAACGATGATGAATATGAAATGATTGTTTGAAGTTGATTGAGTTGGAGTTTTGTGATATTTGTGATGATGTTTTGAGGGTTATTTGATGAGATATGAGAGTTGAAGTATGCAATGCAAAAGAAGGCTCAGGGTTTTTGTCGTATCTTGAAAAGCTTGGAAGGACGTGTATTTATAGGCTAGAAGCAGCAACGATTGACCCGGGAACAGCAATGACCTACGCCGAGACGCAGGTCCTGTAACATGACCTGCGTCTAGACGCTGGTCAGTGTAATATGACCTGTGTCTAGACGCAGGGTTGGTATGGTCCGGGTCGATTTTTTGCTTGATTTTGCGCGTGATTTACGGGATTATTATGCGATTTTTAATTGATGATTGATATATTCTGTAATCTTTGATATTTCGAAATATTCTGGGGTGTCCTGAGATGCTCCGGGATGGAATATTCTAGAATGTTCCAAAATGTTCCGGGATGTCCCAAAACGTTCTAGAATGTTCTAGAAACCTCCAGAAGCTCTAAAAATTACAGAAAAATTATTAAAAATTATGAAAAATTATGAAAAGTATGAAAAACACTAATATGATTTGCGAAACAATTTTCAACATTCGGAAATGACAAAAAGGACCCTAAGCATGGAAAAATCCTAAAAAATCTATAAAAAGCTCTACAAATATGATAAAAAAATATAGAAAAATATGAATAAATTATAAAAATATTATCATTTTAAAAATATTTATGATGCAAAATGACATTTTTTAATTTTTTTATGAATATAAAATATTGAAAAATGCATTGAAAAATATAAAAAATACCTAAAAATGAGGAAAAATCATGAATAAATCCCGTAATCATCGCGAATCCTAATAAACGCTTCCAAGGCAATTCAAACATGGTTTAGGCAATTTTTAGAGGGGTGTTATGTATTTTCATCATCAATTTCCCTTAGTTGGACCTTATGACAACATGATACGTTCATCATTAGTCTCTAAATTGGGGAGACACATTTAGGTGTTTACAGAATCCCCCACTTTGACTGAGTCTGGAGAGTAAGTATAAACTCTCAAGAAGAAAGTCAAAGTATTCCTGTCGCAACGGAGGATAACTCAAGATGTTCTGCGACCTTAAGTCACCCTTTTTAACGCTGGTACCTGCAAAACAAATGTTAGTTTTACCTGTAACCGCGCCCCATTCGGTTTAATCCCTTATAAGCGCCTGGATCCTCGGGATTATGGTAGACAAAGTGTCGAGTTCCTCCGGATGCACTTGGATCCTTCGGAACTATTCCCTTGGCTAAGCATAAACCCTTGGGACAATGATGAAAAGCCGTATAGGCGGGATCGATCAAGAGTAAGCATAAACTCTTGAAAGGGAGTGCGCGAGTAAGCACAAACTCGCGAGAAAATATGTTTAGGGTAGGCATAACCCCGATGTGTGCCAAGAGTAAGCAAAAAGCCGTGGTAGAAAATGTGACGAGGCAAGAGTAAGCATAAAATCTTGATAAAAAGGTATGATGTGTGTTTGGGTTAACATAAACTCGTGAAAATAATAATGTGCTAAGAGTAGGCATAAACTCTTAGAGGAAGAAACTCGAGTAAGAATAAACCCTTGAGAGATGAGGGTAAGCATAAACCCATGAGCAAGGATGATGTGATAAGAGTAAGCATAAACTCTTAGTAAGTATAAACTTTTGAGAGAAGGTATGAGGGTAAGCATAAACCCTAAGCAAAGTGATGTGTTAAGAGTACACATAAACTCTTAGGAGAAGAATCAAGAGTAAGTATAAACTCTTGAGAGAAGGTATGAGGGTAAGCATAAACCCATAAGAAAAGCGAAGTGGATCAAGGGTAGGCATAAACCCTTAGAGGTATTTTTGTGAGCTTAGGATAAGTATAAACCTATGAGAAAAGTAGGTGAATTAAGGGTAGGCTTAAAACCCTAGAAGAACTTTTGTAAGATTAGGGTAAGCATAAACCCAGTGAGAAAAGTGCTTGTGAGTGATGTCGTTGAGGTGGAAAAAATGTGTAAGGAAAAACATATAACTGAGTCTAGAGAGGCAAATGTTCTTGCAAGACGAAAGTCAAAATATTATGGCTGGGAAATTAAGGGTAAACCCTTAGAAGGAATAGGGTAAGAATAAACCCATGAGAAAAGTAAGTGAATTAAGGGTAGGCATAAACCCTTAGAGTGATATTTGTGAGCTTAGGGTAAGCATAAACCCTGTGAAGAAGTGTGTGTCTGATGAGAAGCCCCCACTTTAACTGAGTTTGGAGAGACGAATGTTCTCGCAAGACGAAAGGCAAAGTATTATGGTTGGGTCGAGGAAATAGCATGTATGTGTTGCACAAGCAAAGATGTCAAGGAAAATCTGCATAGCAAAAAGTCATATAGGCATAAATGGGTTCATGACCATGAAAGTTATTCAAGACACTAATCGCGTATAGCGATTCTAGGATTCAACAAAGATGGGCTCTAGCCTTATGTGCTTTGTGCTCTGTGATATGCGTATGTACAGTGTGTATGATGCTTATACATGTGTATGAATGTATGCATGAAATGATTATGATGTGCGATATGCTTGTAGTGCATGATGTGATTGTTGTTCATGAAATGTAATGCATGTGGAATGATATGTTATGTATAACAATGAAATGAATGACCAAAGGGATCAGCCAATAGTACTGTAATACCTAAAATGAGGATGGAGTTATCTTAAGCCCCCAATCAATCAAAGACATAACCTTCAATCATAAGCAAGCCCCCAACCCGTGGGGAAGGCTATATTTGTAGTGGAGTAAGAGAATAGTTAGGGTAACATGAATAAGAGATGATCAATAAGGCTTTTTGAGGATTTCAAATTTGTTATGGCGTAGATGGTGGAGTAGATGGATAGGTAATGTAACGCCCCTGATTTTGGGCTATTTTTCTTGATTTTCGTGTTTGTAATTATTTTGATTCTGTGCATGGTCTAAATTTATTTGGACTATTTTTATTGCTTGAATGTGATTATTTTATTTTATGGTTTATTATTTCGTTTATTTTATTTTAATTAATTAGAATTTTATTTTTAATTTTCTAATTAGTTAATTATTTTGGGCCAAGTGCAATTTAAACATGATTAGTCATGCTTAAGTGTAATTAGCCCATTAGCTTTTTGGCCCATTTTGAGTAAAGCCCAACCGGCCCCCTTATGATAAGTGGCTTGGTTTTGCCACTTGCCTTGCATTCACACCTTAACTAACTTTTATAAATAGAAGTAGTAGTAAGGCTTGATGATCTTTTGTCATTTCAATCATCCTTTTTGCCCACAAGTAAAATCAAACACTCTCATCACCCTTGCCATCCACTTCCTTCACGCCATTTTTGGCTTATAAACCCCAACCATTGTTCATCCATCTTTTCAAACCCAAACTTAAAGATTCAACCTCCATTGATCTTTAAGTGTCAAAACACAATGTAAACCCCAATAGTTTCATTCAAGATCACTATTTCGGGTTTGGTTTTTGGGATTGGTTTGTGTGGGTTGTTCGTGGGTGTTCATGTGGCTCGAAGTGTGGACGTGCACGGTGGTGCTCGTGTTGGTGGCCAACCGTGTGAGGCAGCCGTGTGGGTGGAAGCCGTGCAAGGTGCTCGTGTGCAAGTCATGGTGGTGCGCCGTGTTGTGCGTGATGTTGGGGCCGTGTATAACGAATCCGGGTAGCGGGTTTTTGTGGTTTTAATGCTCAAAGTTTGCTTAGGTAACATACTATCTTACCTTGATATGTATACTATGATTATAGGATAGATTAAGTAATCATGTTGGGTGAATTTTTAATGATGGTTTATCATTTCATGCGTGATTCTTAAGTGGGATTTGAGTATTGATTTTATGATGATTTGCTTAAAGTTTTCATGCATGTTTTTGTTGAGGTTTTCGTGTGGTTTTGATGTTGAAGTCGAGTTCTTGATGAGTTCTTGATGAGTTCTTTGAGTTCTTTATGAGTTCTTGGTTGAGTCTTGAAATCTTGAAAGTTGGTCATATGTTCTTTTAAGTACAAGTTTATTGAGGTTTTTCAAAGTATTGTTTAAAGATAAGCAAGGTTTTGTAAAGTTTTTGAAAGGAAGTTTTAAAGAAGTTAAAGAAAGGTTTAAAGAAAGTCAAAGATTTGTTAAAGAATGGTTTAAGAAGTAGTAATTGTTTATGGTTGGACTCAAGAAAAGGCGAAAGAAACGATCTTGAGAATAACAATGATGGTTTACATGTTAGTCTTAAGTAAAGGCGTAAGATGCAACTTAAGATTAACTAAGAATGTAAAAAACGTAAGATTTGCTTAAATTTGCTATTAGACGCCTAACCTTAGAGTAAGATTCTAAGGCTTGGGTAAAGACGTTGCCCCTGTCCTGACCGCAGTATTGGGATAGTGTATACTTACTATGTTGTCTTTGATATGAATTTCCTGTAAGATGGGTTTCATGGGGTTTGGTGTAAGATTCTCAATCCTGGCATAGTAGGAAAGTTCGTTCGCGTAAGAGGCGTTCGTACGAGCATAGTCCGGTCTAATATGTAAATGGTAGCGCTAAAGATTAAGTAAAGATAAGTCTAAAGTTGAGTATTTGAAGTTAGTCGAGGTTTGAATATTATTGTTGGTTGTCGTTATTGTTATGATTTAAAGTTGGTCAGTTTTACAAATATTGGTATTTTGATGTTTATGTCATATGTTGGTTGGTAGTCTGATGTGTTTGTTTGATTTGTTCTATCATTATGTGTATCCATGTTAGGGTGGGACTGTTATGTTACTCGCCACTGACAGTGGATTGTTGTTAATTTTTCAGGTAACTCTGATGATGACGGTGTTGCTTAGCTTTGGGTTGGGCGAGTGTCGATGTTTCCTTATTTTAGACTATGTTATGTTTTTAGGTTGGACGTATAATTCCTGTGTAACGACCCTGATTTTGTTGGTATTTCTGTCATGTATTTATTTGTGTTTATGTGATTTTATGTATGGTCCAAAATTTATTTTGGACTATTTATTTTATTTTATGTGAATAATTTCGATTAATTTGAATATTATTTTATTGTGATTGATTATTATTTATTTTATTATTATTTAATTAATTAGAATTTTATTATTTAATTTTCTAATTAGTTATTTAATATTTTTGGGCTAAATCGATTTAAGCATGATTAATCATGCAAATTTTGTAAATTAGCCCAATTGACCACGAAAGCCCAACTTGGCCCATTTTGCAAAGCCAAAACCGCCCCCCCTTATTGTATGGCAAGTTTTGCGACTTGCCATGCATTCACACCTTAACTAACCTCTATTTATAGGTGACCGGCCTCTAGGGTGTCGCGGCCCTAGATGCCTATCAAATATACAATTAATAACCTAAACAACTAACACGTAGTATTAGTGGTATTAGGGTCGATCCACAAGGAA
Organism: Salicornia ramosissima; assembly: GCA_951394345.1. Classification (NCBI taxonomy): domain Eukaryota; kingdom Viridiplantae; phylum Streptophyta; class Magnoliopsida; order Caryophyllales; family Amaranthaceae; genus Salicornia; species Salicornia ramosissima. The sequence goes on along the minus strand of OX596234.1, from coordinate 16,491,041 downwards.
CTTAGTGCGGAATTGGTCGTGAATTTAGAATGATCCAAGGATCTTTTAATTGTTGATTGAATGCTGAAAATTAACCTAAACTACAAGTATTAAAATAAAATGCAAGAAATGAATTCAATGTAAAAGAAAGTTATCAAGATTAAAAGACTCTAAAGATTGGACTCCCTAATTTTACTTCAATTGGAGGAATTATAATCAATGAACCAATTTATGTTCGATTATCTCGATTGCAATGTGAACATTCAAAAGTACTCAATGGACTCAATCCCAACACCCTCTCTCGATTAGGCGATAGGAAATTCTAGGATCGGCTAAGTTAACCTCTCTCGAATAGTCAAATTAGCAAAACCCAAAATCGAATTCATCAAATTCTTTTATCAATTCACAATCCAAATTACTATCTCTAGCAATTAAGAAATTACAACCAAGATTATTCAAACACAATTAATCCAAAGATTAACCCCAAAATCTATAACATCAAGCCATCCAATCCTTAGAAAAAGGAACTACTCACTAATGCAATTCATTGGAATTAAAATCATGAAATTCAATTAAAACTAATCTATGAATTAAACCTAATTCTAATAAAACTAAAATGATGACAAGAAAACTAGTAAACTCAACAAAATTAACAATGAAGAACTAAAACAAAACCTGGAATTAAACTTGAATGGTACTAATGAATTCTTGATTACAAAGATTGAAAATAAGAAAATTGAAGAACTAAACTAAATTTGAATTGAATTGAAATCTTGAGAGAATTAAAACTACAATTGGAGAGTGTTTAAGCTAGCTAAAACTATTCTAAAAAATCAGAAAATAATTGGTGTCTAAAACAATGCTTAAACCTCCTATTTATAATAAAAATTACAAAGTAAATGGCTAATTAAACAAAAATCTCGAGTTTAACCGTGCACGATCGTGCAGTAATAGGCTGCACGATCGTGCAGTTTAGTTGCACGATCGTGCAGTTGAAACTTGCACGATCGTGGCGAAACGAAGTGGAATCTGCACGATCGTGCAAGGATAGACTGCACGATCGTGCAGATCAGAATGGACCTTCTGATCTCTGCACGAGGGGTCTGCACGATCGTGCAGTTATATCTTGCACGATCGTGTCTTGTGAAAGAGGGGCTGCACGATCGTGCAGTTATAACCTGCACGATCGTGCACCCATGCTTTTGGGCTGCACGATCTACACGCCCGTGCACTGCCTTCTTGCACGGTCGTGTGGCCTACATCCATAGCCTTTTTGCTCCCAAGTGTCCCATTGTCACCTCGGCGCCAATCCCGGCTTCTCGGAATCCGTTCGGGACCTCTCACGACCCGTTCAAAGCCCAAGATTGCCTGCACAAAGCTCGGTACAACTCAAGCAACATATATAATAGCCAATTATTAGCAAAAAGAATCAAACTCACACAAAAACAATTAAAACCTAAGAAAACTCAAAACTAAGCTAAACTGCCCTAAAAAACGATAAAATAAAGCCGAGAACGACCAAAACTCAAGCTAAAAGAAGCTAAGAAAGAGGTCCTAAATGGACCGGTCAAAATCCCCCAAGCTTGCCTTTTGCTTGTCCTCAAGCAAAGCAAATCTAATGCTAAAACAAAAACAAAAACCTAACTCACTTTCGTAGGAATCACGGTCACTTTTAGCGCAAGTAACAAGCCCTTTAAACCCCAAAGTTGCCAAAGAGGACGAGTATGCTCTCGTAAGGGTTTCCAAAGAGTTTAACCCATAACTCTTACAAATTAAACTAAAACTAAAGGAAAATGAAAACTAAATAAAACCTCTAGCCGAAATAGGAGAATGCACACAAAAGAACACAAAGTTTCCTAATTCTACCAAACTTGGCATGCAAAGGACCTAAGAAATTGACCCAAAAGGAAGAAAGAAAGAAACTTAAGAAAACTTTGCACAACCTAATAGTCCTAAAGTTAGTCCTACCAATCATACCACAAACTAACCAAAGAGTTCAAATCCACCTAACTAGGAGTGTCTCATGATTCCTCGAAGGAACCGGAAAGAAAAGGGAAATCGGATCCGTTGTGAATGGATCATTTATTGTAGAGCTAGAATTAACCCCATCACTCCCCTTATTCGCCCGCTCAATATACTTGGCTAGTTCCCAAAAGACAAGGAGGACTCAACCCCGCATGGGTCGGAAGGACTTCTTATGGATGCAACGTAAGGCTTGGGTAAGGGTATGGAAAAATTTGGCTATGTGGTGGTATCCTAAAGTGAAGTTTAAAACACAAGGGATCACTCTAACCAAACTACCGGGGAAACCTCCCCCAAGCTTATTCAAAAAACAATCTAAACCAAATGGACCAAAAAATTTTACAAGGTCCTAAAAGAAAGAAAAAAACTTTTCTTGACTTCCTCCCCCCCAAGCTTGAAGGACACAATGTCCTCATTGTGAAAAATGGAAGGAGGAAGCTTGGAATTGTTTTATTATTTTTTTATTATATTTTTTTTATTTTTTGATTTTTTTTTTTTTTTTGTCTTTTTTTTTTTTTTGTTAACTTTGAAATGAAATTTCTGAGATAAAAATTCATTCTCCAAAATATGGAATGCTACTTCCTTTTTTTCTTCTTCTTTTTTTTTTTTTTTGAATTTGAAGATATTGCCTTTTTCACATTTATCGGCTTTTATTTCTCATAAAAATCCACCAAAAGAGGACCTAAGAAACTTAAACTGTACAATTTCAATGCTTATACCAAACAATACCAAGATCCCTAACTGCACTTACCTAGAAGGGTGAAATAAAAGCAAGGAAAAGGTTTGTAATGTGGCTTAAAGAAATGAAGGTTCAAGCTCAAAAGGGCTCCAAAAGTGAATAGGAAAAACGAAAAAACAAAACCAATTTGGCAATGAAAAAAGCCTAATCTCAAAATGTGGAAAAAAAGAAAAAGTAAATGTAAAGGGAGAAAAATGAAATAATCTAAGAAATGAATGCCTTCTTCGTCCCCAAGGGTGGCTCGGTCACTTGAACTCGGGAATCCTAGACAAACTCTTGATCAAGGCTCAAAGGTAGAGGAAATAATGCCCCAAAACTAAGAATACACGGAGAAGGCTACCTAAACCCCCCCCCAAAAGGTGCAAATACTCCTAGTAGGCTTCAAATTCCTCTAACGTTCAACCAATCTTACCGGTACCTCTAACCAAGAACACAAAGTTTGCACAAGTTTGCAAAATCTCGCCAACTCCTAAAAGGTCAAAAGAAAAGTTCCTAAGCATGCCTTATTCACTAGAAAAAGAAAAACAAAGGTTCAAATATGCACAAACTACATCAAAGTCGACTAAATGAGGAAAAGAAAAGAGGAAAACAAAAAAGAAAGAAAAAGGAAAATAGAAAATAGAAAGGAAAATAAAAGAAAAGAAAACAAAGAGAAAAAAAAAAAAAACTAAAATTAAATAAACACGCAATAAAATAAAATTAAAGGAGCCAAAAATCAAGCATGCTTAACACATAATCAAGAATCAAGCAACCAATCAAAATAAAATCGAGGCCCAACGCCATCGATAACCAGTAATCCTCAATTGGGCTTGAAAGCCGAAAATTAAAAGCCAAACATCCTCGATTATCAACTCTTCCTAAAACTAAACCTAAAACTAAGCAAACAAATTAATAAATAGAAGTGGAGAGATCTCACCGGAATCCAAAGCGGCGCTATACCACGTAAGCTCCTTGCGAAAAAGCTCCAAAAACAATAATGATAATAATAACAAAATAACAAAAATAATAACAAAAATAAAGAAAGAAAATAAAATAAAAAAAAACCTAACTAGAGAATTAAAGTAAAATAATTTCAAAATTAAAAAGAAAATAAATATAGAGAAAATAAATAAGTAAAAGTAAATAAAGAAAGCGCTAATCTAGGAAGACGAGCCTCTTATGTCCCTGATGGCCCCCCCTCATTATCCCCGGGAGGGAAATAAGGGAAGCCATAGGGATAAATGTTATAGGCGGGAGGCTCTTGGAATGGACCCGGGGAATAGTCATACGCCGGAGGGTAGTCGGGGTGGTTCGGGAATGGGGGTGCCAAGGATTGGTTGACATTGGCCAAATGGTTACGCCAACTAACCCTCGCCACATGATCCAAATCACGCCTCAACCCTTGAATGCTATCCCGGGTCGAGTTATAAAAAAAATCCTGAGATAGGCGCATCTCAGCCAATTGATTCAAGATCAATTGGGCGTCGGTTAGAGGGGGATGAGACCCCCCTGCCTCTCCCATTTCAACGTCTTCGCGTTGAGGCTGGGTGCCATCGGCATCATCATAATTAAAATTATTATTAATATTATTTAAATTATCATTATTAAAATTATTGACACCATCTCCCCTATTATCCCCATCCTCAAAAATGGTTCTAGGGGGAGCCAAAAAGTGCGGATTTGTCATCCGACTAGTGTCGGATGGCAAATTCGTCCATTTAACTCGGTTGGAGCCCCAAAGAACTAGAAGTGTAAATGGGGGTGCTAGGGGGTTGTCGGAAATAAAAAATCCCATGTCCCTTAAGATTGGCATGGTTAACTTATTCACGCCCTTTACCAAAATGGAATCCCCGTTGTTGAGACGATCACCATACCCCAGATGCCGGGCAATTATGGTGATCATCCCACCACAAGTGATAGCAATGGGAGGCTTATCTCGAATCGATACCAAACGTTCGAGGAGATAAGCCCCACAATTGGCCATGGGGTCATTTGGGTTAAGGGCGTGCCTTAAAAAAAGAAGGTCAACTTTGGGAAGCTGACCCGATTCTGTTTTAAAAAATAAAGTAAAAGAAAAAACGCGGTGGATGTAACGCAATGCAATCTGGAGGATTTGCGAAGCCTTACAATCTCGCCCGCTGTATCTATAATTAGTCCCCGTGATGGCCTCCCAAAAGGGTTGGGGGTTGCCTTCGATTGGGGTGAATTCAAGTGGCCCAAGGATACCGTCCGTGGGCCAAGTGAATATTTTATTAAACTCTACTAAGGAAATTAAATGCTCTTTATTGAAAAGTTGGAATTTTACCTGAATTCGAGGCCGGCCTGGAGTGCCTCGCTGAACCCCGGGGTTAATCCGATAATCCAACGTGGAGAGAAACTCCAGCGTTGGTCGCCGATAAGTGTTCTCGCACTTTAGGAGGTACTCCTCCCATCCTAAAGTGCGTCCAATAGTTTGGACTTCTTCCCGAATCCCCAAAAGGTCGACTGAGCCCCAATCATTAAAAAAAGTGGGACGCAACTTCCTGTCGGTCAGTTTCCGGAAGTTGGCCACATGCTGCTCTGAAGTGAACACTATACCCAAGGTGTTCGAAGGAGGGGCAAAGGCGCCCCCGGATGCCGAGGCCACCCCCTTACCCTTCCTTTGATGCTTTCCTGTCATTCTGGAAAAGATTCCAAATAATATAATCAAGCATTCAAAAGCATAGAAGAAATAAATTAAAAATTAAAATAAAATTAATAAAATACTTAATTAACTACCGACTAAATTCAAATAATTAAAATATGCTCAATTACACTTCTTAACCTTATAAACTCAAAGCACTAGAATGATTCATACTCTTTACAAAATAAACCCAATCAAGGTTACCAATTACGGCATATGAAAACAAATATGAATCAAACTAATTAGAAACATTATAAATCAAGGAGCATGATTGAGCATAAATTAAATTAACTACGGAAATAAAAAAAAAAACAAAATAAACAGAAAAGGAACCAAAATCACTCCAAGAATATAAACCCTAACAAACCCAAATAAAAGGAGAAAAAGAACGAAAAAAGCGAGTAAAAAAAAAAAAAAAAAAAAAAAAAAACAGAAAATAACACACAAAAAATCGAATCCCTATCACAAAATGAACAAAAACAAACTAAAAGCATAAATTAAAGCCATACACTATTAGATCTAACACATAAACACATAAAGAAGCTAAAAAAATCGAAAATATACAAACCCTAGAAATAATTTAGGTTAGAAAATACCTTCAATGGAGTGAAAAATGGAGATGGGGAAAGAAAATAAGGAAGAAAAGAAGGAAAGAAAATGAAAATGATGAAGTTTTGAGTGAAATAATGAAGGAGAAAATGGAGGAAGATGATGGAGATGGAGGTCGTGCAGTTGCTGCTGCTCGTGCTGGTTGAAATGAGAGGTGAGGAGAGAGGGGAATGGGGGATAAGGGTTTAATAATTTTTTTTTCATTTTTTTTTTATTCGTGCTGCACGATCGTGCAGTAATAAGCTGCACGATCGTGTCGAAACGAAGTGAAGTCTGCACGATCGTGTAAGGATAGCCTACACGATCGTGCAGTTTAATGAAATAAAAAAACTGACTTTGGCACGATCGTGCAGACTTTGCCTGCACGGTCGTGCAACTTACCTCCCAGAAGCTACTGACCTTGGCACGATCGTGCAGACTTAGTCTGCACGGTCGTGCAACTTACCTCCTAGAAGCTACTGACCTTGGCACGATCGTGTAGACTTTGCCTGCACGGTCGTGCAACTGACCTCCCAGAAGCTACTGACCTTGGCACGATCGTGCAGACTTAGTCTGCACGATCGTGCAATTCTTACCTGATCTTTCTGACCTTGGCACGATCGTGCAGAATGAGCTGCACGATCGTGCACTCTGTTCTTCGACCATATATTTTTTGTCTCCTTTATTTTTATTAATTATTAATATTATTAAATATTTATTATATAAAATTTTATAAATATTAATTATTTAATTATATGATTTATTTATTATTTTATTTTATTTATTTTATTTTTTTTTTATTATTAATTTTTTTATAGGAAAAATAAATTAAAATTGCTATTTTTATAGTCGCTAGCTCGACTTTAATCATTGGAGCTCATGTGTCCAAATTCGAGGCTGACTCGAGAATCAACCTCCCAATGCATTTTGGGTCATTATTATCGATGTATAATTTCAATCTTTGCCCATTGACCCAAAATGTAGAATCCGAACCCTTAATTTCGAATGAGCCATATGGCCGGGTGGACACAATCTCAAAAGGTCCCGACCATTTTGATTTTAATTTCCCGGGAAATAACTTAAGTCTTGAATTAAAGAGAAGTACCTTATCTCCAATTTTGAAATCTCGGGAAAGGATCATCCGGTCATGCCGCTTCTTTGTTTGCTCCTTATACAATTTCATGTTTTCATAGGCATCGAACCGGAGTTCATCGAGCTCATTCAACCTTATCAATCTTTTCTCACCTGCTTGGTTTAAATCCATATTAAGCTCTTGCAATGCCCACCACGCTCTATGCTCCAATTCTACCGGTAAATGACACGCCTTCCCGTATACCAATCGGAAAGGGGTGGTTCCTATTGGAGTTTTATAAGCTGTCCGGAGAGCCCATAATGTGTCATCTAGCTTGAGTGACCAATCCTTTCCACTTTTGTTGACCACCCGTGTGAGGATGTTCTTGATTTCCCGGTTTGAAACTTCAACTTGGCCTTGAGATTGAGGATGATAAGGTAGACCTACCTTGTGGTGAACTCCATACTTGGCTAGCAATTTTTCAAATTGTTTTTTGGCGAAATGAGATCCACCATCGCTAATAAGCACCCTAGGAACTCCAAATCTCGGAAAAATAAGCTTTTTCAAGAGCTTTACGACAACCTTGTGATCATTTGTAGGAGACAGAATTGCTTCTATCCACTTGGTAACGTAATCAACCGCCACTAGAAGATATAGATTTCCGTTTGAATTAACAAACGGACCTACAAAGTCGACCCCCCAAACGTCAAAAGGCTCCACCTCTAGAATTCCTTGTTGAGGCATCTCATTTCTTTTGGAAATTCCTCCACTTCGTTGGCACCTATCACAACCTCTTACCAAATTTGCTACTTCCTTGGCCATGCTTGGCCACCAAAACCCGGCTTGGAGAATGCGTGCTATAGTCTTCCTTGGTCCTCCATGGCCCCCGCATACGTGGGTATGACATTTTTCGAAAATTTCCCGGACCTCATTTTCTCCAACGCATCTCCGGAATAATCCATCCGCACATTTTTTAAACAAGAATGGGTCTTCCCAAAAATAGTGCCTAACCATCTTGAAGAATCTTTTCTTTTCTTTAGATGAGTACCCATACGGTATTTCACCGCTTGCCAAGTAATTTGCTATGTCTGCGAACCAAGGGATGGAATGGGTTGCTATAGCCATCAAAGATTCTCCATGGCACTCATCTATAAATGGTAGGCCTCCCTCTACTTCATTTATATGATCACTTGGTAACCGAGATAGATGGTCGGCTACCAAGTTTTCACACCCTTTCTTATCTTTAAGTTCAAGGTCGAATTCTTGTAACAATAAAACCCACCTTATGAGCCTCGGTTTTGCATCTTTCTTTGTCATTAGATACCTTACTGCCATGTGATCGGTGAAGACTATCACTTTGTTGCACATCAAATAGGAGCGAAATTTTTCTATTGCAATGACTACGGCGAGCATTTCTTTTTCCGTAGTTGTGTAGTTTATTTGGGCTTCATTTAATGTCTTGCTTGCATATGCTATTACCATATGACGTCCTTCCCTTTTTTGTCCAAGAACTGCCCCAACTGCATAATCACTTGAATCACACATTAGTTCAAATGGCAAGCTCCAATCCGGAGCTTGCACAACTGGAGCACTTACTAGTGCATTTTTAAGGGAATTAAAAGATTGCAAGCAAGATTCATCAAAATTAAATTCTACTTCTTTTTGAAGTAAATTCGTCAAAGGCTTAGCGATTTGAGAAAAATTTTTAATAAACCGCCGATAGAAACCGGCATGTCCAAGAAAAGATTTAATTCCCGTCACCGTGGATGGTGGAGGAAGTTTCTCAATCGCGGCAACCTTTGCCGGGTCTACTTCAATTCCTTTGGATGACACTTTATGGCCTAGGACAATGCCATCCTCAACCATAAAATGGCATTTCTCCCAATTTAAGATGAGATTCGTTTCTTGACATCGCCTTAAGACCTTTTCAAGGTTTGCGAGACAAATGTCAAAAGACGAACCTCCCACACTAAAGTCATCCATAAATACCTCTATTTCCTTTTCAAGCATGTCAGAAAAGATGGTCATCATGCACCTTTGAAAAGTGCTTGGAGCATTACATAAGCCGAAGGGCATCCTTCTATATGCAAATGTTCCAAACGGGCATGTAAATGTAGTTTTTGCTTGATCATCCGGGTGTATCGGAATTTGGAAAAACCCCGAATATCCATCGAGAAAGCAAAAATGTGAATGACCAACCAACCTTTCTAACATCTCATCCATGAAAGGGAGGGGAAAATGATCTTTACGGGTGGCTTTATTAAGTTTTCTATAATCGATACACATACGCCATCCCGTAACAGTTCTTGTAGAGATTTTATTCCCATCATCTCCCTCAATAATGGTAATGCCTCCTTTTTTTGGAACTACATGAACCGGACTCACCCATTTACTATTGGGAACGGAGTAGATGATTCCGGCTTCACGTAGTTTTAAAATTTCTTTTTTAACTACCTCTTTTAAGGTAGGATTTAATTTTCTTTGACTTTCAATAGAGGAGGCACTCTCATTATCAAGGGAGATTCTATGCATAACTAAAGTGGGACTTATACCCTTTATATCGTCAATGCTATACCCAATGACTTCTTGATATTTTCGCAAAACCTCAAGAAGTTTTGCAAGAGATTTGTCATCAAGTGTAGCATTCACGATTACGGGTTTAAGACCCTCATTATCTAAATAAATATACTTAAGGGAGGGGGGTAAAGGTTTTAGTTCTACCTTAAGAGGAGGCGTGGTACTCTCCTCTTTACCTTTTTCCGCATCTAAAACCTCATATACGTCCTCATGAGGTAAGCACGTTGGTGCTTCCTCTAGCTTAGATTCATACCGCCTTGCCCCTTTCGATCTCAATTCGTCATTGGAATCTTGGATTGCTTCAAGAAGTTTGTCTTGGGGTTGGAGTGAAACCCTTCCTAGACTATCAATATCATGATCAAGTACCTCTACCCGGCATATTTTCTCCACCATAGGATTTTTTAGAGAATGAGAAAGTTCAAAAATAACTCTCTCATTAGCAACCTCAAGAGTGATAGTGTTTCTTTTACAATTTATTATTGCTCCCATAGTTTTGAGCGCTTCTCTACCAAGAATGAGAGGAGTTGTTGGGTCCTCTTCCATGTCCATCACTACAAAGTCGCAAGGAACAAAAACATGTCCAACTTGGATCGGAACATCTTCAAGCTCTCCACAAGGACATCTATTAGTACGGTCCGCCAATTGTATTATTTTCCGGGTGGGTATAAGCATGAAGTTCAATTTCTTTGCTATTGATAGTGGCATGAGGCTTACACTTGCCCCCAAATCCGCAAGAGCACCGATTGGTTCCAAATCCCCAATCTTTACCGGTAATGCAAAACTACCCGGATCTTTTTGTTTTTGAGGAAGCTTCTTGTCAACATAAGCACTTACTTGATAGGGTAATTGGATCACCTCATCCGGAACTTTTCTTTTATTAGTAAGCACATCCTTCAAGAACTTAGCATAAGTAGGCATTTGAGACATAGCCTTCAAGAATGGAACGTTGATGTGCAACCCTTTCATTAAGTTGATAAATTGGGCAAATTTATCATTTAGCTTCCTCTCCACAATTCGGTGAGGATAAGGTGGTGGTGGTTCATAATTCTTTATTGGATCAATTACCTTTTGTTGAACCTTTTCCCCATCTTTTCCTTGACTTTCTTTGTCGTCCGGGATTGAATCTTGTCGTGGTTCCTCCTCCATGCTAGGACCCTCATAGCCTTTGCCCGATCGAAGTTCAACTCTATGGATGGGCCTCACATCGGTGGAGGAAGAAGAGATAGGCACCGCCGTTGAAGTGGTTGTTGATGTAGCTTTTGCCTCGGCTAATTGAGCGATTTGAGTTTCCAAGATCTTTCGGTGAGCCCTTTCTTCTTTTTGCTCCATTTGAATTGCTTGTAGTTGTTGCATGATCATTTGGAGGCTAGAATCCGTACCATGACTTTGATCTTGCTTTGGACCTTGAAATGTTGAAGAAGAAGTTTGAGGAGTGTTGAATGGAGGTCTTGATGGTTGTTGTCTCATGGGAGGTGGAATGAATTTGTCACTAGTTGATCCCCCTTGTTTTGAAACCCATTGATTATTGTTGTAGCATTGTTGAGGTGGACCCCCTTGATATAATTGATTACCATAACCTTGATTGAAGACATTAGAATCCCATTGATTTTTGTTGTAGCCATGTTGAGGTGGACCCCCTTGATATAATTGATTACCATAACCTTGATTGAAAAAGAAACCTCGGTTGCCATACCCTTGGACGCCTCTTGGACCCCCTTGGTTACCATCATACCTTGTTCCAATAGCCGCTATATGCTCCGGGTCGGCTCCACCACAATATGAAGCATCATGATTCGTGCCCCCACATATTTCGCAAGAATAATGGTAGACTTGTTGAGATGGTTTTGTGGTTGAACTTTCACCTTTGCTTAGTTTCTTGTCGATGATGTTCTCCATGAAGGCCTTCAATGTATCCGGGTCTAACTCAAAGGTACCTTTCTTTTTGACTTGAGGAGGAGCTTGAGCTTGTGATGTTGCCCTTCTTCGAGTGCTCCATGCATAATCTTGAATAGCCTCTTCAATTCTTTCTTCAAGTTGAGCTTGGGGAATGGTCTTGATTTGACCACCCACCCCGGCATCAAGTTGAGCCTTTGAGATTGGATCAAGAGCGTCATAGAAAATCCGCATCAACATTGGTTTTGCAAGTTCATGATGTGGGCAAGCTCGTTGGAGCTCCTTGAATCTTTCCCATGCTTCTCCCAACGATTCATCGGGATCTTGCTCAAAGCTCATTATCTTCCTTCTTAAATCCGCGGTCTTGTCTTCGGGAATGAACTTCTTTAGAAAGGCTTTAGCTACTTCACCCCATGTCGTCAAAGAATTGGGCCTCAAATGTTTTAACCATGTCTTGGCCTTCCCAGTCAAGGATTGCCGGAACAAATGCATGCGAATGTAGTCTTGAGAAACTTCACTCGTTTGAATCATTGAGCACAATTCCAAGAAACGATCTAGGTGAGCAATAGGATCTTCGTTCAAGTTCCCGGAGAATTGGTCCGCTTGCACCATCCTTGTATATTGAGGATGGATGGTGAAATTGGACGTGGTTGTTGGAAGTTGTATACCCCCGGTTAGTTCGTAGACTCCGGGATTCCCGAAATCCCTAAATAGGATGTTGTCATTTCCTCCTTCGGCCATGATTATGTTGGGATGTTGGATCACTCTTTCCCTTTCTTGTACACGGCGTTGGTGATGAAAAACACGTTCTATTTCAGATATTTCCGGGAACAAGGGCAAGCTTCTTGACCTTGTGTGCATGCAAAACCACAACTAAGAAAGAGATTAGCAATGACTATCACAATTTATTCCAAAACAAATAACAAAAACAAAAAGAAAACTATAACTCGGACCAAGGTTCACTACCGAAACCGAAAAGAAAGTTCCCCGGCAACGGCGCCAAAATTTGACCGGCCTCTAGGGTGTCGCGGCCCTAGATGCCTATCAAATATACAATTAATAACCTAAACAACTAACACGTAGTATTAGTGGTATTAGGGTCGATCCACAAGGAACTTAGTGCGGAATTGGTCGTGAATTTAGAATGATCCAAGGATCTTTTAATTGTTGATTGAATGCTGAAAATTAACCTAAACTACAAGTATTAAAATAAAATGCAAGAAATGAATTCAATGTAAAAGAAAATTATCAAGATTAAAAGACTCTAAAGATTGGACTCCCTAATGTTACTTCAATTGGAGGAATTATAATCAATGAACCAATTTATGTTCGATTATCTCGATTGCAATGTGAACATTCAAAAGTACTCAATGGACTCAATCCCAACACCCTCTCTCGATTAGGTGATAGGAAATTCTAGGATCGGCTAAGTTAACCTCTCTCGAATAGTCAAATTAGCAAAACCCAAAATCGAATTCATCAAATTCTTTTATCAATTCACAATCCAAATTACTATCTCTAGCAATTAAGAAATTACAACCAAGATTATTCAAACACAATTAATCCAAAGATTAACCCCAAAATCTATAACATCAAGCCATCCAATCCTTAGAAAAAGGAACTACTCACTAATGCAATTCATTGGAATTAAAATCATGAAATTCAATTAAAACTAATCTATGAATTAAACCTAATTCTAATAAAACTAAAATGATGACAAGAAAACTAGTAAACTCAACAAAATTAACAATGAAGAACTAAAACAAAACCTGGAATTAAACTTGAATGGTACTAATGAATTCTTGATTACAAAGATTGAAAATAAGAAAATTGAAGAACTAAACTAAATTTGAATTGAATTGAAATCTTGAGAGAATTAAAACTACAATTGGAGAGTGTTTAAGCTAGCTAAAACTATTCTAAAAAATCAGAAAATAATTGGTGTCTAAAACAATGCTTAAACCTCCTATTTATAATAAAAATTACAAAGTAAATGGCTAATTAAACAAAAATCTCGAGTTTAACCGTGCACGATCGTGCAGTAATAGGCTGCACGATCGTGCAGTTTAGTTGCACGATCGTGCAGTTGAAACTTGCACGATCGTGGCGAAACGAAGTGGAATCTGCACGATCGTGCAAGGATAGACTGCACGATCGTGCAGATCAGAATGGACCTTCTGATCTCTGCACGAGGGGTCTGCACGATCGTGCAGTTATATCTTGCACGATCGTGTCTTGTGAAAGAGGGGCTGCACGATCGTGCAGTTATAACCTGCACGATCGTGCACCCATGCTTTTGGGCTGCACGATCTACACGCCCGTGCACTGCCTTCTTGCACGGTCGTGTGGCCTACATCCATAGCCTTTTTGCTCCCAAGTGTCCCATTGTCACCTCGGCGCCAATCCCGGCTTCTCGGAATCCGTTCGGGACCTCTCACGACCCGTTCAAAGCCCAAGATTGCCTGCACAAAGCTCGGTACAACTCAAGCAACATATATAATAGCCAATTATTAGCAAAAAGAATCAAACTCACACAAAAACAATTAAAACCTAAGAAAACTCAAAACTAAGCTAAACTGCCCTAAAAAACGATAAAATAAAGCCGAGAACGACCAAAACTCAAGCTAAAAGAAGCTAAGAAAGAGGTCCTAAATGGACCGGTCAATAGGAGGGTTAGTAAGGCTTGGAGAATCATTTGCTCATTTGCCATCTTAACACACTTGCTTATCAATTTGAAAAGCCATACACTCTCCATTTGTCTCCTTGCCACACGCCATTTTTGGCTAGTCCTCCATCACATTTGTTCATCATCTATTCAAACTCAAAACTTAAAGAGTAATCCTCCATTGATCTTTAAGTACCAAAACATAATTTAAACCTCCATAATTCCAATCAAGATTTCTAGTTTGGGTTGGTTTTGGGTACTAGTTCGTGTGGGTTGTTCGAGTGGTTGGTTCGCGGTGGCCGTGCGTGAAGACCGTGTCAAGTGGTGGTTGTGCGTGGTGGTGTTCGTGTAGGGCAGTCGTGCAACAGGGCCGTGCAAAAGGCGGTGGTCCGTGGTGGTGATTCAGCCAAGCCGTGCGTGTTCGTGCTGTGGCCGAGGGTGGTCCGTGTGATTTTGGGCCGTGTGGTTTGGTTCCGGGCAGCGAGTTTTTAAGTGTTTATCTTGTTTAATCCTTCACAAGGTAACATACTTTCTCAATCTAATTGGTATACTATGTTGCATAGTATAGATTAAATGATTAGATTAGACTATTTTGATGTTTTATAACCATGTTTATGTATGTGTTATAATCTGAATTTTTGGATGGTTTTATGATGATTTCTTCTTGAATATGTATATTTCATGATTGAATATGTTAGTATTATGTTTGGTGTTATTCATGTTCAAGTTTGATGAATTTTGGATATTAAGAAGTTGATGATTTTGTTGTTGAATGTGTTGTATCATGCGTGTATTTTGATGAGTTTGGGATGAGTTCTTGAATCTTGAATGAGTTCTTGGTTGAAGTTCTTGAATCTTGATTGAGTTCTTGATTGAAGTTCTTGAATCTTAAATGAGTTCTTTAAGTTCTTCACGAGTTCTTGGTTGAGTTTTTAAAGTTAAAGAAAGTTAAAGAAAAGGTTAAAGATTGATGTAAGAGGTTCTAAGTTTGATTGGTTTATATGTTATTTCTTGATTCAAGGCGTAAGATGCAACTTAAGAATTAACTAAGAATGTAAACTTCGATTTAAAGATAAGATTAGCTTGATTTCGCTACTAGACGCCTAAAACTTAGAGTAAGATTCTTTGTTTTTGGGTTAAGACGTTGCCCCTATCCTATCCGCGGTATTGGGATAGTTAGTGGTCTTACTATGTTGTCTTCGGATATGGATTTCCAGTAAGATTGGTTTCATGAGATTTGGGAGTAAGATTCTCAATCCTGACATAGTAGAAAGTTCGATCGCGTAAGATGCGTTCGTATATGCATAGTCCGGTCTAGTATGTGAATGATTGCGCCAAAGTTAAGATTTGTTAATTAATGGTCAAGTTAGTCGAGTCAGCATGATTAGTTGTTGTTATTCGTTGTTGATGGTATAACATGATGATTCGTATGGATTGATGTTTGTTGGCATGTTTGATTTAGTTGTTTGGTTTGTGCTATGTTCTTGTGTATCCCCGTTAGGGTGGGACGGTTATGTTACTCGCCACTGACGGTGGACTGTTGTTGTTTTTCAGGTAACTCTGATGATGAGGTCCTTGCTTAGCTTTGGGTTGGGCGAGTGCCGTTATTACATAGCTTTTATGTTATTGTTTTACGATATTTTCTAGTATTGAAATATAGTAGTAGTACTTGTATAGTTTTCTATAACTCTGACATATATTTGGAGTTTACATTGTTAGTAGTAGTAATATGACTTTTGGGATTAGACATGTACAATCTTGTGGGTATTGTACTTTTGGTTTAGTATATATAATCATTTTGAGATTTTGTTTTAATTTTTAAGTATTTAAGTTTGTTAGATCTGACTATTCGACTCGTTGGTTTCTTCCGCGCCGGTTTAAGCGAGTCGGGTCGTCACATCCTGTATTTAGTATATTTTGACTCTGACAGTATTTGGAGTTATTTTCTAGTATTGATACATTTGGGGTTAGTATTGTACAACTTGTGGGTATTGTACGTTTTTGGGTTATAGTAATAATCATTTCGAGGTTTTGTTTTAGTTTTTAGTAAGTTTGTTTGTTAGATCGACAATTCGACTCGTCGGTTTCTTCCGCGCCGGTTTAAGCGAGTCGGGTCGTCACAGGTAATTCCCTAGCCTTTAGGATAAGGATGAAAAGTTGTTTTGTGGATTGCATGAAGAGGCCAAAGCATTGAGAAAAGAGGCTAGGTCAAGTCGTGAACTTGAGTTAGATTTCCCGCAAGATGAAGATTGCCCAATTGTTGAAGCTATGCATGGGGTATGTCGCGCCCAAATAGAATAAAAAAAGATTCAAATCAAAGTGATGACCTTAAGAAGAGTTGGGGAAAAAGCCCGCCAGGGTGTGTGAAAGAAAAAAAAGCCGTTGGTGCAAGAAAAAGAAAGGCTAGAAATTTGTGATTGAAGGGTAATGATGTAGGGAATTGATGTGGTTGGATTAATATTGGTTAAAACTCGAGCCTGTGTCGGGTGGTGAACTAAGAATTTGTGCATAAAACCCCAAGTTAATTGAAGGAGTGGACCTCAAAAATTGATATATTGATTAGGTCGAACCTCGAAAAGAGGCTTCCTACGTATCCTTATGGAATCAGACCACCGTAGTTCTTGATAATTATTTGGACAATGCCTCATGTAAGAGGGCTTTCATGGTTGTATTGTTTGGCTAAGGTTGAGGGTTAAGAAGGATAAGGGAAAGAAGGCTCAAAGTACCCCAAATGTTGCCCCCCAGTGGTGTATAGATGTGCCTTGACTTTTGCTTTTGCTTTTTTTTTTTTACTGCTGATTTTTGGACTTTTGACTTTGATTTTAATTGTGTTTGAGTTTGAACTTTGACTTGACTTTCAGAACTATGTTTATTATGCGTCGAGTATGAATTTTATTTCCCTTTTTTATTTTTTATATATTTTTTGTTTGTTTTTTGGCACATGTATTTTTCTACGCACCACTTAATCCCATGGATGATATAGATGCAGGTAAGGAAGGAAAGTAGGCTTGTATGTGTTCAAGGATCAAAGGGCTGCAAGGGATTGAATGAATACAAGTGATGGGAAAGGGTTGATGGGAAAGGGTTGATGATTTTTGTGGAGTTCAAGAAAAGAAGGTCTCTCGGGCAATGTATTATGTTCAATTTTATTGATTGTGAAAATTTGAGGTCATGAATTATGTTAGAGTTAAAAGCACAAATTAATATGAAGGCTAATAATGTAAAAAGAAAAAGAAATTTATTATTGTGAATGAGATCACAAGTGTAACGGCCCGCATTTTGGCAACGTTGATTTCGAAGAAAACAACAATATGAATCATTATTAACTAGAAACTTTCAATAATAATTTAAATAATGACAGCGGAAGCTTTAAACTTAATCATTTTATTTATTGAACTTAGAATAATCCCAAAACAAAAGGAAATAATCAAAGTCTCCTATTAACAACAAAACTACTACAGTCTATAAAAAAATACTAAAAGAAATAATAAATAAATGAGTGAAATAAAAATAATAAATATAATAAAATAGGGAGAAGAAAGGCCGGTTAACGTGATAATAGAAGAGGGGGTAATAAATAAATCTTGAATTAGATTAGATTGGCAAATCAAAATTTAATTTAGCCCACCGAAAATTAATTGGACATTAGGCCTCAAAAATCAAATTTAAGTCATAGGCTATTTTATTTAAACCCAAAGCTAAGATTTAATTTGGCCCAAAAATCATATCAAAAGGCTATTCAAGTCCGGTTACTAAGAAGGGACTAAAATTACTTCTAACCACTACTTAGCCAACCCATCATTAATTCAACATTAATTTTGAGTCGGTCCACAACCATGAATAGCTATAAGGTGAAGCTCTAGGAACCTAGCGGGTTAAGATCAAAAGAAAATATAAGATAGTCAGATTAGAGTAAAATATTTTGACAACGTTATAAAATATTAATAACATAAATTCCTGAAAAATAACTTTTAAAAGATTTTCCATTTGTAAAACAGAGAATTTATTAATAGTTTTCGAAATAAAATTTTAAGAAGACAGGAAAGACAATCTAATTTCCGAAAATTCTAACCCCAAAAATACGGGGTGTTACAGTCACCCCTCCTTAAATAAGTTTTGTCCTCGAAACTTCAAAATAACACCACAAAAAAAATAACGACAAATATTCACACCAATAAATAATATGCGAAAATAGTCCTAATCCAGGCTACTACCCAAGTCATACTCTCTAAGTTCAAAGGTTAGGCTAACTATGTCAAGCTCTCGGAATCATAAAGCGCACAATCTTTCGGTTTACTTATGATGAAGTAATCCTAAGGTTCAGTTCTGATACCAACTGTAACGACCCGCATTTTGGCAACGTTGTTTTCGAAGAAAACAACAATACGAATCATTATTAACTAGAAACTTTCAATAATAATTTAAATAATGACAGCAGAAGCTTTAAGCTTAATCATTTTATTTATTGAACTTAGAATAATCCCAAAACAAAAGGAAATAATCAAAGTCTCCTATTAACAACAAAACTACTACAGTCTATAAAAAAAAACTAAAAGAAATACTAAATAAATGAGTGAAATAAAAATAATAAATATTATAAAATAGGGAGAAGGGAGGTCGGTTAACGTGATAATAGAAGAGGGGGTAATAAATAAATCTTGAATTAGATTGGCAAATCAAAATTTAATTTAGCCCACCGAAAATTAATTGGACATTAGGCCTCAAAAATCAAATTTAAGTCTTAGGCTATTTTATTTAAACCCAAAGCTAAGATTTAATTTGGCCCAAAAATCATATCAAAAGGCTATTCAAGTCCGGTTACTAAGAAGGGACTAAAATTATTTCTAACCCCTACTTAGCCAACTCATCATTAATTCCAAATTAATTTTGAGTCGGTCCACAACCATGAATAGCTATAAGGTGAAGCTCTAGGAACCTAGCGGGTTGAGATCAAGAGAAAATATAAGATAGTCAGATTAGAGTAAAGTATTTTGACAACGTTATAAAATATTAATAACATAAATTCCCGGAAAATAACTTTTAAAAGATTTTCCATTTGTAAAACAAAGAATTTAGTAATAGTTTTCGAAATAAAATTTTAAGACGACAGGAAAGACAATCTAATTTCCGAAAATTCTACCCTAAAAATACGGGGTGTTACAACAAGGCTAAAAGTGGAAAGATAAATCCTATCGACATAGGCTCGAAAAAAGAAGAAAGAAAAGGAAATAAAAATTGTCTAGGTGGAGGGACTCTCTGACTCAACCTAAGGAAACGACCCTGACTGACTCTTCACTTTGAGTGGGGCGTGCTGACACAATGATGTTCTTGACTTTGAGTGAGTTGTTTGAATTGGTCCACTTGAGAAGCCTTTTGTGGTGTTCGGGTTGTAGGCTAAAGATATGGGTTTGAGTGATGTAGGCTTGGAATATGGGCTTGAGTGATGAGCTTGGAATTTGGGACTGAGTGATGGGCTTAGGTGATGTAGTTTGGGTATGGGCTTTAAGGCTTTTGGGTTTGGATGAGTTTGAGTGAGGCTGGGGTAAGGTTGGACTAGGCTTGAGGCTTGCTCGGACCTCGGCTATGCTTTGAGTCGACTTAGAACTGTTTAGACAACTCTGAACATGTTTCGAAAAGAACCAAAACCTTTAGTGAACCCCCTTGGTTTTTGTACAAATGTGACATGAATGCAGATGTAAATGCATGTCCTAATTCCATGGTCATCTTCCCTAAAATGCATGAATGCAAGGTGTCCTTTCAATTTTTTTTTCTTTTTTTTTTCTAGCTTTTTTTTTTTTTGAAAGGGCACCAAAAAGACATGAGGTATGTAATGCATGTGAATGAGAGTATTTATATGAGGAGTGGACCGAAGTCCATTTAAAGGAACGACTAAGGTTTTGGGCCAAAAACTATGGTCAAACTAAGGTCAAAGCCTATATGGACTACATGCAAGGACAATAAGGCCCAACATTGTGAACTATATGAAAATTGAAGATGACCATGACTGTATGAAGTGTGAGTGAATAGGTAAAAAATACATGGCTAGAGCCCATAAAAAAAATAATGCACACATAGTCACACTAATATGATACAACATGAATGGTCTTCTAAAAGGTCAGTCCTGGGTGGTCACGAAGGTACCATAGTTAAAGAGAAACTAAACCGATTTAGTCACTCTTCAAATTGAATGACACACGATTAATAGATCTCTTATTATGATCTCATCGGGCATGAGAATCATGCGCCATGGCTGGGATGGGCCGGTTATGATTACTGTGGTCGGGCACCACAAGTAACCACAATCAAAGCCCCCCCGGGTCGGTCTCGAGCATAGAACATGCTCATATGAGACAATGTTCTTATAGTGCGGCACCTATTCATAGGGCCATGTGCAATATGCCTAAAAAAATTCGGTTAAGACCACGAGACTTTTCAAGTTTGTCCACACCACTAAAGAGTGATATTCCCCAGTAGAGTCGCCAAACTGTAGGGGTCGTTTCCGGCCGCCTACGTCCCACGAGTCGTTTGAATGCTCGTTAACGCCGTACGTGAATACGGTCTAGTAGGAGTCGCCACCGTGCATTTATACGACCCACGGACACCGAAAAAATACCAATGTCAGGAGCAATTGGCCCCATATAATTCGTGCACCAGAGTATGGGTTCGGGGGCAGGTTACAAGCCAATCGTGTATTGGGCCTGCCTGCCTGTAAGCGGTCTTTATTAGGTCTCTTTTTGTGGTCGTATTATTATTAATCCTGAATACATAGATATCTCCGTTTTATATCCTAAAGAACGCATATTACTAAGTGGGTTTAATTTATTTACAATCAAAACTAATTTTATTATGACCACTTTGAATTAAATCAGTATTAAAAAAATCCTAGAAAATAAACCAAATAAAATATGAATAAATCACATAATAAAAGAAATGAAAAAAATAAATATGTGCAGGTTCAAAGTGTGTTCCAAGAGTATGTTGTTTGATGTGTTGTTCAAACAATATAAACATAATTAAATCACATATGAATTAATTATATGCGACTTTTAATACTTAATACCAAATATCAAATCACCGTTAACAACAATAATTGTAATTTCATTCATAATCAGGCCAGATCTAATATGACTCATAAATTAATCAGGATTATTATGATAATAACTATTTGAAATATTCAATGTATTAAAAATAAATTAATCTACGATAAAAACTAAAGTTTAATTTAACACATGATAACAGATCTGATTAATATGAGTTATAAATTATTATGCATCAATTAAAAAATTGTAATCTACGACCGATTTGATTAAAATAACAATTAAAGTGCTAACATTGATATGACAGACATGAATTTAAGTACTAAAATTCACATAAAACATTCAGATCATTAAACGCATTAACCATTATCAAAGATCATCATTTTGATTAATTTATAGATATAACAACAAACTTCAAACGAATAGATTTGAAGTAGAGACTTCAGAAATTGTAACTGATAATGCCTTGATCGAACAACCAAGGAGAGATCAACGATGATGAATATGAAATGCTTGTTTGAATTTGATTGAGTTGGAGTTTTGTGATGTGTTTGATGATGTTTTGAGGGTTATTTGGTGAGATATGAGAGTTGAAGTATGCAATGCAGAAGAAGCCTCGGGGTTGTTGTCGTATCTTGAAAAGCTTGGAAGGACGTGTATTTATAGGACAGGAGTAACAACGATCGACCCGGGAATAGGAGTGACCTGCACCTAGACGCAGGTCAGTGTAATATGACTTGTGTCTAGACGAAGGTCAGTGTTATATGACCTGTGTCTAGACGCAGGTCTGGTCTGATCCGGGTCGATTTTTTGCTTGATTTTGCATGTGATTTACGGGATTATTTCGCGATTTTTATTTGATATGGATATATTCTGTAATCTTTGATATTCCGGAATATTCTGGGGTGTCCCGAGATGCTCCGGGATGTCCCAAAATGTTCTAGAATGTTCCAGAATGTTCTGGGATGTCCCAAAACGTTCTAGAAGCCTCAAGAAGCTTTAAAAATTATAGAAAAATTATTAAAAATTATTAAAAGTATGAAAAACACAAATATGCTTTGCGGAACAATATTCAATATTCGAAAATGACGAAAATGCCACCTAAACATGCAAAAATTCCTAATAAATCCATAAAAAGCTAAAAAAATATGATAAAGTATAAGGTTTTGGTTGAGGCCCAGTTATACACTATAATTTTTTTTACTTTCTTTGTAACCCCCAAGATGCATTAATACGTATGTACGAAAAACCGGTACGGAATACGTTGATTAAAAAAATTATAGGATATGGGTACGACAAATAGATATTATTAAATTGGATATTTTAAAAATATACATTTTTATCAAATTTTTTAATATCATTTGGAATGTTTTAGTTTAATTATTATATTAATATAAGAAAAAACCTTTTGAAAACATATGAAAACATGAAAAAAATGGGTAAATTATAATAAATCGTCAAACAAAAATAATGTTAAAATAGAGTAAAATATCGGCTAAGCTAGAATTATCGGTATTATATAAGAAGTTGGTACTGGTACGATTACCTCAATGAAGTATATGTGCTATCTAGAATAATCCATGAATTACCTCAACCAGTACCATGATTATGCTAGATAGCACATATACTGTTTTTCAATATCTAGCATAATCAATCATTTAATATTGATTGCAACCGAACTGAATTAGACTGGTTTTACATTTTTCAACACTTATTATAATACTTTTTATAATTATAAGGAAATATTATAAAAATAAACAATAAAAACTAATTGTTGAAGGCCTTTTTTAAGACTTTAATGTAAACTAGTTACTAATAATTTTTTTTTCAAACATATTAAAAGAGAAATTTATTTCCATCTTTTATATTTGTATTTCATATTTTTAATGAAAAACCGGTCCAATCAAAGTCTGATTTTCTAGGGTTTTGACCGGACCAGACCAGACCGAAGACTGAAAAATTAAAATTCTTGACTCGATCAGACCGATTCGGTTCGGTCCGGTCCAATTTACCAGTCCGGATCAAATTTTGAACAACCATAAACAAAAGTATCACAGATTGAAAACCTAGTATGAGAAAATGCAAGGTTATATAACAATCATCATCATCATTAGGTATTAATAAGGCCCTGTTCTCTAGGACTGAGAAAACATGAACTTAAATTAAATTAACTGAACTTAAATTAAATTAACTGAAATTAAATTAACTTAAATTAAAAAAAAATTAAATTAAATTAAATTAAATTAAATTTTTATTTTTATTTTTATTTTTATTTTCATTTTTATTTTTATTTTTATTTTTATTTTTTATTTTTTTATTTTTATTTTTATTTTTATTTTTTATTTTTATTTTTTATTTTTATTTTTATTTTTATTTTTTTATTTTTATTTTTATTTTTATATTTTTATTCTTATTCTTATTCTTATTCTTATTCTTATTCTTATTCTTATTCTTATTCTTATTCTTATTCTTATTCTTATTCTTATTCTTATTCTTATTCTTATTTTAATTTTAATTTTAATTTTAATTTTAATTTTAATTTTTATTTTAATTTTTACTTTTATTTTTATTTTTATATTTATATTTATTTTTATTTTATTTATTTTTATTTTTATTTTTATTTTTATTTTTATTTTTAATTTTAATTTTAATTTTATTTTTATTTTTATTTTTATTTTTATTTTGATTTTTATTTTTAATTTTATTTTTATTTTTATTTTTAATTTTAATTTTAATTTTAATTTTATCTTTATTTTTATTTTTATTTTTATTTTTATTTTTATTTTTATTTTTATTTTTATTTTTATTTTTATTTTTATTTTTTATTTTTATTTTTAATTTTTATTTTTAATTTTTAATTTTTATTGTTATTTTCTGATTCTTTTTTATTTTATTTTATTTATATTTCAAAGTAAAACCTAAAACCTTCATTTTCACCGCCGGAAAATAGTCATTGAAAAACTCGGCCGAATAATCACCGCCGGAAAAGTCACTCCGAAAATTGTCGCCGGAAAAGTCATCCCGAAAATCATCGCTGAAAAACTCGGCCTGAAAATCGTCGTCGGAAAAGTCGTCCCGAAAAATCGTTGCCGAAAAACTCAGCCTGAAAATCGTCACCGGAAAAGTCGGTCGAATAATCACCGTCGGAAAATCAGTCCGAAAATCGTTGTCGGAAAAGTCGTCCCGAAAAATCGTCGCCGAAAAACTCGGCCTGAAAATCGATGTCGAAAAAGTCGGCCGAATAATCAACGCCGGAAAATCAGTCCGAAAATTGTCGCCGGAAAAGTCGTCCCGAAAATCGTCGTCGAAAAACTCGGCCTGAAAATCGTCGCCGGAAAAGTCGGCCGAATAATCACCGCCGGAAAATCAATCTGAAAACCGTCGTCGAAAAAGTCGTCTCGAAAAATCATCGCTGAAAAACTCGTCTTGAAAATCGTCGCCGGAAAAGTCGGCCGAATAATTACCGCCGAAAAATCAGTCCGAAAACTGTCGTTGGAAAAGTCTTCCCAAAAATCGTCCCCAAAAAACTTGGCCAAATAATCACCGCTGGAAAAATCAGTCTGAAAACCGTCGACTGAAAAGTCGTCCCGAAAACCGTCGCCGAAAAACTCGTCCCGAAAATTCTCGCCGGAATAGTCGGCCGAATAATCAACGCTGGAAATGTCAGTTCGAAACCGTCGTCGGAAAGTGTCGAGCGGAAAAACGATGCCCGAAACTAATAATAATAATAATGAAATGAACTTAAATTAAATTAAATTAAATTAAATTATATTAAATTAATTTAAATTAAATTAACTGAACTTAAATGAAATTAAATTAAATTAAGTCAATAGAAGTCTTAAAGAATGGGGCCTAATTTTGTACTATCAATTATGTTTGCTCAGATATAAAGTATTGTTTTAGTTCCTTTGCTTGGTAATTGGGGATTATTAATAATGAGGGGCGCCATTTTAAACACGGTTGTGACATTTATCTGTGGCCGAGTTGGAATATGCACGATTGGAGTAGTTGCTAACACTAGTGGAAAAACTATATATTTGTATCGGTTTTTATGCTTTATCTATATCTGTTTTGTTCCAGATTTCCAGCTTAATTATAACCAATACAAATAAGGAGTAACAAATATCAATTTTTTCAACTAGTGTAATTTGCTACTAAGCATATGGGAAATCCCTTGCCTCATGATGTAAAAACACGAGAAAAAAAAGGAAAATTTGTCAGAAAAGACCTTATAAAACATTATTTTTGTAAGAAAAGACCTTATAAAAAATTTGTTGTGAAAAGAGACCTAAAACAAAAAAAAAGTTGCAAGGAGGGACCTTACCTCTATTTTCCGAAGTTGACTATGAATTTCCGGCGTTGACTCGCTATTTCCCTCCAATTTTCGACGAATAATTTCTTCTCTATTTAACCTTTCCTTTTCTTTTCACTATAAATTCATTTTTCCTCCACTCACCCTCCATTTTCCCTCCTAAATTCATCTACATAAACCCTACATTAACACTTCTTTCTAACATCTAAAATTCTCTTCTTTTAAATTTGGGTTTCCTCATCTCTTACCCCCTTAAATACGAAAGGATTCGTGCAAAACTGGAGGAAAATAGTGAGTCAACGCCGGAGATTCACAGTCAACGTCGGAAAATAGAGATAAGGTCCCTCTTTGCAACTTTTTTTTGTTTTAGGTCTCTGCTCACAACAAATTTTTTATAAGGTCTTTTCTCGCAAAATGAATGTTTTAAAAGGTCTTTTCTGACAAAATTTCCGAAAAAAAAAATAACTTTTTCAATAATTTATTTTTTTGACAAAACTAATTGGCCCATAAAACTAACTATAGTTAATCTTTTCTTACTTGAGTCCCTAAAAGGTGAAAAAAAAATTAAGTCCCTAAAAGATGAAAAACATAAAGTTGAGTCCCTATTTGTTGTAATAACTCATATAATATTACTTATCTAATGCCAGCCCTGGGCACCCATTAGCAGGATTGTATTATCTAATGACAATCATTTGACATTTTTTCTTTTTATTTTATGTCAAATAGTTGTCATTGAAAAGGAAGTATCCATGATCCATGGAATGATTTTGTCAAAACATAATTTGGTACCCATATTCGAGAGTGAGATTGGAAATTTGCGAATTGCAATGTTGGAGTATCCATGATCCATGGTCCCTGCTCTCTAGAACTTGACTCAGAAAAATTTTCCTATTTTATCTCTACGCCTGCACTTCTCTCTCCTCCATTCAAGCGCTGACGAAGTTTTCGATTGAAGCCTACACGAAGTTATTCGTTGAAATTCATGCTTCATCTCCTTCATTGAAGCAACTACTGAGGTATTCTTTTTCCATTTAAGTCATCGGATATCAATTTCGCGATTTAGGGTTTAACTATGTACTTTAGTAGGGACTTATCAGACACTCAATAAGCATTTTTCTAAGGTGTATTATGGAGCGATTAGTTATCATTATTGAAGATTGTTATCAGCTACTTTGTTGCTATAATTTTTTGATGATCTAAAATGATAATAATTTCATATAATCTCTATTAATCTGTCGGATCTAATTTGATAATTGAGTCAAATTTGGTTTTATTGCATTGCAACATTCTGTTTAAAGCCTTTAATTTTGTAAAAATGGAACTTCTCAGCCTGTGCCTCGGGCAACTAACCTGTGGTGTTTTTGGGTGTGACTTGTATTAACCAAGTCATACATTGGTGTTACGGAGTAGTTCGGCGAAGAAAGACGAAGTTTGGAAGCATTGAAGTCATAGGGACACGCACCCGGGCAGGTATGAGAAGCTTCGGGCGGGTCTAGAGGCGAGGTGGAGTTGGTGAGCTTCGGCCCGGGCGGGTCAGTGTGGACCCAGGCAGGTTTCTGGGCAAATCTGTTGATGATGACTTCAGCCTCGGGCGGGTCATCAGTCCCCCAGGCGGGTCACTAGTTGGAGCGGTCTTCTGTTGAGGCCTCGGCCCCCGGCGGGTGTCAAGAACCTCGGGCAGGTCTGGGGTTTTTTCTGTGTCTCGTTGCTTTGGGCTGCCTCACGCACTTGGGCAGGGCTGAGGTGAAACGGGCGGGTCTTGGGCATGGTTGTTTGGTTGACTCATATACCCGGTTGGGTTTCTTCATACCCGATTGGGTCCGTTCAGTTTTTAGGGTTTTGTTCCTCTATTTGTCGAGTAACTCTGTATTTAGTATAAATAGGACTTTAGGGTTTTGTTTCTATTTACCCTAATTAGTTCTAGCCATAATAGTGAGGAAAACATATTGAGAGTTTTAGTGGGTGAATTCTTGAGAGAATTACTAGTCTTTCAATTGTATTCCATTTGTTTGATTTCCATAGTGAAACACTTTCATATCGGCCATGAGGACGTAGCTATCACATTGATAGGGAACCTCGTTAAATCTTTGCCTGTTATTAGTGTTTATCATTTGTTTGTCGTTGTAGTTTGTCTGTTTTCGGGCTTCCGTTACGACATAACCTTCCTGCCCTGGCCCAGGACGGCGGTGCAACGCCCTTAGGGTGCATGGTTGAACTGTTTATTTGTCAATAGTGGATTTGTTTTCTTAAGTGCCCAAGAAATTGAGCTAGTCATTACCTCCTGGTTCTAACAAATAACCAATTGGGGATATTTTTTCTAAGAAGGATTGTCCTTGTAATTCTTCACTGCAATTTAGACTACCCTGCAGTCAGCTGGGAATTTGAATTTGGGGATTTTTTTTTGTTTCGTTTTTAAAGCACAGAAAACAGTACAGCAATGCAAAACACACCCTCATCTTCTCTACAGCAATCTCTCTCCTTCGATCTCTCTGCTTTTCTCTTAAGGTTAGTACTTTTGCTTCTTCCTTCCATTATTTCTATTTTCTTCAACGTTTTTAAACATTGTTATGCTTCAATTTTTAGACTTTTTTTTATTCAATTTGCGTTTGTTGTTTGATCCTTGAATTTTTTGATTTGGTAAGTACGCAGCTGTAAGGGTTGGTTTTGGAAGTCGATTTTTGATAAATGTGAGGGTAATTTGCTCAGCATTGGGTGATTTCTTTGATCTAGGGTTTTCGAATTCTGACTATCAATGTAGCGGAGCTAAATCCCGAAATTAGGGTTTTCGCTTAATATCATACATATGATGGATATATTACCCTAAGCACTTGAAATTCGGCCTTTTGACAATAGAATTACTTGAATTATGATGAATGATGTGTATTTATAATTGTTTTACATAGCTGGCTTACAGACTGCTCAGTGGGCACACGAAATCTCATATTTTTGTGATAATTCTGATTCATCTCAATGCATGTGTATCTATTTGGGTGTTTATTGCTGTTCTAGGAGCTTCTGAGTTTTTCTTTTCTTTCCTTTTTTTGGGGTTTAAACCTAAGAGCCATAGCTCGGTCATTGGAACTGTGTCTCAATGAGTCAATGGTAGGGATCAGTTTGCTGAGGGCAGAAGATGATATCGTTGCTATCATACCTAGTGCATTTAGTCATATTCAATCCCTAAATAATCTGAGTTTTGTGACAATTTTACACTAGTTTCATATATTTTTGCAGTTTTGCCTACTACTGCCTTGCTGAGTTAGTGGTTAGTGAAGTTAATTGTTAATTTGTTATGGCTCTTGTACTCTTGAGTTTTGGGCCTCATCTAGTTTACATATCTAAGCCCATAGTTCTCTAAATCAAGGCTGCCTATAACCAAAAAAAAAAAAAAACCTAGGGTTTGAGTTTTAACTCTTTTCGATTTCGTTATGCCTTGAGTGTCTTCTGCGTCTGCTGACTCACAGGCTTCACAGCCACACTCTTCCAGTCTTCCTTATTCTCGCCTTATCTAGTTCTTTGTAAGAAACATGTATTTTTTTTCTTTTAATATGCATTTCATTTAATTTTCGTCTAATAATCTTTTCGTTTAATCTGCCTCACCTAGGGTTTTTAGTTTTCAATTAATTTTACATTTCGTCAATCTGCATTTCGTTATTTGTTTGTGTATCAATAGTTTTCGTTTTCTTTTTATTTTTTTAATTTGTTTATGGATTTTGTTATTTGCATTCCTCAACGTGTTTCAATAGTTTTCTGTTTTCGTTTAATTAGTGTTGGATTTTATCTGGTTGTGCGAATTACCTATTAACAATACGGAGGCTAGTACAATGTTAGATTGTGTGGGAAATTCTATTTTAATTGGGGTTGTAATATGTGAATGAGCAATGTTAGATTGTTAGTTGAAATTTTCTGATTTTGGTTTTTTTTACCTTATCAATTATTATAAAAAATTAAAAAGTGGGTTAAACCGTAAACCGCACCGCCCCAAACTGTATTTTGCATTTGTGAAGCTTTATTAGAGTTAGCTCTGATTTGATTTTGTGATCATCATTTTTTAATTATGCTTTCTGATGTTTCCCTGATCAATGTTTGTCTGCATTTTCTTGGGCTTTTGGAATGACATTTACACAGTTACACCTCCTTTCCATTGTTAATTATACCAAACAAGAAGAAAGGGAATGACATATAAGTGTTTCCATTCTATTAGAATTCCAATCAGGGTAACACTTATTATTACCCTTTCCCCTTCTTATCCAACACCGTTCCATTCCATTTACGGAGTTGATATCAAACGCCCCCTTAGGTTCTATTCCCATCAATTAATGTAGTAAGCTGTTTAGAGATGATTGTTATATATAAGCTATACTTTTTATTAGGAATTAAGGATCTCCGTTTCATAGTACAAATTCATCTATAGAGATTGCTGCATTAGTAGGATATGTACAGTAGGTGATACCTGGAGCCAACCTAGTGCCAATGTGTCGTGTTTTTACAATACACAAGTGTTATAATTATTTTTGAAAATTGGAGTATTGCTGCCCAACTCATTAATTAAAGAGATAGTGGTGATTGGTGTTAACAAAGGGCAAAATTTAAAACCATTATTATTAGCTAGTAGCTATCACAGGGGATGAGCTTTTCCTTTGATATTTATTAGGAGGGGGAAAGGGAGAATTTTTGTTTCTAACCTTTATTGTTTGCCAGCAAATAAACTAGGCTTCTTTTTAGTTTGTTACTTTGTTGCATTTGTACTAGTGGGGATATTCTAAGTAATTATTTAATTCAATTATTCTATTTCAAATTTATAAGATTCTTATTATTCTGTGTAGCACTTATGAATGAAAACTTTGACATTGCAGGAACAAATTGGAAAAAGTAGAAGAATCGATAACTTGGTGTGCATGATCCAAGACAAGTCAATTAGTATATAGAGTATAGAGGGAGATCAAAGTTGAACGTGAGTTGGAGTTGTCTCCTTCCTCTCCCACCCCAATGAATTTGGAGTACCAGTCTCACCATCCTAATGGAGTAAGAAGAGGAAGAGGTGAAGCTTCATTATCCAACACTTCTTCTTCCGATCTCAACCAATCTTCTTCTAATTCCATCTCCCTTTCACATTCACTTTCCAATTCGCATTCTCAGTCCAATCAACATCAGCAGCAGCAGCATTATCACACTCATCAAGGAGATCCAATGCAGTCATGGTGGGAGTCTGTATCTAAAGCCCGCTCTCGCATTCAAGCCCTTCTTAATCTCCTCCCTCCTACATCAAACAACGATTCCCTTTCCTCACTTGCTGATTCTGATCGTCCTGCCCGCTCAGTTTTGGACTCCTATGAAGCATACTCCGCAATCTCATCTTCTCTCTCTGGATCTGGTGACGACCCCCTCTGCCAATGGCTTTACGACACATTCCTTGAGTCTTCTTCTGATGACTCTGAATCAGACCTCCGCCTTGTGGTGATGTCCTTGGTGCCTCTCATTGCTGGCCTCTATCTCTCTCGCATCCATAGCTTCTCCACCACCTCCCCTGCTGCACTTGGCTCCCCGTCCCTTGCAGGGTTTGAGGCTGTTCTGCTGGCTCTTTATTCTTATGAGACTAAAGCTCGTGCTGGCAAACCACTCCTTGTGTCCATTCCATCTCCTTCTTACCTGAACCACCATCCATCACTTTATCACACACCAACTCCTCAACCCTCTTCTCATACTAGTAATAATTCACATTCCAGATCCTCTTCTTCTGTACCTTCTGTTGGATCTGGGGGAATTGTAGTTGGGATTATCTCTCCTCCATTGGAGCCCCAAATGGGGATCAAATCCACAAAACGTGCTTCCATTGTGGGGGTGGCCTTCCATTGCTTCTTTAAACACATTTCCCAAATGCCTTCTTGGTCTAAAATTGATCTTTGCCGCTTTGCTGCTTCTTGGGCTGGTGATGACTGTCCTTGTGCTCTTTCTCTAGACTTCCACTCTACTGCTCCTAATACTACAAATCAACGGGATGATGATGATGACGTCGTCTCTGTTAGAGAGGAGCTTGCTCTATCTTTAACCACTTTCGATACTAATGGTGCTCTTGATGCCCAACACTCACACTCTCACCAAAACGGAGAAAATGGAGGAGAAATCATTCTTTCAGATGATTTTTCTAGGTTTAATATCAATGGCAACAATACCAACCGCTCTCTGAAATCATATACTGCATCTGAGGAAGAAGAAACTGAACAAGCAGGAGTGAGAATTCCTTTGCCCTGGGAACTGTTGCAGCCACTTTTGAGGATCTTAGGCCATTGCCTGTTGGCTCCTCCTCCTCTTATTACTCAGGAGATGAAAGATGCTGCTTCTGTTGCTGTAAGGCGTCTCTATGCCAGGGCTTCACATGATCTAAATCCCCAGGCTATCCTGTCTACCCGGAGCCTAGTTCAGTTAGACAACCGTGCTCGTGCCTCTGCTAAAGCTGCTGCATTTTCCACTGCTTCTTCCAATGCCAATACTCCCAAATCAAAGAAGCCTGAAGTCCTTTTGGTATCTAAGTGATGATGATGTCCCTGCCAGTCCCCCGTCCTTATCAGGTAATAATTACCCTGCATATCGCATTATATTTTTGTGCAGAAAGCTGTCCTACTGTATTTCTTACTGATATTTGTAAATATGAATAATACATACCATTTTTGCCATTACTCCTCTCCCCTAGTTTGTGTATCAGACATGTTCCTATTCTTTCAAGTATCTTCATAAAATAGGCCTTCTACATGGCACATGCCACCTGGCTCACCTCTACAAGTTTAGGAACATTTTAAGCAATAAGATTCTGGTGAGACATGGAATGAACTTTTAATATTTGGAGGATTGTTATAATATGGTTTTTCAGTAGCTTTGTATTATGTGCTACATGGAGTTTTATGAAATTGAGTGTGATGAGGGATCATTCAGTCGTTCTTATGCGCACTGTGTTAAGAACTCAGAATTATAAATTGCCTCGTCATAAACATAGTATCTCATTTAGGGGGTGAGTTTGTTGAGTCTTTTTTCTGCAACCAATGGAATATATTATTTTCATATTATGTGCAAGTGTTTGTTTGAACTTGGTTCCTTGTATGCTCACTGCAAAGCAAATTGTAAACTGTTTAAAAACTTTAAGTTCATTGAACTTCAACTGAGGAGCAAACTGGATAAATGGTTTATGGAGAAATCAGTCAATATGCCAAGATTCAGGCTTTTATCCATATAATTGTGATCATTTGCAATGGTGAACTGATTCCCTTGATAAGAGTGTGATACATATAGAAAGAAAATGAATTCCAATCTTCAGTTAATGTTGTTCAAAAAAATATTTTTTTTAAAAAAATTGATTCATTTGAAACATTCCTTACACTTCTTCCGTTCATGATATAACACTAGAAATTGAGATAAATTATTTA
This sequence comes from Salicornia ramosissima, assembly GCA_951394345.1. NCBI lineage: Eukaryota > Viridiplantae > Streptophyta > Magnoliopsida > Caryophyllales > Amaranthaceae > Salicornia > Salicornia ramosissima. The sequence continues at coordinate 16,458,101 of OX596234.1, read as the reverse complement.
GGGATGGGCATCATGTTTTTTTAATCTAAAGATTTTCTATTTTGTGGATTCATGTTGTGAATCTTTTGATGGTCAAAAATTAGACACATCATGCTTGGACCTCTGTAGCACGCTTTACATACATTTGTCTTGTTATCAACATTTGGAGTGAGAAAGAAACTTATGAGGTCGATAAAATAAGAATTACCTTTGTCTAGATCACTGTCACATAATTCAGCATTCGTTTCGGATCGAATTCGGGAGCGGAATTCTCTACCCATAAGTTTAGGGTTTAGTAAAACCTATTGATAATTCGACATTCGTTTCAGAACGCGGAACGAATTTGGGAATGGGGTTCGCAGGGGTGAGGACCGAATTATGTGACACTGATTTAGATTGAGTTTTGACATTGTTAACTCAAATTACAATATTGTGTTGACAATTATTTCTAGATGTGTATTCTAAATCTTGTTTCTGCATTTCAAGAGATTTTCATGCAAGGGTTAAAGTTTAGAATTCCATTTCCCCAATCCATTCTCACTCTATATAGATCCTTATTATGCACAGGGAGCTTCAAATTGCGTCTTTTTTTGTCATCTCCATGTATTGCTAAACAAACTATGGAGACCTTGGTGTTGAAGATGTCACTTTAGTGCATTAAATCTTTTGCAATTGTATCATGTCATGCTTACTGTCTGAAGACTTAAGAGCATTAAGTTAGCCTAGTTTTGATTGACCAGAAGTTCTAGTGGTTAGATGTACATCTTAGATACTCTATGCCTTATTCCCTGTATTACTTTCTATCTATATTTCAGACCCTGCAGCTGATGGTAATGATCAACATCTAGCTATATTTTTTGTCGTGTTTAAATCATGTTGTTGTGTCATGTTAATTTTTGTCAGCTTAAAAATATACTACATCCGTTCCAAAAAAAACGCAACAATTGTCATGGCACGGACTCCTAGGCATTTTTTTGTTGTGGGTAATTAGAAAAAGTGAGGGGTAGTTGATTAAAATAAATGTAGAGAAAAGTGGGGACAATTAAAGGAGTTGTGAGAGAGGGTGGGGACAATTAAAGAATTGGAGAGAGAAAAGGTGGGGACAAATAAAGAATTAGTAAGGGTATTTATGTCTTTTAAGTAGCAAAAGTTTACTATATAAGGAAAATAAAAATTTGTTGCATTTATTTTGAAACATCCAAAAATGGAAACTGTTGCGTTTTTTTTGGAACGGAGGAAGTATTATATATAGATTTGACAGAATCAGGATTGAGAAACAGAGAATATGAGAAAGCTACCAAATGATGAACGATGAAGATATATCTTGCATAAGCTATGCTCTTTAGATGCTACAGAATATTTATGCGGGGGAATTTGTCAATTTAATTTGCATTTCCATTATTTTTGGATTTAGTTTTGGGTATACTGGAGTCTGCAGGATGAATTTGTTTTACAGAGCATGTTATCGTATTTACTATGTACGAATATGATTTCTGAGTTTATTATTGAGACTTCAGGTAGCTTACAGGTTGGCTAATCTGATTTAACACAGAATCTGAAGATCAACATCATGTGTGTGAGAAGAAACTCAAATCCTTCATGTGCATTTCTGTTGTTACAGACAGACAAAATGGAAGCTGGCATGCAACCCTGCTTCTGATTCTCTCTTTACATAGATTTTGTAATGTCTCCGTTTTGTAGAAGGGCTAAGAGACATTGTATGGCTTAATATCGCTTAAGAGACATTGTATGCTTGATGATGTGTGTAAATTTTTAACTTGTATGCTTGATACACTCAAACCTACAGCATCCTTACCGATTAAGGAAAGCTTAAAATCTTTTTTATTTTTATTTTTTATATACATATAGTAAGCTATGGACAGCTCAAAGACTGTCACTGTAATTTGGGATCTGAAAGTGTGTAACTAGGACTTACCCCATTAATTAAATTGCTTCCATGTACATTTGTTAATATGTTATTCCTTCCCCTCTTTTTTTATTTTTCTTTTTTACCCATGAGATATAAGTTTGTAACTAGGTGTTTGGGTATGCTTGCTTAGTGATACCTAGAGGTGACAATCGGATTGTTTGGGTATGAGTCGGGTTATTTTCGGGTAAAAGTTTTCCAATTTTGGATTAGGTTAAATTTGGGTTTGTGTGATATATAGAATTACAAGGCATACTCGATAATACACATTAACTTTCGAATAATTTAGGGTCGGTCGGGTTCAGCCTTGAATTAAGTAATCGGATATCGAACCCCCCAAAAGCCCACATATGTGTATTGCCATATGGTTTTGTTCTAACTTCTAATTGGGAAGATGCAACCATTTGATTAGAGGATCTTTACGACTTGAGATGGTCATGGGTAGGATCTGGGTCGGGTCCACCTAGACTTGGACCCGCATTTTTATACATGGACCCATATCTGACCCAGATCCACTAGGTCTAAAAATTCAGGATCCGTACCCAGATTTCCTGGGTCTAGCGGATCCTGAGTCCTATATGATGCGTCTGCAACAGGGCCTCAGCCACGAACGCAAATGAACAATATAAGATTGTCGAATTTATTCAATCTTGATGGATTTTTTATTATTAAAGGTCCCAATAGCACTCAAGAGGGGGGGTGAATTGAGTGTTTCTTTAAAATTTTCTTTATCAACTTTTCTTGATTTGTTCTAGCAATGGAACCAGTAAACTGGTTTAGCAATGGAAATATCTAGAACAATAAAACAGTAAATGTAAAGTAAATAAAGAACACAAATTTAACGAGGTTTGGCAACTATGCCTATATCCTCCTACTCTCGCTACCAATCTATTATTAATCAACTCTGATGAACAAAAGATAGTACAATTGCTATCGTAAATTCATACGACAGGCTTTCCTCACTCTCAACCCAAGAGTGCTGTTTCGCACTTGAACTCACAAGCACTCGCAAATGAACTCTCAAATGCTCCCAATCACTAACCCCTCTGTTAGTGACGAATTACAGAAAGTTTCTCTCAGAAATTTGCTTCTCAAAAGCTTACAAGAGATGAAGTTAAAATCTGGGTTTTTGAATGCTCTTGTAGTTTGTAAACTGTTCTGTTTGATCTTTTAGACTCTCAAAATATTGCTCAATGAAGTTTATGGAGAGTCTCACTGCTTGGCTTTTTTTTGTTCATTAAGTGCTACTATATATAGGCAGTTAGAAAAACCCAGATTATTCCAATCAAGAGGGTTTTTGTAACCATAATGATTAAACCCATTTAATGTTGAGATCAAATATTCGAAATCAAGAATCTCGAAGATTTGCTGAGATCTCATAAAGATACTTGGGTTTTTAGCACTTAACATTGATTAACAAACTGACTTAACCACGTGGAAGATCTTTAAAGAATTCAAGAATCGAATTCTTTCAAATTATTTCGTGGGTCAATTTGTTAACTTGTTGGTCTGCTAAACTGTTCTAGGAACTGTTCTTCAGATCAGTTGTGTTATAATCACTAGACACTGGTCTGGTGTTTGTAACAAACCAAGATAAAACATCACAAATCTACTAAACTACTTAAACATTCTATACAATAAAAAGACAAAGTAAAAACCCTAAGGCTATTTTTCAGTCTTCATGTTCTTCACTACTTGGAAACTTGGATTCTCCATTGTTAGCACACTTCAGTTTTGATGAAGCTATTTTCCATGTCTCAAGTATTGGAATACCTGTATGTCAAACATGCACAAAATAATATACAATATATGACATGAAATGTAATGTTACTCAAAGAGAGTAACTCAGGAACAATACACTTCAGCTGTGTTAGTACAGCTGTATAAACTCATTCAATAACAACTGTTCCTGAGAACTGTTTTTAACAGCTGTTTGTGACAAATGTTTGTCACACCTGTTTGACTGTTTGTTATCACTGAAAACATCAAGGGTCTCAACAAATTTCCCCTTTTTGATGATGACAATCCTTTTGAAGTTTTTTCTGCAATGAACAAGTTAGTCACAGAAAGCTTCAAAACATATGGAACTATTTTTGAATTTTGAATTTTCTATCTCAAAAAGAAAATAACTAACTAAAACAAAAATCCTAAACTCTAAGTGAAATACTAACTATTTCAACTTATTTCAAGACTAAGAACAACTATGCTGAAAAATTGCAAAAATCTGGCCATGAAAACAACTATCCAGAACAGCTGTAAAAAAAAAAAAACTTTCATTGACTGACTCAAGTATACTCAACTAAACAGAACTACTATTTCAGACTATACTAAACACTTAGGTTTCAGAACTAGTAATCAGACTAAGGTTTATTCTAACTAGTCTCATTTGGCTTTATCAAAACTTCAAAGACCTATTTTCCTCCTTTTGGCATCATTAAAAACATTCACAGACAAGTAAAGCAAGCAATATTCATGCATTCATCCAAAAGGTAGGCCATACTACCCAAAATGTTAAGCCAATCAACAGTCACTAGTGAGTCATCAACTCACTATCCCAAAAAGCAGTTCAAACAGTTAGTAAGCCAAACCAATAGAGTATGAAAAGAAACCATATTATAGACAAATTGTTTAGTAAAATGGTAAGGAAAGCATAAATACTAAAGGCAGATTGGCAGAGTGGGAAAGGGGAATAAGAAGGCTAATGGCAGTCATCATTCATCATCATCATCCTCATCCTCATCAAGCTCAGCATCAGGATCAGAGACTTCATCATCATCTTCAGAAACCTCAGCATCTTCTTCAGATTCCTGTGCAACCTTTTCTGTTGAGGAAGAATCTCTTGCATCCTTCTCACTATCAACTGGTTCCCCTGCTGGTTTAGATTTCCCTGAAGTTTGACCAGCATCCTCTTTTGTTTCCCCTGCCAACTGTGACACTTGAAGTTCTGTAGCAATCAACTTCTTCTCTAGAGACATCTTCTTCTGAGCCATACTATCAGTCAACCCTCTAACCAATGTCATCAAAGTGCTAAGTGTAACGACCCGACTTTTTAGCTTGTCGATTTACGAAGGGAAATCGACATTCGGATCATTACTTATTCATATTAACAATAAATTAAACAAATTAAACGGAAGAAATATCTTTTATTAATATAACTGCTAAAATCCGGAATAAACCACTAATTGTTATTACATCAAATGTCTGAAAATACTGTCCCAACATGCTGGGATCATATAATAAACTAAATAAGTGTTAAGTTGTTCTGGAAAATACTAGAAACTTTAAAATAAAGGCCTAAACTCTCAAGCCCATCCGGCGAAGCCCGCTCTAATCTGCTGCAACATCACCTGTAACTGAAGGGGGGGGGTCCACCGTCAGTGGCGAGTAACTAGGCTGTCCCATTTAATCGAGGGACCACCAATCACATAATAGCATAGAAAATATCATAAAAATTGTAAAGAATTCAATACATGTTTTACACAAAAATACACAAATTCCGTATGAACGTACGTATAATAATACGTACAAAAGTACGTATAAAGATACGTATACAAATACGTATAAAAATACGTATACAGATACGTATAAAAATACGTATAAATACCCCTGCAGAAATACGGTTAGAATACGTATAATTACGTATAAAATACGTATAATCAACCCTGCAAATACGGTTAGAATACACACCAAAATACATACATCATCTGTATATACATACACACGTACATATCCGTATAAATTCAGGAAATACACAGCGGAAGACTTACAATATACTAAACTTATACTTTATATTATACTTCTTAAACGAACTCAATCCTGAACCTATACTTAACCCTTCATAAATTATGTCATTAATAATTCATAATCATAGCTTTTCATCATAATTCATATCTTATCATAATCATCATTCATTTCTTGTCATAATCATATCTTAACATATCATATCATATACGATCATAACTTATCTTATCATCTTTGAAATCATCTTATACTTCATCTTATGATTTCATCTTATCAAACGTATGATCATAACATAACATCTTTGTTGGACCGGTCACTATAACTCGTTATGGATCTCGTGTTTCACCATAACTTCCTAGAACATGCCGGGAGGAGCTCGTGTACTCAACCCGTAGCGGATCCCGTGTTTCACCACTAAGCCTAAGCTATGGCCATAACTCCTAGTAGCGGCTCGTGTACCACTACCAGACGACTACATATTCTAAGACCCAAAACTACTCGGGGGAACTCGTGTGTTCGTCCCATTGAGCAGTGGCTCTGACTTAACCCACTAACGACTCGTGTATCATCAGGTGGGCGTCCATATTGTATCTTATATCTTCATTTAATTTAATCATATCATATATTAGGATAATACTAGGTGACCGTAATAGGAAATGAAATGTTCGGAGTCCCAGGAAAGAGAGGTGCGGCACGTATATTGGCCACCTTAAATACCAAGTCTTTCCTAGCCAGAGACCGAGACATAACATGTATAGCTATTACTCTGTTTCCTTTCTTATCCCTAATAATATCTTATGCAACCTCATTCTTATAATATACACTATTCCTTAAATATTCATATACTTATATCCCTATCCTTTCGGATACTAACCTTAACATTATATAATAATTTCATATCATTATTCAATATATAATTATATTGTTATACTAATACCATTCGGCCCTTTTAAGTTAATATTAGTATAATGTTCCTTTAATCCCTACACTTTACAACTTATCCCTATTAATTATTTTGACCGTAAGCTTTATTATTATATTATCCCTAAAATAATAACAAGTCAAAATTAATTCATTAAGACCCTTTTTATAAATCTACTCGGCATTTCCAAACTAAAACAATAATTATTTAAATTCTTAATTTAATTTAGTTAATCAATTTAATTACCTAAATTACCAAAATAAGGATAAAATTCTATTTCCCTATTCCCCTTTTTAATCACTCGACATTTTGTGAAATTTCAACCAAAAATTGTTCAATTAAATTATATAATTTCAATTAACAACCAATAATTAAATTAATTAGACAATTAACATAAAAATCATACCAACATCATTTAAAAGATTAAAATCAAGAATCAAGATTTAAATTAACATGCATCATCTCATCATCACACGGCACTTCTAAAGAAAACAAGAACACTTATACAATTTCAAGAATTTCAATAAAGATTCATGTAATTAATTTATTAGGATCAAGATTACATAGAAACAATACTTTTAGAATTTCCTTTAATCTTTAGCTCACTCGGGAAAATCCCGAGAGTAAGTAGATTTAAATATTCATGATATAAATTTAATTAAGTAAATAAATCATAATCATGCTTGAAATAATCAAGAAACATTGCGAAAATTCATTACAAAAAATATCATGTTACTCGACAATTACAAAAGAAATCAAGAACAAATATCTAAAATTATTTATGCAAGAATTTCGAGTACTATAATAATTAAATCAGATTTATATAGGTAAATTAGACTATTTAAACAATCAAGATTGACGTATAAAATTCAAGAATATTACAAGAAGCAATTCCTAAGCATATCATTCACTCGAAAAAAAAATATCAAACTAAAATCAGAATTTATCATTCCTAAATTCGATTACATGCTTAAAATTTCATGATTTAAATTACAATAATTCTAATAATTAAATCATACATAAACATACAATTAAATCAAGAAAAACATGAAAAACACATCTAAATTCATCATCATATCACTCGGCAATATCTATGTAAGACAAGATTAAAATCCTACAATTTTCATGATCTTATTTCCTAATTAACTATGTGATTAGCTACCCAATAATTAAATAAGAAAGCTAGTTACCTTAAATCGCAAAATTAATCCAAGGTATACAATATGCTCGGCTGACTTTAGAAGGGGAGAAAGAGGAGAAAATCTTTAGGGTTTTGGAGCAATTAACAAAATAGGACCCAAAAGGAGTGGAGGGGTCCTATATATAAAGAAAATAATAAAAAAAAAATAAAAAAAAAAAAAAACAAATCAGCCCTAAACCCCTTCAAACTACCGTGTACACATGAGAAAAAAGGGGAAGAGTAGTTGTTGGTCATACAACAACTTTGAATGGGTAATTAGCTCAATTTAAATTAATTAAATAAATTAATCATCAAAAATATTAATTAAAATTTAATTAATTAACATAACAACCTTGGCCCAAATAAAGCAAGGAGGACCGGCCCAAAAAGAAAAGAAAGAAAAATTGGGTCTTGGCCCAATTTGGAAGAGAAAGGATTGGCTAAAAATAAAAACAGTCCAATTTTACTGGGCCCTTTGGACTAAAATTGAATAAATAACATTAACAACCGCGAAATTTTCTGGCCCAAAATTCCGGGTCGTTACACTAAGGGTTTCCTTCTACTTTTCCATCCTTCCTAGAAGGGCAGTGAGATCTGCTGAAGTAGCAGATACACTAGTATTCCTTTTCTTAGCAGCAGGTTAAAAAACAGGCTCCTGGTCTCTCCAAACTAAAGTTGAGCCAGATGCTTCCAACTCTTTCTGCCTCAAAATCTTCATAGAGAATTTATGTCATATAACTATCTCACCAGCCAATTTGATTCCTTTCTTAATCATCACAGAGGTTAGTATTGATCCTTATAGAAGAGAGTGGGATTGGGAGTTCTTGCACACCATCTTGTGGTCTAGCATCAGAGAGGGGAGATTGATCTTAACCTTCTTCATCATTAGGTACATGAGTACCATATCCATTATCCTTACAGAACCCCTACCCTGTGCTTTAGGTAAAAGCACCTTATTGCATATAGAATGCAATACCAACATGATAGGCTTAGATAGATTATTAGCAAGATAACCGTCTTTCTTAGCTAAAACTATTCCAAACAAAAACTTAACTATGTCATTAGCTGTGACCCCACCAATACTAGGCCAACCATCTGAAGAGTAATTTGAATACCCATCCCTAGGTATCTTTAAAAACACAGACATAGAAACTACAGACAAATCCACCTTTATACCAGAAACAGTAGAGCTAATACTCATATCAAGACACAGTTCTAAATTCTCATAAAGCACTCTACATAAGCTTTCCTAACAGTCTTAAACAGTCCCATCCAACCTTGAAATTCCAAAATTTCCTTTACCTCAGACAAACCAGGTATATCAAAACAACCTTCCTCACATCCACAACCAGACATGACATTTCTATCAGAAACAGTAGAAGAAACAGTAGATTTACCTTAATTAGCTGTTTTGGGAGCAGGTGTTTTCCTCTTCACACTTTTAGAGGGAGTGACCTTTGGAGAGTCAGAAATCTCCTACTTGATTGTACTACCAGACCTAGTAAACATTCTGCTTAACACCTGAACTGGAGGACCCTTCGCCTCACCTACAATCTGAACTTCTTCCTCTTCATCAGCCACTTTTGGCTCAGTCTCAACACTTTTCTCCTTCACAACCTTCTCATCAGCCTGCACAGATTCATTCTCTTGATCATCCTCATGATCATCTTCCCGATCATCCTCCTCAATTTCCTCGAAAATTTTCTCTAGGGTTTCTGACACAATCCTGTCAGCTTGAACAGTGTCACCCTGTTGTTCCCCCTGAACTTCAGCTTCGGTTGAAGGTTCATTTTGAGTGGTTTGAGGTTATGTCGGTACAGTAGATGGAGGTATCATGGAGATAGGAGTGGGAGAAATTAGAATTTCGGTTTCGAGGGTTTTCTCAGCTGGTAATGATGTGGATTTACTGGTTGAGGTTGATTTCTTTGTGGAGGTTTTTGAGGTTGAAGGTGGTTTTGGTGTTTGTTTAGTTACCTGTGGTGTTGCTGCATCAGATACATTGCCCTTGTCAATAGAGCTATCGGGTTCTGCTATGGAAGGTGATGAAGATACATTCCCAGAATTGCTCTTCTTCTTAGCCTTAGCCAGTCCCTTTGTTCTAACCATTTTCTTGCTTGGATCAGAGAATTTTGAGAGATGAAGCTCTTGAATTCGAAGCAAGATGAAGAGAGAGAGAGAGAGATGATGAAGTAAAGCCTGAGTATGGAGTGATGTAACAACTGTGAAGCAAAATAAATGTAGGGATTGGGAGTAGTGGTCAGTTACAAGAGAAAGAATTTCAAAAGAAAGCATAATAACTTCCTTAAGTGCCACTAAGAGAAAGGCACGTGTCGAGGTTTCCTTCCATCACTCATGCATGCCTAATCAATGAAAACCAACTGCCAAAATACTTATCCCTTTCAGAAGGACTAACATACTTATTTTGATTTTTGTCAAAAAGTAATTCAACAAAAACACATCTGTAGTATTCTGCTGTTCACCTGTATTAGTTCAAATCACTATACAATTCAACTGTTCTGGGCAACTTAGACAACTCACATGTTCATGCATCAAGACATAACAAATGGAATCAACAATGTGTATGCAAGCAATCCATACATCCATGAACATTATTCTAGCCAAAAGGAATGAGTTCAGTCATAAAAAGCCTTTTTCAACCAAATGGACCAATTTTTATTACCTCTAGTCTAACTAAAAGAATCTTAACCTAAATCTAAGTAAAGTCCTACTTTCTAATTCTGATTAGTCCTAAAGCAATCTAAGTCTACAAAAAGAAATCCTACCTAATGGTTTAGTGAAGATATCAACAATCTGATCCTCACTCTTGCAAATTTGCAACTCAACTAGACCCTTTTCAACATTATCCCTTAGGAAATGATGTCTTATCTCTATGTGCTTGGTCTTTGAGTGCTGAACTGGATTTTTAGAGATGTTAATGGCACTGGTGTTGTCATAGAAGATAGGAACTCTATCTATCAGCACTCCAAAGTCTTTCAATTGACTCTTTACCCAAAGTAATTGAGAACAACAAGCAGCAGCTGCAATATATTCAGCTTCTGCTGTGGATAAAGCTATAGTGTTATGCTTTTTGGAACCCCATGAAACCAAATATGATCCCACAAAGTGTGCCATACCTGAAGTACTCTTTCTATCAACTAAGAAACCTGCATAATCAGCACTAGTGTATCCAACCAATTCAACTATACTACCTCTTGGATACCATAAACATAAATCATCAGTACCTACCAAATACCTGAGAATTCTTCTTACTGCTTTCAAATGTGATTCCTTAGGGTTACTCTGAAATCTGGCACATAAACCTACAAAAAATACAATATCTGTTCTGCTTGTAGTGAGATACAGAATTGATCCAATCATGCCTCTAAACAGTGTAGGATCCACAACTATTCCTTTGTCATCTGTATCAAGATTTGTGGAAGTTTGAACAGGTGTATCATATGCCTTACTGTTCTGCATGCCATACTTCTTCAGAAGTTCCAGAAGGTACATACTTTTGCTGATGAATCATGATTCCTTCATCTTTTTGCTTGAACTGTACGCCAAGGAAGAAACCAAGTTCTCCCATCATGCTCATTTCAAACTCACTCTACATAAGATCAGCAAACTCATTACATAATCTCTGATTTGTAGCACTAAACAGTATGTCATCAACATATATTTGGACTACAATCAGGTCAGACCCTTTGGTTTTAGTAAACAAGGTCTTATCCACTGTTTCTCTTATATACTCATTTTTCATCAAGAAGTTGAACAATCTTTCATACCAGGCTCTAGGAGCTTGTTCTAAACCATATAAAGCTTTGTCCAGCTTAAAAACATAATCAGGGAACTGTGAATCAGTGAAACCAGGTGGCTGTTCCACAAACACTTCCTCTTTCAAATATCCATTCAAGAATGTTGTCTTGACATCCATTTAAAACACTTTCATGTTCATGGTGCAGCAAAGGCTATTAGAAATCTAATTGCTTCTAGTCTGGCTACTGGTGCAAAGGTCTCATCATAGTCGATGCCTTCTTGTTGATTGTATCCTTGCACCACTAGTCTAGCCTTATTTCTAACTATGGTACCCAGGTCATCAAGTTTATTTCTGAAAACCCACCTGGTACCAATCACAGATCTTGCTTTGGGTCTAGGCTCAAGATGCCACACACAGTTTCTTTCAAAAATGGTGCAATTCATCTTGCATAGCTATGACCCGATTCGGATCTTGAAGTGTTGTTTTAATATCAGTTAGTTCTATGTTAGACAAGAATGAGGAAGATGCACAAAAGTTTTGGTAGACAAATTTTGTAGTTTGAATCCCTTTATTGATGTCACTCAATATTTTCTCAGTGAGAAGATGAGTATTTGAAACTTTTAAACATTTGATTCAGTTGTACGTGCTTTTCCTTCATTAGAACCAGATGGCATGTGTTCCCCCTCAGATGATGCAGACTGGTGTTCTCCATGGGGAAACACTTGCTCACTTTCCTGATTAGACTCTCTTACCTGTAACTCAGTTGGATTGGGAACAGGATCTCCAGTTCCCCCTGAGTTGCTTACCTGATTCTCATCTGAGTCACCTTGATCTCCTCTAGGTTCTTCTCTATTCAGATTTGGAGGCACATTGAGTGAGCCCGCTTCTGCAAAATCTTCAGTGCCTTGACCAGTTGGCTGTTCTCCAGTGAATTCCATCAAACCAATGGAGTCATCATGTGATACCTGTGAAATCTTTGAGAACATGTTAAATTCATCAAAAATAACATGGACACTCTCTTCAACACACGGTGTTTTCCTATTGAAAACTCTGTAAGCTTTGCTGTGTGGATAGTATCCAAGAAAAACTCCTTCATCACTTCTAGGGTCAAATTTATCAAGCTGTTCCTTCCCATTATTGTGCACATAGCATCTACATCCAAAAATTCTTAGATCTGCAATATTGGGTTTTCTACTCTTTAGAAGTTCATAAGGTGTTTTCTTTACCAATGGTCTTAACAAGGCTCTATTCAGAATGTAACAAGCTGTACTTCTTCCCAAAAACTCTTAGGGAGACCACTTTCAATCAACATTGTTCTGGCCATCTCCTCCAATGTTCTGTTCTTCCTCTCAACTGCTCCATTTTGTTGAGGTATTCTTGGGGAAAAAAAGTTGTGACTTACTCCATTTTCTCTACAAAACTCAATGAAGCTTGCATTGTCAAACTCAGTACCATGATCTGATCTTATGGCAACCAGTGTAGTGCTTAACTAGTTCTGTACTAGTTTGATCAAGGCTTCAAACTCTTCAAATGTTTCATCCTTAGAGGATAGAAATAATGTCTAAGTGTACCTGGAAAAGTCATCAACCAAAACACAAACAAACCTATTCCCATTTCTACTTTGCACTCTCATGGGTCCACATCAATCAATATGAATTAATTCAAGTGGTCTGCTTGTGCTGATCACTGTCTTTGGTTTAAAAGAAGACTTTACATGCTTGCCTTTAGCATATTCAGGACAAACTCTGTCAATTTCATACTTAATTTCAGGTAGACCAACAACCAAGTCATTTGACTTAAGCTTGTTCAGAAGTGTCAGGCTAGCATGTCCAAACCTCTTATGCCAAAGTCATTGATTCTTATCATTTACAACTTTCAAACAAATGGACTTGTCCTGAGGAATTTGATCCAGATAAGTAGCATAGATGTCATCTTTTTTAGTTCCTTGACAGACAAGTTCACCTGTTTGACTGTTAACTATGTGACACAGGTCGGCTTGAAATTCAACTCTGTTCCCTTTGTCACATAATTGAGAAATGCTCAAGAGATTATGTTGCAAGCCTTCAACATAATACACATCATCTATAGCTTGGGAGAGAGACTTACCCACCTTACCCAGGCCAACAATAGTACCCTTATTGTTGTCCCCAAATGTTACTCTTCCCCTATCATGGGCTACAAGTGAAAGGAAATGTTCTTTATGTCCAGACATGTGTCTTAAGCAACCACTGTCCAAAAACTAGTGAGTATCTCCTTTTCAACTTGCCCTGCAAAATCAGATCAAACATTAGTCCTAGGAACCCAAACTGGTGTGGGTCCCTGTTCACAAACAGTTAGTTCAGACTGGTTCTTCCTAACCTAGACCTTCTTAACATGTTTAGTGTTTCTTTCCTTGCTCTTTTTCTTGTGGATGCACTCATCAATTATGTGACCACCTTTGCCACAATGATAGCAAACATGCATGTCCTTGGCAGTCATATATTTTCCCTTTTTAAACTCAGTTATCCAGGTGGTCTCTCTGGGTGACCAATTAGGCTTAGCTTTCTTTCTGGTGTACCCTAGACCAGCTTTACCTTTGTTACTCTTTAGAGATAGAACTTGACTTAAGTTCTTTTCTGCCTTTGACAGTTTGTCCACAGGTTTCTGACTATTTTGGAGCTCATGTTCTTTGGTTTCAAGAATCTTGATTAAACGACTGCTCTTGTCATCTAAGGATTTAAAATCACTTTTCAAATTTGCAAATTCTGATCTCAAATCTAAAACCAAAGACTCATTCAGATTGTGAGCAAACTGTTTTCTGTTTTTCTCTTTGAGATTATAAAGCTCAATATGTAAAATCACATATTTGACCTTCATAATCATCAGTAATCCTACTGACCTCGGTGCTTGACTCTACATTAACCATGGTGGTTTGTGCTGTTCTGGCTGAGACAATTCAGCTCCTTATGCAAATCTTTAACTTCTTCCAAGAGAAGACAAAAACTGTTTAACAAACCAGATTTGCTTAAGTTTCCTGCCTTAGTTTGACAACATCAAGATTAATTGGATCCTCTAGGTTTTGCAAAAGATTCACCAGGGGACCAGTTAGATCTTCCTCATCATCAGATAAAACATTCTGTGATGGGTTAGATTTAACTAGAGTCATACACTTCTCATCATTAGGGGTTTCTTCTTCTTCTTTATCTGAACCAGAGTCAGAATTTCCCCACAGAGCTGCTACCATAGCTCTCTTATCTTCCTTCCTGGACTGTTATCTTTCCACTTTGGGCAGTCATTTATGATGTGACCTGTTTCTCCACACTTGAAACATCTAGTATTGAAGGTGCTTTATTTTCCTGAACCTTTGTTCCTCATGTTTTTCCTTTGAGCCCTGAAGTGTTTCTCAAATCTTTTTGCCATCATAGCAATGTCATCCTCTTCTTCAATTGTTCCCTTCATTGCAACACTCTTGACTGGGTATTTTCACTCTTTAAATCAACTAGCATTTCATGGGTCATGAGGGAACCAATCAACTGTTCTAGAGAAAGAGATGATAGATCCTTTGCCTCATAGACTGCAGTAACCTTTGCTGTCCAAGACCCTGTCAGACTTCTCAAAACTTTTCTGACCAAGTCTTAATCAGTGAAGGTTTTTCCAAGAGACTTAAGATCATTTACTATTGTCATAAATCTTCCAAAACAATCATTAATGTTTTCATTTCTATTCATATTGAAAGATTCATATTTAGACATTAATAAATCAATCTTAGAATGTTTTACCTCACTGGTGCCTTCATAGGCAAGTTCAAGAGTGTCCCAAATCTCTTTGGCTGAAATACATGCCGAAATTCTATTTGTCTCGCTTTCACCAATAGCTTGTTGAAGGATTGACATCCCATTTGCATTTTTCTCTAATTTCTTGAAGTCTGCACTTTTGTACTGGTCTACTATTTTAGCAACTGCTTTGCCAGAGTCGTCACTGATGGTGATTTGCAATGGACCATTCTTTACAACCAACCAACACTCATAATCTATACCAATAATGATGTTCATCATTCTATTTTTCCACCAGGCATAATTCTTGCCATTACACTTGTGTGTCTTGTTGTCATACCGCATTGCACTTAACTTCTAGGTGTTACCCTTGCGAAAAACACTTGCTCTGATACCAATTGAAGGTCCCAATAGCACTCAAGAGGGGGGGGGGGGGAATTGAGTGTTTCTTTAAAATTTTCTTTATCAACTTTTCTTGATTTGTTCTAGCAATGGAACTAGTAAACTAGTTTAATAGCAGAAATATCTATAACAATAAAACAGTAAATGTAAAGTAAATAAAAAACACACAAATTTAACGAGGTTCGACAACTATGCCTATATCCTCCTACTCTCGCTACCAATCTTTTATTAATTAACACTGATGAACAAAAGATAGTACAATTGATATCGTAAACTCATACGACATACTGTCCTCACTCTCAACCCAAGAGTGTTGTTTCGTACTTGAAGTCACAAGCACTCGCAAATGAACACTCAAATGCTCCCAATCACTAACCCCTCTGTTAGTGACGAATTACTGAAAGTTTCTCTCAGAAATTTGCTTCTCAAAAGCTTACAAGAGATGAAGTTAAGATCTGGGTTTTTTAATGCTCTTATAGTTTGTAAACTGTTCTGTTTTATCTTTTAGATTCTCAAAATATTGCTCAATGAAGTTTGTGGAGAGTCTCACTACTTGGATTTTTTTTTTTGTTCATTAAGTGCTACTATATATAGGCAGTTAGAAAAACCCAGATTATTCCAATCAAGAGGGGTTTTGTAACCATAATGATTAAACCCATTTAATGTTGAGATAAAATATTCGAAATCAAGAACCTCAAAGATTTGTTGAGATCTCATAAACATACATGGGTTTTTAACACTTAACATTGATTACCAAATTGACTTAACCACGTGCAAGATCTTTAAAGAATTCAAGAATCGAATTCTTTCAAATTATTTCGTGGGTCAATTTGTTAACCTGTTGGTCTGCTAAACTGTTCTACGAACTGTTCTTCAGATCAGTTGTGTTACAATCACTAGACACTGGTCTGGTGTTTGTAACAAACTAAGATCAAACATCACAAATCTACTAAACTATTTAAACATTCTATACAACAAAAAGACAAAGTAAAAACCCTAAGGCTATTCTTCAATCTTCATGTTCTTCACTACTTGGACACTTGGATTCTCCATTGTTAGCACTTCAGTTTTGATGAAGCAATTTTCCATGTCTCAAGTACTGGAATACATGTATGCCAACACATGCACAAAACAATATACAATATATGACATGAAAGGTAATGTTACTCAAAGAGAGTAACTCAGGAACAGTACACTTCAGTTGTTTCAGTGCAGCTGTATAAACTCATTCAATAACAACTGTTCCAGACAACTGTTTTTAACAGCTGTTTGTGACAACTGTTTGTCACACCTATTTGACTCATCTGTTTGTTATCACTCAAAACATCAAGGGTCTCAACAATTATAATTTGATGGATGGAATGATGGTTAATGGTGGTAAATGGGTGGATGAAAGTAATGAGATGGAATCAAATGGATGAATGGGAATGAATTCAATTAAAGTAGATGGGATGGATGATTTTGGATAAATTTTAATGGAGGATGGATTAATGGGATGGAGAGTTTTAATGGAATTTGTGGAAGATGGAGTATGGAAGGAGGATAGAGGAAATAGGACAATGTTCTTTTTTTTTTCAAACAAAAACCAAATCTCTTTTATTCCCATATGGTAGGCTTTATATAGCCATTAAATCATATCTCCTATATTATTTATTTCCTTCTAATTACAATAGAATATAAAAATCTAAAAATACAACCTTCTAAATTTATTATATCAAAACTAATATTAAACTACCCTACTAACTATGCATCATTCTCCCCCTCTTGAAAAAAAAAAACTTGTCCCAAGTTTTGAGGCCATGCAATCATCCATATCCGATGAACCACAAGAATGAAAATAAGAACCTAATGTAGAATTACCAAAGAGAAAGAATGAGTCCATGGTTCAACTCGTTGAGGTAGATTCACATGTTGCATTAGATCACTAGATGACTCATTAGTGCAAGACCTTCTATCAATAATTAATCTACACAAGAATCCACTAATTTTGAACAAATTCTCCCTTTGTTCTTTGATTTTCATGACCAAAATGCAAGCTTCTTCTAATAATGAAGAATTCCCCATCCTGCAATGGTGCTTGATCAATGCCTTTCTCTTCTTTATCGGTTTCTTGATCTTCTGTATCTTCTTGATCCACCTTTTCATCTTGATCAATGCCCTTCTTTGCTTCATCGGTTTCTTGATCTTCTTGATCCACCTTTTCATCTTCATCAATATCAAGAATAACAATTTCATAGTTCTTGGCCTCTTCCTTAGCCAACATTGATTCAGTCATACTCAGCTTGTATGTACAATCCAAAGATCAAAATTCTACTTCATTGTAATTCGAGATAAAACCTCGGGGATCGGAGCTAGAAAAAACTTCTCAATTTTTTGCCTCAAGTCATCCCATGTTTTCACTCGGATCCACCAATCACATGGGTCTGGAATTATTTGCATCAATCTTTGAACAAGATCATATTCACAAAGTCGATATTTGCTAAAATACAACTCAACAGTGTCGATCCACAATTTTATTGTCTCTTGATCATTGGTAATAAATTCACCAAAATCAAGTATGAGTTCTATACCAATTTAGTAGGATAATAAAGTGTACAACTGTAGACACCTAATTCTGGCACCTCATTTAGCTCCCAACGGTCTATGACAAATGTACCCTGTTGCACAGGTCTGGTCTTGAGCTAGTATGCCAAAATGCCACCTCTTTACCCCTCTCATACCACTCTCACACTATTTATAGACGTTTCAGAGGTTCACGACTCGTTTGGGATTTTTCGGACATTTTTTAGGATTTTTATTAATGTATTTTTACTATTTTTCATGCATATTTATTTTATAAGGGAATTTTAGTCATTTTAAATTGCATTAAATATTTTTTCTAAGTTAAATACATTTTTCTATAATTTTTGGTAATTTTTCCACAATTTTTTGAGTTTTTATCTATTTTCTATGAATTTTTGAAACATTTTCCATTCTTAGGGGAATTTTAGTAATTTTACAGCTGCATCGTCAATCTTTTCTCCACTTTTCACTCATTTATATTTTTCTAGAATTTTTCCATATTTTCCCATATTTTTTGACATTTTTAGCGTATTTTTTCAAAATAGTCCGAAAAACCCGAAAACGGTTCGAGAACAGTCTAGAATGGCCCGAATTATTCCGGAACCCCGCGAAATCTCCCGGAATCTCAAATATTACGGTAATCATTCAATGATTCTCATAATCGTATCATAATCGCATAATATCTCGGAGAATGGAGCGCAAAATAAGTAAAAAAACGACCCGGATCACAGTTGGACCTGCGCCTAGACGCAGGTCACAAATACTGACCTGCGTCTAGACGCATGTCATGTAACTGGACCTGCTCCTAGGCGCAGGTCTGGTGTCCTTCGGGGTCGATTTTTGCCTCTGTTTGCCTATAAATACGACCCTCTGTTCGACTTTTCAGGACGACATTCTGACTTCATAACTTCTACTTCTCTCTCTATTATACATTCTCTCTCTAAAAAAACACTTCAAAACTCTGTCAAAATCAATTCAAAACTCTGTCACTCGGCATTTGGCACGCTAATCTCAAAGCCGTAATCGACCGCCGCACATTCCGGTACACATTTCTGAGACCCTTTTTTATTCAATGTCAACATGCTTAATTTTGTTTTAATTTTCATTTTAATCTTTGAATTGCGATAACATGCGATTTTTGCTTTTTTGTTTGTGTTAATCCATGTTTTAATTCATGTAACTTTTTTTTATTTTGAATCCATGTCATCCTTTTTTTCTGCATATTTCATGCCATTCAATGTAGCATTTTTTATTTATTTATTTTGATTTTATAATTGCACGGGATTCGAGGTACGTTCGCATTTTTCCATGCCAACATCATGTTGAATTTCTTTTTGTATGTGATTTATGCGTTTTGAACCTTGATTTCTTTCGAACATTTGTCTTCATTCTAGCGTCATAATATTGACTAATTTCAAAGTGGTCACAAAACAATTTTAGACTAATTTGTGCATTAATTTGAACCGACTTAGTAATTCGCAAATTAGGGTTAAAATTGAGTTATCTCTGTTGCTCTGAAATTGAACAATGATCTTACAAAAGAGACCTAGTAGAGACCGCTTGCAGGCGGGCGAGCCCAATGCACGATTGGCTCGTAACCTGTCCCCGAACCCATATTCTGGTGCACGACCATATGGGCCCGATTGCTCCTGGCTTTCGGTTCTTCTTCGGTGTCCGTGGACCGTATAAACGCACGGTGGCGACTCCTACTAGCCCGTATTCACATACGGCGTTAACGAGCATTCAAATCAACTCGTGACGCAGGCGGCCGGGTAAAAACGACCCCTACAACAACAATTTTATGAAGATCACACCCCAACATTGTATATTAACCTCAAAATAGAAGCAGTGATTTCAAGAACTTTACCGACAATTTGCTGAAGGTTATAAAATTCACCAAACATTCGTGTTTAATAATTTTCGACTCACACTTTCAAATTAGTATCCCAAATATGTTAGGAAACTAATGCAAAAAGAATCAACCAAAAATTCCAAGTATTTTGCCCACAATGAAAGAAAAATTCCCAATAGCTCAATGGGTACGAAATTCTGAATGCCTTCACTTGTAGCATTCAAGATTCGTATCAAATGATCCTTAAAATTCACCAAAATTTAGGAAAATAAACTATAAATAATTTTACCCAATTTAGGAAAATAATATTTAGAAAAAGAACCTAGTACGACCAAGAAATGCTTCCCACAAGTAGACCTTAAAATTAGGAAATCTTGGATGAATATGTGTAAGAACTCAAACTTTGACGGACTCTCTACGACTCAAAACTACTTTGATTACACCCAAAATTTGACTCAACAAACTTTAATCCAATTCAATTACAACCCAAAAAGAATCAACAAAAAAAATCTAAGTATACTAATCACACTATCCTCAAACTTTTGAGTGTGCAGATTCGAACACGAATCTGTGCACCCTTTAGTGTCGGATACTCCAATATAATTGTAAAAATTCTATTACAGAAAATACTAGAAAGGATTAAGAAACCAAAAAAAACAACTAAAAAAGACCCAGTATGCACCTAGAAATTCTCGATTGAAGTACGCCCATTTTTCTGGAAAAATCGCCCAACTGCACGAACACCTTCAAACTATCTCCAACCTTGGCTCTGATACCAATTTGATGCGTCCGCAACCGGGCCTCGGCCACGAACGCAAAAGAGCAATCTAAGATGGTCGAATTTATTCAATCTTGATGGATTTTTTATGATAATTTGATGGATGGAATGATGGTTAATGGTGGTAAATGGGTGGATGAAAGTGATGAGATTGAATCAAATGGATGAATGGGAATGAAGTCAATTAAAGTGGATGGGATGGATGAGTTTGGATAAATTTTAATGGAGGATAGATTAATGGGATGAAGAGTTTTAATGGAATTTGTGGAAGATGGAGTATGGAAGGAGGATAGAGGAAAAAGGACAATGTTCTTTTTTTTTCAAAAAAAAAAAAAACCAAATCTCTTTTATTCCCATATGGTAGGCTTTATATTATAGCCATTACATCATATCTCCTATATTATTTATTTCCTTCTAATTACAATAGAATCTAAAAATCTAAAAATACAACCTTCTAAATTTATTATATCAAAACCAATATTAAACTACCCTACTAACTACGCATCACTATATGGGTCCAATATGGGTTTTAATAAACTAATTAAATTTGATAAACTACCAACTATTAAAATGAATTAAAAACTTAAGTTTTAAAAGTTATCAAGCTTAAATCAAACTAACACAATATAGAAGCCATACATAATAAAGTTTAGTACTACATAAATTCGAGATAACATAAATTGCATAACAATAAAGTTTTTTTTAACCATGTCTAAAAGTATTCACTTTTTTAATATAATATTAATAATATATCAAAAGAAAAAAAATGTACTCCCTTCTTAACATAAAATTTTCAACAATTGGTTTTGCACGCATTTTGAGGAAGTGATTTAAGGGTGTAAACGAATAAATTAGTCAAAATGGTTTTAATACAAGCAAGAATTTGATTATAAGTTTCTAATATTAAAATTACATTGACTAATTCCTTCGTTTACACCCTTAAATCACTTTCTCAAAATGCATGCAAAGCCAATTGTTGAAAGTTTTATGTATGTTACGGAGGGAGTATATAAATTATATAATATGAGTCTATGGGCCGGATCTGGGTCGGGTCTGGGTCTCGACTACTTGGACCCAAACCCAAACCCGATTTTTTGCACATAGACCCAGATTCGACCCAGACCCAATGGGTCTAAAAATCAGACCCCAGACCCATAAAAATGGGTCGGGTCCTGGACCCATGACCATCCCTATTTACGTCAAATAAATAATGCCCGTGATCACTAAGAAAAGAATACAATTAACGATCGTTGCTAATTAATGCATAAGCATGTGCATGCCCTACTAGCTAATTGAATAAGCAAGATGCAAGCAGCTAAACTTTTGGAGGAATTTTTTTAAGAAAAAAATTAATTTTATTTATAATGATCAGGAATTGCTGCGTTGATTCAAAGGGACTTTACTACCCCGTATGTATATGAATATGATATCTTGTTATAGTATATATTCTAATACATACTTGTATAACTTCAGTTTTAATCTAAAAAAAAAGCGCAAAGCAAATTAATCAAAACTATTTTAACACACGCAAAAAAAAGACTATAAGTTAGTTGTGTTGATTTTTTTTTTTTTAATTTACTCATTTACATCGTTAAATATGCTCTTTCTGAAAATGCATATCAAAAAGCATTTATTGTACTTATTTGTTTAGATGAATAATATGTTAGACCCAACATTATCATGCATTTTGCTCAATGCAATCTATTTAACATAGTATAAACAGTAAATGCACAAAACATTGTGGAACGGAGGGAGTATATTATATGACATTATAAAAAATAATTGACCACATTGTAAATCATTAAAAATTAATAAAAATATTTGACCAAAATATACACTCAAGATTGATGGGCATAGCAAGAGGAGAATAACCTGAACATAAGGTGTATATATAACTTGCCATCCATTTGATAGTTGAGACTAAATGATGGGAATAATGAGATGAGTCGACCGTTACGTTTGATCTAATACAATCCTACTGAAATTATTATGTCAAGAGACAATAAACAGTTCACACAATGAAGATGACAAAAATTAAAATAAAAAATAAAAAAATTAGAAAGCCCTATCATCATCTTATGTTGTAGAATTATTTTAAGAGTATACAATATTTTGTGTGGGTTACATTCACAACTTGTTTGGTTCATTTTTAGTAAAGGAAAGGAAAGGAAGAGAAAGGAATGAAAAAAAAAGGAAAGGAAGGGAAAGGAAAGGAAAACTTTTTAATTTTCCATGTTTCGTTTAATTTCCTCTTTCCTCCCAAATTCCTCCAATTTTGGGAGGAAAGAAAACTTAAAATTTTGTTTAAAATCTTTCCTTCCAATTCCTTCCGTTTCCTTTCATTTAAAATTTAAAAGTTGAACCAAATAAAGGAAACCAACATGTTTCATTCTATTTCCTTTCCTTTCCTTTCAAATCCTGTCTACCAAACAAGCTGTCAATATCTTACAAGGGGATTGTGTTTGCATCGTTGTATGTAACCGACTTCAGGCTAAGCAACATTGAGCAAAAATCCTATGAAAATTCGCCAGCTAAACAAAATTGCCAAAAAACAAAACTACAAAGTAATAAAGTTTACAATAATGCAATTCTATTCAACAATTTCATTCTATTGAATCAATAACTTTATGACCCTACCAGGCTACCAAGGGGGGAGTACCCCGTCCGAGTGGAGATCCAGTGGAGTTTTTTTGGGTGGACTTGTGTGGAGTTGGGAGAATCCTGACCCTTCAACTGCAAATCAATGGCTCTGATAATTTCACCTGCAAAAAGTAAAAGTAAAACACAAAACAATATAATATTCTTGCTTATGTTTTATTTGACTTGGGTGCTACTGTTTCTTTTGTTGCTAGTCCTTTTGTTGTTAAAGTTGGTTTGATGGGAGAGTCTCCTATACATTTTGTGTTCACTTCCTTCGGGGGAGGAATTTATCTGTCGACGAGAATACAAAAATATTTCTGTGGTGATTTTTGACGTTGAACTTCGAGCTGATCTGAAGGAGTTTCCCATGATCGAGTTCGATGTTATTCTTGGCATGGATTGGTTGTCTCAGCATCAGGCGGCTATCAGATGTCGAGATCAGGCGATAGTGCTTCATGGACCCGAAGGGAAGCGGGTGACCTAATCCGGGGTTCCTATGAAGAAAGGAGTAAGGTTGGTGTCAGCCATGAAGATGCATGGTATGAGGTGAAAGGGAGAAGAGGTGTTATTATGTCACGTTAGAGATGTGTCATTAGAAGCGCAACTTCAAGACATCCCGATTGTCCGTGAGTATGCCGATGTATTTCCTGAAGAGTTGCCAGGGATTCCAACAGAAAGGGATGTAGAGTTAAACATTGATCTCTTACCTGGTACTTCACCTATTTCTCGAGCTCCATACCGGATGGCTCCGGTCGAGCTTAAGGAATTGAAGACTCAGCTTCAGGATCTGATCGATAAAGGCTTCATTAGGCCAAGTGTTTCGCCTTGGGGTACTTTGGTATTGTTCGTCAAGAAGAAGGAAGGTAGTATGCGTCTGTGTATTGATTACCGGGAACTTAACAAGGTGACGATCAAGAACAAATATCCCTTACCGAGAATCGAAGATCTCTTTGATCAACTTCGGGGAGCAGGTGTCTTCTCCAAGATCGATCTCCGATCGGGATACCTTCAGATACCGGTAAAGCCGGAAGATGTGCCTAAGACGGCTTTTCGCACGAGGTATGGTCATTATGAGTTCGAGGTAATGCCATTTGGACTAACTAATACTCCTGCAGTCTTTATGGATCAAATGAATCGAACTTTTCACCATTTGCTTGATGTATATGTGGTTGTATTCATTGATGATGTTTTAATATATTCTAAAGATGAGCATGATCATGAATTGCATTTGCGAATGGTACTTGATGTCCTACGAGCCCAAAAGTAGTTCGCCAAACTATCTAAGTGCGAATTTTGGCTCCACGAGGTAGCTTTCCTTGGACAAGTTATTGATAGAAATGGTGTCAAGGTTGATCCGGCAAAGATCAAGGATATAGTCAAGTAGAATAGCCCGAAAAATGTGGCTGAGGTTCGGAGTTTTCTCAGTCTAGCAAGTAAATGTAATAATTTTAAAGTATTAAAATTTTATTTACCTCTCAAAGGATCGAGTTAACTTGTGAACTTTCATTGGACAGGTTATTATCGGAGATTTGTGAAGGACTTTTCCAAAACAGCACACCCGATGATGACCAAGCTTTTACAAATGTGTAACAAGTCTAATCTACTACTAGCCTTATTACAATTTTTTTTTTTGGCAAGGTATTACATTTACTCTGCTCTTTATTACACCCAACACTGCCACATTATTACACCCAACATCATCAGTAGTATATCTAAAGCTGGGCATGGGTCGGGCCCGGCACAAGGGCCAACTCGGCACGACAGGATTTGGGCCCGGCATGGTACGAGCCTGCTCTGAGCACGACATAGCACGAAGATATTTGAATAGTGGGTTGTGGGCCACCCATGAACAACATGTTAAAAGTTTGGCAAAAACTGGGTCGACCCGCACATTGGTACACTCATTTTGGTTAAAAATTCATAATACATAAAAATTAGTATAGAGCACAACACGAGTTGGCCCGACACAGCACGTGAGTTTGGCCTTGCATGTGCCTTATATTTTATAACTTGGCACGAGTCCGGCACGGCACGAACTTTTCTTGGCCCATTATAGGCACGATACGTAGTGGCACGAGGCACGCAGGCTTGGCACATGGGCCGTCCCGGCACGGCCCGTGCCAACCTTTAAAGAAATTAAACACTGTCTAATTATTTTTTTGCAACACTTTTTTTATTTATAAATATTAATTCAATTTACTTATACTACCTACATTTTTTTTAATTTTTCAATTTGTCTTTGTCACATTCACAAAGTATACTTTAACTATCGTTTGAGATTTATACATAAGATATAACATAGTTATGTGGGGTCTTGTTAGATTCGTTTCAACATGTAGTTTTTTAATATATAATTTTAAATTTTTACAAACACACAATTAAAGATATTATTCTTCAAAGATTTTGCCTCGACAAGTGTGAAAAATGAAATGAGTAAATTAAAAAAAAACGGAGAGAGTATGATGCAGTAATAATAGCTATTCCAAAAGAGCATACAAATTTGCCTTTTGCTTCTCATAATCTGGTTGTTGACTTTCAAGTTGAACAATTCTCTCAAACTTTTTTTCCTTCTTGAAATTATTGTGCTTGGGATGAAAGTTGAGAAAGAAGTGACGGGGTGAAGGCACTCGATGACTGATGCCCATGATGATTGATGTCCATGATGACTGATGCCATTTTATTTGTTTACTAGATAATATCTAAGTAAATGCTCACTTTATTTACCTAAGGCAAGTATTTAAATTTAATTAAAACTTTCCATGCAAAAATTGGTTAAAAGTTATTGTAGATTAAAATTTTATTTAAGTATTTTATTTTAGTTATATTAGACAATAGAGAATAAGTAATACCCGAAATATACATAATTTTCAAATTAACTTATGCAATAGATTAAAATTAGGTCACTAACTACAATTTTGGCTATAGACATTTTGAATTTGGATTGATATCAATGCAATCAAATTATTTATTTTCATAAATTTCATGTCTTATACAATCACTAATGAATTAAGGCTGAAAAAAATACTATAAAAATTGAGAAATAAGAAATTTTTTGAAGATAGATTGTTAATATAATTTTTATTGGAAAGTAAAGTATAAGTAACTATAATTGTTTTAGGGAAAAAAAAAACACAAATAATGCATCATTGGAAAATGGAGAGCATCTAATATTATAATAAATAATAAGTGAGGAGGGAAAAATAAGAGTTTAGGAGGAAAAACTTTTTTTAGTGGCTTGAATTTTAGTATATAGTATAGAAGTATAGATAATCATCTATCATCTTCTCATAATTGTCTTGAAGTATAATTTCGTATTAATTTGAAGGAATATGTAATGATTTTGGGAAAAAATTGGCAATATTCCAACGGTATTTTGACCAAAATATGTAATAATTGAAACCACATAAAATCTTTCCACCATCTCAAATATATATTCAACGTAAACATGCATAGGAAATTATATCCATAGCTTGACCATCTCAAATATACAACGTAACTAAGGAAAGTATGGGGTGGGTAACCTAATAATCTCTATTATATATATATATAAAAGTCAAAGGGGAGCCAAGGTCGGTATCCCCTCAAAAAGTCTAAACCACCCTTTAAAAAAATTCTAAATACTCAAACTATATAATATTAACTAAAAAAAAAAAGTTTTGTATTTTTTAAATGAAAACATTACCCCCATCTGTTCCCATTTGTTTGTGCTGTTTCGAATCTTGACACTATTCATAAGATGAGAGAATCTTCTAAATTATTCTCAACATATAAAACATAATATAGTTTTGTAGGGTCTTGTTTGATTCGTCTCAATGAGTCCGCTTTAATATCCAATTATTATAATTTTTACATATATACAACAAAAGATATTTACGGTCAATCAAGTGCATTGGGATATGTGCAAAGTCAAAATATGACAAACACATGGGGATGGGCTGATTATAAAATATATAATTCAAAAAAATAAAATACAAACACCAAAATTCATTCATATTTTGAATTCTCTATAATTAGACATCCATATTGGTATAATTTTTTCACACAAACAATTTCTTTTTCATCAGTATAAGTCACTATTATATTAGACAAGGGGTGGTGCGTGGTATTAAAATAGAAATAAAGATTATTAAAATACTCACCTTCCCTTATGAAATAAAGATTATTAAAATAGAAATTAAATTTAATCAATCAATAAAAAATAAGAAATTATCGACCAAAGAGCAAATAATTATTTATTCCTTATAAAATATAACAATTTGTTTATATTTTTAATTGAAAATATCATATAATATAATTAATAATTCACAAAAATAAATTAAAGCAGCAAATTTAATATTTTTGATTTTTTTTTTGTAAATGGACATCCATATTTATATAGCTTTCACATTAGATTTTTATCTTTTCACATGAAAATTTGATCAGAGATAGTGTAGTTGATGAAATTAAATTTTATTCATTTAAACAATCATAATCTTATTTTCAACAAACGCATAAATAATATATAAAAACATTATATAAGATAGTCATACATTAGAGGACGCATAGCACGCACATAAAGCTAGTCATGAATAATATGTTAAGCCGTATAATTAGAACAAATTTTTTACCAAAATAAGAATTTTAACTTACCAAAATGGCTTTTGATATGTCACAACAAAACCTTTTGTCATTCTTTACTATGTTCCTATTATATGTCTTCGGATACACATCCGCAGTTGATGGTATTACACGCACCTCTGCGAACTTAAAAAAAAAATTAAAGGAAAAGTTTTGACGTCATTTATTTTCAAGCAATTTATGTGTCAAAAGCACATAGTCTCATCAAGTTGTAATCCTCAATTGGTAATAAGGTATATATAGCTGGAATAAAATCTAATGACCAAAAATTAATTTAGCCATCATATTCTCAGTATCAAATTACCTTTATTTTGTCTCTTCAGTAGTTGTTCATGCACAATTCGTTTGAGACATTGAGTCAAGATCCTCTCCATTTCTTACAAGAAATAAAAAATCCATTTTCTAAATTAATAATTAAAGATGTATCAAAGAGGAAAATAGATTGGTTTTTAAACGATGTCTTCCATCGTTCTTTTCGCTGAATACCCAATAATCAACGACTAATTTGCGATTGGATTTGGTAATAGAGAGATTGAATTTGAAAGCCTCCATTATTAGCATTTCAACCTCAAAATTATTTTTGTTATTGAATATGTCATTATCAACAACTTATGATGTATGCAACTCAAAATATCACCTTCATTCGTGTGACTGAAAATATTAGTATCAATCATGTGAAATGCATCTTGTGTTGACCCATGAGTTTAGGTTTTGATTATGACTTACACCAAACAAACTTTATTAACAATATATTCAACCCCATATAGTGCACTAGTGAGTGTCCCACATCGAAAGAGGGGAAGAAACTAAACTAACTTATAAGTCTAGGAGTTACTCCTCCTATCACTAATTGGTTTTAGGATGGAACCCCTTATGGCTTGTAAGTGAGCTAACTCTACTCATCCTTCATATTGGGTTGCCCAGACCCGTTTCTAATATTCAATCAAATTTATCATGGTATCAGAGCCCAGGTTGTGGGTCTCTTCTTCTAAACTGGGTCCTTATTAAGCAACTGGAAAGGGTTGCCCAGGCCCGTTTCTTTCAATCAAGGAGAAATAAGCCTAAATTTTTTTCCAATCAAAATTTGTATGTTTATGTAAACTTGTATGTAATTTGTGTGAACTTGTGTTTATGACTTTATGTAAAATTGTATGTTTTATCTTAAAATTGTAAACTTGTGTTTAAGGAAACTATCTTTGTGGATGTTTAGTGGTAAATAATTAAATATGTAGTAGAATAGTTGTTGGCCATTAACCTGATTTGTTATTTAAATTAATTGAACAAAATACACACCCATTAAAGAAAACCGGGTACCCGGTATTGGAACCGGTACGCGGCGGTTCCGGTTCCTGTTCCAAAAACATATTACCCGGTTAGAGCGGTTCCGGTTCCAGATATTTCAGACCCGGTGGTTCCGATTCTGGGTCCGGTTCCATATAAAAAGACCGGGTACCCGATTTTGCTCACCACTAAGGAGAATTACATCAAGGATTTCTTCTAGTGGAGTAACTTGATGCAAACTTTATATTCCAAGAAGATTATGAGGGTAGTTTTCTAGAAAACATGTACATATATGTTGGAGTCTCGAGTCTGGCTGGAATATGGTAATACTTCCTAACTAATGGAACATGGTCAGTCTTGGAAGGAAAAATCTGGTAAGAGTTTTTTGTTAGTTGCTAAAATAATCAAGGAGATAAACAGGTGGGGTGATGACAAGTGTAAGTAGTGGACGAATTTGAATGGTCTTAGTGGACAATTTGTTGGCTTGTTATCCAATGGATCCAACATTGTAGATGCGTCATTGAAGTTTTATTACATACATCACTCAAGAATTTCAGGGCGCAACTAAAATTGAGAAAATTAGTTAAGTGTATGTAAGTTCTAGTGCTTGTTCTCCGGTTCAGAAATTTGAGCATTTTAACATACTAGAATCACAATTGAGTTGTAATTCTGAGGGAAGGGGAGAATTGTGAGAATAGAAAAGAGAAGAGGGAAAAGGGAAGAAATAAATGAGAAGAAGAGATAAATTTGAGGAGTGAGTTCCTATAGGAACTTATGGGGTCTTGTGAGAAGTCATCATATTAAGTCATATTAAGTCAGAAATAATCACGTCATATAAAGTCATCAATAGATTCAATACCTAGTAGGTAACAAATTCCATCATTAATGGTTCCAAAATAATATGACTTAATTACTTTCGACTTAATATTTAAGTCAGATCTAGGCGTAATTTACCTCTGACTAAAAAATGAAATTATGTCATATTACTCCTATATTAATAAGTAATGATATTAGTCCTATGTTTAATTATTAGTCATCTTAAGTCATATTACTCCTATATTAAGTAAAAAGTAATAATGATAAGTCATATTAGGTTAAAATTTATTGGTGACAATTAGTTATGTTAGTTATCTTAAATACAGTTATTTATAACAACTTTTTGATGTTAGTTAAGTTAGTATAAATAAGTCTTTATATTCACAAATCAATTAACCATTCATTATGTATTGTTTACTCTTTCATTCAATAATATTATCTCGTATTCTTTCATTTCTTCCTCGGATATCATGGCATCAGAGCTGACATTTTTCATTCTGTGAATACTGAATTTCTTACTTGAATACATACACTACAGTTGCTGGTCATGCCATGTTGGCAGGTAAATTTTGTTTACTATCTTCTATAGTTCAATGATTATTGGATAGTGGTGCTTTAGACCCCATGTGTTTTAACAAAACTTGTTTTACAAAATTTTATGGTATAACCAATACTAAGAAATAGTACAGTATACTATTAGTATACATGATGGAAGTAAATTAAAATTTCCATTGAACATGTAGGAACATTTGGTCTAAACTCTAAATAATGGCATTATATTGCGAGATGTTCTTTATGTGCCCTCTTTTACATTCAATTTAATATAAGTTCACAAATTATGTAAGGACATAAATAGTGAGGTGCATTTTACTCATAGGGAAGTCAATGCTTCTTGGTAGCCTTACCTTAGATTGTACAAATTTCCCAAAGCTGATAGACATGTGGCTTGTTTGACATGATGATCAGTTGAAGAAACAAAATTATGGCATTTAAGATTAGAACTCATGCCTTTGATATTAAATCTTGTCTAAAAGATAGTATATGTCAAGTTTGTCCAAAATTATCAATACTCAGATTAAACATACGAGTATCATCATTAGTAAGATTATCAATATGTCCGCACAACTAGTTGCACTTCTACAAATATGGCTATTTAAGCTTATCCTATTTAGAGTGTGTTCTCTTCACCTTACAAAAATAAGTTTCAGGTTTAATAAGTTCAGATAAGTTAAGATAAGTTCCAATAAGTTATATCAAGTCTAATAAGTTCCAATAAGGTCTAATAAGTTTAAATCAGGTCTACTAAGTTTAAATCTGGTCTAATATAATAAGTTTCAATCAGGTCTAATAAGTTCCGACCAAGTCTAATAAGTTCTAATAAATTCCAATCAGGTCTAATAAGTTACAATCATGTCTAATAAGTTCCAATTAGGTCTAGGTTATTATTTTTAATTATTGATTAAATAAAATTAATAAAATTAATAATTACCTTAAATCATTCTTAAACAACATAAACCAATAATTTTATTGTATCATTCTTGTTTTAAAATTTTCTTAGAGAAACCAATCAAAGTTAGATTGAATTAAACTAATTTTTAATATTATAATATAAAACTTATTTATTTATTTTGGGTTTGATTTAATTTTGGTCCAAAATTAAACTTTATCCATCATCCATATTATTATTACTCCATCCGTTCCATTTTATTAATTAGTGAATTAAGAAAAATTAAATATGTAGATATGTTGTTATTGAAATTGATAATATTAATTAATAATGGGTTTGAAAAAAGAGATACTAATTATTACTACCTCCTTGAACGTAATTCAACAATAAAAAGGAACATATATAGGCTCAAATGTAATATTATCATTATTATTATCATCATCATTACTATTATTATTATTAATTTATATTATTCAATCATATAAAATACGTTCCAATAAGTTTCAATCATGTTTAATAAGGTCCAAAAAGGTCTAATAAGTTCCAATAAGGCCCAATGAGTTCCAATAAGGTCTAATAAGTTTTAATAAGTTCCAATCAGGTCTAATAAGTTAAATCAGGTTTAATAAGTTAAATTAGGTCAGATAAGTTCAATTCAGATAAGTTCAGACCTAATAAGTTGAATAAAACAGACCCTTAATGAACAAGTAATATTATTCCAATAATAAGTAACTAACTTCCTTAAAAAAAAGCTAACTTAATATATAAAACAGTAACATATAATTAACTAACACTAAGTTAAGTAGAGTTAACAATCAATACAAAAAATTTGTCCATTAACGACTGGAATATATTAATGAAGGGCCTAAATCCGTCGCAAATATAGATTTTTTATGACGGTTTTTGAGCCCATCGCTAAAATTCACCTAATACCTAACCCAAACTTTATTAAAATTGATTCATTTGCGACTCCCATTTTTTGCAACGAGCTCGTATTTTTGCAATGGGAAAAATCATTTGCGACCCATCTTTTTTACGACGGGGTCACATTTTTCGACGGAAATTCCCAATGCAAATAGTATCTTTTCTAGTAGTGAATGAATATAAAAATACAACTAAAGTTATGATATTATTATCCCAATAATATATAACTTTAATTGCTTATTATATATAAAACAGTCAAAATTATATATTTACAATCTAATAACAAATGAAGTTTGTTTATAGATTTAAAAATTTAAATAACTGACGAAGTAAATAAATTGATGATACTAATCCTTCCCCTCAACAAGTTGAGAGTTGATAGTCCATCCCTTTGAAAAAAAAAAATTAAGGCAATAATAATAATAATAATAATAAGCTTAGGTTTATTTTTTTTATTTTATTTTGAGAAATAGGTTTAATTTTGCAGAATATGTAGTCCATTTCAAATCAAATTTGAGACTTCGGCTCTGAAGCATGTTATCCCTCCCTAGTCACCCTCAGGTTTCTTCCTTTTATAATCTGAAATATATATTAAATAAATGGATTATTCCCATTGGTATACCTGAGAATTTGCATATTCCCAGTGGTATACTTAAGTTTTAAAACATCCTAGTGGTATACCTATATAAATAACGAAATTCAATAACCACTTTTAAAGGTCGTTTTAGGACATTAACAACCACTAATTCAGTTTTTTTATTTTTATTTAGTTAACTGTGGGTACCCAAAAAAACTAACGATAGTTAAACTAAGTATGTTTATGGTCGAATTAGTGGTATTTAATGGCATAAAAGAGCCTTTAAAAGTGGTTGTTGAATTCCATTATTTATATAGGTATACCACTGGGATTTTTTGAAACTTAGGTATACCACTGGGAATATGCAAATTCTCAGGTATACCAATGGGAATAATCCTAAATAGATTTAATAATCAAGTTAGCAAAGCGACCCAAAAAAATTCATAATAAAATTCTTTCATTTAATAAATGGAAAAAAATAGTTTCCTTTTTCACAAATTCATATATGCAGTCTGACGCACCATTTAAGAATTGTGTGGCCTCCACATAATTAAGAAGGGGGTTACAAAGTTAATTTGTATGACGATGGGTTACAAGGTTAAACTGTACTGTGGCGGTTACAAGGTTACTTTGTAGTAGTTATTATTATTATTATTATTATTATTATTATTATTATTATTATTATTATAAGGGTTACAAAGTCATTGTAGGGAGCTACAAAGTTAACCTTGTAACCTCAATCCACACAAATGAACTTTTTATCCCGCACGTTTTATTTTATTTTATTTTATTTTATTTATTTATTTATTTAGTGTAACATTCATTATTTATCAATTTTTAGCTAATTACAAAAGCACAAATAACTTTATTTTAGTGTAGAATGTCTAATAATAAAATTTTGGAAAATATTTGTTAAATCCTTTTTATTTGCATTGTTATCAAAATTAAAATTTTAAAATTATAAGAAATAAAAACTATTGGACGACTTGCCTTTGTGATCGTTGTCCTTGGTATTCTTGGAATCATCACTTCCCAAATTCATAAGATTTTCATACGCTTCTTTTAAAAATAATTCAAACTTTCTCTTCATATTGACCTCACCAAGCTGAACCTCGTTTTCCTCTCCGGCGTCACTAATCGTACGCTCGCTAGAACTTTCACTCTGCTTCCATGTCAAGTTGAATAATATTTAATAAGGAACAAAATAACACATGACGTATTAGGGAAATGACACTCAAATAACATTCATAATAAAATAAATGTTACATGATCGATAAACATTTGATAATAAAATAAAACATATACTTCGTATAGAAATTTAAAAAAGAACGAGTATTTTGGCTCGGGCATTGCCCCGAGTCGCAATCTTTCTTTTATTTTTTATTTTCTTTATCATTGATCTACTGTTAACTAAATTATATTATTAGTCATAGTTGTTTATAAAATTGGAATCATCGCATTAAATACAACAAGGACGGAGAAGTTATAGACTGTACTATTGGTAAAAAGTTTAGCTACATAGAGCTAGCTAGGTTGTGGGTTCGATGCTGGTTGTGACTTTTTGATTTAATTCATTTTGGGTTTTAGATAATGGTATGATGACACGTAGATAATGACATGGACAATGATGTGGCGCTTTTGTGGCAGCAATAAACGCCTTCTAATATATTATATAAATAATACTCGCTCCCTCCGTAACAAAATAACTGCAACGATTTGACATAAAGTAGAGAGAAAAAATGTCAAATCGTTGCTGTTAATATGTTACGGAGGGAGTACATGCAATTTAATTCAAGACATGCAAGGGAAATATGAAATTTACAAATGATATATAATACTACACAACTTACACTGCTGGGATGTTGATTTTGGTTGTCAATTGATTGAATAAACTCAATAACATACACATAACCACCCATATTATTTAGAGTTCCTTTGATTTGGAAGGTCCAAACTATGGTTCTTTTGTACGAACGCCTTCTCGATGGACCTTCGGAAGATTGCTGTACAAAAACATTATTAAAAAAAACAAACAAAAAAAAAATCATCCCAAAAATTAAAATTGATTAAAAAAAATTTAAATGACAAAAATAACAAATACTACCTCCGTTTCAAATAATGTACACCAATTGAGTATGGAGTATTTGTGAGATATAAAATATTCAATTGTTGCACATAAAATGAAACAGAGGTAGTATTTGTTAGTTGTACTGTACTTACGCCCCTTCCACTGTTTGTGTCCGGGATTGTCTCTTTGGGTGGTAACCATAATGCACAAAATCGTCGACTTCATTAATTGATCTGAACTATATGTTTGATGGCATGTGTATGTAAAACTGTTAAGCAAAAGAAATACACCGTAATTAGAAGACCGTCTGATGGGATAATTTAAAAAAAAAAAAAAGAATTGCAACTTTATTTTCATCAAAATATTCTATATATATTTTTGATACAAAGTTTATATATGTAGTTATGTAAGAAAATATAGAGTTATGGTGAAAACTTATTAGTTAAAAGTTTCGTCAAGTCGTTATTAGATGGTATCACAAAAGATTTCGCATTTTGGGTGCGTTTACTAGAGCGAAAATTTTTTTTACCGAAAATAGTTTTCCTATTTTACATCGTTTAATTTGGGTGAAAAAAATAAAATGTAAAAGTTTGGGTGAAAACTCATTTTACACCCTATAGGAAACTTTTTCCTCCAAGGGTACGTTTACTTTGGTGTAAAACATTTTCGATGTAAAATGATATTCCGTGAAAAACATTTTACGCTGGAAAACTCATTTTCCTAGAACTTTTTAGTTGTTTACTTGCACGGAAAATAAGTTTTACTTCCAAATTTGAGGAAAATGTTTCCAATAGGGTGTAAAATGAGTTTTCACCCAAATTTTTACATTTTATTTTTTCATCCAAAGTAAACGATGTAAAATAGGAAAACTGTTTTCAGGAAAAACATTTTTCGCTCTAGTAAACGGACCCCAAATTTAATTTGAGAGTAAAACTTATTTTCCGTGCAAGTAAACATTGGAAAATTAATATGAAAATGGGTTTTTCCAACGTAAATTGTTTAACATGGAAAATTATTTTACGTCGAAAATGTTTTACGCCAAAGTAAACGGACCCTTTATATAGAACAAGCATTGGGATTATCTAGTCATGATACAAATTAGTACCTTATCAATTCTGCTGCTGTTTGCACGCGGCCGTTGTTCAATTCTCCAATTTTGCAAGCGTTCAGGCTGTGCAAAATTGGAAATGACTCTTCTAGCTTGCTCTTGTGGGTTCCCTCTAAACACTACCGCCTGCAAATTTTTGACATTTTGCCAAATTTCACAAATGTAATGAGAAAAAATACAAAAAAATAAAAATCTATGGAAAAATTGGTCATATCAGCACGGCCTTTAGGCCGGTTAGGTGTAAGAAACAACACGACCTATGCCAGGTGCGAAGTACAACACAATCTTGTGCAGAGGGTGTGAAAGGCAGCAACAGGCCACCTTTTTAAAAATTTTATGAAGGGGCATCATTTATGCTACAACTTGCACTTTTTGCACAAGGTCATGCTGATCTTAACACCCGGCCGCTATAGGTGGTGTTGTTTCCTGCACCCAATCAAAAGGTTGCGCGTTTATGACCAATATTTTTTTCTTAAAATCTAATCCATATTCTGCTGTTTCTTGCATGCAATCAAAAGGTTGTGTTGTTGTGATCAATGTCTTTTATTTTATTTATTTTTTAAATCTAATGCATATTTATATATATATATATATATATATATATATATATATATATATATATATATAGCTATGATGATGATGATGATGGTGATTTACTTGTTCTCCTGTGTTGATATCAGCTGCATCAACTTGGACAGTTTCCTTTGGAGGATCAACAGTTGGTTGCCATATTACTATGGCCATATCATCAGGATTGTTTGTCATTGTTGAATCCTCCTGCTGTTGCATATTAATAAAATAAAACAAATTGATACATTTATTAGAAAAAATAAAAATATAATTTTAGAAAATTTTGCCACTAACCACCTAATAAGTACCAAAAGTTATGAACAACTACCATAATTTTTTTTTAAAATTTAACTACCAATTAAGTGCCAAAAAGTTGCAAACCACCACCTATTTTTAACACCGTTAACTTAAATCACAATTAAACCTTAATTAAACCACTTAAATCTTAATTAAACTTTAATTAATCTTAATTAAAACTTTTTATTTAAAAATATAGAAAAAAAAAATCTAGAAAATTAGAAAAAAAAACCCCCTCCCCCAGATTTTCTTTTTATTTTTCTATATTTTTTAATAAAAAGTGTTAATTAAGATTAATTAAGGTTTAATTAAGATTTAAGTGGTTTAATTAAGGTTTAATTGTGATTTAAGTTAACGGTGTTAAAAATGGGTGGTGGTTTACAACTTTTTAGCATTTAATTGGTAGTTAAATTTAAAATAAAAAAATTATGGTAGTTGTTCATAACTTTTGGTACTTATTAGGTGGTTAGTGGCAAAATTTTCATAATTTTAATATGTTATAATGATGATGATGATGATGATGATGATGATTTACCTGTGCTGGTGTGTTGAGGTCAATTGCATCAACTTCTGCAGATTCCTTTGGAGAAGCAACCCTAACATTTGGTTGCCATACTACTATTGCCATATCATCATCATCAGCATTTGTCATAGTTGCATCCTCCTGTTGAAGCATATATATTAACAATATTTATCATGAGCACAATTAATTAATTACATCCACATTGAGAATATATATCTTTCATTTTATGTTCATATACATTATTGGATTATTATTACATAGGGTTTAATTTTATAATTCTTTTTATTTTTTATTTTTTGTGCACTCTACTCTACTTGAAGCTAAGTTAGTAGTTTGATAGTTAGTTTTTTACTAAGTAATTAATTTCATA
This sequence comes from Salicornia ramosissima, assembly GCA_951394345.1. Classification (NCBI taxonomy): domain Eukaryota; kingdom Viridiplantae; phylum Streptophyta; class Magnoliopsida; order Caryophyllales; family Amaranthaceae; genus Salicornia; species Salicornia ramosissima. The sequence goes on along the minus strand of OX596234.1, from coordinate 16,420,011 downwards.
GTTTGTTATTTCATGTCCATCTACAATGAATCAACTAAGTAAAATCAAGATGAACTTTAAAACTAGCAAGCAAGGCGTGATGGTTGATTAGGGCTTTTTTCGATCTTAAATTTGAGCTCCCACGTGACTGATCGATATATTTGCATGAAACATATATAAAGAAGCCATGGTACGTACATAATTAAAGCTATCAAACTTAAAAGTGCGTGACGTTGTAATAAATTTCTACTAATTTAATGATTATTTTTTCCTGTTGATAAAATTAAGAAACTAATAACATGTCGTTAATCAACCAACTGATTATCTTGGAACATATTAATAATTATATTTATTGCTCTAGAACTCTAGATATATCATATTATTACTTTCAATACAACGTCACTGTTGCTACCTTTACGTATCATGGCTTCTATTATATAAATGATAAAATTAGAAAACTAAATCCAAAACTAATACACGTCATTATTTTCTTAATCAACCAGGTGATTATCTTGGAAAAAAATTATCATTATATTTATTGCTCTGGAAATCTATATATATATTATATTATTACTTTAAACATTTATGTACATGCATAGTTAATAAAAATGAAGGAAATAGTAACTAATTGAATAATAGAGTAATGGTTGCAATGGACAAAAAGATATTTATTTTCACTCACCTGACAAAGTGAAAAAGTTAATACATATATCATAACCACGTCTTGATATAAAGATTAGAAAGTATTACCGCATTCAGTATGAGTAACAATTGCAATATTTTCTGTTGTCGATTCTGCATCAACTTCCTTCGGCTCAAACTCAAGTGCTACCTTACTCGGAGCAATACCCTATAGGAAAAAAAATATTAGGAGTATTATTTAGTTGTTTGTTCTCTAACATCGTATGAGATTATAGTTATAGGGAGAAAAAAGATGGCATGCATCAACAATTAATTTTGGAATGAAATTTTTTTATGGGAAAATGACATATGTAGAATGATAATGCGATCATGACTTAAGGAATAACAGTATTGTCTGTGGAGAATGAGCATTTGGTAGCCATAATACTTATAAGCAATAACAATATTTTCTTTGGAGAATGAAGCATATTAACAATATTTATCATGAGCAAAACTAATTATATCCACATTTCATATTTTTTTTACGTATTAATGAGAGTGTATCAAATTTTCAAATTGACTTCATTCTCTCATTTCTTGAGAATATCTTTCATTTTATGTTCATACATTGGATTATTACATAGGGTTTAATTTTATAAGTCTTTCAATTATATGTTTGTGCACTACTCTACTCGATCTACTTGAAGCTAAGTTAACTAGTACCTTGATAGTTCTTTAAGTAATTAATTTTATAGTTTATTATTTCATGTCCATCTACAATAATCAACTAAATAAAATCAAGATGAACTCTAAAACTACGAAAGAATTTTGAGCTTCCAGATGACAGTAATATATTTGCAAGAAATATCGATATAATAAAAGTCAGGGTACGTAAAGTTATCAAAAGTGAAGTTGTATTAAATTTCTTCTAATGATTATTTTTCCTGAGGACAAAATTAGGAAACTAAATCCAAAACTAATAACATGTCGTTGTTTTCGTAATCAATCAACTGATTACCTTAGAACATCTTAATAATTATATTTATTGCTCTAGATCGAACTCTAGATCTATCATATTATTACTTTCAATACAACGTCACTTTTGATACCTTTATTATGTACCCTAGATTCTATTAGATCGATGATAAAATAAGGAAACTAAATCTAAAACTAATAACACGTCGTTATTTTCTTAATCAACCAGCTGATTATCTTAGAACAAATTACTCATTATATTTATTGCTCTAGAACTCTAGATATCATATTATAATTTGCAACATTTAGGAACATGCATAGAAAAAAAATGAAGGAAATAATAACTAATTGAACAATAGAGTAATGGTTTGCTCCAACCCATGAACAAAAAGATATTTTCACCCACTCAAGTGACAAGGTGAAAAAGTTAATACATATACCATAACCACATCTTGATATAAACAATACGAAGTAGTAAGTATTACCGCATTCAGTGTGGCAACTTCATTAAGAGTAATAGTTGCAATATTTTCTGTTGCCAATTCTACATCAACTTCCTTTGGCTCAACCTCAAGTGCTACCATACTCGGAGCAGTACCCTATTGGGAAAAAAAATTATGAGTATTAATTAGTTGTTTGTTCTCTAACATGAAATAAAAATATAATTAGAGGGAGAAAAAAGACGGCGTCAACAATTAATTTTGGAATGAAATTTTTTATGAGAAAATAACATATATAGAATGATGATGCGATCATGACTTAAGCAATAAGTAGTTTTAGCTAGAGGTGTAAAATTGGGTGTTTGGGTCGGGTTCAGGTCAGGTCATTGCAGGTCGGGTTAGTGTAGGTGGTAATCTGGTGGTGTCATGTTTGCGTTGGGTCAGAAGAGAGTTGAGATGGTCGCAGATGCGGATCGGATTCGATTTGGGTCAACTTTACGTTAGGTGTCTGTCAGGTCGGATTGGATCGGGTTAAAACAAGTCTGGTTGGAGGTCAATTTCAGGTCATTTTGTAGTTTAGGTCAGATTTGACAACTCTAAGTTTAGCCATAGTTATTGTGGAGCAGAAATTATCAATTGTCCTTAATAAATGTCATTTACATTTTTATAGGGCAAAGTTATAAAAAGTAATGAAAATTTTGAGACAGGCCAAAACTTTTTTACAAATAAATGAGATTCTAAATTGTTCATCAAAAAATTGTTCTATCACTACATACCCAAAGAAACAGGATAATAGAATAGAGAGCATTTTCAAAGATTAAAATTAGTGATGATTTCATTATTAATTAATACCAAACAAAAGAAAATCATAATTTTTTCATGTACAACAAAATTAAATTTACCTCAGCAACATCTTTCAGATCTTTTGGTGTTGAGGATGATGCAACAGTGGAGGTGTTTGCATCTATCTTAAGGTAATCATCGACGGTTAATTCCTCCATTTCAACATCCTACATATTTTAGTGTGTAATATAATATAAGAATGTCAATAATTATGGAAAATAATAATCTATTTCACAGATAAAAACCGATGCTACTCTAAATCACTAGGAGATATATTAATTATATTATAAACAAAATTACGAAAATAATAGTACATACATGTATTGACACATAAGTGTGCAAAAAAATAAACAAAAAAATCAAAGAATTGAAGAATATATATTTACAAAAAAAAATTTAACAAATTATTAATTGAATCAATTGTGTATATTCTGTATAAATATTGATTTAGTATAATACAAATAACTATAATTTATTTTTATTGTTTTGTGATGGGAGTATTGGTAGTTATGTTATGGATTTTTTTTTCAAATATAATAAACTAAATTTAATTATATTAAGATTAATGTGAGGCCTCCAATAAAATTTTGGAGGTTTCTCATCAAAATTGACTCCTAAATTATAATATAGATATTTTTTATCTTAAAAAAAGAAAATATACCATTTGATGTACTTTGGCTCGAAGGCCAATCCTATGCGTTCACCCTTTGATGACATGCTTAGATTGTCCCCTATTCGCTCTTTTCAATAAAAAAAAAAGTTAAAAAATATCCCAAATCGAATCAAATTCAGATAGAATTATGGATAATCTGACTCCAATTAGTAGTAAGAACTCTTATCCAAATCAAACCGACATTTGATAATGCGAATTTGACATCATCAACTACTATTCCCCCGCCAACACCCAACTGTGATCTAACTTCAACATCCGACTCCAATTCGACTTTGATATCTAAGTCAAAATTTTGACTCCGATATTTATAGTGGGGTACATTTGATAACGTCTCAACACGATAGGGGGTTTTTCATCAAAAAAAGTTAAGGGAATTTTCACAAAAAGTTATAAACATAAATGGGTTACTACAAAATTTGCTTATTTTTTTTTATTATTAATGTAGGTGGTTTTTATTTTTTATTCTGGCTAATTAATTTTTTTTTGGATTTTTTAATGCATGGCAGCCTTAGTAGAGTTATGTTAGGATTTTTTTCAAATATAATAAATTAAATTCAATCAAATTAGGATTAATGTGAGGACTCCAATAAAATTTTGAATGTTTCTCATCAAAATCAACTCTTAAATTAATACAGATAATTTTTTTATATTAAAAAAAGAAAATATACCATTATTTGATGTTGTTTGGCTTGGAGGCCAACCCTACGTGGTCACTCATTTATGATATGCTTAAAACTGCCCCTATATTTACTCTTTTCTATACAAAAAGTTAAAAAATGTGACGTCAACTACTATCCCCAACATCCATATCTGATTTGATCCAATTAGTAGTCAGAATTCTTATCGAAATTAGACTCCGACATTTGAGATTACAAATCTGACATCAACTACTACTCCCAACTCCCAAATTTGATCTGGCTTCAACATCCGACTCTAATTCGACTTTGATATCCAACTCAAAATTTTGACTTCGACATTTACAATTACTAATTAAAAAATGTCGAATGATACATCAAAGGTAGTGAATTTTTTTATTGGAAATACATAACTACATATAAATATAAATATAAACTAGGCAAATAAATTAATGTCCAACTCTGGCTCTGTTCAGTTCGTCATAACTTTTCTAATCAATTCATCGGGACTTTGTTGATCTAATCTGAACTTTTCTAATCTGATCCGAACTTTTCTGATCTAATATGAATTATTGTTATTTTTTGAAGGAATATTTTTTATCTGATTATTTCTAATCTGATATGAAATTTTCTGATTTGTTTTTTTTTTTTTAATAAACACTAGAGTGATTAAATAAGGTAAACTGAACGGAGCCTCTATGTGCAAGTTTGATTAATTTGGCAACTTTTTAATAACATCAAACTCTGATCCGACTCGTACTCGGATTTCTTTTGGATGAGTCGGATGCTAATTATTATTTTTCTGATCCAAATTGAACTATTTCTTCAGATCGGGTCGAATAGAGTTAGATTCAAACTAAAGTGTCTTCCCTTCTTGGATTGGGCAATTAGAATTTTATTGTACTAGAAAAACTGGAAAAAAAAAAATCAAGTGAATGATTGAGAAAGAAGGTAACGTTTCAACAAAAGGAAAAACGAACACAAAAAATGAAAAAGGGAGAAACCTGTAACTTCTAACCAACTTCCAATCTTTTATTTGCAAGATGTTTAAAATTGGACTTGTTGAATTTTATTGTACCATTAGCAAGACAACTTTGTGCAAATAATTTTCATTTTGGTATCAAAAATCATACATTCAACCATTATACGTCATAAAAATATGTCGTAAAAATATAATGAACAGGCATAAGAAAAATTAAATAAAAGTGGCTTGCATTAAAACAAAATATTATTTAAATCGCAATAACACAAGCCCTCATATTTTGAGTCCCAAATTCCCATATCAATTATCATAAATAATCATAGATGAACAACACCATGCATTAATTAGAAAAACTTTCGTAATAGCAACCGTGATATATAATAGATCTTACGGAAAACTTAATATCCCGCTCATCATTTATAACGATGTCTAGTAAAAAGAGCACAAAAGCGATAGTTAAACATAACAATTAATATATACATTGATTTTATATGGAATAAATAAATTATGACGCTCCTTTATGCATGAATTTACGTACGAAACAATCGTATACTCAAATGTAAAACACTATTAGAACAATTAAAAGATTTTTTAAAAATCTTGATATACCTGACTAAAAGCAACATTTTGTGGAAATTCAAGAGCATCAATTTCTTCAAGGGTCATTGCTTTTGGGGAATTTTCATTAGAGTGAGCCATTTTATTTGTTTTAAGAATAGAAGAAAAATGAAATGTTAGTGAAAGCTAAAAATACTAAGGTTGTTAATTATTTTATGTATAAATAAATACAAAACTATGTGTATTATTTATAGTTAAACAAAGGTTGGTCAGGTCATTATTGGTAAAAAAAAATTCAGATGAAGATACATTGAATTTGAATACAATAGTAAATAGATAACCAGAAATAGAAGTAATCATATATATTTGGTAATAACATATAATTTTGAAGCAATTACATTCATTTTTGTAATAAAAATTAATATTTAGTTGATCATTTAAATGAAATTTTTATTTACCTTTTCTGAAAATTCTGAAATTAAAAACCCCCGGAAAGTCAAGTACGTACCCCTTCAAAGTGAAGTGTAGTGTAGTGTTTCAAGTTTCAACTCATTGCCAGCCTTTTTCTTTCCTTTTTTTTTTCTAATTCTAATGATTCGGGAAATCTATTCCATCGTTTTCATTATTAATATACTTATTTAGAATTTTGACACTATTTATGGTAAAAAAAAACTTTCAAATTAGCGTCGGCCTCCGGTATCATTTTAGTAGTAATGGAACTAGCAACAAAAAAAAGGTAATAATCGAAGTAGACACATGTCAGCTTCACATAAAAAAAATCCCTCCAAAACTTTTTTTACGTTTTTTAAGGATTATTCCCACTTGTATACATGAGTAATAGCATATTCTCATTGGTATATCTGAGTTTTAAGAAATCCCAGAAATATACTTGGGTTGCTAATATAATTCAAGTAACACCTAATGATTGTTTCCGGCCAATTAACCACCACTAATCAATCATTAGTTAACTATAGTTAGTGTATTTTGGGAGAAAATTTAAAAATTGAACAAAAAATACAATAATACATTAACTTTTTACAATTCAATTACCACTAACAATGCGTTCTTATATATGGTAGGTGTAAAAAGTTAATCCTTCCTTCGTTTCAAACAAAACACAACAATTGGGGAGGCACGGACTCCTAGACATTTTTTTGTTGTGAAAGTAAAAGGGATAGAGAGCGAAAGTGGGATATGTGATGTTGTAAGAGATAGAAAGAAAAAGACATACAAAAATGGAAAGATAAAAATTGTTTCATTTATTTTGAAACTTCCTGAAATGGAAACTATTTATTTTGAAACTTCCTGAAATGGAAACTATTTATTTTGAAACTGATGAAGTATATTTTGATTTTTTGTCTAAATTTTAAATTTTTCCACAAAATAAACTAACTATAATTAACTAGGGACTCATTATTGGTGGTTAATTGGCCGGAAGCAAACCTTAGGGGTCTTACTTGAATTATATTAGCAATCTAAGTATTTTTCTAGGATTCTTTTAAAACTCAGATACACCACTGAGAACGAATGTGCTAATATATATACAGGTAAACCACTGGAAATATCCCTTTTTTAATTATTATGAACTAGTCTTTGGCCTGAGTCTTGCTTGGTATATATACACTAATTAACGGTCCGTTTGGTAGCCGGTCATAAATGGAGGTAATGGGAATGAATTTATAACTAGATTTGGAAGGAAAATCAAAATCCATTCCCATGGTGGTGCTACCTTAAATCCAATTTATCTAAGTTTCTTCACAAATATCCATTCACATCGAATACAACTCTTCCACATGGTAATGGATGGTAATTGGAAAAATAAGAAGAAATTTCAAGTTTGGGAATGAAAAATATGTTTTTCATGGGGATTTTGAAATTTTTCCTTCACTAATTACACTTTAAATCAATTACCATTATCATATTTTACTACCAAAAACCAAACGAGACATTCACATATATGGTATGAAGAGAATCTATCTCTATCTATCTAAAAATTTAAGAACCTAAATTGATGATAGGCCTCCAAATCCCAAATGGAGGCCTCACATTTATCCTAATTTAATTTATTTTCTTTTTATTTTAAGAAAAAAAATTACCTATTATATTTAGCATCACACATACATACAAAAGAAAAAAAATTCATCAAAATAATAACTACAAATAAAAAAAATCATTGAAATAATAATTACCATAAATAAACTAATTAATTTTTTTTTTTAAAAAAAATTAAATATGATTCAACTATAAGAGTCGTATTTTTTTCCAAAACATAATCACCACTCAAAAATAAAATAAAATAATTAATACTAATTTATTTTTTTATTTTGATTTTTAAAAAACTACTTATCATAATAACTACCGCGTCACACATACATACAAAAAAAACATCAAAATAATAACTACCAACAAAAAATTCATCAAAATAATAACTACCATAAATAAACTAATTAATTTTTTTTAAAAACAAAAAAAACAAAACTACTAAATATGATTAAACTATTTGGGCCATATTTTTTTCCAAAACATAATCATCCCTCAAAACTAAAATAAAATAAAATCATATTAATGAGAGGCCTCCAAACCCTCAGTGTAGCCTCACATTAATCATATTTTTAAAAAAAACTACCTATCATAACTACCATGAAGTCCATGACACATACATACAAAAATGTTCATCAATACATACAAAAAAATTCATCAAAACAATAACTACCAACAAAAAAATAATCAAAATAATAACTACCGTAAATAAACTAATTAACCTAAACCCTAATAACTACCGTAAATAAAATTTATTTTTTTATTTTTAAAAAATTATCTATCATAAGTACCATCATACATACATACAAAAAAAAAAAAAATCATCAAAATAATAAATACCAACAAAAAATTCATCAAAAAAATAACTACCCTAAATAAACTAATTAATTTTTTTTTAAAAATATTAAATATGATTAAACTATTGGAGCCATATTTTTTTTCCAAAATATAATCACCCCCTCAAAACTAAAATAAAATCATATTGATAAGAGTCCTCCAAACCCCCAATGTATCCTCACATTATTCCTATTTAAAAAAAAAAACTAACTATCATAACTACCATCACACATACATACAAAATTCATCAAAATAAAAACTTTAATCAATAAACTAATTAACTAAATTGTATATTTGAGACACACACACACAACACACACACATACAACACACACACACACAATACGACACAACACAGCACACACACAAGTATGACAATAAAACATTAGACAAATAAAATTTTATATTTGCTGATCGATGTAATACTAAATATATTTAAATATACCCGATGCATTAGCACCGGTTAACTCTAATATTTCTTATTACAAATAACTTTGTTTTGATGAACTAGCTAAATTAGTGTTGTGAGTTGGACTACGAAGAGATAATAACATTAGTTTTGGAAGCATGGTTACTCCATTTTTGCTCACATACCAATACTGTGTATCGGTACTCAATATTTTTCTCTTTTATATTTTTGAAATTGTGATTATGCAAAAAATAAAAATAAAAATCCATTGTAGCAATCTTTTTTTGCTAGTTTATATTTTATTAAATGCACCTTTTTTTATGTTACTTGAATATCTTAATAAAAAAAAATCATATTGTAATTAAAACATTCATAAATATTTTTCCTTTTGTAGTAAGTTATGTAATATTTATCTTGACATATTTGTATCTTGTAATCTTTAATAGACATATGGTGTACCCGTTTTGTATTAATAAACATTTTTATGCAACATAGGTGGTAAGCCAGGGTAGTAATGTTAATTTCCTTTTCTTAGCTTCATTCCCTTTTGGGAATGGTGTTTTAATTGATCTGGACAATTTATATTCTATGTCCAAAATCTTTTATTTACTTTTCTTGTAGCATATCGATTCATTAATAACCTGGATTAAGTCGGACTTAACTTGGGTACGGTGTCGGTGGCTGAGAATGAATACCACGACAAACTGTAAAATTAAATGAACTGAGTTATACAAAATTAAGCCTATTAATGATATTTAAGAATCTCTAGTAATCATATAAACAATAACGCTTTTATATATTGTCCATCACTCATCTATAAAATAGTGAAATTGATAGTACGTAGAAATCAAAATTTATTGTGCCACTAACGTCTGTCACAATCTGTGTCAAATGCTCCCATTGATCTATATTAATTTTTTTTCCTCCAGAAAATAGATTAAAAGAGAATTTTAGACCAAAAGATGACAGTGAAACATATTAGTGGCAAAAAGTGTGTCACAAAATAATTAAACCCTAGTAAGTATAATTGGAAATAGGAATTGCTAATTGTATATATAGTAGACTATGATCTTGGCTAATGCTTGTAAGTATATCATAGAGAAAAGACGTAAAATTATTCCTGAAAAAATGGAAATGTATGATTATTATGAATTGGCAAAATTAGACTCTATTAATGTGATAGTAGCTAAGATATATGTTAGGGCTTATATTTAATTGGCTTTGGAGTTTTGGATGATGTTTTTTTTGCGATATAAGATTGGAGACATGGTTATATATTATTCATAAACTTATATTACTTGCCATCTTCATTGTAGCTTAGAGTCATTCGAAATGCAAATGAGACCACTCTCTCAAAAAATTTACTTATCTTTTTCAAAATTATAATTACTATATATATATATATATATATAATAAATTATTAGATTAAACGTTGTACAATTTGATAAATTGACTAACCTCCCGTTTTTGTATGTAGTACTTTTTCTCAAGCAATAAACGACAAGATTTGATTTATGGATAACATGCATTTTCTACAATTTGACAAAATTTGATTTATGTATGATTTAGGATTAAACAAAAAAATTCATTATTAATTAATTTGAAGTATACATGTGTAGATAAATAGGAATATTGATTTAGTTATAGTTAGATTTTGTAAAATGTTGATGCATATTAATGTCAATGTTTAAAATAATTTATTTTATGAAAATTTTTATATGATGCATGACTCGTCGATTATATTTATAATTTTCGACAGCAAGAAGTGTTGTATATTTATTTAGAGTATAAGGGTCTTATGCAAGTTTTATGTGGGTAAGGTGTAATATAACTTGCATATGATGTTTAAACACGAAAGTAAGATAGAGAGAAGTCGAGAGTCGTGGGTTTAATTAGTGACTCGTGAGAAGTAACTGAATCAGAAAACGAGCAAAAGGGTGCAAAAGGGTCAGTGGCAAATCGCGACCCGCGAGGGCAAGGTCGCGACTCGCGAGTCCAGGTCTTCGTCAGTTACGTGCAGTTCCTATTCTTTTGCAAGTCCTTCCACTAACCCGTTGTGGGTTTGAACGTATAGTTGTGGGCAGTTTTCTGATGCAAATGTGTGGTCTATATAAGACTCATATTAGGAGAGAGGTTATAGAAGCTTGAATTCTCTTTCTCTGCCAAAAATTTCACCGAGTGTTTCCTCTTCAATATTAAGCTTTTACATACACTGAGAGTTTTGAGTGAGCTCCAAAACTTGTTTTCTTCGTTGTATCTCAAAGGCATTTTCGGTAAACCCAGCTCATATTCTATAGGGTCGAAATTAGTCTTTAGGAAAGCGTTCGCGTGCCTCGAAGGTTTCATTTCTCTGTTTATTGTGTCCATTGTTTATTTCACTAACCCTATTTTCCCCAATAATCTAAAGACTAATTTTCGTTAAGATGGTCACAATTGGTGAATTGTTGCTAATTTTCACAAATTGGAGAAATTCGAGGTGATGGTTTTGATGATGGAAAGATGAAGGAACTATCGAAACCACAAGGACGAAGAATTGATGGAGGATGTTCACAATATTAGGGCATGATTAAAGTCACTTCAAGTAAGAAGTTTCTTGTTTATGATTTTAATAATTTATTGTTTATTGTTTCTCAATGATTTTGACATGTTTTCAAAGTTTATTGATGTTGTCATGTTTATTATTAGAGATGAATTGCCATGTTTATTATATGCCAAAAGATGATTGGTAAGAATTATGATGATCGGTAAAATGTCATGGAAATTAGCATTGCTGATGGATGAACAAAGTTCATTGTTCATGGAATTAGGTATTGCCAATGTAAATTGATAATATGAGATTTGTAATTTTGACAGTATAAATCTATGATAATTTAATCATAGAAATTTGTCAAAGGTAATACAAATTGAAAAAGATCCAACAGTTATTAAATTGGATGTTATGATCCAAGATCCATGTCGGATACCTCGATATCCATTCTTGCTTATAAAGTGCCGGTTATCTTGATCGTTTTACTGTTGGCTACAATCAGTGGAAATCTTGATTAATGCTTAATTAATGGCTTGATTGTCTTAGTCATGTTCTTATTCCACTTTGTTGAATATGTCGGTTATTGGGTTAGTTTCTAACCTGCAGCTCCACGACGTTATGCATGGTGAGCTTTATTTGCATTATGCAGTTTATGCCTGAGTATGGTTATTTTATTTTTTTTGCTATCTTTGAGTCGGTTATGAAGGTGGCATTTATTGTTAGTGGTTTGACTGACTATCTAGCACTAACTAATTTTACTCGAACTGTCCGTGTTTTTTGGTTTAAATTTGACAGTTTGTTTGTTAAGGTAATGGCGCAATGTATTTTGCTTTCTTTGACTATTATTTTTCATTACCGCAATTCCGCAAAGTGCTTATATGGTTAATTCACTTTGATTAATATTTAACTGGTTTTAACAATTATTATTGTTATGTGTAGTTAAATATGATTCTCATGTTATTGAGTGTAACAAGTAAAGTTAGTATTATTTATCTTTACTTGATCTCCTTGGTATAAAGGAGTTATTGACATGAATTAATGATTAATTGTTTAAATTTAATATTCATTCTATGGCTTAATAGAATAAAAGGATTACAATGAAATCCACTAATGTATGTGTGGATATTGTATGATATATTGCAATAATTAAATTAATCAAGAATTTATAATCTCTTGGTTTTAAAGGATTATGAGTTATATGTCGATATAATTTTGATCAAGGTATTTTGATCAGGCATAGAGATAATCTATACTTTGGTATTATTACTGATTATTAACAACCAATCTAAATATATATTTATGTGGTCAAGCATATGGAAAATTTTATAAGTTTCTTTGAGTTGATTATTTAGTTAGCTTAAACAATTGTGTATAAAAAAATATTTTGTTAGATTGTTTTATCTAATTAAGTAAAATTCTCATGTTAGTGGTTGTTAATTACAAACGACATATGCAAATGGTTAATTTGGTTAAAGTTATTAATTATTCTATGGTTTAATATATAGAATAATAAGGATGAATTGAAATTCATGATATAAAATATATATGCAAACATTGCATGGTTAATACTGCAATTAATTAATCATGAAGGTTATAATCTTTGGATTTAGAGGATTATGTATTTATGTCAATGGTCAATTTAATTATTGATGTTTGTATTCTATGGTATAATAGAATTATATTTATTTGTTTCTATTGTTCATGTTTTCTATTCAAATCATTTGAATAGTGACAACCTCACCATTAAGGTTGTGAATTATTATTTCCTAATGGATATATTTTGTATATTAATATTAGACGAGGATTAATATGTATTTTAATACAAAGTATTTGTGATGTATAATTTCACAATATGGTCAATTAAAGATGATACTTGACAATTAAAAGATTTAGACTTGTAGAGGCAGTGAATAACTTAATCCAAGTTTTTCCAATGTTTATAAAGTACACATGAATTAAGTTTTACACTACAATATAGTGGTGTATCTGAAAGAAAATGATGCTTTATTGCATGTTATTATATTCAGGTTTATGTGATGGTATATGGGGTAAAGTTGTCTTAATGACATGTTATAATTTAAACTGGTTTATGATAAATTAAAAGAATATAGTAACCCCATATGAACTGTGGTACCAAAAAGGAAATCTAACTTAAGTTACTTCAAGGTTGGAATCCAAATATAAAATTTGGAAAAAAGTGGAGTTGAGTGCATCAATAGAGAATATGCGGTATAGTACATTTTATAGGTTCTATGTTATAGAACAAGTGACATTTGGTTGGTCTATACCACCATATGGTCAAAAGGTGCAACTAGGTAATTAATAATATTTATAACTTCCTAGATTAAAGGTTGTAACTCCAAAGGTACCAATTTAAGAATTTGATCAATGTGATTATGATCAGGAAATAGATGATCAAACTCAAATTGAGAATGATTCATCTAAAATCATCACAATTTGGTAGGATAATATGGCTAAGGTAAAATTAATTAGCCGGTTTTTCATGTATGTTTAAAGAATCAAAGTTTTTCTTTTGATAAAGGTTTCAATATGTTTCAATATGGAAGGTGATTCTTTAATTTGTTGAGATACATAAAATCTCAAGATATTCCTTACGGAATAGGATTATTTATGATGAAATAAAATCTATCATGAGGAAAATATTTGGATTTTGGTTAATTTACTCCCATAAGTAAACCTATAGGGTGAAAATGATTTTCAAGGTTTATTGAAAATTGATGGACTATTGATGTGTCGTAAGCCCAGTTAATGGCATTCACCCATTGCTAGTGCTTTATTATAAGTTATTTATAGTTCATGTCGTTATTTATAATCTTATGATCCATGTATTGGATGTCAAGACAGCATTCTTGAGTGATATGTTATACAACAGGTTTACATGCAACAAACGGTAAAGTTTGATGTGTAAAGTCAAGAACTTAAATTAAGTTGATTAAATCAAGGATTTAATGACATTGTTTGTCTAATGAATTCTATGAACAATTCAAACAAGTTTATATATAGTAAATTGATGACCACGGTCAAGTTGTCATAGTTCTACTATATGGGTAGATGACATGTTTTATTTTAAAACAATTTTTATCCCTATAAAAGATCTGGGGGAGGTTAATGTCATCTTGCATATAAGAATTAAACACCTATGTATAGTGAATAAGTTACCAAGTAAAAGGTAATGTAAACTATAGGTTGTTTAATGTAAGTAAGACGAATGTTATTGCATTAGCGGTGAGCAAATTGTGCAATGTTACTAGTAATACTAGTATGAAACGTTGAAAGTTAATTATTCGTCATTTATCATAAGGAAACCATATTTTGGTTTGATTTATAGCAAAATTTCGATTGTCGAAGGGAATACGAATGCAAGTTGAAAGTTATTTTTCTTCTGTTGGATGGGTGTTCCTCCATAGGGAAGGAAATATTTCTTGGGTATTTAAGAAGCAAACTTGCGGTATAGACTTTCTTTGACAATAGAGTTTATTGCTATAAGAAGCTGGATTTATGAGAAATTATAGTCAAGTTTATAAAGATGGTGCACTATAATTTTTGACTATGTATGAAAAGGATCTAGCGGTTTAGCTAGAGATTCGATATAGTAGTGGATGTCAATCGGTATAGATTGAAAGCCCTGAATAATCACGAATGAAAGAATCTCAACTTGACGCCCAATAAGAAGTTGGGTATTAAGTTCAATGAGATTAATTCTCTCATTTGTTGATTGGGAACCTGTGTAATCATCCAAGGAAAAGTTCTGAAAATCTGTGATGGTAAAAGAGGTTGGTTTATCCTTAATAGATCTCGAGATTGTGCTTAATCACAGGGGCATGGTAAGAGATATACCTATGTGAATGCGAAGTGTAGCCGCTTCAAGAAGCTATAGGGGCATAGCTTTGGTGCATTCATGAATAGATACAGGACACATGGCTGTAATAGTGTCGGATTGTTTGATATGTAAAAGTAAAGTATTTCATGCGTGTAAGATCGTCAGGTTTTTCATATGTATTGAAAATGGTTCAATTGTTTATCAATACCATTTGGATACGAACTCTTGTATGTGTTTTGCACTAGCTGGAAGTTCAAGTCATGCACACTTTCATTTATGCTTGAAATTGTTTGAAGAGGAATTTTTACTTTGTGATTTTATACTCTAAATGGGGGAGGATTGTTGTATATTTATTTAGAGTATATGGGTCTTATGCAAGTTTTATGTGGGTAAGGTGTAATATAACTTGCATATGATGTTTAAACACGAAAGTAAGACAGAGAGAAGTCGCGAGTCGTGGGTTTAAGTAGTGACTCGTGAGAAGTAACTGAATCAGAAAACGAGCAAAAGGGTGCAAAAGGGTCAGTGGCAAATCGCGACCCGCGAGGGCAAGGTCGCGACTCGCGAGTCCAGGTCTTCGTCAGTTACGTGCAGTTCCTATTCTTTTGCAAGTCGTTCCACTAACCCGTTGTGGGTTTGAACGTATAGTTGTGGGCAGTTTTCTGATGCAAATGTGTGGTCTATATAAGACTCATATTAGGAGAGAGGTTATAGAAGCTTGAATTCTCTTTCTCTGTCAAAAATTTCACTGAGTGTTTCCTCTTCAATATTAAGCTTTTACATATACTGAGAGTTTTGAGTGAGCTCCAAAACTTGTTTTCTTCGTTGTATCTCAAAGGCATTTTCGGTAAACCCTGCTCATATTCTATAGGGTCGAAATTAGTCTTTAGGAAAGCGTTCGCGTGCCTCGAAGGTTTCATTTCTCTGTTTATTGTGTCCATTGTTTATTTCACTAACCCTATTTTTCCCAACAAGAAGTGCATGTACAAGGCTTATTATATTAGTCTTCATCATCTATGAGAAAAATCTATTGCAAGCGCATTGAAGAAAAAGCTACATGATGGTTAAAAATAAAGCAAATGAAATCTTCTTTCAAAATAAAATTGTTTAAGAAACCTATTATGGCAAAAAAAAAAAAAAAAAAACACTATGTAGTATAAATGATCTTTTTGCTATAAACATAGAAACCTAATTTTAAGCAAATGTGATAGATCTAATATAAATCTTAAGCAAGAACTAGTGTTCAACTACCCCAGCTAATACACATCACTACAATCGCTTCTTGTAAGTAAACTTTTTGTCTGCATGCATGTCTTCTACTCCCTCTATCCCAACAAAAATATTCTAATCACTTTATGCCTCACTTTTAAGGTTATACAATTTTTTTTGTCTTTTAGTGGCTAAAAAGTGTTTATTTTAAGGGTACGGTATAAAAAGTAATTTTATAAGTTGGTCATATAACCAAAAATAGTAATATTAAGACAGACAAAAAAAATAGGGACGGAGAGAGTACAATAAATGCTTCTAGAAATTGTAATCAATAAAAACATTAATACATCATTTTCAGCAAAGGCAAAAATTGCATGTGGGAGTGGAAATTCAACAGTGTGGTGCAAAACTAATTTCCTACTTGTATATGTGAAATGTGAAACTCCTTCTAAGTGATTATAGTCTCAACAATTCGCATGTTTAGTATAGGAACGAACCAATATTTCTCTCTTCTATTATTTGTGTTATTTGAACATTTGTTTTATTAAATCATATAAGTGTCGTTAAAAAAAAAACCAATTATCGCTCTCAATTTTATTTTTCTTTATGTGGTTTGTATATTTTAAGGACAATGAATTACAATTACATTGAGGAAATAACACCCATAAAGGGAATCATATAATACGACTATTTTTGGACCTCACACATTTTCATGCCATGTAGGGTGGCCATATACATGCATGAAGCATATAAGTAGTAATTGATTATAAAATTTTGAAACGTGCTTTTTGAAGGGCAATTGTGTTGGATAAGCACTTTCGGTGTGATGTAAAACACAGAAAATTACAAGAAAACAACACATCCTTACAAGATATATTTTTTTCCTCCAATACAGTCATGTCATGTGAAGAAGAAGGTCATTCCTTTACATGGATTTACTTTGTATCATATGGAAATATCGTAATTTCAAAAACTCTCCATGATACAATCGTAATAAGCATGCACATTTAAAAAAAATCCTTACGGCCCGTTTGGTTGTTGGTAATGAAATGTGGTAATGTTAATGGATTTAAAGTGTAATTTGTTAAGGAAAAACTTTAAAATCTACAGGGAAAACATAATTTTCATTCCCAAACTTGAAATTTCTTCTTATTTTCCATTACCATCCATTACCAACATGGGAATGAATTTTGATTTTCCTTCCAAATCTAGTTATAAATTCATTACCTTTACCTCCATTTATGACCGACTACCAAACGCACCGTTAATGTACTATAAGTGTTTAATTATGATGAAGGGATTTTTGTGCTCCTTAACCAAACAAATACCCCGTTGTAGTAGTAGTGAGGGAGTCGAACACGTGGAACAAGTCGTGAATTCTGTTTTATGACTTAGGTCAATTGAGAGTTTTGATTTTATACTGTTGTTTTTAAAGGGAAGCTAAACTACTACGAAAATTAAATGCGAAAAACGAAAAATTAAAAGATCTAGTGTTATGGTTCCAAATTCTAGGGACTCGTAAATGCATCAATGATCAATGAGCTAACATGTTTCGGGAAAGGGGATCACTCATCTAGATTGCAAGCACCTACTCTTGGAGTTATCCATGCTTAAGCGACAGATTCATCAATAAAAAACTCTCTCATAATCATTTCATCGAACCATCCATCGCCACCCTTATAACCATGAGCTACCATTAGAGGTAGATCCCTAGTTCAACCATTGACTCTCATTGATTGAGGGCTTGGTTTACAAGTTCAGAATTTCTCATGACAAGCAACCCTTGCTTGTAAATACTTGGGAGCATGAATTTGCACCCAAAATCCGCTCACAAGCTCCAAGACACCACATTCAACATATCCTTAACAATACCTAGTTCCAATAACCATTGATAACACCAACAAATCAACTAGAATCCATCCACAAAATTCTAGTGAAAATTACTCACTAAGCATAAATAAAAGAATTAAACAAGAAATCCAAGCATAAAAACATGAAATTAAACCGTAAATCTACCATCAAACAAGTGAATAAACCAAACAAGCATTAAATTGCATAAATTAAACTCTAATCTACTTGCAAAGCATGAAATAAACAAGATTCAAAGCAATGGAAAGTAAAGAACTTATTGAAGTTTGATGAGCGAAATCATGGGATTGGCCATGCCACTTGATCAAGCCTTCAAAATCATCCACCGTCTTCAACAAACTCTCAAAATCAAGAGCTAAAACTAAATCTAAAACTATGAATTAAAGAGAAAACAAAGCATAAACCCTAAAACTAAAGAGGTGCAGATCTAGAGGGTTTCTCTCTCCTCAAACCCTAAAACTGATTTTTGATCCTAAAACTAATCTAAAACATGAACTCCCTTTGTTATTGGGACCATAGGACATATATAGAAGTGGGGGAAGGAAAGGACAAAGCCTAGAAGAGGCACGAGTCTTCATTAAAACTGCACGAGCATCGATCAACCAAGCCGTGAAAACATAAAAGCAGGGGGGGATATAGGTCGTGGACGAGCCACAAGACCGCTGCAGGAAGCGGAACCGCACGTGAGGCTAGGAGCAGGACTTAGCGGTTGTTTTATCGTGGGCAAGTGGGAGTTTGATGTGGGCACGCATATGCCTCTGTCTACGACACTCTTATGACTCAAAATGTAATACCCCGTATTTTTATACATTAATATATGTATTTTATACTATATTTTATACGTATTTTATACTCATGTACATGTATTTTATACGCTTAAAAGAATATTTTATATGGTTTACGAATTGGGATTAATAAAATGATTTAAAGTAAATATATATAAAAATATTTATTTTAATATTTAAATAAATTATAAAGGGATTTTACTAAATCATATTTGAAATAATATTAAAAGTTTTAAGGATGTATTTTGGGCGTCGTTTATAAAAATAAAATATTCCAATTCGAAAATGGGTAAAAGTTTTATTTCCATTGTCGCAAGCCCAACCCAGCGGGAAACTCAAATTGGACCCTAGCTATATAAATACCTAGGGTAAGCCAAATTAGGTCAAAAGGCAAAAAGAAGAAAAAAATATCTTCACTCCTCTCTCCTCCTCATCGTGAACCAAAGAAAAGGGGGAAAAAAATTCAAAATCAAGTTTCAAACTCCATAACAATCTTTAACCTTTAACCATCAACCTCCATAACCACCGTAGCAGTCGCCCCGCATCAACCTCCACCCTCGTTGCTGCACTCGGTTTTCTAAAAAAAAATAGAACAAAGCTCTTCACGCAGCACCACCGGACGCAGCACCATAACTCGCCGCCGTGTCGCCCGGAGTGCCGTTTGACCGTAGCCGCCGAGCCGTCAGCCGTCGTAGAAGGTGGCAGTACACGCCTATATACATATATATGTGTATATACGTATATGTATATACATACATACATGTATATACATACATACATATATATACATACATACATATATATATATATATATATATATATATATATATATATATAAAACCCTTTTTATCCGTGCATAAGGTAATATACACTTGACCAGTTGGAGTTGTATTGTTTATATTTCAATATTATTGTTTATGTGTTATTGTGAATTGTAATTGTTGATTTTTTGATACTATAATTGTACTATTGATTTAATTTGTTTCAATTATTATTATTTTGTTGGGATTGATTGAGTATTGTTTTGAGGTATTAGTTTTATTGGGTCTAGGTTATTAAATTCGATATTGACCGAGAAAATTGATTATTTTGGGAACCCATGCCATTATTGTGATCCCGTTGTTGTAACCCTATGATGGGGTATTGTTCAGATTGAGGAATCAAGATTGGAATTATAATTTTATTGATTTTGGGATGAGGTCGGAATTATTATTATTTAGACCTTGGTTATTGGTAAGGAGATGATTTGATTGGTTATTCTTTTTCCCGTAGGTGGGACTCTGGTTTTCTTGGCCGTAGGTGGCTATTGGATTTTTGGTTCTTTGTATTTATGGATTCGAATTACTCGTGGCCAAGGCTAAATATAATAACAATGAGCATGGCATAACTATTGGTGGATTAAAGTAGATTGAGACTATGATTATGAGGTTTATATTGGGGTTTGATAAAGTTGACCTTTAGGTATGATATAGAGTGTGGTATATGTTTTGGCTATACGTGTAATGTAGTCTAGTACTACATCATTATATGATTATGTTTATTTGATTTATTATATTAATTAGTTGGTTGTTTTGGTAAGTGTTCTATTACTCAGCTTTATGCTAATGTGTATTTGTTTGTTCTCTTTGTGCGTGTGTTGTCCACTTTTCTTTCTTTGATGGGCATGTGATGATCCATCTTTTCATTTGGAAATTATGGGGAGCAGTGTGGACTACTCTAAAAACAGGTTGATCGTGATTCATGGAGGAAGTCGTGAAGTTGGATTCGTATTAGTACTTTGTGTAATTAGCTCACTTGGTTTTTTTTAGTTGTATTAGTTAGGTTTTGTAAGCATTAGCACTTGACCTTTGGGGTTAAGTGTGGCGGTAATACCTCCGATAAATGTTGTAAGCTTCCGCAATTCAAAGTAAAATATATTATTTTTCTATTATTTCTTACTCAGGTTAGGTTAAGCTAAGATCTTCATATTTTAGCTCGAGGAGTCATATAGGTTTGAACTAATAGGAGTATGTGTTTGTTTGTGTATTATGTGATTTCGTGCTTAATTAATAGGAGTATGTGCTCGTTTGTGTGTTATGTGATTTCGTGCTTAATTACTTGTTTCATTCTTTTGCATCTCGAGTTCGGGACGAACTATATTTTTAAGGTGGGTAGAGTGTAATACCACATTATTTTCTTATTTATTAAATTATACTACCTCCGTTTCGAAAAAAAACGCAACAAATTGGATGGCACGGACTCCTAGTCTATTTTTTGTTGTGAGAGTAAAAGGGATAGAGAGAGAAAGTAGGGTATGTGATGATGAGAAAGATAGGAAGAAAAGATCGACAAAAATGGAATGATTAAAATTGTTGCATTTATTTTGAAACTTCCTAAAATAGAAATTGTGGAGTTGATTTCGAAACAGAGGAAGTATTTGAATTCTTTTTCTCAAATAATTTTATTATAAAGTTTTGAGGTCAAAACTTCTTTTAAGGGGAGTAGACTTTAATACCCCGTATTTTTATACATTAATATATGTATTTTATACTATATCTTATACGTATTTTATACTCATGTATTTTATACGCTTAAAAGAATATATATGTATTTTATACTATATTTTATACGTATTTTATACTCATGTACATGTATTTTATACGCTGAAAAGAATATATATCTATTTTATACTATATTTTATACGTATTTTATACTATGTACATGTACATGTATTTTATACGCTTAAAAATTAAAACTCTCCAACTTTTGCTCAGGCTTCTTGGGAAGGGTCGGCACGCCTTCCAAGACATCGAGCCTCAGGCTTGAAAAGTTGAAAAAATATGAAAGTTGTCCTTATCCTTGTTTTGGGGTCTCGGCTTTGCGGCATGCTTCTCGAAGACTTCTCGGGGCCTCTCACGACCCTTGTCAGCTATCGGGAATCGCTTGAAAATACGCGAAACACCTGCACAAATGTAGGCAAAGTATAAGAAACGCAAAACTGCTCAATTATTAACGAAAACAACAAGAAAATAACATTATTTAACGAAAACTCAAAAAAAAACTAAACGAAACTAAAAAGGCCTAAAACTAAGCCTGTAAGGCTCTGAATAAAAAGAGCCCAAAAAGGGTAAAAAAAAAAAAGGACTGACCAGTTTACAAATTAAAATTAGTCGTTTTTTTTAATAAAACTTATAAATATTATTGGACAAGTTTTGTCATATGCTCTTCTGATATGGCCTGGAAAAGAATCTAAGAATCTTATCAGGGAACTTCATCATGATACTAAGTAACTTATTTATTATGCTCATTTGTTTGATATATAAGGCCAAATAAAGAAAATTCACATATTGCACATCTAATAGAAATTTATCATGGTAACTTATCATGATAATTTGTTTGATAAATATGATAATGTTCAGTGAACCCGGTTCGCGGTATGACCCTCCGACCGGCAACTCAGATCGGTCGTACCCGAACTCGGTGCAATCCCGTGCCAAGTCACTCGGAGTCGCGAACCAGTACGGTGGAGGAGGCGAATTGATTTCGGGTGAGGGCTCTGATGTTTTCCATGGAAACCGACTCCTCTTCTCACAGTTGAAGAAGATAGGTTGAAGAATATGGGGTTGTAATGTTCTCGTTATTTAATTTTTAATCTCCCTCTTGAGTCTTGGAGTGGTGTGAGACAGCTGTATGGCTATAACCAAGCTGTCACCACTTTATTTTTTACCTTTTCACTTAATTCTGGCCCACTTTCTTTCTGGAGGTATAATAATTTGTTTCTGCTTTTCTATCTCTCTTTTTTTTTCCTGAAAACTTACATGTAACCTCTTTTTTTTTTTTTAAATGGAACCCACTTCCTCTTACTATTTTCTTAAAAATTACCACTCAGGCAATCAAGCAAGGCCACAACCCACAAGGGCTTCAAATTTAATAAATTTTTGTACTCCGTACATTTTATTTAAGTACTAGTCTTAGGGCTTGTTTATTTCAGATTATATTCAGTTCAGTTCAGTTCAGTTCAGTTCATCTCTATTTAGTTCAATTAATACACTTCTATTCAGTTCAGTTCAGTTCAGTTCAGTTCAGTTCAATTCGGTTCAGTTCAGTTCAGTTCAATTCATTTCATTTCAATTCAATTAAGTTTAGTTCAGTTCAGCTCTATTCAGCTAATGTAAACGAGCCCTTAGCAACAATAATAATAATAATAATAATAATTTAAAAAGGCATTGAAATATTTAAAAATAAAAATTAAGATAAATGAAATTTTATGTTTTTAATTTTATATTTACTACTTTGATTTCTGAAATTTAAAAATAAATAAAATTAAAATAAAAAACGTACCCAACGAACCGAAATCACTACTGGTAGCAGGGGCGGACCTACGAGGGGCTGATTGGGGCCCGGCCCCTACGGCCCAACCCCGTGAGCCTTTTTTTTAATCGGGCCCCTGCAGTTTTATAGTACATAAGATAAGGAAACGTGCGAGTTTTAGGTCGCGGGATCAAATCCCTCTTGATAAGACAACTTTTTTGGTTCATTTTTCCAAATCTTATTAACAAAGATTCACAAATCATAATTGTCCATTTGTCTGTAACTTTAGGACATTCTTCCTTTTTTCCCCAAAAAAATCAACTCCATAATTCTTTTCATTTTCTTCAAAAATCATCTTCTCCATAATCCAAGTCCCCAATTCTTCAAGCCTTCATATTCATATTAAGTATTTTTTTATATTAAATTTCTAATATATATAGATCGAAATATTAAATTTTGATTTTTATTAGTCTTTCTTTAATCTTTTGATTTTTATTAATCAAAAATCATGTCAAAAGTCGTCCGAGTGGATTAGTTTGATTAAGTTCCTAGAATTACATTTAATTGTAATTGATTTTGTACATTACAGTGTTCGGCAATGTGTTTGTTTTTAATTTCATATTTAATTTTTAGATTATTAGTTTGTTTTAATAATTTTTAGATTATTGTTGATTTAATCGATTCATTTGCTTGTTTCTTTATTATTGTTTGTTTTTAGATTTTGTTGGCGACATCTTAGTAGTTTACATAGAAAAAGTGTTTGTGAAAATATTTGATTTGGAAACTTTGATTGATGATTTTAATAGTTTAAAAATACGTAGGTGCAATTTAAATTGAATTATTTTCTATGTAACTTGGTTAACATTTGAATTGAGAATATTGCATACAATATATGTGTGTGTTTAGGGGTTTTTAATTTTTGGATAGGTATCAAATGCACACCCAAAAAAATATATAGTTTTAAATGCATGATTTAACAATTCCTCAATAGAAATATTAGCTTTTAAATATTCTTGTCCCCGTTAGATTTTATTATTTTAATTCCTGGTTCCGCCCCTGACTAGTAGCGTACCCCGTACCCGTACCCGTACCCCGTATCAAATCGACTTTCGAACCATGTATCATTGATAATGTTACAACAGTTGAAATACAATAAGCCAAGTAAATTACAATATGTTAGGTTAAGTGAAAGAACTGAGCAAATACTACAATATAATATCGGCTACTCAAATTGAAGATCTGACGAAAATTGAGGTTGAAATTATAGAGGAGCTGATCTTAGCAAATCAGTAACTACAATATCTGAACACCATGCCATGCATATGAGTAGGTTGAGTATTTTTTTTTTTTTTTTGGAGAAAAGGTAGACAAAGAAATCAGGACCTCTTCCTCTCGAAGAGAAAACCTGATTTATCTAAAGCTAAAAAATAGGAGAATTTAGCATCCAGAAAGGGATCAATATCAATGTGCAAAGGGGTCCAATGCCCCAGAGACGCAAGATAATCCGCACTGTAGTTAGCTTCACAGAAAACGTGGGCAGAAGTAGAGGTAGCAAAATCTCGTAGGATGGAGCGAATATCGTCCATAAGCAGCTGGATTTTCCAAGGACAACGGAATTTACCCTGCAAAACACGAATAACAGTTAGGTTATCGCCTTCAATAAAGATAGAAGTCAAGTGATATTCCCGAGCTAATAATAGACCATTGCGGAGAGCTGTAGCTTCAGCAACGAGGGGGGAAGCTTTGCCCTAAAAGAACGCACGGGCAGCAAGAGAAGTACCATTATGATCTCTGAGAATAACACCTGCAGATCCAGAAATAGCAGTAGAAGAACCATCAAAATTAAGTTTAATGGTGCCTGGAGGGGGAGGAAGCCAACCGACCAAGGAAGGCCCCTCGGGAGCAGGAGTAGGAACTGCGGAAGTGTACAAAGAGTGAAGACCATCAACTGAAAGACGCGACTTCTATTCATGAAAATAGGAAAAGGCATGAGAAAAACAGCTATTGAGGAAAAAGAGGAGTGAGAAAAAACTAACTTGTTCCGAGCTTTCCATATACTCCATAAGATATGGAAAACTTTGACCAGGGAGGCATAATGCTGACTATGGAGGGCGGAAAGAAGAGAGGACAGAGAAGGATGATATGGCAAAGGTAAAATCCAGCGAATAGCCTGAACATGAGCCCAGACTAGACGAACAATTGGGCAAAAGAGAAATAAATGATCCTGAGTCTCATTAGCCGAGAGACACAGAGGGCAAAGGGGGACGATGGGAAGGCCCCGGGAAGCAAGATTCTGACGAACTTGAAGGCCATTATGAAACAATTGTCAGGCGAACATCTGTAGCTTGGGGTTAAAATCCAACTTCTAGAGCCAAAGGAAATCCCATTTAGGGGCGTAAACCGAGATACCATGGGCCAACCAAGTGACAGATTTAATAGAAAATCGGCCATTAGAAGAAAAACCCCAACAGGGTTCATCCATAACCGGGGAAGAGGGAAGGGGAATGCCAAGAATAGTGTTACAAACATCGAGACGGAGAACTTCGTACAGTAAATGAAAGTTCCAAGACCCATGCGGAAAGAATCTACCGTGAGGTCGAGATTGGGAATGTTAGACGGGTTCAAATTAAGGTGAGAAATCAAACTCACTTTATACACCCAATTATCAAGCCAAAAGAGAACACTAGAGTCGTCACCAATTTTCCAACGGATGCCTTTAAGAAGAAGAGGACGAATATGGAGAAGCTGCTTCCATATCCACGACTCTTTAGGCTGGGCATGGTAGTGAAAGAAGGAGGAACGACGAAGGTACTTCACATGAATAATTTGAACCCAGAGGTTGGTATGGTCGGATAAGATCTTCCAACCAAGTTTGCAAAGATAAGCTTTATTCACTGCGTCAGACTTACGAAGGCCTAACCCTCCTAAGGACTTAGGTCTACAAATTCTATCCCAGGAAATCATAAGTACACCTGGTTTATCTGAACTTTGTTTCCAAAAAAAAGCACGATTAATACGATCCAAAGAGGAAGTGGTGTTGACTGGAAGAGCAGCGGTAGACATAGAATAAGAAGGGAGAGCCTCTAAATTACTCTGAATGAGAACCACTTTGCCAGCTTTAGAAAGCCATTGGGCTGACCAAATGTTTAGCTTAGAATCAGCCTTACGTAGGATATGAGCAAAGTTAGATTTTGAAAAAGTATTGGAGGAGAAAAAAAACACCTAAATATCGACCTAGAAACTGTTTGGGGGTCATATCAAAGAAACCAGCCAAATGGCGTTTCCGAGGGTTGTCCACTTTATTAGAGAAAACGATAGAGGATTTGTCGAATTTGATAAGTTGTCCTGAAAGGGACATGAATTCGTTAAGCATGGAATGAACTTTTGAAACAGCTGAGTGGGTGGCCTTATAGAAAAGGAGGCTGTCATCTGCAAAAAGAAGGCACGGTATTATGGGGGCCGTAGGGGCGAGCTTAACACCAATAGGAGAACGAGGGCAAGCAGATTCCAAAGCTAATTTGCAAGCTAAAACTTCCATACAAATAATAAAAAGACAAGGGGACAAAGGGTCTCCCTGACGGAGGCCGCGAGAAGGGAAAATAACATTCTCCGTCTGACCATTAACTGAAGGAGAGAAGGAAACTGAAGTAACGCAAGCCCGAATCCAAGAAACCCACTGATTATTAAACCCGAAGCTGTGAAGGGTGGCCCAAAGAAAGTCCCATTCCACCCTGTCAGAAGCCTTTTCCATATCTAGTTTGAGAGCAACCCAACCAGTAGTACTCTTATATTTGGAGAACAAGTTCATGATTTCGTGAACAATTAAAATATTGTCTTGAATGGCCCGATCAGAGGCGAAAGCGTTTTGAAAGGGACCTATAATTTTAGAAAGGAAAGGACGTAGTCGGGCGATGAGAACCTTAGCAATTCCTTTATAAATAGTGGTGCAGAGGCTAATTGGGCGAAAATGGGAGGTACGTGAGGGGGAGTCAGTCTTAGGGATTAATGTTAAGATAGTATGATTAATCTGACGAAGGAGAATCCCGTTATGGAAAAAACCTTTAATTGCTTTACAAAGATCCGAGGCGATGATATGCCAGTATGACTGGAAGAATTTCGGGCCAAACCCATCAGAGCCAAGAGCTTTAAAGGGGGACATATCAAAAAAAGCATTTTTAATCTCATCATCCGTAATTGGGGCGGTAAGAATAGCATTCTCGTCCATAGTGATAAGAGAGGGAACCCAAGGGAGAGAAAGGAGACGATGGGACGGATGAGTAGAAGTGAATCTATCACATAATTCCTTTTGGAAAAGGGCTGCGATTTCAGAAGTATCGTCTAACCATTGATTATCATCATTTTGGATACAGAGGATAGCCGCTTTTCGAATGCGGTTTTTAACACTTTCGTGGAAAAAATGGGAATTACGGTCACCTTGGGTGAGCCGTCGTTTACGGGCAAAGTGGCCCCAATACTTCTGACCAAATTGGAGTAAACGTTCCCGTTGTTTAAGCAAACGACATAGATGCTGCTGAATATGTATATTCAAAGGTTGAATCTGGAGTTGGGATTCAACATTCTGTAGTTTTTCGTGGTTAATTTGGAGCTGACGTTGGGAATTTCCAAAAGATCTGAGGTCCCAACGACGTAATTCAAATTTGATAGTCCTTAACTTTTGGGAGATACAATAGAATCGAGAACCGTTGTCTCCATCCCTTGGAAAACAATATTTCCGGCTTCAGGGTAAGAGGTCCAATGATTCTGAAATCGAAACTGACGTATCCGGCGGTGGATCAAACGGTCAGTATCTAAGATAATGGGGGCATGGTCAGAAATAGAAAAATGTTCATAGGTGAGGAGTCTATTGGGAAACATCATAGCCCAATCAGGACTGGATAAGGCCCGATCTAGACGTTCGTAGACAGTACACTTAGGGAACTTCTTTTTCCAAGAAAAAGGAGTCGATGTTGAAGGAACATCCAGTGCATTAGTGCGGGACATGAATGAATTTAAACGAGCAACAAAATCATTAATGAGGGGAGTCCCTCCTAGTTTATCTTGGATGTTAAGCATTTCATTAAAATCTCCTATAATACACCAAGGAAGGAGGAGGGGTGGTAAAATATTTTCCAACATATTCCAAAAAGGGAGCTTATCATGTGATTGAGCTGGAGCATAAATTGCAAAAAGGTGAAAACGAAAAGTCGTTTGGATGTCATGGACCACCAAATGGGCAAGACGATGTTGGAGCGAATGAATGTCAACTGAAATATGGTTGAGTAATAGACTTTATGTAAAGGATTAGTTGTTTTTCTTCAGATGTAACAACTTAATTTAGACACCATTTCTTTGTATTTTTTAGGGACCTTGGACTTTCTATTTGGGAATGCTTTATCCAATTATGTTGGTTTATTACTTTATTTAAAAATTGTGGACCCATGTAGACACTAAATTTTTATAAGTGTCAAATTTAAATTAAATTAATTATTTTTGGGTAAAAATTAAATATTGTTAACTCGATTTAATTAATTTATCCCAATAGATTTCCTAAATTATACAAATGTAATTCGGGTCATCATAAATATTTGAACTAGATTATAGTGCTGGTCCAAATAAAAAAGGGACAAAAAAAGGTAAAGTGGTCCAAATCCACCAAGTACCAAGTCCAATATAATTAAAAGTGGGTCAAATTCATCAAAGCCCAAACACTTACTAAGGGTCCATGTAGAGGGTACCTACCTCTATAAATATAACCCTCTCCCTTATGAAAAATGGGGTAAAGAAGATCATTTGCTAGAAAAAGCACTCAAAACTTCTCTGCAAAAACTCTCTCAAATTTTCTCTGCAATTAGTTACTAAGCACCACAAATTGTGCCAACAACTGATCAGAGACATTCAAACATATTCGAGTGATATTCAAGCTTCAAGAAGATCTCATTCGAACAAACCCAAACAAACATTCGAATACGTTCAAACAAGTGTTCGAATACATTCAAACAACATTCGAATTTAGGCTGATATTGCAAACACGGTCAACCTACATTCAAAGTAGCGTGACAATATCACGCGGCCTTAGTTGTAGGACAGAATCGGAGAACTTAGTTTATTTTCATATAAACTTATAACAGAGATTGTACCCACACTCAAATTATTAATAAAATTCATTTGTTGCTTTATTTCCTGTCTTATTTATTTAGGCTCGAAATTTTGTGTTAACTAATTTCTAGCACGTTCTGTGGGACAATCTCTGCCTCTCATCTCTGTTTCTAAAATAAAATAAAAAAAAAACTCACTTAAAGAAATGGCTTCTCATAACAACACCTCCCAAACTGACGGAATGAATTTGTTGCGGCCAACAACAGTTAACCACTGTTAGTCATCAACCAATCATTTCCACCAGAGGAATGAAAAAAGTTGTTGTGAGTGCTGCCGCAGCAAGCTTGCGAAATGCTACGATACCAACTGGAGATTGTAAGGCTCGCACTGCAACTGCCGCTCCAAAGTCACTGACCACACCTCATGTCAGTCAAACTGGAGGGAAACAAGTGTTTGGCTCAAGCTCTTTCGCTGAACACGTAGGATCGCCTGTTGCCTCACCTAAGTCAAGTCAGGCTTATACTAACAGCGCGGAAGACTTGGTCATCTGTACTAGTCCCAGCTTCAACCCATTCAATATGGAGGCGAAATTGAGGCTGATATATCTCACCCATCATCTCCTAAGAGTTCTCAATTTGGGGAACCTGAAGTTGCCACTGTCTTGGTGACTAGTTCTAATGATAAGACAATCGAGGAGTAGTTGGCTGAAATAACTAGTCTGCTTAACAAATTGGTGAACGATGGGGAATGATGTGTCCAGTTTGTACGAGTTATTTAACTTCTTTTTAGTTCCTTTATATAATTAGTTTAGCATAAGATTGCACATTTTGTTAATTTTGAGTTTAAACGAGATTTTGGCTTGAAATGTAAAGTTGTAGTGCAATTTACAGTTTTTAATGCTTTTTAGGATAAGTGTAGTTTGTAGTTGCGGTTTGGTTTTATGTGTTCTTGTAGTCTTGAGCTACGAAACATCATTAGGAGAATTTTTGGAGTCATTGATCATGCGCCAAGCACACTTGAAGAAATCATTAAGCATTAGAGGAAAAGAACAGCCTTATTGTGAACCTTCAAATGCAGTAAGTCCAAATTCAAATAGAAATATCTCCCAATATACTCATTGGATTTATGTGATTCAAATTGGAGGTTGTAGCTCTCTTCAAGAGCTTTCCAACGGTAGGTCATAAGCCTTATTTCGTTAAGGAACAAGAGAGTTATGGCTATTTTAGTCCGAGCTGCGCAGACAATCTACAGGGGCGCGCCCCGCGCCTCAGAGGGCGCTGCCAGCGCCCCCATTGCAGTGAGCATCAAGAAGAAGGCGCGCCCAGCGCCCCCATCACAGTATCCCTCCAAGGAATGGCGCGCCCCGCGCCTACGGGGCGCTGCCAGCGCCCATGTTACAGTAGTACTTCCAAGGAAGGGCGCGCCCCGCGCCTTTGAGGGCGCTGCCAGCGCCCATCTGCTCTGTTCTGCACGCGGCTTCATCCACTTGATTTCTAGGTTATAATTTAGTTTAGTATAAATAGAAAAGTGGTTTTTCATTGTATAATATGTAGTTTTTCATGTTCAAGTAGTTCCTTAGCTTAAATTCTCTCTAGTTTCTCCTTAGATTACATCAAAACTATTAAATCTTTAGTTTGTAATTTTGATCTTTTATCATGAAATCAATGAAGAATCTTTGTTCATCAATGGAAATGGTAGCTTAAACTTGTTCTTGGGATTGGTTTCAATGATTCCAAAAGGCCCCTTGTGAGGATTCTCTAACTCTAAACTATTCCTTTACTTCAATTATTTGCTTGCTCTTATATGAATTGTTATTGGTTTTGTTGAATGTTTTAGCTTGATCTTTGTCTTGTTATTATATTTTACAAAATCATTACTAGGGTTTGAACACAATCGATTATTGTGTTTAACCTCGAGTAGCAACTATCTTGTTCATGCTTAAGCGTATTCTTATTGTGAACAATTTAGTAGAGCTTGTTTAAACGTTAATTGTTTATTGCGTATTCTCTAAACAATTGGGTTCTTATTGTGTCTCCGTTCTTAAAGCTTTTGTTCACTGCGTGTTCTTTGAACATTAAGGGTTTTAGGCAATTTACGATTTATCTTGTCTAGCTAATTAAGGGGACTACAAGAGTTTACTCTTGTCAATAATTAATTGAGTATTGAAGTGGTTTGGTAATTGAGAGTCTAATTCAATTAGCCGAGTCAGAGTCGTTGTAACCGAATCCTAAGATTCTTTAAAACTAGAATTTTCCCGTAATCACTTAGTTGTTAGTTTCTTTTATCACTAAAATCTCCAATTCCCCCCCCCCCCTGTTACCAATTTCGCTAAGGAATTAGTAATTCTCCCCTTTAATAATCCAAATATATATTAACACAATTAAATCAACATAAATCCGTTCTCTGTGGATACGAACCTTACTTGCCCTTTACACTAGTTGTAATTGGAGAGTAGGAGAAATTTACTTTTGATAAGTCTTTTATTTTTAACGACATAAAAGGCCTACCAGGGAACAAAATGATGCTAAAATCAAAGAACAAAGTGAGCAAATTGTCGCGCTCACTAAAAGGCTCAACAAGCGTAATGATGAATCGTCAATCCATGGCGGTTCAGAAGATGATGAAGAGAAATGTGAGGAAGAAAAATAGGAACCATACAAAGAGACTCATTTTTCTTTGACTCCTAAACAAATTCAAGCTATGATCGCTAGTGCTGTTAAGAATCATTTGTGTGGAAACGAGTATGAGAATGCTCGTTACGTCAAACCTTACTCTAAAAGGATTGATCGACTATCCTTGCCTTCTGGTTACCAACCTCCAAAGTTTAATCAATTCGTTAGGAAAGGGAACCCGAAAAAACACATTGGCCATTTCGTAGAGACATGCAACAATGCTGGTTCTATGGGGGACTTGCCTGTCAACCAATTCGTTCGTTCCCTCAAGGGCACTGTAACACCTCTAAATTTCGTGTTATGTGTTTATTCGTAAACGTGATAATATTTTATTTTAAAAGGGATTATTTACCTAATTTAATAAATTAATTTCGAAAAAATTATAATTTATAATTTATAATTTTTTAAAAAAAAATGGATTATTATTATTTTACGTGTGAAAAACCGTGTATATATATATATATATATATTCTATGTATATATGTTTATTTTTATTGTTTGCCGATAATTTTTCGGGTTTGCATTATTTAATTTTTGAATTTAACTTCTTGTCTAAAACTTGTATATAAGTGTAACATTTTTGGGTGATTATCACCTAGTGGCCGGTTGGCCTAAGTAATTTAGGTGAGGTAATTCTAACATCTTATTCCTTGGTAGTAACAATTCATGAGCATTTAACCTTACTAATGGAAGCATTAACCAATTAGCAAAAAAAAAAAAATAAAAAAAAAAAAACATTGAGGAACCTCCTAGAAACCGGCTCCTCAATGCAAATGGGGGAGTTGGGGACTTTTAAGCTAGCTCCATAAGTATGCATTAGTGTAGTATTAAAGCTAGTACTAATTGCTACTAATTGTTAATTGCTAATTAAAAAAAATAAATAAATAAATTAAGCAAAACACCCCCTTCACTTCCTCCTTGGCCGGTTCTATAAGGAGGGGGAGTGCTATTATTTTTGCCTTGCTCTCATATCTTGCTCATCTCTAAAAAAAAAAAAAAAAAACACATTTTTGTTTTCTCTATTTCTTTGGTTTTGGAAGCAATTTCTAGAGGAATTCACAAGCATATTTTTAATCACTTCTCAACCAAACAAGGTAACTAACGTTTAACCCTCTTATAGTAGTCACATGAATAGTAGTTTGGAATTTTGGCCTCACAATACATGTTAAAATGGATTAA
The DNA here is from genome assembly GCA_951394345.1 of Salicornia ramosissima. NCBI lineage: Eukaryota > Viridiplantae > Streptophyta > Magnoliopsida > Caryophyllales > Amaranthaceae > Salicornia > Salicornia ramosissima. The sequence goes on along the minus strand of OX596234.1, from coordinate 16,386,551 downwards.
GTAATTTTGCCAAAACATGATAATTTATAGGTGTTTTAGGAATGAAAATGTTGATGAATAATTCTGGAAATTTTCGTGTAATATGGAATAGTATTTAGGTGATTTTATTGAATTTTTATTGGTATTAGAATATCATGTTAATTTGTTAATTAGATGTATATTTTAATATGAGATAATATTGTTAGAATGTATAATCATTTTTCTATTTATTTTTGGATGAATGCCGTGTGATTAGGACCATGTAGGTCGAATTTTGGCTTTGTTATATAATGGGTTTTTGCAATTTTTATGATACATGATGCTTGTTTGTATTGTTGTTTATGTTTTATGACTTGTTTTGTCGAAACGGTTAATTTTACCAATTCGATTTGAGCCTAAATACAGACGAAATGCTGCCGAAATTTTTAGTGAAATTTTATGAATATAAATTCTGATTTTTAGACCTTGATGTTGGAATATTCTTGAACCTAGTGATTTATTAATAATTGATTGTGTAAATTGATAATTGTAAATTAATTAATTTTAAAAAAAAAAAAATAAATAAAAAAGAAATATATGTGTCACGGACCTGCTGGCCGTGTGACACAAAATGGGTGAAGTAAGTATAACTTGTCACTTTTTAGCTTAGTATCTAATTAATGGTGTTACCGGTAAATTCTAGCGTAAATAAAATTAATTAAATAATTTTTTAGCATGAATATCTTAATATTGTAAAATCTGGACAGCAACTAATTGGACTTAGATTCTGATCATTTTTGGTATTTTGGACCCCAAAATGTCGTGTTGTAGGTGCTAATTATTCGGGCTTGTTTGAGTTAATTATCGGGCTAATTTGCATTATATAATTCTCTACCGATTAAATAAAAAAAAATAATAAATAATATAATAACAATGATAATAATAATAACGACAATAATAATAATAATAATAAAAATATTAGTGATGAATATGGTTCGGAAATCATCCGATGTAACTTGGAATTTAATTTGCTCAATTGAATGGAATTGTGGAAAAAGTCTTAACTTGGAGTTTAATTGTAAGAGTATTTCCTATACTCAATATTTGTCGGGAAGAAATAAAATTTAATTCAATTTAAATAAGATAACTTGTTGATAGAATGGAGCCATTGGACTGCGGGATTCAATGGTCAGATCAGTTATTTTTCTTGGATTGCGGGATCTGAGATATTCATTTTATATTCTAGCCTGGGTTAATTGTTGTCATCCGGAAGGTCTGGAGGTATAAGTCCATATTTTGGGCATCCGTCTGGCACCGGGAGTTTGGCCATTCTTAGACCAGTCGACTGCGGGATTGACTGAGGGTTACCTGACAAACCTTAGGAAGTGGTACTGCGGGATACCACTCTGGATCGTTCCATCTACAACTAATTAAGATTGATATTAAATAAAGGGAAAATCGTTATTAACAAAAAGAAATTAAATTAATTAAATATGGTTACTGGAGTGTTAGTTGAATTACCATTCGTGATATTATTTTATAACTAATCAATGCTTGCAGGAGGATGGATTCAAGGTACGTTTTATGTGCTTAAGTATAATATATGGTGTATGTTTGTGTTGTGTGTTGTTGATTTTCGATGCTCCTATTTTTGTGAATTTCTATGTTGGGGAGAACTGTTAGTTACTCGCCACTGACTGTGGATTGTTGTCAATTTTTTTTTCAGATGATTACTAATTGCAGAATTATCACTATGTGGGCGGGATTCATGAGAGTTGGTTTTAGGAATTTTCCAGTAGCTTTTGCTATCCTAGACTATTTCAACCATATCGGACTTAGGCGGACTTTTTATGTACTCCTTTTTATTTAAGTTTGTATTGATGTAATGATGGATTATTGTAGAGGTGTTGGACCTCAGATATTTTTATTTCGGCATTGTGTTTGGATGATAGTAGTTTAGGTTTATATTAAAACAAAAATTAAAATTATGGAGTTTAATCTAGAATGATTTATAATGTATTCTTCTTAGAACCTTTAATTAGACTTGATTAGTTGAAGTTCTCGTAATCACCTCGCCCAAGTGCTCACTTTTCCGCTGAATCTACCGTACCTTACGGACGGGGTGGTTACAGGCACTGCGTTCGATTGGTATACTTATCTGTCTCCTCAATCCATTGATAGTTGGGATCAAATGGAATCAGAATTTCTGAATAGATTTTACAGCACACGGTGCATCGTCAGTATGCTCGAGCTGACAAAGACAAAACAATGGATGGATGAACTTGTCATTGAGTATATTAACCGTTGGCGTGCTCTAAGTTTGGAGTGCAAGGATCGTTTGTCTGAACCATCAACGGTTCAAATGTGCATCGAAGGAATGGATTGGAATCTCCTCTACATCCTATAGGGCATAAAGCTCAAGACATTCCAGGAGTTGGCCTCGCGAGCCCATGACATGGAGCTTACACTGGCCAACAAGAAGGAAAAAAGAGCTTCCTCTTTTGAAGTGAAGAAGGATGACAAGGAATACAAGAGAGGTGACAAGACCCCTAAAAAATCTACTAAGGAGTCGATGTCCGTCTCAACCACTGCACAGCACATTAAGATCCTCGCAAAGGTTAAGGGGGAGAATCGAGCTTCATCATCAAGGGCTCCCAAAAAGGATAGACCAACTCTGAAAGAGTTGGAAGCAAAGAAGTACCCCTTCCCAAACTCTGATGTACCTGGGATGTTAGATGATCTCTTGGAAAAGAAGGTGATTGAATTCCCCGAGTTAAAGCGACCTTCGAAAGTTGGTAGGACGTCTGATCCAAAATATTGTCGATATCATAGGTTCGTAAGTCATCATATCGAGAAATGCATAACAGTTAAGGAAAAGATTATGTAGCTGGCGAAAGACGGCATAATTGTATTGGATACTTATGAAATGGTGGGAAGTGATCACACTTCCACAATTATTGAAGGAATGTGGACGGCCCAAACCATACAATTTGGAATTCTGGAACCAGTCACTATAATGGTCCGACAGTCAATTACTCAACAATGTTCTACCACACAACATCCCCCCATTGACACTTCAAATGAGGTGGACAATAAAGGATGGACCATCGTTACAAGAAGAAGAACCATGAGACAGGTCAAGCAGAAGCCACCCTCTTCTCATTGCAAGAAGATGCGACAAAAGAAGAAGGGGCCTAAGCACCCCAAAAGCAGGAAGAAGTTGGACAAGGTCATGCCTTTGGAGTTGCCCGGCCAAATGTCGCCAGCTCCCATAACTTTAGGAGAGTTTTTCCCTCAAGAATTCTTCACTCCAGTTACTGTCAACATGGTTTCTGTCAAAGAAGACAAAAGTGAGGAGGAAGAAACAGATAAAGATCATGAAAATGCGGATGAGGTTTCATTAAAGGTGACTCTTCAGCGTTCAAGGATGACAGCAAACCCAAAAATATGTACTATCTTAAACGTTATCCAATCACACATGGATTGGGCCGAAAATTTCCGTTAGCCAAGGGAAATGTGTCAAAAGTTGGCGTTGGCTCTACAACATCCGGAGTTGTATGTTGATAAGGTACAACGAGAAGAAAAACCTATCGAAACCTTGCTATGCACACATCATGTAACACTGCAATAAGGTTCACAGATGAGGACCTACTTATGGGGTCAAAGCCCCACAATCGACCATTGTTCGTCTCTGGTTATGTGCATGGTCAGAAGGTTCGTCGTATCTTAGTATATGGGGGATCTGCAGTCAACATCATGCCAAAATCCATGATGAATGAGTTGGGGATTACAATGTCGGAATTATCCAAAACTCGTATAGTTATTCAAGGGTTCAGTCTCGAAAATCAGCGTGTGATAGGTGTCGTACGCGTAGACCTCACCATGGGTGAGTTAACAACGCCTACTCTTTTCCATGTGATTGATGCAAAGACATCTTTTAAGTTGTTGCTAAGGCGACCCTGGCTGCACAAAAATGGCGTAGTTGCGTCAACCCTCCATCAGTGCTTAAAATATTATCGAGGGAGTGTTCAGAAGATAGAGGGCGACTAAGACTTTCACTAAGGCTGAGTCTTATCTTGCTGATACCAGATTCTTCAAAGACGACGAAAAAGTATCAAGTGAGGTATTACCTTCATCCACCCCTTCGACTGGTAGAATGGAAAGAAACATAGAGGGTGATGCTCCACAATCTAACACTAATGATTCGATCTTAGTTGATAAGAAGAAGCAAGATGAGAAGACAGAAGAGTGTCCATCTCTGCCTCTTAAGGCAACAAAAGAGCCAGTTTTGCGCTATGTACCAAAATCACGCCACAAAGAAGGACGATCACCATTCTCAGATTGTCAAGATAAAGAAGTTGAGATCATGGAAGAGAAGAAAATGGATCAGAATGCTCTTCAAAGGCTAAAAGATGAATCAACCATTCCCTTGGCAAAAGGTAATTTATCTCCAGTGATAAAGGCTCCAATGTTCGAAGTCGAGGGAACTTCTAATGGTCAGGATCGCAACAAGCATAAATTTGACCCAAATACATAGCAAAAACAAGCTATGATTTCGAAAACCCGAAGCCTATGGGAAAAGTTGTTGACAAAAGAGGGAATGGGCTCAATGACACTCTAAAAATGCTGCAAGAGTATGGTACTGAAGTTCCTACATCTAGAGTTGGATTGAGGTTTACACTGCCTATGCCAATAAAGATTTCTTCTAGGCGCAAAGGGAATGCTTGTGCACAGTACATCACAGTAGAGGAGGCTGGGAAAGTTAAGGCGAAGACGGATCTCGTCCTAAAGTCTCTGTCTTTGATCGACTGAGGCCACCTAAAGCTACAAATCAATTGTCGGTGTTTGATAGGCTTGACGAACGAAAAAAAAGGAAAGAATAAAATTCAAGCATCATATCCTGTTCTAAAAGGCCATTCGTCAAGAGAAAAACACCCAGTCTCCGATCATATCATAGCATCTGCTTCGACTGGAAAGAAACAACGAAAACCAGTATGGATTCGTATAAGGAGGAAGATGACCCTGTCGAGAGCAATGTCAAATGGGAGGGCGACTGTAAGAGTGTCTTTCCCTCTCGCATGAAAAGAAGACAAGTAGTGGATATCACTGAACAACATCCCTTGAAGGCTAAGGGGCGTGTCATTGTCTCCACCAGAAATCAAGAATCGACACATGACGAGGAAGATGAAATGGTGGTAGCCTTAAATCACATAACAGCTTAAGAGGGGTCCGACCTCGATGAATAGGTCGAAACGGATGAAGCCCCAAAGATATTTAGAGACGGGGGCAAGCTTTAGTAGACGACCTAAAAGAGTTGAATCTTGGGACTAGTAAAGAGCCACGACCTGTTTATGTCAGTGCTCTTCTTACAAAAAAGAGGAACACGGCTATCAAAAGTTGCTCTCATAATATAGGAACATCTTCGCATGGAGTTACAAGGAAATGCCTGGGCTAAGCCCTAAAAAATTCGTCGTTCATCGACTAGCAATCAAGAAAGGCGTCAGCCAAAAGAAACAACCCTAGAGGAGATTTAGAACGGAATTAATTCCTGAAATTGAATCTGAGGTTGAAAAACTCATCGACGCAGGCTTTATTCGCGAAGTCAAGTATCCTAATTGGATAGCGAACATTGTCCCGGTAAGGGTGCGTTTGATTCAACTTATATAAGCACTCCTGTGCTTATTTTCAGAAAATTCAGATCAGATCAGATCAAATCAAACTAGATCAGAAAAATTCAGATCAGATCAGAAAATATCAGATCAGATCAGAAAAAATCAGATTAGACCAGATCAGATCAGATCAGCATTTTGTTCTTTGTTCCTTATAATTCAATTAATATTATTTCTATTTTTATAATAAAATAAAATAATATAATTATAATATTATGCATACTAATGAATAATTATATTATTGATGACAAAAAAATATAAATTGTTGTGATATTTTAGCTTATATTTTGGAAGTAATACTATAGCCATAAATTTAAAAAAAATTACGACCAATTTTGAAGGATAATATGAATTATTAATTATTTACATAATTTTTTATTTTGAAAGAAAATTATATACATAATACACAATGATGATATTAATTAGTTACCATTATATATATGGAAGACGTATGAAGCAACTATTTTTATTTTATTTTATTTTTATCCTTATTTTTTTAATTTTGTTTTATTTTAGTGTACAATTAAATTTCACCAAAGATCATATCAGATCAGACCAGATCAGATCAGACCAGATCAGAAATTTTCAGATCGGATCAGACCAAATCAGAAAATTTCAGATCAGATCAGAAAAGATCAGATTAGATCAGACCAGACTAGATCAGATCAGATCAGAAAATTTCAGACGAATCAAACGCACCCTAAGTAAGAAGAACGGACAATTACGAGTTTGTGTCGACTTCCGAGATCTGAATGAGGCATGCCCCAAAGATGATTTTCCTCTCCCGGTCACTAAAATAAAGATCGATGCTACTACAGGTCATGAAGCTTTGTCATTCAATTCATGGATTGTACTGCTGGTTACAATCAGATCCACATGGCTCTTGAAGACCAAGAAGCTACTACCTTTCGCACCCCGAGGGGGATCTTTTGTTATAAAGTCATTGTTTGGGCTGAAAAATGCAGGGGCCACGTACCAGCATGCAATGCAGAAGATTTTTGAAGATATGATGCACAAAATCGTGGAGTGCTATTTGGATGACTTGGTGGTTAATCAGAGAAAAGAAGCGAACACTTAAGAGACCTCCGCAAGGTGTTTGAGAGATTACGAAAATGTCGACTAAAGATGAACCCCCTCAAGTGTGCATTTGGCGTCACTTCAGGAAAGTTTCTAGGCTTCATCGTCAGGCATAGAGGCATCGAAATCGATCAGGCCAAGATAAAGGGAATCCAAGAAATACCTCCCCCTAGAAATCTCAAGGAACTACGAGGCCTCCAAGGGCGTCTAGCTTACATCTGAAGGTTCATTTCTAACCTTGCTGGAAGATGCCATCTTTTTAACCACCTCATGAAAAAAGATGCCCCTTTTGAATGGGATGAGAAATGTCAAAATGCTTTTGAAAGCATTAAGAATTACCTTGCTTCCCCTACAGTCCTAGGGACACCAATCAAAGGGAAACCACTCATCCTCTACGTTGCCGCACAAGAACGGTCTTTGGGGGCAATGTGCGCTCAAGAAAATGAGGAAGGCAAAGAAACTGCGCTCTATTACTTGAGTCGGAATCTAGTAGGAGCAGAATTGAATTATTCTCCTATTGAAAAGATATGTCTTGCCTTGGCTTTTGCAATCTAGAAGTTAAGGCATTATATGCAAGCTCACATTGTGCATGTGATCTCCAAGGCTGACCCAATCAAGTACATCCTCTCAAGACCAGTACTATCTGGTCGTCTCGCAAAATGGGCTGTAACTCTAAGGCAATATGACATTGTTTTTGTTCCGCAAAGAGTAGTTAAAGGTCAAGCAATAGCTGACTTCTTTGTTGATCACCCCGTACCTTCGGAGTGGGAACTTGCTGATGATATGCCTAGAGAAGAAGTTTTCTATGTGGACATCCTTCAACATTAGCAAATGTACTTCGATGGGGCTGCTCGTCAAGATGGTGCTGGTGCAGGGGTCGTATTCGTCTCTCCTGAGAAACATGTCCTACGTTACTCATTCGTGTTGACAGATTTATGTTCAAACAACATGGCTGAGTACCAAGCTCTCCTTTTAGGCTTGAAAATGGCACTCGAAATGGGAATTAAAGACTTAGACATTTTCGGAGATTCCCAATTAGTTATAAGTCAACTCTCTGGAGAATATGAAGTCAAGAAAGAAGATTTAATTCCCTATAATAGGCATGCCTCGAAGTTGTTAGCAAAACTTGACACTCTCAAGTTGGAACATGTTCTAAGAAGTGCCAACAAGATGGCTTGCGCGCTTTCTGGTCTTGCAGCCACATTGGCACTGGGGGAAGATGAGACGATGTTCGTGCTTGTGTGTAATAGGTGGGTCGTTGATCCTATAGAGGAAGAGGACGAAGTAGAGATTAATGCGATATTTATTTTTCAAATTGATAAGGAGGATTGGCGCCAACCAATTGTCTATTTCTTGGAACACCAAAAACTACCGAGTGATCCAAAACATTGGGCAGAGATCCGCCGTCGAGCCCCTCAATTTATCTATTATAAGAAAACACTTTATCGAAGGTCCTTTCATGAACTTCGGTTGAGATGTCTTGGGGAGAAGGAGGCAGTAGAAGTAATGAAAAAAGCTCATACTGGCGTTTGCGGTGTTCATCAATCAGGCCTAAAGTTACATGATCAAGTCAAAAGGGTGTATAACTGGCCTACTATGGTGCAAGATTGTATGGATTATGCAAAGAAGTGTGAGGCTTGTCAGTCTCACGCTAATTTTATCCATCAACCTCCAGAGCCCTTGCACCCGACAATATCATCTTGGCCTTTCGAAGCTTGGGGACTGGATGTAGTAGGGCCAATCATGCCAAAGTCGCCTGCAAGTCATGCATACATCTTGGCTGCCACTGATTACTTCTCTATGTGGGCAGAGGCTATACCTCTGCGTGAGGTAAAAAAGGAGAATGTTGCCGACTTCATTCGAACTCATTTGATTTATAGGTATGGCATACCATGACGGATCATCACCAATAACGGAACATAAGTCATCGATGTACAATGCTCCTGCAAATGGGTTCGCTGAAGCCTTTTACAAAACTCTGTGCAATTTGTTAAGCAAAGTGGTCGCGGAATCTAAGCGTGACTGGAATGAAAGGATAGGGGAAGCCCTTTGGGCTTACCGAACAACCTACAAGACATGTAATACCCCGAAATTTAGGGCCAGAAAATTTCGCGGTTATTAGTTCTATTTATGCAATCTAAGTCCAAAAGGCCCAATTAATTTGGACTGTTTTATTTTATTTTTCCTCTTTTACTCTAAATTGGGCCAATGACCCAATCTTTTCCTTCTTTTAACCTTGGCCGGTTTTCCTCTCCTCTTTTGGGCCAAGTATTATTTTCATTTTTGGATTTAATTTGTTTAATTAAATAAACTAATTTAATTAAATAATATTTTAATTTTCCTAAACTAATTCAAACCTAGCCCAAATCCATTCATTTGCTAGGTCCAAATCTTCCTCTTTCTCCTCTTGAATTCACGGCAGCCCTAACCTATTTTTAGGGTTTGTTATTTGTTTTCTTCTTCTATAAATAGTAGCTTAGCAATTTCATTTGTTTTCCAATTGCAAAAGCTTTAACTCCAAAAAAATACTTTCCTCCTTTTCCTCTCAATAAGGCCGAACTATATTCACCCAAAGTGGTGAATTTTTACCTTGGAAAATTTAAGCGATTTAAGGTAACTAAGCTTTCTCATTTAAATTTGGAACAAGTTAATTACATAGTTAATTAGGATTAAAAGCATGAAAATTGTAAAAGAATTAGTATCATGATTAGGTTTAGATTATTTCGAACCTTATGAATTTTATGAATATGTTATTTTCTTGATTTTAGTATGAATCTTTAATTATTTTAAGGTATTCTATGCATGAATTAATTTATTTAATTAAGTATATTGTATGAATAATTGCATGAATATTTTTGTTCTTGTTGTTCTAAATTGTCGAGTCACTTAAAATAATTTTAGGGAGTCTCCTTACTGTTTGATTATTGATCAAGATTTATTTCGTGCCAAAATTCGTCCTTTTCTTGCTTGAAATAATTTAATCTTTTAAACCGGTAAAACTGTCCAGATTTCGTTTACGAATTATTCAAGACACTTAATCAATTTGGATGGCTATGAAATTTTAGGTGGAAGTCAGTAATAGTGTTTTACAGCTTGTGTTAAATTTTCGTGATTTTTAAAGATCGTTTGCTATGGAAGAAAAATCTGAAACTGATTTCAGCCTAATCTGATTTGTTAGTTATAAAATCCCTTTAAAATAGTAAATGACATTATTTTTGGACGAAAATTATGCAATTTAAACCTTGAACCTATATTTAACTTTCATTAAAATTTCCAGATTTTTCGAAAGCTTTAAAAGGTCGTTCTTAATTTAATTCTTTAAAAATCAGATTGTGTAAAATAGTGTGATTAAATTATTAAAACATGTTATTTTGAATTCTTGAATTCAATCTTGATCTTTTTTGAACCCTATGATAGCCGTGTGGAGTGATGTAAATAAAGGAATGATTTTGATCTTGTTTTCATAATTAATCTTGACATATTGTGTTTTAAGGATAATCTTAATGTTTATTATAAAGTCTGTTATGAATTATTGGTTATTGAATTTAATTAATTAAATATGTAATCTTTGGTATTGATGTTCATGATTTTCGAGTGATATAGAATATGAAAAGTGGAATTTTATCATGTTTTAGGTAATTTATGTAGTTAATTGTATTTTTATGTAATTTATTGAATTAATTATATGATGATTTGATGAATTTATGTAATTGTTATATTACTCCTAAGATGTCGTGTGGTTTAGTTATATTGTGCTCAATTTTAGTTTAATTTTGACTTTTAATAATATTGGGATAATTTTTGGGAATTAATATTATTATTATAGTATTTAATATTTACTAAAGGAACTATCAGGGATAAGTTGTAATATGAAGGGTAATAGTAATATAACCAAAAAGGGATAAATTGTAACATAATAATAATAAAAGGATTTCAGGATAGTTAATATATCTGTCCCCCTAATATTTATTATTGTTATTATTATTATTAAGGAAGTCAGTAGGGATAAGTTACAATATGGAATAAAGAATAATAAGATGTTAATAGGGAAGGAAAGGAAACAGAGTAAAAGGGTAATTAATTGTTTCGATCTCTGGCTAGGAAAGACTTGGTATTTAAGGTGGCCAATATACGTGCCGCACCTCTCTTTCCTGGGACTTCGAACATTTTATTCCCGATTACGGTCACCTAGTACTTCTAGTTATAAGAAAGATAATAAGTTAAGATCGCCCCTGCGATGACGCAAAGGTCATCAATCGGGTTAATAAGTTAAGAGCGCCCCTGCGATGACGCAAAGGTCATCAATCGGGTTAATAAGTTAAGAGCGCCCCTGCGATGACGCAAAGGTCATCAATCGGGTTAATAAGTTAAGATCGCCCCTGCGATGACGCAAAGGTCATCAATCGGGTTAATAAGATAGGACACCCCTGCGATAACGCAAAGGTTATCAATCGGGTTAAGTCGTTGCCACTGCCAGACTGCGGTATCTGCGCAGTTCTTGATTCTAGGATATGTAGTCTTCTAGGCAGTTCTCGCAAAGGAGGACTATTTAGGGGTTATGGCCATAGCTTAGGCTTAGTTCTCGCAAAGGAGGGCTACGGGTGGGACGCAAAGGTTCACCCCGACATGTTTTAGGATAGTTGTGGACGCAAAGGTTCACTACGAGCTATAAAGACCGGTCCGCTAAGAAGTGAAGATATATGATAAGATAAGATGTATGATAAGATAAGATGTATGATAAAGTAAGATGTATGATAAGTTATGTTAAGATAAGATATGATATAATATGAAGTGATAATAATTAAGTTGTAAGCCTATGTATAATATAAGTTAAGCATCAATTGCATTGTAGTATGAATGGTATAAGTCTTCCGCTGTGTATGTCTGTATTCGTATGACTCTAGTATGCATATGTATGTATGAACGTATTTGTATGTGTATGTGTATGTGCACCCGTATTGTATACGTATTTTGTACGTATCTCTAACCGTATTTTGCAGGTATTAGTATACGTATTGTATACGTACTTTTATACGTATTTTTGTACGTGTTTCTAACCGTATTTTGCAGGTATTATTATACGTATTGTATACGTATTTTTGTACGTATTTTTATACATACCCTGTATGAATTTTTGTATGAAATGTTATTTGTTTACATGTAATTTTCGTGTATGATTCTATGCTATTATGTGGTTAGCGGTCCCTCATTTAAGCGGGACAGCCTAGTTACTCGCCACTGACGGTGGACCCCCCCCCCCCCCCTCAGTTTCAGGTGACGATGCAGCTGCTTAAGACGGGCTTTCGCTGGATGGGCTTTTGTGTGGCTGAGATTTATAGTTTACCTTAGTTCATTTAGAGTTTTCAATAAGACTTTATTTTAGTAATTATCCCAGCCTGTTGGGAAAAACATTATTTCAGTTTATGTAATTTAAGTATTTTATCCTTTGTAGACTTTTGGGATTACTTTTGGATTTCTAAGTTAATAAAAGATGTCATTGCTTTGAATATAAGATTAATATTTAGTTTAATGTTTAAGTAATGATCCGCGAGTCGTTTTCCTTCGTCAAACGACAGTTTAAAAAGTCGGGTCGTTACAAGACAGCAACTCGAGCAACCCCATATGCATTGGTTTACAGTGTGGAAGTGGTCTTACCAATAGAACTTCAAATTCCGTCATTGCGTATAGCACTGCAAGAGGGGTTGACTACCGATGAGAATGATAGGTTACGATTGGCTGAGTTAGAGGCGCTTGATGGAAAAAGGTTACGAGCGCAACAAAACTTAGTGTTATCAAGCTCGAATGTCACTTACTTTTAATAAGAAGGTTCGGCCTCGTTCCTTTCAAGTAGGGGACATGGTCTTGGCAGTTAAAAGACCAATTGTTACTTCTCGCAAGACCGGAAAGTTTACTCCTAAATGGGACGACCCTTATGTTGTACAAGAGGTGTATACAAATGGAGCCTACAAATTGTTGATGCTGAAGGGTTATGCATAGGTCCTATAAATGGAAAGTTCCTTAAACGCTATTACTCTTAGGTTGTCATAATTGTCAACACAGAAGCTTATGTAAGCTCCGTAGTAAGAGCTTAAACTGCATGACATAAAAAAATAAAAAAACTTGTATTAAACTATGTCGGCTTGATTTTGCAATATGTTAAAAAAAATGTTTTGCAAGTACGTAGGCAGCTTGGATAAAAAAATTCAAGTGCAGCCACATCAAAAAAAAAATCACATTGTGGTAAATAAATACTCCTGGCGCGCAAGAGTATAAATTGTGAACAACAAAATAAAATACACAAAACAAATAATGTCTTGAATGTAAATAAGTACAATGTTCTTCAAAAAAAAAAGAGAAGACCACACTTATTCTACATTCAACCACTCAAGAGTGTCAAGGGCGGATTGGTGCGCTAGAAGCTTCCTCTCTTGTTCCTTGAAAAGCTCAATTTCCTCCTTACTGCACACAAGAATTGACTCTAGCTCCTCAACACGTTCCTTTGTAGCAAGTACGACAGCCTCAAGAGTCGGCAAAGAAGCTTCAGTCTCCCTTAAATCTTTAGTAACTTGATCTATTTGTTGGCGAACTCCCTCTAAGTCTTGCAAGAGCTCAGCTTCCTTTCTCTTTAATGTGACACTTCCTTCTTGCAGTCCCTTGTGCCTGGTTAGTGTTAGATCATAATTGGACTCTACCTTCTTAAGCTCCTCGATGATGGTGCGTATTGTTTCCTCAATCTGATCAGCGCAATGATGGTCAGATACACTTGACTTTAAGTCAAGATAGCTTTTGACAACCCATACATACTCATCTACCTTACATTTCAAAGGCTCGGGGTCGCCTTGCATCAGCCGGATAGCCTTGTACACCTCCGTAGCTTCACCATGCTTGTCCGAGACTTTGTCAAACGGAGTCTTTTTAATTGCTACAAGGTACTCATTCCCAAGTGCCTTAATGGAAGTGGTAAAGATGCTTCGAGAAGTCAGGGTGATGCGGATAGCAGATATTGAGGGCGCAGGGGCCCGAAGCGTACTTTTAGTAGCCAATTGAGTACCGATAGTTATGGCATTAACCTCAAATTTCGAAGGACCTTCGACTGTCTGGTGAGTTCGTGTAGGGGAAGCGGAACCATCATCTTGGATCAAGTCTCTCTGAACATGCAACTCTTTGCCTTTCCAATGAGTGATTCTATCAGGGGCATATTCACAAGCTCAAGTGCTTCCGCGATCATAATGTCGTCAACTGGAGATGATGCACCAACTTCTAAGCCTATGACGCCGACCTAAGAAAAAAAAAAGGTTAAATTGAATACAAATTTCTAAATTGGAAATGAAATTGAAGAAGGAGAGAGAAAAAAAGATAAACCTCCGCTAAATCAGTAGGGATGTCTAAAGGAATAGGGATATCATCCAAAGCCTTCCCAAAATCAATCATGTCACTCCCTGAGTCAGTAGCCTTAGATTTTTTACTTCTTCTTCCTCTCTGGTGTTTGAAATTGATTTCATACTCAGCATCACTAGTATTCTCTTTCTCATCTTCTACCTCATTCTCGACTCCAACATTGTCACCTCTACCCTCATGATGAGATGCTTGTCTATCAACTGATTGATGTACATCTTCTATTTCGTCAGGTGATCTAAACTTTTTTTGGTTTGAATAAGAAGACTTAAGGGTTGGACAAAGTTTACTGATGTTGCGCCTGAGATCGTCGATTGTTACTATAGTCCACCAGTTATGAAACTCAATGGTCTTGAGTTTATGCCAATCTAATGAGAGACACGGAGCACATACTCGGGACTTGCTGTCTCGCAATAAAAGTAACCCCCAGAACTTTAATGCACTATCATATAACACGCTTACACGATCATTCACTCCATGACTGATGGCACTTGGAACATCCTGACAAAATTCCAAATTGTCTGCTGAATCAATAAGGTAGATAGGGCTCGATGTGGAAAGAAGCACAATGGCGAATAAGGAGGTAGCTAGAGCGAAGTGAAATGAGATAGTTTAATTGTTTCTTCTCTAAATTCCCATCATCAATTAATAGAGCTTTCTTGTTCTTATTCATCATGGTGCAACCAATCCTAGCTTCAAAACCTTCGTGTATAACGCGACGCGCTTCGACATCTTTAAAGGGTTTTGATCCTTGCGCACCAGAAAAAGAAACAATTAAAGGACCTGGTTATACACGAAGGATCACGTCCAGAGGTGTCAGGTTCAACACGGCCAACATGATGACCTAACACCTCCGATGGGTTCATCACGTCTAGCATTCTGACCCATCACGACAGTCGCTGATGATGACGACCTCGTTGCTGATGCTTCTCCATCTAACCATTGTCTAGAGGTGTCAGGTTCAACATGGCCAGCATGATGACCTAACACCTCTGAAGGGTTCATCACGTCTAGCATTCTGACCAGACGATGACCTCGTTGCTGACACTTCTCCATCTAACCACTGTCTAGAGGTGTCAGGTTCAACACGGTCAGCATGATGACCTAACACCTCCGATGGGTTCATCATGTCTAGCGTTCTGACCCATCACGACAGTCGCTGATGATGAAGACCTCGTTGCTGACGCTCCTCCGATCCATCTAACCACTGTCTAAAGGTGTCAGGTTCAACATATCCAGCATGATGACCTGACACCTCCGATGGGTTCATCACGTTTAGCGTTCTGACCCATCACGACAGTCGCTGATGTCGACGACCTCGTTGCTGATGCTCCTCCATCTAACCACTGTCTAGAGGTGTCAGGTTCAACATGTCCAGCATGATGACCTAACACCTCCGATGGGTTCATCACGTCTAGCATTCTGACTCATCATTACAGTTGCTGACGACGACGATCTCGTTGCTGATGCTCCTCCATCAAACAGACTGTCTATAGGTGTCAGGTTCACCACGTCCAACATGATGACCTAATACCTCCGATGGGTTCATCACGTCAAACATTCTGACCCATCACGACAGTCGTTTGCTCGCTCTTGTTCACTGTATGAATTAGTCGTCCTCCGAAAAATAGAATCGAAACACACGGAGTTGTTAAGCAGGAATGGGGTTAGGGAATTGTAGTTGTTAAGCAAGGGATGGGGTTGGGGAATTGTGGATTTGATTTATTTATTTTTTTGCTGTATTATGCCTCCCGAATTTTGATGTATTCCAGCTTTAAAAGTTGTTCTTTTGAAGATTGAGGATAAACTGAATTAGGTTGCATATGGGTCATCATCAGCTTGTGAGTCTAATTGAATGATGATTTGTATTAATGCTTTGTAATTGTATTATGATGCAGATTTTTTCATTCTGCTGGGTAACACAACAAGGGTAAGTTGAGGTAGGGGTTGGGTAAAAGGGAAAGGGTAGTATAAGAAATAAAAATAAAAATACGTGCGGTATACAATAAAAATGGGCGGTATTTAGCAATTCATAATAACAAACAACTCATCACTGCAATCAATCGGGCAATCCAAGAAATCAAAGCATGTAATCATCATTACTGTGTAATCATCAATTATTCACAATCATCCTTTCATCATCACTGCATTTTCTTTTAAAAAAAACGAATGAAAAGAAAAAAAAGAGAGAGCAAGGAAATAAGGAATGACGTACCAGTAGTAGCAACTACATGGTATTAGCTTTTTGATCATTTTAAATAAGTACCGGATGCGAGCACTAGTGTCAAGTTGTCAAACCCTTGGCCCAAAAAGCAAAAGTAACGATACAAACCCTACAGATCTGTGTTTCAGTATGAGTATTACTGGCTGGCCAAAAAAAAAAGGATTGACTTTCAAGTCAGGAAACAAATTGAATACCAGGTAATAAAAAAAAAAACTTTTGACTACCAAGTCATACAAAATTTGATTGATTATCAAGTCAGAGGAAAATAATCGACTTTCAAATCAGTGAAAAAAAATTTCGACTTCCAAGTCAAAGGAAAAGAAATCAGTAGACAAGTTAAGACCCTCTCACGATCAAAACCCTGCCACGAGTAAACACCTCAAATTGTGTACGTGGTACCAAAATCAAATCAAACTCAGGCTAGTCGAGACCTAGTCACGATCAAACACCCTTAATCGTGTACGTGACATGGTCTCGAGGGAGCAATTTGTAGACACTAAAATTTTGTAAGTGTCAAATTTAAATTAAATTAATTATTTTTGGGTTAAAAAAATATTGTTAACTTGATTTAATTAATTTATCCCAAAAGATTTCCTAAACTATACAAATGTAATTCGAGTCATCATAAATATTGGAACTAGTTTATAGTGCTGGTCCAAATAAAAAAGGGATAAAAAAAGGGGAAGTGGTCCAAATCCACCAAGTACCAAGTCCAATATAATTAAAAGTGGGCCAAATTCATCAAAGCCTAAACACTTACTGAGGGTCCATGTAGAGGGTACATACATCTATAAATATAATTCTCTCCCTTATAAAAAAAGGGGTGAAAAAGATCATTTGCTGGAAAAAGCATTCAAAACTTCTCTGCAAAAACTCTCAAATTCTCTCTGCAATTAGTTACTAAGCACCACAAATTGTACCAACTGATCATATGATCAAACATATGCGAGTGATATTCAAGCTTCGAAAAGCTCACATTCGAACAAACCCAAACAAACATTCGAATACGTTCAAACAAGTGTTCGAATACATTCAAACAATATTCGAATTCAGGCTGACATCGCAAATACGTTACACAACCTACATTCAAAGTAGTTGTAGGACAGAATCAGAGAACTTAGTTTATTTTCATATAAACTTATAACAGAGATTGTACCCACACTCAAATTATTAATAAAATTCATTTGTTGCTTTATTTCTTGTCTTATTTATTTAGGCTCGAAATTATTATAGCAATTTCTATTTCAGTTATCTTGTCATTTATCAATTATTCCATTTTTACTTGTTTGAGTGATTATCTGTCTTAACATTATTTCCACATACGTGTCGTTAATGCACCTCACACAAAATTGGAGAAATCCGGTGAAAATTGTTACAAAAGGTAAATATTACACTAGACTTCTTACAGCTTTCCTCAGTGTCATCAACTAATTTATGTCAATTGGCATCATTTGGAACACAAGATATAGAATCCCTCTTTGGACGATACTTCTTCCATTTGGCTTTGGGCATGGACATAATCCAAGACGGTACCTCACATCCAGATTCCGACATAACATTGGCTATGTTACGCAAATATGGTACGTCTTCTTCTGTATAGAGGGTAATAGCTTCACCTGCTCTCCCAGCTCTACCTGCTCGACCTATTAAAAAACAGAAAACAATGAATACAAAAGTAACATAACCAAGCTTTGCATTTTGAAGCATGAGTTGATATCATGTCAAAAAAAATTGGCAATGATTCAGTGTTACTCCAACCGTTCCTAAATGTTGGCTCTCCAAAACCCAATCTAAACACAGAATTTTGTTTGCGAAGTTTTTTAAAGACAAATAGGTAGTTAAATATGGGGTTTGTGTAAAAAAAGTAAGAGTATTTTGTGGGATAAGGGGGAGCAGGAGAAAAAAGTTATTTACCAAAAATGGAATAAAGTAGTGTGTGATTAAGAAAAAGAAATGGAAGGAGTATATGACTTCTAAAATGATATTGATTTGTGAAATTCACAGTCTAATGCTCAAATGAGAAATGACTAGTTTCAATTCTGATGCTCAACACCAATACCAAGGAGTAATGATGACTGAAGTGTGAACAATAAATAGCATCTTCTACTCGGAGAAAGAGTTTCACTGTCATAATAATTATTATTGATACAACACGTGAGTGAAAAGTATAATTGGGGAAACTTACCGATTCTGTGGATGTAAGTAGAAGCTGACTCTGGAAAATCATAATTGATGACACAGTTGAGACCTTTGAAGTCCATGCCGCGAGCGACAAGATCAGTGGCTATCAAAACCCATGTTTTACCAGCTCTAAAGTTATCGACAGCATTCTCCCGCTATACTTAGTCATACAAGTAATAAAGAACCAATGAAAAACTGTCAGAAGGAGAGAAGAGCCAAGCAACAAAAGAATCTTTAAACTCAGTAAATGTACAGCTGTAATTGTTACTCCATCCAATAGACAATGTTACCACCACACATAAACATATGCTAATAGCCTAATACCCTAAATCACAAAGCTTTTTAATGCATCACATCGACAAACAGATTTTCCAAAGCACGACTAAATGACACTAGCTGAAAAAAAAAAACAATAACAATAATATTGACAAATAAACGTTCATCATAGAGTGGATAACCACCAAGGCAGCAACCTGCTCCACCAGGGAACGAAAGGTTACCTGTGCTTGAGTTAAATCAGTATGTACAGCATCCACTTTGATATCACTAAATGCCAATTCTCTATAGAGCTCTTTAGCACGTTCCACACTTTGCACAAAAATTAAGATTGGTGGATTCAAACTCTGCAACGCGGAAAAAAGGAATTATTGTGAGAAGGGATGGCTAATGACAGCAACATGTATTGGTGCATAGTCGCAACAGTATCACGTTGGTGTCACCTGGACATAGATGCTAAAGCACATAATTCAAGTATGCAGTCAACAGTCAGAATCCTAGAAATTGTGTTACATGGCTAGATGCCATAACTGCTTTAACATTCAGAACCCAAGGTAATTTGGCAACTGAAACACCAAATCTATTAGACTGACTCCCTGTTCTTTTGGACTTATTTTTCTGCATAATTCAGTCCAGTACAGTACAAAACAGTCCAGAAGAACGGGGCCTGAGTACTCTTCTTTATTAAAAAAAAAAAACTTTGCATCAGGACAATGTTATTGCCAAAACTTTGATAAAAGTAGTGCTCAATATTGGTGGATCATAAGTTATAGGAGTTTAATTTAGGTTTATGCTGGAAGAACTACGGAGCCCTAGATGTTAGACTCTAGTGAGAAGGTGGATTAGATGGTGAACATTTGGTAAATGTAATTCCTGGTTTATAGAAACAATAGTTTCATTTGTGGGTCATTATCCCTACTAAACCCACTACAATTTTACATTCCCTTTGTTTGATTAACAAGTTGTGTTCAATGCTATTTAAAGGGTTTTACTTCAGTATAAAGATCTGCAATTGGAAGCAAAATGAATAGACTTCCCAATCATATTTTACATTTACATTTACTCATTTCATCAGAAGCTGGTAGATCTGGAGAGTCATATTGAAGCCAAAAATTTTACCAAAAATCCAGTATCATTCAAATAGGAAAATTTCACTTAGATAAATAAGACTCAAAGCCACTTAAGTTTGTTCTGGAAATTTACAACCACTTGATTCTATTATGTAAATAAAATTACAATTGAATCTCATTTTACAGACCAATTTAAACAATCATAGGCGAAATGTGATGCTATAACAATCCTTAAAAAGAACAAGCAATGATGTCACACTTTGTTTGAATTGGTCAGAAACGTGACTTAGTTATAAACTTATAATTTAATTACATAGAAAAATTATGTGGATGTAAATTGCAAAAATAAACTTAAGTGTCTATAAGTCGCATATTAGCCTAATTATTTGGCTGCAAGTGGCAGTTTAAGGGAAAATTACACATAACACGACCATATGCAAAATTTGACATCAACCTAGAACTATAATTAAATTGACATGAACTTGACTAGTATTTTACAACGGTAAAATAGATGTTAGCGAAAGAAGTCCCACATTCTGGATTTAGGCTATGTTTACTTCATCTTATTTAAGCAATTAATTGTTTATATATTAAAAAAAAAATATATGATCATATTCGATCACAAAATTTCAGATCAAATCATATCATATCATGTCACATCAAAAAAAAATGATCAAATTTTTTTATTTGCTTTAATTTATCGCTAAACAAGTTTAACTTCATGATGAAATAAATTATGAAGTAATACTATATTGATCAATATGAATATAATGAAACCTAATTTGATTATATAAAAAAATCTAATGGATAAGTTTACAATTAAGGTAAAGGTTTGGTAAAAAAATTCTAATCAAATCAATCAGATTCGATCACATCAAACCAAGTAAACATAGATGTAATGCAAGTGTTCAGGAAATAGCTATAAATTATCTGTTATTTTCATAATATTATAGTAATAAAAAAATCACCAATTTAAGACTCATCTTGATGATATAAATGTCAATTTTGTAACGGTTTTTTAACCAGGTACCCCTGAGGTTTCACGAAATTGATACCTATTATTTCAAAAATGCACCAAATAACCTCAAAGTTTTAAAAAACTGTATTAGATGTCCTTTTATGACAAAACAATTTGTTGGTTTTTCAATGTTATTATCAATTGTTTATACTTTATAATCAAGTAGTACTTCTCTTTTAGTTTACCCCATTGCGATGCCTATATTTATATGAAACCATTAAAATAAAATACTTCCTCAGTTTTTGAATTCTTGCAACAAATGAGTATTATTTGTGCGAGATAAAAAATTCATTTGTTGCAAGAATTCAAAAACGGAGGAAGTATTTATTTTTTGGATTATTTATCCAAAACTACCTTAATTATATCACTTTTTGCAAAAAATTACCTTACTTACAAACTAGGAAGCACGGGGACGGCTATTTGGGTGCCGATTCTGTACTGGGGACCGGGACGGTGTGGGTACGGCCAAAAAACGTACCCTGTACGGCTTTTCAAATGTGGGGACGGCTGGGTTGGGTCGGGGACGGCTAGGGTTAGAGGTGGGGACATTTCGGGGACGGGAATTGGGTGAAGTAGCCGTCCCCAAAGGCTATTGATCTTCAAAATTAAATTGGGGATTAGGGTTTGAGAATACTTCACAAATCTCTTCTCTCACTCCACCACCCCTAGCTTCGAGTTTGCGAGTGCACTGTTGTCTCCTCTGCGTCGCCTAGCCACCACCGGTCAGCTATAGCCTCCATCGTCTTCTGTTGCCTTCCGTCGTTGCCTTGAGCCTGCTTTTGTTCGAATGATACTATTCGAAGTTCTCCCTTTCTTTTTCTTTTTCTTTTTCTTTTTCTTTTTCTTTTTTTTCTATTCCTTTCTTTCTCTTTCTTTCTTTCCTCCTTATTTTAATCTTCCGACCTTTTTGAGTTTAGGTTACATTTCCCACTACTTTCTTAACTTTACTTGGGCTTCACTTTAGTGGGTCTGTTACTCTGTGAGTGGGCCTCTTTGTTTTATTTTTTCTTTCTTTTTTTTTTGGGCAAAGGCCTCTTTGTTTTGTTATTTGTTACAATACTTAGTAATAGTTATTTCTCAATTAGTCTCTTATTTTGTTTGAATTTTTTTAAAAAATTTTAGCATTTATTTTAATATATATATATATATATATATATACATATTTTTTGCCGTCCCCAAGCTGTACCCGTTTTTAGAATTTTTGAATTTGCCGTTTTCCGTCCCCGTACCCGTTTTTGACCCCGAATCCGACTCCGTGCAACCTAGCTAACAAAAGTCTGTCCAAAACTACCTTTATTAGCCAATTCTTTGTTGACCACTACCTTGTTCGTTGTTTCTGCGTTGACTTTGCTTTTTTCCAAGGAAAAAATAAGGATCATTTTTTCCTAAAGTTTCAAATCTGAGGTCAGAATATGCAAAAAAAAACGATCGCGTAGGCTCCTATTTGCATTACAAATTTGTCTCGGTATGTGTTCATTGTTTTGCATGCCCAAAAAAATTTCCCTTTCACGATTTTGGTGGGTCATTTGTCCCCTAAAGGGTCAAATTTGGGGTCAGAATTTGCAAAAACAACCAGATTGGTCGAAAAAATCAAAGTCAACACCTGAATAGTGAACAAGGAGTGGTCAACAAAGAATTGACTAATAAAAGTAGTTTTGGACAAACTATTGTAAGTAAGGTAGTTTTTTACAAAAAGTGGAGTAACTAAAGTGGTTTTTGAATTTTGACAAAAAAAACCCTTATTTTTTTAGTCAAAAAAGGGCATGTGGTACATTTGTTTAAAATCTTATAGGTATTTGGTGCAGTTTTGAAACATTAGAATTACATCATGAATTTCCTAAAACCACAAGAGTACCCCATGGAAAACCGATTTTGTAATATATTATACAAGTTAGTGTCAAGTACATTACATTGCTAAGTTGGTGCTAATTTTTTCAGATGGTCCGAAATTCATGTCATTTGGCTTACATTTGCTTTGATAAAACAAATACTGCTGAGCCATAGGATTACTAGAGTATTGAGACAAGTTAGAGGAATAGATTGTTCAGCTAATGTAATAAATAGTACTCCCACTTTCAACAGCCATCATGTTCTATCGTTACCTAGCAACATAAGATCAAGGAATAACAATAAAGAAATAGAAGTAGGGTCACACAATTACTTGACATAGGAGAACAATAGAGAGAAGAGTATAAAGCAAGGTAAGGAAAGCTACGGAGGAAAAAAAAATTGCCCTAAGAAAACAAGAATGAAGTAAAAGTGATTATAACTTTATCGAACTATCATTTAAAATAAAATGGATAAAACTTTATAGTATGAAGGGAATATATGTTTATGCTATTAGAGTGTGTTTCTACACAAACTCTAAAGCAAAGGGGTAGACTCGTCAAAAATCGATCCGAATTGAAATCCGATCCACTTTTTAAAAAAAAAATAAGAGTATGAAAAAAAAGTATTGACTCAAATCTAATTTTATCTAAACACAAAAATTATCTCCAATTACGCTAACATTGAGTTTAGAGCATGATTTTTACTATATCGAACATCATTAGTGTGCTTTAACTTGGCTAAGAATGAATAGATTTCTTATAATTTGCTACTTTTAACATGTATTGTGCATATTTACACACACAAACACACACTAGAGTATGAGATCTTAGCCTAGTAGTTAAGGCTTCAGAATTTCAGACACGAGGTCTTTGGTTCGATTATCTCCGCAAGCATTTGTGAGGATTACTTATCTTCCTCCTTACAGATGAGTGTGTTCGCTAATTAGGTCGGGTGACCTGCCAAGGGACCAGTTCAAAGCCTAGTATCCCCAAATTTACTATAAATAGAAGCTTCAAATTAGATGCAACATTTTTTTCCCCTATTAAAATGACATTTGTCTTCAATCCCTCTCCTTATCATATGCATCTCTCTCATTCTCCATTTCAAAATAACAAGCAAATTTTGGATAGTAATCTGTCCAAGCTCATTTGTTCCAAATAATAAGGAAAGGTATATAAATAATATCAAGAAATAAATAATTAAAGGGAAAAGTAATTCTTTTTAACCCATTATAAGTCAACTCAAACCCAAAACTCTAGGTTAAAACAAGCATTTATAAACCTGAACCTGAAAGTCATTCAATTCTAAATAAACCGAAGTCATTACTATTTAACCTAAACAAAGCCAAACCATTTGATTGGTTTCGAGGGTGTGTAACGCTCAAAAATTGCAGAACACAGAGTTCAAGAGTTTATATGATTATGCTAGTGAGTCTTAGGATTACTAGAGCGTTGAGACAAATTACTGGATTAGATTGTTTCATTGTTATGATTAGCTAAATGTAATGCATTAAGGCATTAGTTTGGTAAGTGGGTCATTATCTACAAATATACTTATCCAGTCATAGCTTCATCTATGATACATTCAGCCCAATATTAATTTTATAATCATACCTAGCATTTCCATTTACTGCAATATTCAATATATTGTTTTCTTTATATTTTGTCAGTTTCTCCAACAAAATGTTTTTTCTTAATGACAAAACACGTCAATTTTAATACTCATTATTCAATATGCGCCATTATTAATAATATAACCACAATTCAAATGCAAAAACCCAAATAAATAAACTCCCATTCATTCAGCACTTGAAAAAAATTAAAAAGTTTAGCTGTAACAAATATTTCAGTGGATCATGGATGTAAAGTCAAAGCATATGCATTGATCCTGGACCACAGACCAGTGTCACAAAGTTCCCTAAAGTGCTGGCGAATTGCGATCTGAAAAGGCGAACTATGTTCGGTTTTGGGCTATTTTTGTCCTATTTTAGGCGAACCGCGAATCATAGAAGCAAACTAAAAAGGTGAATTATATAACACTGCAACAGACACCAGAATTCAGTAACCCCACCCCAAAAAAACAAAAATAAAAAATTAACCCCCTTAAATAAAAATGATGTAACATAAGACAAAAAGAAGCTTTCTTGCAGTTGTAAGTACAACACTCAGAAGCTCACCTCAGCAAAACTCTGACGCAAAGCAAGAAACTTGCCTTCTTCACTTCCAGCAAAAACCAACTTTTGCTTTACTAATTGGCAAGCCGTGTTCCTAATCAATCATAAAAACAACAAAAGAAAACCAGGCAATATCAGAAGACTTGGAAGAAATTTGAAATGAATAACAAAATAGAACAAAGAAAAAGCAGAATCAGCGCCAAAGTTACAGATGAGAAGAGTATAAAGCACCAGAGCAGAAGGCAAAAAGAAGAAGTAGAATGAAGCAGAAATGACAGAAGAGGATGATGCAGGATTTGGCCTCTCTAAGGCTTATAAAGACATGGCCCTTGACAGAAAACTGACAATGCTGTCTAAGAACCCTCTCGCAACGGTTGTCTAAGAACCTAGGAGATGTCTGTTGGACGTGTGGGCACAAAAATTACCTAATTCCAACTCCCTAAAATTCTGCAAAATGCAAATTGAATATGGTCGAATTGGGCTATCTTTCGTCCACTTTAGACAAATTGCAAATTATAGAAGCAAATTAAAGGTAACATATTAAAGCATACTACAACGAAGTTATTAGGAAGAAGGTAGGTGTTACTTCCATTGAGGATAAGATGAAGGAGAATCAACTAAGATGGTTTAGTCAAGTAAGACACATATAGTAATGCATCAGTAAGGACGCTTGAAGAGTGGCAATTGGAGGAGAAGATAAGGGGCAGGGGAAGAACAAAGTAAACTTGGATGATAGTGGTTGAGAGTGATATGAGGCTATTAGGACTTGAAGAAAATTTAGTAGCAAACAAGGAAGAATGGCAAGAGAGGATACATGCAGATGACTTTCATGATTCCTTCATATTGACACATGTTTTAGTACTGATGTTATTGTTGTTGCTACTTGCTTCGACACTGTGCATCTCACCCACCCACACTCATTTTCCTTGCTCATGAGCATCTAGTCTAAGAGGTTGCTTAGTATTAGATCAGTAAAGGTAATGGATTGGAAGGGGGGGGGGTTGGAGGGCAATATACAGTTTTACCTTAGAAGTTGTTTGATATCACTAAGGAAACATATATCGTTACCATTCAAAAACGGTAATTGTTTCCACTAGATATATGAAGGTAACAAGGTAATGGGATTTGTTTCCCTTACATATCTTTTTCCGTTTCCCACAACCCATAGCAAACACATGGTAACAATATTGTTTTGTGATTACGTTTCCTAATTTTTTGGTACACCAAAAAAACCCCTAAGCATCTATTAAGTTAAGGTCTTCTATGAAAATTTCAGCTAACTATAATTCCTTCCATCCCACATTTAGCTCATTTAGTGATTTCAATAGATTTGTGACCACATCATATCACATTGATTTCTCATGAAGTGCAATCTCAATTTCAACAATGTCTTTTATGAAAGTCACAAAAAACTTTTATTAGTCTCGCATTGAAGACATAGTATACTAGTAGGCCTCCCAAAACCTTAATAAATATGTGATTCAAATCCAGGTCAAGCAAGAAAATTCTTCAAATGTAAACAGTTCAAAGTGCAACATAAACATCAGCAAACTCAATCTTACTTTCTGCCCACAATAATCCTCACAGCATCATGCATTAATGTCCGTGCAAGTTCTTCGACAGTGTCAGGTAAAGTTGCACTAAACAGCATTCTAATTACTGATGGATTAGAGCAGGCTTTAACAACAAAATCAATCTGCTTCATAAAACCAAGCTCAAACAACTTGTCAGATTCATCAAGAACAAGGAATTCAGCCCTGCAAAAAGAAAAGGCATGGTCAAAGATCTTGGATGTAACTGCAAAAAGTAGCTGAAAGTAAACAAAAGGTACTTCCACAAAACATCAAGCTTATATCTCCAGTTAAAAAATATGATAAAGTTTTCAAACCATTCCCCTTTTAGAGACCTCATATTTAAGTGCATAGGTCGCGCCTGTTGCAGAACTCCTATTTGCGACCTGCTACGACACAATGTCTTAATGAAAATAAAGGCAAGTTATGTAAAACACCACCTGCCCAAAGTCTGCTGTGACGTAAGCAATGTGTGCCTGGCATGAATTTTTTTAATTCAAGTGCGTAAATTAACTGAACATAAATATTAAGAATTTGGTGACTACAAGGGTAGAAATTATAGGACCTTAGAATCCTTTGATTTGATCAAGCCGTCTTCATCCATCCAAAAGTAGGATCCTACTAACAACAGTTATGAGACAAATTTCTGATATCCTTGTAGGAGACTACTTTCCACACAAGATGGCCATGGAACATAGCTTCCTCAATATCATAATTTCCATTACAACCTCCAAGGTATCATCAAAATTTATGGAATTCAATTTCATGATTTTGATGCTCTTTCACAACCCATGTTAAAACCCACCATTTGCATCCTCAACTAACTCAGTAAATAAATACAAGTTACTGTAATCAACTACCGTTAAATTCAAGAAGTTCCATATCTCAACTGTAGATCATCGAAAATCAGCCTAAATGAAAAGTACACATACCTGCTTAGATCAAGCTTCCTTTTGCGAATTGCTAATTCTAAGCGAAGCGGTGTCGATATAAGTATATCACAAGGCACTTTAGAAAAATCAGCACTTCTGGAAAGTTCTTTAGTCATTAGTTTTACATAAAATTTCTTCCCTTGAGCAAGTTTCTTGCATTCTCTAGTCGTCTGAGCCGCTAACTCACGAGTAGGGCAAAGAACAACAGCACGAACACCACCTTTCAACCCATGCTGTTAAGTAGAATAGCATTCTTATCACCACAATCAAAAACACCCCCATTTTCTTCATATTAGAAAGATAAGGCACAGGAATGCATACCTTCAATTTCATTAATATGGGACAAATGAATGCCATGGTTTTGCCAGAACCAGTGGGTGCACAAGCAAAACATTCATGTCCCTGCAGAAAATCAAGTTTCAAGAATGATACATAAACAAGAAAACAAGTTAAATCTTAAAATATACAAAATATGAAAAACCTACAAACAGAAGAACCAAAAAGCAAGATGCCAGCAAAAGATAGCTTCAGCAGAAGGCATACAGATAGAAGGACTGGGATAGCCTGCCTTTGAATTGCAGTAGGCTCCATGTATCCAAGTTCAGCAAAATTTCGCAATAAATAAGGTTTGCATCTGTACCTGTCCAAAAAAACAGAGACAATAATGAATAATATGTTCTCAGACTAGATACCAAACGTCAAAATTCCACCTATCCGAGGAACAACTTTACAAGCAACTAAGATTAAAAAAGAGAACGAAGTCAATTAAAAGATATAGACCAACAAAGAACTCAATCATGAAGACAATGCCCATGCAAGGGAAACAAAAACAAAGTTAATAACCCTAGTAATTAACTCTACCAACTTTCCAACACAAATAATGCAAACCAAAAAAAATTGTGCTTTGAACCTAAAAAAGATCAAAGAAATAATCACCCTGTTAAACACTCAATAACAGATTGATTATAGATGGTAGGACATTGATGGTGTTGTAGCACTTCCTCATAATGCTATAATCAAAGCAGCCTAAGCAGGCCTTTAAGTAGCTCAGATGATTAGTGCCTCACACACAAAACATACTTCAGTGCTGCAGATCTTAAGTTCATGTTTTCATCTTTAGACCTTTTTGCTCCTTGTCCTTCTTTTCTTTTTTATTTTTCTTTTTAATGCATACCCTTGCCTTCTTTAATAGTAATTTGACAAAGCAAAAATTTTATGATTCTGATAAATTAACTGCAACAATAAACTTGCAACGCTAAATAGTTGGATAGAATAAAATAGACATCCCTACTAATGTCCCCTTTGATTCTATAATGTCACTACAAAAGGAAACTTGACTTCCCCTTAATATTAATTGATTGGACAGTTATATCCTCTTTCTTTCTGTCCTTATCCTTTTATTTAATTACAGAGTAAAAACAAAAGTAAAACTTGTTTACTGTATTTCTTTTTGTCCAACTTTTTCAGAGTGATAAAACTCCTCAGCTCTCCTTTCATCTCCTCTCCCTTTCTGGTTATTTTGACAGTAGTACTTTAATCTTTTCCAAATACCCATTAGGCCTTAACCAGTTTGGTGGCCTAGAACCCATTAATATATCATAAATTTATATTTGTATTTATAAAATCTTACGCGAATTATCTATATTTTTTTCTTAAAAAAATTATTGGTGTATCCTTACCCGAGTCCAAAGTAAAGACGGTGTCCCCGTGTCCTAAAATTTTAAGAATGATGTATCGGACACTCGATTAGTTTTAAAGGGCACGAGGCGCACCGAGGCGCAAATGGCCCATGGAGCCTAGGCGCAAGGCGAAGGCGAGCGCCTTTTAGATACGAGGCACACTTTAAGTGCTATAAACCATAGAAATCAATTCTAGACCTCATTTTATACTCAAAACAACATAAAATATATATTATAAGTGCATAATAGACAAAAAGAGTCATAATATGTAACTAGAATAATACTAAAAGTCGATAGCAAATAATAAAGACTAAAACATAAGCTTAAAAGGTAACAAGAAACATAAAGTTTGAAGCTTGTTTGGTAGCCTTTTGCTGAGCCTTTTTTATCATATATTCTTTAAGTTCTCTAATATGCTCCGGATGAGATTTAATATATATATATATATATATAGGGTTGGGTTCCGGTGAGAAATTTCTTATTGTAAAAGGTGAGAAAGTGATAGATACATCAACAATGACCTATAGATACATTGACTACTAACTATAGGTACATTCAACATAAACTATAAATACATTGAGTAAAAATACACTGACTTTATGCCATAGATACATTGACACCAAACTATAGAAGGAGTAAAGAGGGGAAATCAAATTTAATCTTAGCCATTCATGTGTTGATCAAAGAGTTATGGTTGTTTCTCACCCTTCTCACCAAAACTACATTTCTCACATGAGCCTACTTCTATATATATATAAAAACTAATGATATCAACCTCTAGATTTAGATCAACGGTTGTGAACTATTTTGGTTTAAAAATAAAAAAGAGGATGCTGAGTCAGCATCAGCAACGTTAATCCACATTTAGTTTTCAACGGCTCTGATTAAAAGTTTGAATTGTTCAATGGTTCAGATTAAAAGTTTTAAATTTTCAACTAAGAGTCTAGTTTTTATATGATCCTATATATAAAAGACTACATGTATAACAACTACAACTCTTTTTAGTATAAACTTTATAGAGAAAGAAAGAGTAAAGAAAAGACAAAAAAGGGGAAAGAAAAATAGAAAAAGAGAAAAGGAAACAAAAGAAACAAAAAACAGAGCCTCGAAATTCAAAAAGAGAAATAGCATAAAGAAGAAAGAAAGAGTCGAAGCATTGAGAAATAGAAGAAAGAGTCGAAGCAAAAAGAAGAACAAAAGAGACTCGAAGCTAAGGAAAAGAAAAGAACTAGAAAGCAGAGGAGAAAGAAAGAAATAAGAAGACAACCTCAACACTCGAACATGTCGAGAAGAAAGAGAAAAAGGAAGGAGAAAGAAGAAAGAGATGATGCGACAATGTACCTGAGCTGTTTCCGGTGACATTCCAGCTACTTCCATTGATTTTGAGAGGTATGTGAAAATCTAGGGTTTTTTCTTCTTCAATTTTGCAGAGGCTTGAGCTTTTTCTTCTTCTTCTTCAGTTCCAAATGAAAGCACGTGAAAGGGAGTAGAAGTTTATTTTAAAAAGAAACACGTTAAAGTCAGACAGCAGCCCCATTAATGCCCAATATCCAAAAGGCGTATGAGGCGCGCCTTTTGGAGCTCGCCCCGCCCAGACTCTCCGATGCGATTTTCTCCTCGCCCAGCGCCTGGGCGCGCCTGAGGCGCGCCTTTTAAAACTAAGGACACTCGGATCCGTACTAATATCGGATAACCGCGCCCGTGTCTATGTAACATAGTTTTTACCATATGCTAACCATCAAAACAATAGAGAGCATACAGTATTGTCGAATGGCATATCATTCATGAGAACTTGGAAAACCAGGTCATGGCCTATGTTACACCTATGAGTAATTTCTTTAAGTGGATAATTTACATACCTGTAAAGGTGGGGTGAGGTTGGTGGGATGGGTAGAGTGATGAAGGGGGTCTAGTATTTGAAAAAGCGTGCCTAGGCGCTAGGCGATAGAGGCTAAGTGCTTAATTTGGCCAAAGCAAGGCGTTTCTGGCTAGGCGACTTTTGCTTTTTCACCGAATTTTTTTTCCAGATTTTTCCCATGCCTTCTTATGTGCGCCTCACTTCAATGAGGCGCACCGAGGGGCACTAAGGCGCACCTAAGGCTCTAGGAAATTCAATCGCCTTGTTGAGCCTTGAGCCTTTTTATACATTGTGGGGGTGTTACTGAAATAAGAGGATCCAGTACCTTGCATCTGGCAGCAACAATCATGAAGTCCAATTTGGCTACCCACAAAAGACACATGCAGGATCACAAGCCGAATTCCTCCGGCCCATTTGATGAGATTAGGCATGACTCACAATGGAGTCAGCTAGACATGGATCACTATGTAGAATCACAAAAGTCAGTATCCCACATTTACTCCCTCCAAGTTTCTCTATCTAATGCTAGCTCCTCCTCAAGCCCCAATAGCCTCAACCCTCACCCAAACATGATGATCAAATTTAACTAACATAATACATTATCTCAATAATAAAGCTACAAGAATTCAAGTAGCATTTTGAAATTCCACAACAACAGATGAAATCAAAGCTTGGACATGAAACTGCATATTTACAAGGAAAAATTACTTTTGAAGGTACCAACTACGGGCAATCATGTTTTAAAGGTACAAATTTTGTTTAATTCCTCATAGGTATCAACTCTACGCCTCTACCGGGGTCTTTTATTTCATAAATATTCGACCAAAAATAACTTTCGAAATTGATTACATTAAAAACATTCCAAATTTCCAGTTACTATTTTTTGTATCTTATGAAACAAAATTATAGTTTCATGTGTCATATACTCATATGCGACTGATTTGATAGGATTTTGTACCTTTAAAATGGAATAAATATAATTGATACCTTTAAAATGGAATCGTCCATAGTTGGTACCTTTAAAAGTAATCTTTCCTATTTATAATACATAGAGGATTTTGTGCACAATTTCCAGGACATATTTTACCTAGTACTAAGATCTTCGAAGCTTTGGAGGGGAGATGGAACATTGCTCCCGGAAATATGAATATTGTACTTTTTCCTCAGCACTGCGTCACGCTGAAAATCCCAGAAACATTTTGTTGAGGTTACAATATTACAAAGGATAACAAGGTTTAGCATTTCATAAGCCAAAATACAATATCAATCAGCACAAGAACACCCATGTTTATATGAGTTGAAGCAATTATTAGAACAACAGAAGACCTCAAGCTGCCGCAAAATCTCCTTCTTTTCAGAAGGCTTCTCTTCTTCCTCCTCATTTAGTTTAGATTCACTTGCTGCATTTGCACTTTTAAAGACATTGAATCCCTCTACTGATCCTGAAAACAAACCGTAAAACAAAGCCAGATAAAAGAGATGGACGCATACAGGTTATCACAGAATAATAACACCAAGGTGTAAGAAATGTTTACCTCCATTAATGCCCTTGCGTTTTCTCTTCTTAACAGATATTGTCCCTATTTCTGTCTCATTATTACCACTATCAACAAAATCTGGTTTACCTTCCAAATCTTTGTTTTCTTTGCTCTCCTAGATGAGGAAACAGGAAACAAGTAAAGAGATAATATTAAATATAAGTAAATGTGCAACGCCCCCCCCCCCCCCCACACCCCCACCCACATTCTCTGCCAACAATCACACACACACGACATCAATGAGCCACATGACCACGAATAAGCAAATAACTACAGGGTAAAAAGAATGACCTAACAAAAGACAACCCGCAAATTCGTAGGTAAAAACAGCCGACTCGTCCCAAAAATTGTTCTAACTGTAGTAAATTTGCCATAGAAAATTTTAGGCAAAAAATACCTCCAACCATTTTAACTTTGAATACAACATTATTTTAATTGAACTGCAACATCATTTGTTTACTTTCCATTGACTGTTAATGTGAATCTTTTTTAGGAAAAATTGATATTAATAATCCTACCTTTTGATGATCTGCCTAAATTAAACCCATCTTTTGATTATTCACAAATACTTCCCACCTTTCACTTCAATCTTTACAAATTAGACCGAACTTATCTGTGACCTGCTCCTACAGGCTACCATGACCTGCAACCCAACCCCAACTACTACCTAGTAGTCCAGCACCACGAGAGTCCTCCCAATCACTTAATCTCACAACCACTAAACGCTCTAGTCTATCTACCCAGAACTACAACCCATCACCATCAACAACCCACAGCTACAACCCATCAACACCAACAACCCACAATTGACATCTAATGTCATGCGACCCACAACTCACTTACAACTACAATCTACATATTGCACCACCCATTTAACCTCCACTAAATATAAGAGCTAACTCCGTCGCACATTAACATACACATTAACATACACCAACGTAAAAAGATTCATGTCGGGAAGATGGTGATTAAAGGTGGGATTATTTATGAATAATTAAACGGTGGGATTATTTATGAATAATCAAACAGTGGATATTTCGGGCAGGTGGCCAAATGTGGGATTATTAATACCAATTTTTCCTATTTTTTATAATTTCTAATTCTTAGATGTGTAAACATGCTTTGGTATATATACTACATTTAAAGATAAAATAATATAGGATTACAGGGCGATACGCCAATATAGTAATACTTAGCCTGCTAGATCAACCCAAAGATTTTGGCTTGTAAAAAATCTAATAGTGACTTGAATCCAAAGAGACATGACCTGGTATAGTCCAAACCCGAAATAATTTTACCCTAAACTAATCCGACCCATTTTACAAATGCAAACCTAACTACTCCCTCCGTAACGAATTAATTTCACCATTTGTTTTTTCACGCATTTTGAGGAAGCGATTTAAGGGTGTAAACGACCAAATTAATCAAAAATAATTTTGATATTAGTAACTTATAATCACATTCTTGCTTATACTAAAACCATTTTGATTAATTCATTCGTTTACAGTCTTTACACCCTTAAATCGCTTCTTCAAAATGCATGAAAAAAAATGGTGAAATTAATTCGTTACGGAGGGAGTATATAAACTTCAAATTTTAACGTGTTAACCATTACTTCAGATTTATTCTTGAAGATCCATCAATTACTGTATCATTAGTTGATCAGACTAAATAGTCAATTGGATTTATTTCTAATAAAACCCTAAACAAATACTTGAATAATACTACTATAGTACTATTTGAACCTTAAACCATACTGCCTCTGTTCCATAAGCACCATTATAATTTATGTTCGCTTTGTGTTGAACAGAGCATCACCTTTTTCACGATAGCAACAATATACACAAGTATGACACAATGACATTTAAAAATTTCCAGGTTCTTCAATAAATATACTTGTATGTATATTATTACTGAACAAACCTTGTATGCTTTTCAGGATCTACAAACACGAGAGTACAACAATTCTATGCACATGCACATTAATACTTCAGAAACAACATTCATAATCGCAATTAAGAATACAAAAGTTCAGTTGCCGTTTATATCATAGTCAATTTCCTAAATTGAAGTAAAACACAGATAAGGAAAGAGAAAAAACTATACAAAACTAAAGAATGAAAGTAGAAGTTACCTTGAACTTGTCGAAATCTTTGGCAAACCTCTTCTTATCGAATTTAATGCCAGCAAATAGGAAGGAGGTACCTTCCATAGTTATTGACAACTCAAAATTATTCGGTAACCGTATTCCTGTGTAATTTTTCCTGCTGTTTACTCCGAAAAACTGTCCAAAGGAATGCAATTGAACAAGTTAAAGAAAGTGAAAAATAAATTAAACAACATCAGCAACTTACAATTAGCAATTTAGTAGCAGTGCAGGTCTGCAGTCTGCAGCAAGTAGCAGGGACTCACGGAGTTGGACTCAACGAGTCAGTGACGGAGCCACGGCGGTTAGCAAGATGGCAGAAAACGGAGGTCGGCAGCACCGAAGCAGCGACGAGCCTTCGCCGGCGAGGTCGGAGACTCAGAAGGCGCTTGTATGGTGTAGACTCAGTAGAGTGAAACTATGAAACAAAGGGTTTCTGACTTTGATTTTCTTGAAATTTGGCCGTTCGATGAAAACGGCTGAGAAGTGGGAGGGTTCGATTATTTTGGTTTTAGGTGTGACTTGGTTGGGAAAAAAAGAAAATTTGTTAAAAACTAAGAATTTTTAACCAAATAACGCTAAGGCCCTAATTATTTACAAGTTTGCGTTGGAGTCCAAACTATTTACGTGAATACCGTTTACGTAGGCTTGAACGTAGGTTCGCGTTTTTTTTTACAGTAGTAAATCGCTATTGGCAATAGCGCTTTTGCTAAGTAAATCGCTTTTACAGTAGTAAATTCCAACGCAAATTGGTAATTAGTTTAGGCCTCAGTATTATTGGGGTTAAAAATTCAAAAACTAACTTATAAAACATTTTTTTTGTCAAAAGTCACCTTTTAAAATAAAAAAAAATTGTAGGAAGCCACCTTATTTTATTTTATTTTTTTTGTAAGAAACCACCTTTAGCCTAATTTCGGTGTTTAAATCGAACATCCCTTCGCCACTTCGGCTAACCCCCTTCGTACCTCCCCAAGTCGTCTCCGTCCTTTTTCCTCCCCTAAACCACCACGCCAAAAATAACCAAAAATTAAACCCGAAATTCAATCAAAGGTGGTTTCTCGCAAAAAAAAAATCCAAAAAAGTTGGATTCTTACAACAAAAAAAAAAATTTGAAAGGTGGTTTTGACAAAAAAAATATTTCATAAGATGGTTTCTAATAAATTTTTATAAAAATGTAGGAAATGAAAATTCATATGAGATGCATAGTATGGTAGTTGTTTGGTACTTTGGTTGGCAAAATTTTAGTAAATCGGAGAAAGTGAAATTTCTACTTTCCCACAAATTGTAGGAATTTATTTACCTAGGCTTTCCTAGGTAAATATAAAGGTAAATATATATTCTTATGGAAATTTATTTCCCTTATTACAAACCAAACAACTTTAAAAAATTCACATAAATTTGATTAGGTAATTTAATTCCCACAAGTTTGAAATACATGGGAAATTCTATTTCATATGCCAACCAAACAACCACTTAGTCTTTTGGCTTCGCATATTATTAGGTGCTCAGAGGGCAGGGGTGTTCATAAACGATTAATCGCATCGTTAAAGCTTAACGATTTGATTAATCATTAAAATGGTTACTAGTTTTTTGTAACCTTAACTGAACCGTTAACGTTCAGAAATGGTTAACCAATACGATTTACCGCGAAAACCGTTAAAAATGATGGAAAATGAAAATATAAAATGTTAAATGAATCATTGTTATGCATATGGGGACAATAGGTAAGGCTGAGCAAAACTATCTGAAAATCCGAATCCGATTCGACTTTTCAAAATATCCGATCCGATAAGTAATTTCAGATCAAATATCTGATAAGGAATTTCGCACATTGGATACCAACTCGGATATCAATATTATCGATTTCGGATATTTGATATCCGAAAATGAATCGGATATCAGAAAATTTTCGGATATCTGTATCCGATATATAGTATAAAAAATAATTTTTATATAAAAATCCTAATTTTAAAATACGTTTTTGATAAAATAAAAATTAAAAATTATGAAAATTTCAGATAATTGGATATTAAGGATATCGGATATCCGAAACTTTTGGATTGGATATCGGATATCAGATATCCCTGATTGATATCCGATCTGACATCCATTTCGGATCGGAAATCTGATCCGTGCTCAACCCTAGCAATAGGGTTAGGAACATATGTATGTTTGTTAAAAATAATGCATTTAGGCCATTTGAAAACAAATGTATGCACTTAATGCCTCTTAAAAAAATTAATGGTTAACCGTTTATGAAAACCGTTAACCATTAAGCTTAACGGTTCGGTAACCGTAACTATTAAAAATAACGGTTCGGTAAATTAACCGTTAAAAAGTATCGTTCACATGGTTAACGGTTACGGTTTTTTTTTACACCCCTACCCAGGAACACCTTGCATTCTGTGCTCCCGGGGGGCAAATGACGTCATTTTGGGGTGTTTTTCTTTTTTAAAAAAAAAGAATTTTTCCTATTGGTATACCTAAGAATTTTCATATTTCCAGTTGTACACTTAAAGTTTTAAAAAAACTCAGTGGTATACCTACATTACTAATAGAATTCAATAATCACTTTTAAAGGTTGCTTTAGGTCATTAACAGCCACTAATTCGGTTTTTTCTTTTTATTTAGTCCAATTTGGTTACCCAAAAAACTAATTATAGTTAACCTAAGTAGTAAATATGTTTATGGTCGAATTAGTGGTTTTTAATAACCTGATCTGAAACAGCTTTTAAAAGTGATTATTGAATTCCATTAGTAATGTAGGTATACCGCTGGGATTTTTTAAAGCTTAAGTATACCACTGGGAATACGCAAATTCCCAGCCAATGGGAATAATCCAAAAAAAATTGCGTTGGTTTTTGCTTCGTTATTTTTGCTCTTTTTTCTCTAGTTGTTTCTTTATTAAGCGTAACAGAATCTCTTCACATGCTGTTACTTGTTTAAGAAAATTTTGGCGATTTTGTTCGATTGTTTTGTTGCATCAATCTTATTGTGCAGCATCACAATTTTAAGCATAACAGAATTACTTCAAATGTTGACCCCGAGTTAAAATGAATAAATGGAATGGTAAACCGGAAAGCAATCAAGATCGGAAAGAAGAGCTGGCAACGTTTTTCCTTTTCATACGCCCAGGTGGAGTGGCACAAGATAATAATAATGGAAAGGGAACAATGGCGTACATCTATTGTGTGTTGGATGTCAAACCAATGGAATGATGGAGTACAAATATTGTGTGTTGGATGTCAAACTAATGGGATGATGGAGTACAACTGTTGTGTGTTGGATGCCGAAAGGTGAAGTACTTCAGTTGTATGTTGGATGTCGGAACATTAGGGCGATGGAGTACAATATTTGTGTGTTGGATGTCGGAACATTGGGGCGATGGAGTACAATATTTGTGTGTTGGATGTTGAAACCATGAAAGATAATATGAGGACCAATGGAATGATGGAGTACAGATGATGTATGTTGGATGCCGAAAGGTGGAGTACATCAGTTGTATGTTGGATGTCGGACCATTGGGCCAATAATGAATGAATGTAAATGGTAATATTGATTGGATGAAAAGTAAAGGATTGAGTATTGAAAACTATGTTACTAAGTCTGGAAGAGTCTAGAGTCTAGAGGTGACCCTAGCTAGTGAGTCAGTGTTGATTATGTTGTGTATTTTCCGCTGCGTATCTGACTGTGTGATGTTCGTATGACTTATGAATTCGAACGTGTAACCATGTTGTTGTTATGAATTGAGTGTGTTATGTTCTGTTGATTATATATTTGGGTTGCGTTCTACAATTACGTAGAACATTCTAATTACTCCCCACTGATTGTGGACCCCCCATTCCCTTTTCAGGTAATGTAGCAGAGTAATCTGGGTTATAACGATGGTTGGGTCTTATGAGCGAGCAAGCGTAGCAGGATTAGCTACCCTTTATTAGTAGACTTAGCATTGTTATTGGTTTTTAGTAGTTTGTAGTAGAACTTAAGTTTTTAAAGTAATTGTTGGACATTTTCCTATGTTTGGTTTAATTAGTTTTGATTAATAAATGTGTTAAGTTTAGAGCTTTCGCTATTTATTCTAAGAATTGTGTTATAAGTTTCCTTCATTTATGATTCGTATTGTTGTTTTCTTCCAAAACAACGTCGATAAAATTCAGGTCGTTACAGTTGGCATCAGAGCATAGGTTTAGACCCTAAAGTTACTTCATCATAAGTAGCTTGTAAGATGAGTGCTTTATGAATTTATGAGTGCAACTTAGCCTAAAATGGAAAACCTTAGTGAGAGAAGCCTTGGGTAGAAGCTTGGGATAGGATATTTTATCTTTCCTCATGCTTTTCTCGAAGTGACGTACGTGTGTTTTAGCTAACCGATGTTATTCTGATATAGCATGTCAACCCCTGAACGTAAATGCCGCTTCAGACGCCGAGCCCTAAAGGATTCTTTCCTCACTTCGACTCAGATGAGTGTCCAAAGCTCGGGCAATCAGTCTTTATTCGACCGGATTGCGCGCCTACAATCTCCAGTGTACGATGGGGTAGCCGAACTAGTTGTTCTCGAGAGCTGGATTCGAGAAATGAGGAAGCTCTTTGATGCCTTAGCCTGTCCTGAGCATGAAAGGGTACCCATAGCAACCTACTATTTAAGGGTCGAGGCAGACAATTGGTGGAGTACCGTAAGAGCTAACCTAGAGACGGAGCTAGCGATGAACTGGCAGGACTTCACCGAGAAGATCCAAGAACGGTTCTACCCAGACGAGCTGAGATGGCAGAAGCAAGAGGAGTTCTTGACTCTTACTTAAGGGAGTATGTTCGTACAGGCTTACACGGGCAGGTTTACGGAGTTGTCTCGGTTCGCCACAACAGTCATTCCTTCTAAAGCCGAGAGAGTAAAGAGGTATATAAAGAAGATGGATCCTCGCATTCGAGTTCATGTGATTAGCAGTGGAGAATCTTCATCCAGAAGGCATATGAGGTAGCTCTGGAAATTCATGCGTGAATTGCCGAGGAATAAGCAGCTAAGAAGAGGGTGTCCACAGTTCCTACGCCAACACCAGTGAAGAAGCCTCGGTTTGAACCAACTCAGAAGCCTCAGCAGAATGCTCGACCAGCTCCTGGTCAAAGCCCGAGAATTTGTCAGGGTTGCAAGAAGGACTACCATCCTTGCAAGAGATGTGATGGGTCTCCGATCGTGTGCTTTGAATGCGGTCAGGAGGGTTAGAAGTCGGTGTTCTGTCCTAAGAAGCGACCAGCTGCAACAAATAACCAAGCACCGGTGAAGAACAGGGTTTTCTGCATGACTCAGGAGGAGGCAGATGCTCAGCCAGATGTGGTCACGGGTACCTTCCTTGTCCATAATAATAATGCATATGTTTTGTTTAATACGGGTGCTACTGTGTCATTTGTTGCAAGATCTTTTATTGTAAAAGCTAGCCTGACGGGAGAGTCTCCTGTCAAATTTGTGATAACTCTTCCTTCGAGAGAGGATTTTGTCTGTCATCAGGAATACAAGAGCGTTCCCATCATCATTTCCGAAGAGCAGTTCGAAGCTCACCTGAAAGAGTTCCCTATGATAGAGTTCGATGTTATCTTAGGGATGGACTGGTTAGAAAAGTATCAAGCAGCTATCCGATGCCGTGATCAAGCCATCATTTTGCGGGAACCCAACGGCAAAAGGGTGACCCATGTCGGGAATCCTACAAGCAAAGGTCTGAAGGTGTTGTTTGCAATGAAGATGCATAGCATGCAACGTAAGGGTGAAATCTTGTTCCTTTGTCAAGTCAAGGTCGTATCCAAAGAAGAACAGTTGGAAGCAATTCCAGTTGTCAGAGAATACGCATAAGTTTTTCCCGAAGAGTTGCCAGGGATACCACCAGAACGTGAAGTGGAGTTCAACATAGATCTGGTGCCCGGAACAGCGCCAATCT
Source organism: Salicornia ramosissima (assembly GCA_951394345.1). Lineage (NCBI taxonomy): Eukaryota > Viridiplantae > Streptophyta > Magnoliopsida > Caryophyllales > Amaranthaceae > Salicornia > Salicornia ramosissima. The sequence continues at coordinate 16,346,032 of OX596234.1, read as the reverse complement.
CGAAGGCTCCATATCATATGGCACCTGCAGAACTTAAGGAGTTGAAGAATCATTTGCAGGAATTGATCGACAAGGCTTTCATAAGACCTAGTGTGTCTCCTTGGGGTGCTCCGGTATTGTTTGTCAAAAATAAAGATGGCAACCTGCGATTGTGCATATAATACCGGGAACTTAATAAGGTGACAATTAAAAACAAGTATCCGTTGCCCAGGATAGAAGACTTATTCGATCAACTTAAAGGGGCTAGTGTGTTCTCCAAGATTGATCTCAGGTCTGGGTACCATCACATTCCAGTCAAGCCGAAAGATATACCTAAGACAACTTTTTGCACCAGATACGGGCATTATGAATTCGAGGTGATGCTGTTCAGATTGACCAATGCGCCAGCAGTCTTCATGGACCAAATGAACCGGACATTCCATCATCTCTTGGATGTATGTGTGGTAGTATTTATCGATGATATCCTTATCTATTCGAAGAATGAGCAAGACCACATTCGACATCTCCACATGGTGCTAGGCGTCTTACGAGCTCAGAAGTGGTTCACGAAGTTATCGAACTGCGAATTTTGGCTCAAAGAGGTAGCTTTCCTAGGGCATGTTATTAATGCGGACGGTGTCAAGGTGGATCCAACCAAGATAAAGGCTATTGTGGAATGGCACAGTCTTAAGAATGTGGCCGAGGTTCGAAGTTTCCTTGGCCTAGCAGGTAAACTTTAAGTATTTATGCGATTATGAAAGCTTGAATAGCCATTTTGGCTTATAAACTTACCTGTGAATTTTCTCTAGCAGGTCAGTATCGGAGATTCGTAAAAGATTTCTCCAGAATAGCAACACCTATGACCAAATTGTTACACAAGGATAGCAAATTCTTGTGGACGAGCAGTGTGAAAAGGCATTCCAGACATTGAAGCAGAGCCTTGTTGAAGCACCGGTCTTAGCTTAACCTTCCCTAATGAAGGTATAGGGTATGAAGTCTATAGCGATGCATCGAAGAACGGACTGGGATGTGTATTGATGCAGGAAGGGAAGGTGATAGCATATGCTTCGAGACAGCTCAAGATTCATGAGAAGAACTATCCTACACATGATCTCGAGTTGGCAGCTGTAGTGCTCGCTCTCAAGATTTGGCGGCATTATCTATATGGGGCGACATGTAAGATGTTCACCGACCACAAGAGCCTCAAATACATTTTCACTCAGAAAGAACTTAATATGAGGCAACGAAGGTGGCTGGAACGACTTATTAAAGACTATGATCTATCCTTGGATTACTGTGAAGGGAAGGCTAACCGCGTGGCCGATGCTTTAAGTCGCAAGGAGAGGCATTCTCTCAACTGCGCATTAGTACTTCCAAGAGATATTCATGCAGATCTTCAGCGATTAGAGGTGGAAGTTGTGACACCAGGACACACTCTGTAACGACCCGTATTTTAGCAACGTTGTTTTCGAAGAAAACAACAATACAAATCGTCAATAACAGAAAAATTTTATTAATAAATTAGATAATAACAGCGGAAGCTCTAAACTTAATCATTTTATTAATTAAACATTAAAGTCATCCCAAAAACAATGGAAATGACAGGTCCTTTATTACAACCCAAAACTACTAAAACAGGAAAAAAATAAACAGGAGCCTAGTTCGCTCGCCAAACACTCAACCCAACTCTAAACTCTATCCTGGGTACCTACAAAATAAAAGTTGGGGGTCCACCATCAGTGGCGAGTAACTAGACTGTCCTACTTAGAAGTAGGACCAAACCACATAGAACAACAGGTTAGAAAACACGGAAACAATACGATACAACGATGATCATACAAACATGCAACTTAATTATCAAATTACGCAGCGGCACAACATAATCGTAACCAAACATCATCATTCCACAATTCCATCATAACTCAATAACACGACAACTCAAGATCAAATCACAAAACCGTATCAAGACTCCGCTCGGTCTACAACCGATAACATGACCAACAACAAACAGACTTGCCCCGCTCAGTTCATAAATGATGAACCGATAGACCCGCTCAGTTTATCACAGATAAACCGATAGACAAGACCCGCTCGGTCTTCAACCGATAGACATGACCCGCTCGGTCTTCAACCGATAGACATGACACGACTCTGACTCTCAAGCAATCACACAAGACTTGCCTCGCTCAGTTCATAACCGATGAACCGATATACCCGCTCAGTTTATCACCGATAAACCGATAGACATGACCCGCTCGGTCTTCAACCGATAGACACGACACGACTCGACAAAGACTCCACAACACCATTCAATAGCACTCATCACTCGAATCATCACACAACTCAAACAATTATCATCACGCATCATCAACAAGATTTAAACTTGACAACACATAAATCCACAAACCAATGTTCATAGCATATACAATCATCATACCAATTAAAACATCAAGCTATACTGGGAGCATTACACGCATGACACTTGACAAAATAAACAAAGCAACAATTCCTATAGCTCCACCGCAACTTCCTAACTACAATTGTCAAAGCATGATTAAATAATAGTCATGAACATTTACTCATCAAATTATTCAATTAAAACCCACTAAAACCCATACTTCTACACTAATATACTCACGCAAGGCAAAACCAATAAGATGAAATCTCAAACCTTGAGCATTCTACACGTATGATCCCAAAAACAATATGAAATCAATAATTCATCAACATGATCAAAGATTATGGAATTATAATACCAACTTCATCATGATTAGCCATAAAAGAAAAAATAAAAACCCAAGCTTTATTACACCAACCCACACGCATGGTCATCTCTAATTCCCACCAAGAATGCATTCATCAAGCTCATCATGAAGAATTGACAAAATAAAAACAAGATTCATGCTTTAAGCTTTATAAGTTCACGCATGTTCAAGAAATCAAAGAAATTAGCCCAAATCATTCAAGAAGCCCACGGTAATCACAAGACAAGATTCAAGAAACTCAAGTTATCATCATCATCACTCGGCTCATACATAAAAAGAATACAAACAATATCAACACTATCTAATCCTATTATCCTATGCAACCTAATCCTATTCCTAAGTAGAATAGCTAGTTACCTATAGGACGATCAACACCAAAAACTACGCCTAACACCTTGCTCCACTCGTTACCGACGCACGAACCACACCCCGTAGCACTCGCATTTCTTGGTTTCGAATTTGATGAAGATTTGATTGCTTTTGTTGGGGTTGTTTGGGTTGATGAGGTGAAAGGCTAAATTTGGTTGAGGGTTGCCGTGAAGTAGGAAGGAGAAGAAAAGGGGATTTGCTTTGGAATTTTGTTCCTATAATGAATAAGGAAAAAAAAGGGTTTTTTTTTAGGAGTATTAGTAGAGTATGCGTAAAAATAATATGATAGGTTTAAGGCAAAGCAAATTAAAGGAGAGGGCCGGTTATAAAGGTTTGGGAAACGTTTGGGCTAAATCAATTAGATAATAAATAAAAATAAAAAAAATGAAGTCTTTGGGTCCAAATCAGATGATTCAGACTTAAAGGCTTAATTTTACACGAAATTTTACGGCCCAAAAATCCGGGTCGTTACACACTCGGGTATTCCTCTACGCCATGAGTATGGAACCTAACCTTTATCAAGAGATTCGAGAAAAGCGAAACCAGGATCCCCAACTTGAGAAAATCTGTGAAGCCAAGCTCCAAGGACAAGCGGAAGATTTTGTTATAGGGACAGATGGGAGTTCGAAGCTTCGAAACAGGTGGTGTGTGCCCAACGATTAAGTTCTAAGGAACAAAATCATGCAAGAAGCTCACAACACTCCATATTCAGTACACCCTGGGGGCGGGAAACTGTATAAAAACTTGAAGGAACATTTCTGGTGGCCCGGAATGAAGCGGGAAATTGCAGAGTTCGTAGCTCGATGCCTTATTTGCCAAAAGGTCAAGATTGAGCATCAAAGGCCCGGAGGACTACTACAACCATTGCTCATACCAAAGTGGAAGTTTAATTCAATTTCAATGGATTTTGTAGTAAGTTTGCCCCTACCACCAGTGGAATGAATTCAGTGTGGGTGATCGTAGATAGATTAACAAAGGTGGCAAGATTCATTCTAATGAAGACCAAATGGACCATGGAGAAGATGGCCGAAGCTTATACTCAGGAGATGATTCGACTTCATGGCGTGCCTAAGGATATTGTAGCGGATCGAGATCCGCGGTTCTTATCGCGCTTCTGGAAGTCCCTTCAAGAAGCTTTTGCCACAAAATTGAACCTAAGTACAGCATTCCATGCAACTACTGATGGCCAGACCGAGTGGACCATCCAGACTCTTGAAGACATGCTCAGAGCCTGCGCACTAGAGTTTCAGCAGTCATGGATAAGATCGTTGAGCTTAGTTGAATTTTCGTATAACAACAGCTACCGCTCCAGTATTCAAATGGCACCCTATGAGGCTTTGTACGGGCGCAAGTGTCGCAGTCCTACCTGTTGGAGCGACATTAGTAACGCTCTAGTTATTGGGCCAGATCAAGTTAATTCGAGCAAAGCTACAAGCAGCGCAGATCAGGCAGAGGTCTTATGCAGATTAGCGAAGAAAGGCCTTGGAATTTCAAGAAGGCGACAAGGTATTGTTGAAGGTATCCCCGATGAAGGGAGTGACTCGATTTGGGCAGAAAGGGAAGCTATAACCTAAGTATGTGGGCCCATATGAGATACTAGAAAGAGTAGGCGAAGTGGCATATCGGCTAGCTTTGCCACCTGAACTGGGGTGCATAATGTGTTTTACATTTCACAGCTAAGGAAGTATGTGAGCGATCCAGCACATATTATTCCAGTAGAGTCAGCAGCCATCGCACCAAACCTGTCCTTTGAAGAGGTACCAGTACAGATACTGGACCGTCAAAAGCGGATGTTAAGGCGGAAGGTGGTACCGCTAATAAAAGTACTCTGGAGAAGCCAGCAGCATGAAGAAGCTACTTGGGAGACCGAGTCTTCCATGTGTGAGAAGTACCCCAAGCTGTTCAATTAGGGTATGCGCTGTTCTCTTTCATTTATGTTTTGTTCTTTTGTTTGCTGAATGGTGCTTCCTTTTGAAAAATTTCGAAGACGAAATTTTCTTAAGGAGGGGTGACTGTAATAATCCAAAATTTTGGGCTATTTTAAATTTTTTTATTAATTAATTAATTATTTTGATGGGCAAGATTCAAACCCGAATTAAAAACCGAGCTCAAACTTTTTGCCATGCCTTGCCAATTTAGGGCCAAAGCCCAAATTATCCCTTAACCCTTAGACTCACACGGCCCCAAACCCTTTTATTTTCCCTTCTAATTAATTTGTTTTATCCCATTAATTAATCTAAAAACTAATCTAGGAAAAAAAATCCTACTTTTATTTTTATTGCTCTCCTAAATTTTAGTAGTCTACCCAACAATTTATTAAGGAGATTAAAACCTCTTTTCCTACCCTTCTTCAAGGCATCATCATAAACACCAAACATCAATGCCTTTCTTTCCTTCTTTTCTCTTCTACAATTAAAATTTCACCTTAAATCTTGAAGCTCACAACAAATCATCCCAGAGGATTGAAGCAAATAATCCAAGGAGCCAAGCCATAATCGAACCAATATAATACGCACGACCAACCCTTTTGTCTGATCGAATCTTGTCCTTGAATTGAGGTAATTAGATGTTTTGCCTAATCTTAGAATCAATTAACTATATAATTCATAGAATTAGCTTAGAATTGCTTGGAATAATTTTAGAATAGATTAAAGTTATATATGTTTATTGTTAATGAATGTCGTGTGATACATGAAGTTTTAAGTTGCTTTTATATAAAGTTTTATCATGATTTTATGTTCATTGCATGTTTCTTGCCATGAATCTTGATGTGTAATTTGATGAATAATTCTATGCATGATTGTCGAATTGTTATGAAGTTAGTCTTGGATTTTTCGAGTGTTGTATCATGATTCAAGAATTGGTTCTTGTTATAATCTTGTTCAATTTATGATTATTCATGGTTATCTTGATTTAATATTGCTAATTACATAAGTTCTTGAATGAAAAAAAATTATTGTTTATTTATTCAAGAATGTCGAGTGAATGACAAATTTTGATAAGTTAATTCGAAAATCTTGATTTAATATTAACGCATGAATTTTATTAAATTAATCTGATATAATATTTTTGATTTATGATATTTGGAATTGATTAATTAAAATCTTGAAATATAATTGTTGAATTTTGGAAAATGCCATGAAGGTTGAGAAGGGATAATATAAAGTGACGATTTTTTATTATTTAAAGTGATAAAAGATTAGATTTTGAACTCATTCAGGGAATTATTATAACTGGTTTAATTTGAAGGTTTATTATTTTAATTAATTAATTAATTAAAATTGTTATAAAGAATTGATTTTGGACTGACTTATGCGTGAGGGCCGAGTGTTATGCAAGATTTATAAGCCGTGATTCGATTTCTATCTTATCAATTTGATGTTTGGATTTTAATTATTGAATGGTGTAAATTTCGTGAATTGATGTATGAATTTATTGAATTGTATTGAGTAAATGTAATTATTGATTTTCGAATGAATATTTGAAAGAGTTGACCAAGTCATGTGAAGGGTCTAGAAGTCAAAGTTAAAATGAATGTTTAACCTATAGTTGACCAAGCGTTAAGTGAGTTGACCCCGAGTTAAAATGAATAAATGAAATGGTAAAAGTAATAATAATAATGGAAAGGGAACAATGGCGTACATCTATTGTATGTTGCATGTCAAACCAATGGAATGATGGAGTACAAATATTCTGTGTTGGATGTCAAACCAATGGGATGATGGAGTACAACTATTGTGTGTTAGATGCCGAAAGGTGGAGTACTTCAGTTGTATGTTGGATATTGGAACATTGGGGAGATGGAGTACAATATTTGTGTGTTGGATGTCGGAAAATTGGGGCGATGGAGTACAATAGATGTATGTTGGATTTTGAACCCATGAAAGATAATATGAGGACCAATGGAATGATGGAGTACAGATGATGTATGTTGGATGCCGAAAGGTGGAGTACATCAGTTGTATGTTGGATGTCGGACCATTGGGACAATAATGAATGAATGTAAATGGTAATATTGATTGGATGAAAAGTAAAGGATTGAGTATTGAAAACTATGTTACTGAGTCTGGAAGAGTCTAGAGTCTAGAGGTGACCCTAGCTAGTGAGTCAGTGTTGATTATGTTGTGTATTTTTCGCTGCGTATCTAACTGTGTGATGTTCTGTTGATTATATATTTAGTTGCGTTCTACGATTACGTAGAACATTCTAATTACTCCCCACTGACTGTGGACCCCCCCATTCCCTTTTCAGATAATGAAGCAGAGTAATCTAGGTGATAACGATGGTTGGGTCTTATGAGCGAGCAAGCGTAGCAGTATTAGCTACCCTTTATTAGTATACTTAGCCTTGTTACTGGTTTTTAGTAGTTTGTAGTAGAACTTTAGTATTTTAAAGTCATTGTTGGACATTTTCCTATGTTTGGTTTAATTAGTTTTGATTAATAAAAGTGTTAAGTTTAGAGCTTCTGCTATTTATTCTAAAAATTGTGTTATAAGTTTCCTTCATTTATGATTCGTATTGTTGTTTTCTTCGAAAACAACGTCGATAAAATACGGGTTGTTACAATTGCCCTAGGATGTCGTGGCCCTAGTCGCTTTCCAAATATACAATTTATGATGCCTAACTAACTAATATGTAGTCTTAGTGGAGTGGTTAGGGTCGATCCACGAGGAAAAAGGTGGATTGGAATTGATTTTAAGAGAATCTAGCTAATTGAGGTTCTATTTTTGTTATTTTATGTGAATTCTGGAAATTTCACAACTATAAATGGAAAAACTAAATCTAGGATAAAGGGAATCAATGCAAAAAGCTCTAGGGATAAGACTCCTTGAATACTAATTTTTTGGAGGATTTCCAATCATTGAAAACCAATTATGATTTGAGAAATTAAATTGCCAAGTAAATCTTCAAAAAGCATTAACAAAACCCATTCCCGGACCTTCTCTCGAATATACATTAGGAAATCTTAGGAGATGTTAAATTAAATTCTCTCGACTAGTCAAAATAGCAAATCCTAAAACTGTGTTTGTCAAGATACTTTAATCAATTCTCTCGACTAATCTCTTGTAATTTAGAAAATTCACCATATAAAATCTTGAAAGCAATCTTGAATATTAAATCCAAAATCACTAGAACTCAGCATGATTATTTCATCAAGGAAACATTAAAAGCAACAAGAAATTTAGGAAAATTAACAATCTAATAAACTCAAGCATTCATAGATTCCAATAATCAACCTCTAAAATCCATAAAATCAAGTCATTCAATCCCTAGAAAATCCAACTACTCAAGCATAATTGGGGGAAAACATGGAGAAGAGATTAAAGTGAAATTCTAAGAAAGAAAACATGAATTAAACCTAAATCTAACAACAAACAAGCAATTAAACTAAGCAAACAAGTAAATGCAGTAATTAAACACTAATCTACTTGCAAAATATAAAAAAGAGAAAAGAGTAAAAGCAAAATAAATTGATTGAATACCTTGAGAAGAGTAGATGACATAAAAATCAAAGAGAAATTAAAAAAATGAAGCCTAATTCTAGCCTAATCTACTCTAATCTAGAGAGCGAAAGGAGAGAGAAACTCCTAATACTACCCTAAGTATGGTACTTGAAATAATGCTTCCAATTTTAGCCTAATTAGTCAAGAAAACAAATAAAACACAACACTATTGAATGAAACCATGAAATAAGCTAATAGGCAATAGTACATTTATACCCAACCCTCTGAACTGATTTTCAAAAGAGAAGATATTGTGTCGGACAGGTCTGACAGTAAGCTTACTGTCAGACCAGTCCTACTCAACCTGGACATATATTATTGAACCTGGATACATATGGTTGAACCTGGACACATTGTTAAACCTGGACATATATTGTTAAACCTGGACACAGAATGTTAAACTTGGACATAATGTTAATCCTGGTGACATAATGTTGAACCTGGATACATATTGTTGAACCAGGACACATATTGTTGAACCTGGACACATATTGTTGAACTTGGACAAATATGGACAAACCTGAAAAAATCTAGACAAACATGAACAAAACTGGACACACCTGGACTAATGTGGACAAACCTGGACAAATATGGACAAACCTGGACAAATCTAGACAAACATGGACAAATCTGGATAAATCTGGACACACCTGACTAATGTTGACAAACCTGGACAAATGTGGACAAACATGGACAAATATGGACAAATCTGGACAAATATGGACAAACCTGGACAAATCTAGACAAACATGGACAAATCTGGACACACCTGGACAAAGCTGGACACACCTGGACAAAGCTGGACAAAGCTGGACAAATGTGGACAAACCTGGACATATGTAGACAAACCTGGACAAATCTAGACAAACATGGACAAATCTAGACAAACATGGACAATTCTGAACAAATATGAACACACCTGGACAAACCTGTATACATATTGTTAACCTGGAAACATTTGTAAACATGGACACATATTGTTTAATGTGGACACATATTGTAAAACCTGGACACATTTTGTAATTAACTTGGACAAAATATAACCTGGATACATTTTTTTTTGCATTTTGAGGCCTTTAGAGGCCTCGTTTGTCGATTTCCGGTGACCAAATCCCCTGCGGGTATTTGCGACTGTGTTCGTCTCAAAAAATTAATCAATTTCGACATATTATATGCCCCGATCCGACACCCGAGCGCAAAGTTATAGCCTCTCGAAGTTTTTCACTATTATAAGTGGTATATGGGTCAGCCGTCTGATCAGATTGTTTGGTCAGACCGTCTGACCCAATACTTTTACTATAAAATAAAGCACTTCACACAAAATATTACGAACAAATATATGGGAAAATTTGCAATATATTGGGCCAAATGCAGATTGGTAAAAAAAGTTACCCCTTGCGACACATTGTTTACAAAAAAAAAATCTCGGGCGACGTTTTGGTAATTAAAACATGATGCAGCATCAAACAAGTCAAAAAATTGACCTTGATGCATTTAAAGGATTGTGTGCTACAATTCCTTATTCTTTATATATTTTTTTAAAATTATACGTTTAAATGTTAATTATATAGTCACATACCATATATATAATCCATTCAATTGGATTGTATAAACTGCCCTGAAGCTGATTAATTTGAGGGAGTTTCATCCAGATTAATTTAAACCATTGGAAGGACCTTAATCTAATTCTGTAAACAGACAATTCTCCTAAAAATAAGAGGGGAAGTAAATTTCAAGAATTAATTTGGGAAAAAAGGGGACAAATGGTTTAAAAAGGGAGAAAATGGTTTAAAACATGTAAAACATGAATAATAAAGCAGTGTAGCACACATGACCCTTTAAATGTACTCCGATCAATTTTTTGACTTGTTTGACTCCGGAGATTATTTCAATTACTAAAATGTCGTCTGAGATTTTTTTTTTTATCAATGCTTTGTAAGAGGTCACTTTTTTTTACCAATCTGGTCAATTGACCCAAAATATTGTGGAATGATGGGAGTATAAGAAGTTAGTGTTTTTTTTTGTTTTTTTTTTCCCGTGAAGTTCCAATTTCTATATTTAACAATTGCCCATATTTAATCTTGTTGATTGAATTGATGGTATTGCATGTACTATAATACTTGTTTATTTCATTATGTATGTCCCCCTTCTCAACAACGTGTATTTTTGAAGGATGATAAATTAGGTAAACAAACTTGGCTAGAACCATAAATTTGTTTTTCTCTTTATCATTATTTTAAAAAGAAAATTTAAGTTATCGATTTTTAATGTATCAATATAAACATTCTGACATTGAATTGCAAAGCATTAACATGGTTCGAACCATTAGACACAACTTAACATATCAAAATCAATCAATCAATTATTTAAGTTCCAATAGGGTGCAACCTTTTACCTTTATACTAAAAAATAACATACAAATCCACTTTTTGGATTCTGAGGATATCCTCTTTTTTTTAGGAAAAATTGTCTGAAATAAGCCAACCTTTTCGTGGTCTTCCATAATTAAGCCAAGTTTTTGATAATCTAGAAATAAGCCAAACTTACCATCATTAAATCCAAAGTTAGGCTATATGACTTGCAACCTGTTGTGTAAGTTATACCCAACACTTAACCCTAATAATATGTCACCCCACCCTCTTTCTCACTCCACTCTCTTTCTCACTATACAACACCCTCTTCCTCAATCCTCATTCCTCCTCCCTTCTCTCTGTCAGACCGCCACCCTACCCTCTGCCACTGCCGTCGCCGACCGTTGCTACATCCGCTGCCGCCGCCGTCACCTAGCATTGCTACTTCCACTGCCACCGCCGTCACCTATTGTTGCTACTTTTCTCTCTCTCTTCTCCATTGTTTCGATTGGTGGGTGAGGGTAGAAGTGGGCTGGTTGGGTTTGGTGGTGTTCGGTTGTAGGGGTGTTAGGTTCGATGGGATTCAACTAGGTTAGGGGCGAGGTGGTTTTGGGTTCGATTTGGGGGGCGAGGTGGTTTTGGGTTCGATTGGCGGAGTTAGGTTTGTGGGTGGGTTTCGCTGGGGTACGGGGTGTTAGGGGTGGTTGGGTGCTTGGTGGGGTTGTGGTGTTTGGGTTTGTTGTGGGGTGAGGTGAAGCTTTAGGGTTTAGATTATATGTGGTGGTTGTGTGGTGTTCGAAAGGTTCTAGGGTGGTTTTGGGGTAGTTGGCTGGTGGTGGTGGGTTTGCAGGGGTGGGGTGAAACTTTAGGGTTCAGATTATGGGTGTTGGTTGTGTGGTGTTCGAAAATTTCTGGGTGAGTTTGGGGTGGTTATGGTATTTTGACTGGTGGTGGTGGCCGGTGGGTTTGGGGTGTTTGATTGGTGGGGATGGGTAATTATTCATATTTTTTATTAATTAGTCATTATAATCTTAATTTGTTATAATTAATTATAATTAACCTGTTGTAACCTGTAAAAATGGGTAAACTAAAACCAATAGCATAAATTTGGCTTTAATGATGGTAAGTTTGGCTTATTTCTGGATTATTAAAAGTTTGGCTTAAATATGAAAGACCACGAAAAAGTTGGCTTATTTCCGGCAATTTTTCCTTTTTTTTTTTTAAACAAACAATATTAATTTGATAAATCAAATATCCTTCGAAAGAATATACTCTCATTTTTGTAATATCAAATTTATTAAATTATGACCCAACTAGTGTCAAAACTACTTATAACATGAAGGACCCATATTTAGATATTTTGATTGATAATACAAATAAGAGAAGGTATTGTGTCAGACTCGTCTGACAGTAATGTATCTGGACAAAAGACCCATTGACCTGGACAAAAAACTCATGTACCTGGACCACTTTACCACTAATCTGGACAACATAATAACAAACCTGGATAAAAAATACCTGGCCAAAAAACTTTAAAACCTGGACAAAAAAATTAAAACCTGGTAAAAAAAACTTTCAAACCTGTTCAAAAAATTTAAAACCTGGCCAAAACACTTTAAAACCTGGAAAAAAAATTAAAACCTGGCCAAAAAATTTAAAACCTAGTCAAAAAATTTAAAACCTGGCCAAAACACTTTAAAACCTGGACAGAAAAATTAAAACCTCGCCAAAAATTTAAAACCTGGACATATGTCGACAAACCTGGACAAAATCTAGTATGGACCTGGATAAAATTATCATCATCTTCATTTTCTAGTTCCATCTTCTCCATACAGGTGTTTATAGGTCTTCTAGTTCCATCTCCTATTTCGATTCTGTAATATAGGTTTTTTATCTTCTTCAAATATATATTACCAACCTCACCTTCATCTTCTTCACTCATAAACAACCCTCAAAGCAACATCTACACAGCAGCAACAACAACACAACAATGACACCCATGTTGCAGCCACTGTCCAAACCAACCACAACCACCGCAGCATCATCACCGCACCATCTTCGAACATCACTAGTCATCATCATCATTTGCCATTGTTGTTGTTGTTGTTATTCATCTTCGAATCAAAAATTAGGGTAATTGATATTAAAAGGGGAGGATGAAATTGAGCAACAGAATAGGGTAATTGAAAAGGATTCTGGTGTTGCAATTTTTTTTGGATTGATCGGATGGAGCAACAAAATCTTTGACAACAGGATCAAAGGAATTTTTGTGTTGCAATTGTTTAGGAAAAATTAGAGACTAAGAGAGGGATTAGGGATATAGCAGAAATTAAGAAAGTTTGGCCCGTCTGATAGAAAGTACTGGGTCAGACGGTCTGACCCAATACTTTCTCTACAAATAAACATCAAAAATCAATTGTATTTTGTAAAATGCCTCTAATCTCTAAGCTTCAGAATAACTTGATTGAATTCACCCTCTTACATCCAGAGTAGGTATTTACTATTAGTTGTTATATGCATTTAGCACATTTCCAACCAATGATATTCCTTCATTTATGTCAGAAATAAATGGAAGTAGTCCCACACACAAGTGAAGCCAAAACAGTACGTGGACAATAAACGACACCCTTGGGAGTTGGGACAATAATTGTGTTACACAGTATAATAATTGTTTGCACGAAATAATAATTATGACATTCATTCAAAAACCGCTAAATGCATATAGCAGTTAAGAGTTTATCATTGCTCATTAGATCAAAGGTAAAGTCAGAATCACATAATAACAATGGGTCTAAAACTTAAAAGTTGTAAACCCAATACATGCACGTGTGGTGTATTATTTCATATTAATAGAGTTGTTACAAAATAACAAAATTAACTTTTTCTTATCAATTTTGGAGTAGGGCCACACTTGGTCCAATAGTCCCTATATAGCTTCATCAATTATTATTTAAGGGATTTCAATTTGTCTTTCAGTGACCTAAGTAGTTTGTCGGCCTGGCGTTGCTCAGGGTGTTACTTTTTTAGCTAATATTATGTGATTATGACTTGCGCTTGTGAAATTTATTTTAAAAAATTCAACCACTTATTTAGTTAGTAAAGGAGAGGAAAATATAATGTTATGTGTAAATTTAAAACAATAATAAAAATTGTTTTATACGGTAAGTGCGTGATCTTGAATTCTAAGAGGTAATAGGTTCAAATTTTATTCTAAGCATAATTTATTTATTTTGTTAAAATGATGTGGCGATGCTAACGTGGCGAATATGCTTTAGAGAAAGTCACGTGGCCATCTTCCATGGCGCAATAAGATGACTGGGCCGTCTGGGCGCCTACACAGCGCAAGGAGTGCCTTTTAATAATATTTATAGATGTGATGTTCAATTATTTTCAAATCAGTTCCAGTTCAATTGGGCAAGAACTCTATTTCAATTTACTCCCTCTGTCTTTTTTAATTTATCCACTGCACTTTTTACACTTGCCGAAACAAAACTTTGAAGATTAATATGTTTAATTGCGTGTTTGTAAAAATTATAAAAACTAGATATTAAAAAACTACATGTTGAAATGAATTCAACGAGACCCCACATGGCTTTGTTTTATTTTATGTATAACTCATAAACGATAATCAAAGTATACTTTGTGAATAGTGACAAACTCAACCTGAGTAAACTAAAAAAATAGACATAATGTATATTTGGGCAAACTCTTGTTATTTCCTCATTTCCTATCTTAAAAACTAATAATTTTTTATAAAATAAAATAATAATAATTTTTTTATAAAATAAAATAATAAAAATAATAATAATAATAATAATATTGGAAGTGGGGTTCCGCTATCCGAAGATTAGGAAAGTAGTGGGGCAAAACTAACGATCAACGACCAAGATGACAGTTATTTGCACCCCACAAACCTTTCATCCTCATCAAACTGAAGTATTATTCCACCTTTCACATCATTGAATTCTTCCTTATTTCTATCATCTCTTCTCTTCCATCCTAATTAGATTAGTCACATTCACATTATACATCACATTAAGGCCTGCAATTACTCGTCCTCTTTTCCTTTTTTTTTTTTACACTTTTGTCTAAAGAGAGAGAATAGTAGTAGCCTGACAGATAGTGTCATACTTGGAAACTTAAGCAAAAAATACATCATTTGTCATTACTTTTCTCCTTGAGAAGTTTAAAAGACTTGTATAAACTGGTATTTCATTTTTCAACTTTTTTTTTTTTTTTTTTTTTTTCTGTTTTTGCTCTTATGTTAGGTGTTGAATTTTCTTTTGCTGAGATCAAATGTAATTAAGATTTGGGTGTTTAGTTTATCAACTGGGGTTTTAATGGGTTGCACAAGTGGAATCTGGTTCTGTAATTCAAGGTGATAAACAGGATGAATATATGTTCATGTCAATAACTTGAGTTATTCATCTAGGAGTATTATGCTATAAAAAAAATAAAACTGTTGTCAGTTTTCAAAATTATAACGATTTATGTTTAACTAGTTTATGGATGGCTATATAAAAAACATAAAACTGAAAATCATAATGATACCGAACGGACCCTTATTTGTTTGATTTTGATGATTTTCTAGGAATTCGACTGCATCAACGAATGCAAGGATGGGTAGGAAAGGAAATTGGTTTTCAGCAATGAAGAAAGCCCTCAACCCTGAAGCAAAAGAACAGATCAAAAATCAGGTTTTTGTGTTCTTACTAATCCCATCATGTCATTCATGATTAATGATCAAAAACCAATTAATCAATTGTCATTACCAAATTTCAGGAAACAGGAAAGTCAAAGAAAAAATGGTTTAGGAAGAAAAGGAGATCTGGATCAAATACTCCACCAGTAGAAACTGCTGCAACAGCAACAACAGCAACAACAGCAACAACAACAGCAGCAGCAACAACAGCAACAACGTTGCCTCCTGAGCCAACAACAGCTCCAGTGGTTGCTACCCCTGAAGCAGAAAAAATAAGCAGTTCAGCAGAGAATAAGGAACACACAAAACATGCTTACACTGTTGCTGTTGCAACTGCCAAAGCAGCCGAGGCTGCTGTTGCTGCTGCCGAGGCAGCTGCTGAGGTTGTTCGTCTGACAGCAGCTGCTTCACCTCTTGATGACAAGTCAAAGGAGGAAGTTGCTGCTATCAAGATTCAAACAGCTTTCCGAGGATACATGGTATCTTTCCTAGTGTTTTTTGTTTAGTACTCCCTCCGTTTCAAAATAACTGCTCCACTTTGACCAAAAAACTCTCATAATCTTGGTCAAAATGGAGCAGTTATTTTGAAACGGATGTAGTACATCTCAGTCCTTTTGTCACTTGGTGTTATATACATATTGTTACATTTTTAGCCTGATATATTAAAGTCCCCACTATGACTAGTTTCCTGAAAAAGTCTGAATTTTAAGGAATGTTTTATAGAAACGAAGCTAGCTACGACATGTCTTCTAAAAACATTCATATTAGAGACTATATTGTTCCTAAAAGAAAATGAATAGTTGAGACTGTTTTTAGAAGACTGACCTTAGATGGGACTATTTTAATCTTTTTTTTTTGGGTTTAGATTGTATGCATATTATGATGAATGGAATAAGCTTAATTGACATGTTCAACCTAGAAACTTGATTTTCTTTTTCTTGTATGTCCACTGCTCTTATGTACAAGAAATTGGGTGCTTTGAGAGTAATTTTGCTACATGTATATAGGCAAGGAGAACAGTACGTGTGTTGCGAGGGCTAGAGAGGTTAAAAACAGTGCTGCAAGGAAAGGCAATAAAATATCAGACAGCAAATACTCTAAAGTCTATGCAGACATTAGCTCGCGTGCAGTCTCAGATGCACGAAAGAAGGCAGAGGATGGCCGAGGAAAATGTAGCTCGTCAGAAACAGATTCAGCACAACTATGAAAAAGAACAAGCCAAGGAGCTTGACAAATCAAAAGTGGGTGTTCATCATCCTTCACAATAAAATTTGCATTTATGAGACTCCACATTCGCGTTTTCTTTCTGTTGCTGATCACAAAAATTGTGCCAAAAAAATCGCAGCAAGGTGGAGATGGATGGGATAGCAGTGGAAAGACAAAGGAACAGATTGAAGCAAAGAGGCAAAGCAGACATGAAGCAGCCATTAGAAGAGAAAGGACTCTTGCTTATGCATTTACGCATCAGGTAACATAGATATTTTTCTTTCCTACTTGCAACAACTATTCCCCAAAGAGGAGTAAATGGATAGCAGGATAGGCCATGTACAAGAAAGGTTTACCTGTTATGCCTTTCACCATGATTAGATCAGATTAGGGCTTTGCAAGATTTTTCAATTTTACCATCTTTCCTTTCATCAAAGAATGTGTTGATTGAGCTAGGCTCAAAACTTGGTTCATTTAATAAAAGTTTTTGGTTCTTTTATACTTCTATCTTTTTCCTTATATGCTGTGTTCATTACTGCATTCCTGTCACCCTTTTTTTTGGACGACTGGACATGCTTCGCCTAGTATCCCAATTTAGCAACCGAAGCTAAAGAAACAGGGACAGTTTTACGCTATGTTTGGATAACAATGGTGGAGGGAAAGGGAGGGGAGGGAAGAAGAGCGAAGGGGTAAGAAAGGAAGGGGATGGAGAAAATGAGGTTGCATTTCCCCTCCAAATCTCTCTAACATGGGTAGAATTTGGTTCAATAAAGGAGGAAATATCAATCCTCTCATTTCCCTCCCGTTCTCTCCCTCTATGTGACATCCAAACAAGATAACATGGATCCCTTCCTTTCTCTTCCTTCCCTTTCCCTAAATTTCTCTCTATCCAAACATATTGTAAAAGATAAATACATATATCATTTTTTTAATTTTAACTAATTTCCTTGGTTGTTGAGATTGATATGGACTTTCGAGAATACTTGCATTGCTGTCACTTGCATGCCTTTCTTGAGGAGCGGAAAATGTTTTTCCTCCCTTCAAAGGATCATTTTCCACTATGGAATAACTATTTTCCCTCCTTTTCAAAACCAACAAAGGAAAATGAGAATGGTTTTCTAGGAAAACGTTTTCCGTCAAAATAAAAGAGAGCCTTATAGTATCTTTAAACATATATTCAGAAAAATAAGATGAAAATCATACACTCATGTACTGTTACAGCAAGCATGGAAAGCATCATCAATGTCTGCGCAGACGTTGTTTATGGATGTAAACAACCCTCACTGGGGGTGGAGCTGGTTAGAAAGATGGTTAGCTGCAAGACCATGGGAGACAGCCGAGAAAGACTTAAGCAACGAGAGCTCCCCTCGTACGAAAATCTCATTTTCAGGGAACCATGACCTACCTAAAGCCGCCTATAAGCACCCTCGGTCTTCTACTGCTGGTCGGTTATCCACATCCAGTGCTACCTCAAAGCCCACTTCAGCAGGTAGAAAGTTGAGAACACAAAGCCCAAAGGTGAGCCCAAATGCAGGTCCAAGGAAGAGCATGTGGGGCCACATTGCTGCTGCAGGTGATGATGATGATGCAAGAAGCACAAAGAGTATGCAGTCTGAACAAGAGTCAAGGAGGAATAGTGTGACAGGTTCTTCTTCAGCTAGGGATGATGAAAGCCTAGAAAGTTGTCAAACTCTACCAAGTTATATGGCTCCTACAGAAGCTACAAGAGCTAGATCGCGATTAGGAGTTGAGTGTAAGAGAGAAAAGAGTGTAACACCTGATAGGGTGTCTGTTAGTTCTGCTACTAACAAAAGGGCTTCTCACCCAGCTTCCCCTGCTAAATCAAGGCGCTCAGCTTCCTCCAATGCAGATGCTAAGTCCACCTAACACCTTACTTTCACCTTAACATTATAAATTTAATTTGTTTATACTTTTTGGTTTGTATCATTGCTGAGACTTAGTGTTTCATTTGTGGATTTTAGTCTCTCCTTTTTTTTTTTTTTTTTTATAGTTCTTCAGAGCTGTAATTGTTTGTTAAATGATTGTCTTCTTAAGGTTTTTTCCACACTGAGGATCAATAATACCCAATGATGATGATGATGGTGTAATAACTTACATTTTCTAATTTTCACTTGTGTGAATAGCTACAATTTCACTAGTAATTTGTTAGAATGTCATGCTGAATGCCTACAATTTCACTAGTAATTTGTTAGAATGTCATGCTGAATGCCTATGTAAGTATTCAATGATTTTGGTCCAAAATAAAGAGGGTCAAATGTCTAAATCTAAATCAAAATGTAGAAAATTTGACAGCCATACAGGTACTTGATGTCAATGCAAATGGTCCAACAAACATTGCAGGGCCGTCAATTCAAAATACTACTTCCGTTTCTTGTTATTTGCATCATTTATACAAGAAAATGGAAGTCACATATCAAAAGCAACTTATGTTACATTGTTACTTTGACATTGATGAACTATCTACTCGGATCTAGGTGTCCAGATGTCTGAATCAGCTAATTTGAGACAGAGTTATAAATTTTTAGTTAAAAATAAAGTATCCAAGTATTTGGCCGTGTCTAATATGACACTAGTAGTCGTAGTAGACATGCGCTTTTTAACATAAAGTTTTCGAATTAAGGTAGAAAGTAACAAAAAAAAAAATTCATATCATTCCTATCTTCTGACTCCTCCTGACCTCGATCACCTTCAATTCTGATGGGCTCAAATCACCTGCCAAAAGATTGACAAGGCCAGGCCAGGCCAGGGTTGATTTACCAGCACCGTTGGCGTTGGGCCCCGGCCACAATAGCAACAGGGGTTCCCATATCAATACCCACATCAACAACATCTGAAAGCTAGCTAGCCTAAAATCAGCTCGATCGACTTGGATAGCCAAAGCTAACTTCCATGAGCTGCAGGAGTGGAGTGGAGGAGTGAGCTTAGTGGGTTCGTTCTGGGAAGTGAAATTCCACAGTGTTATCTCCATCTCCATTTGCTTCGAGCTTCTTGCACGGCTTCATCTTCATCGACCTTTCCTTTTGCTTTTTTCTTGGATACCTCCTTAGCTGCAAACTTTGCTCTCTCCTTCACCCTTTAATTTGCTGCTGAGCCTGATTTCCTGAGCTTTTTGCAGCCTTCATTTGCTTTTCATACTTTTTATTCATCTCCTTTCGACGCTGCTCATATCCAGTCTAAATTTTCCCTTTGTATAAGTGCAAATTATTGGGTGGATCCGGACCATACAGCTGAGTGGTCCGGTTTAAATAACGTTGTGAATATTTGGTACTTTTGTTGTGAATATTTGATAGTTTAATGTTGGTGAACATTTGATAATTTTATTGTCAACATTTGATAGTTTAATGTTGGTGAACATTTGATAGTTTAATGCTGGTGAGCATTTGGTAATTTGTTGTGTACAATTGGTACTTTTGTTGTGAACATTTGGTACTTTTGTTGTGAACATTTGATAGTTTAATGCTGGTGAACATTTGGTAATTTGTTGTGTACAATTGGTACTTTTGTTGTGAACATTTGGTACTTTTGTTGTGAACATTTGATAGTTTAATGCTGGTGAACATTTGATAATTTTGTTGTCAACATTTGATAGTTTAATGCTGGTGAACATTTGATAGTTTAATGCTGGTGAGCATTTGATATTTTTTTTGTGAATATTTTATAGTTTGATGTTGATGAACAAGTGATAATTTTATTGTAAAAATTTGATAGTTTGATGTTAATGAATATTTGATAATTTTTTTGTGAATATTTTATAGTTTGATGTTGATGAACAAGTGATAATTTTGTTGTAAAAATTTGATAGTTTGATGTTAATGAATATTTGATAATTTTTTTGTGAATATTTTATAGTTTGATGTTGATGAACAAGTGATAATTTTGTTGTAAAAATTTGATAGTTTGATGTTAATGAATATTTGATAATTTTTTTGTGAATATTTGATAGTTTAATGTTGAAGAATATTTGATTGTGTGATGTTGTGAACATTTGATAATTCTGTTGTGAACATTTGATAGTGTGATGTTGTGAACATTTGATAATTCTGTTGTGAACATTTGATAATTTTGTTGTGAACATTTGATAATTTTATGAATTTTTTCCCCTAATATTGTTACCAAGCTCCTCAATTCCCAAAATACAGCTTATCTTTTTTTTTTCCCAATATACCGTCCACGTAAGCAACGTAAAATGAACCGGTTTTTTTTTTTTTGAATTTGTAGCAGATAAACCGCTACTGGGAGTGGCGGTTTTAGGAGGTATGATATTAATGTCAAATTTGTATTGTATTACCCCTTAATGGGAGAAACCTGTAATAAACTAAAACCATTATACCACAGCCACAATCATCCTCCGATTCAATGTCACAGCCACAATCATTCTCTAATTCAATATCACAGCCAACATCATCCTCCAATTCAATACCACACCTAAAATCATTCATCCAGATCAATACTACACCTAAAATCATTCATCCATACGATTTAATTACAATAATAAAAAAAAAAAACTTTGATTTAATAATAATAATAAACAACAGCTATAATTTAATTACAATAATCAAATTGCTGCCCAACCTGGAACTCACCCTCAGTTGTAAAGGTTGTCTGCCTCGACCAAGTCATCCATGATTGATGTGCTGCTTCATCTACTTCAATAACTTCGTTGAAATCTTGCGTAGGTGCGGTGTCCCTGATCTCTTTATCTCGAGCCTCAATCACTTCATTATCATCATCAGGGCCGGGTCACTATCATTCCCAATCCCATCAAGCCCGAAAGCATCGACATTGTTAGGATCAAGTGTGTTAATGGAATGTTGGGCACGTGTGCTTGTTGAGGTTCCTTCATGTGTGGATGTAATTGGAGTCTCAAATTCGGACATATGATTATGAAAAAATTCATCATCAACAAGCAATCTTGTGAATGAACCCATACCCACAGAGTGATTGTTAACGGGAATTTGATGTTCCAAACTTTCATGGGAAACCATGTCTAGAAAAGAACTTACATTAGTTTACACAACTGGCTCCTTTGAAACAAACTCAAGGTAAAGTGGCATTGGAATTGAATCACTTTGATTCATAGCAGCCCACAATGACATAACCGCATCATCGCTATCCAAAGGAATAGCCTCATATGATCCTACCATACAATATCTCATTAAAACATTCAGCTTCACACAACTCGAATCCACACCAACAACATCATGCAGCTTGCTCAAAATTTGAGAGAAATTCATACTAGACTTCAGACTCACCAATTTCTTACTCCCTCCTTGGTACACTAAATCACCGTTGGTTTGTACCAAATTCCCTCCCCAATAACAACATACAAAGCAAGTGGTAGAATTCATGTTCTAACAACCAAAGTAAAAAAATTAAGTCAACAAACGCTAGTTAGCAATTAATCATGAACAAATAGTAATGGATAATTGATAACAAAATACAATTCAAATACGCATTTTATCGAACACTTAGGCATACACTTTAAATTACATATGCAACAAACAATTCAACAACTAATTATACTTTACACCAACAAAATAAAATCAAAATGCATTAATAAAATCATTTGAATAAAAAAATCAAAGGTATTCTATCAAGAAATGTTACTTACAAAATTTAAAATTCACATAAGCATTTCATCAAACACTTTGCATACACTCTAAAAATACATATACAACATAAAATTCAACAATTAGTGCTTCTTCACAATAACAAAATCAAATCAAAATACACTAAAAACATCATTTAGGTCATCCATTATCAATAATTAAAATTAAAATTCATTATTTTCAATTCAAATTTAAAATATACACAAACCCTAAAAAAACAGAGGGAGGAAGGAGAGATCGAGAACCGTACCTGAGACGGGCTGGAAGAAGAGGGAGGACGGCGAAGGTGGCGCGGCTGAAGGTGGAGCGGTTGAAGGTGGCGCGGCTAAAGGTTCGAGGCGGAGGAAGACGTGCGAGGGTCGCATTTCTTCGTGCCCTTGCTGCTTGCTGCCTGTTGGAGTGCTGGGTTTATAGCATACTGCCTTTTTTTTATGTATGGGAAACTAACTGCTACTGGTAGTAGCGGTTTTCTTAATGAAACCGCTACTGCTAGTAGCGGTTTAGTTAAGAGAAACCGCTACTAACAGTAGCGGTTTACCCGGTTCAAAGAAAAAAAACGTTCTATTAAACCGTCTACGTGGACGGTAGATTGGGAAAAAAAATTAGGAGCAGCATTATTGGAATTGAAGAGGTTGTAGACATTATTAGGGGAAAAAATTCTAATTTTATTGTGAACATTTGAGGGACTACAGAAAGTTGTGTGCTCACGGATTCATCCATTACCTATTGCTGTATAAGTGAAGCTTCATGACATGATGTTGAGGCCACATGTGAGTGAAAAAAAAAAGGTTAGAATTAAGAATGAGTGTTGGAATAAATCCTACATATGAAAAAGGAAAAATTGTCCAATACTACCTAATAAATGTCCACTTTTAAAAAAAACTACCAAATAAAAAAAAATTTATACAACTACCAATTAAAGCAACTCCGATGTTATAACACTACCACCGGCCGGATTTTTTTTATTTTCTGATGTTATCTCATCCCAATTAACATTTCCCTTCTAAATTACCCTACAAATCACAATTTCCCCTTTTCACTTTCATTTCCTCTCTCCTTAAAGAAATACATTACATTTTTTTCCCTTCTCTTTCTTCTTCTACCATGGCTTATATGCTTCTACCATAATTCATTCACTTTCTTCTTCATTTACACTAGCTGCAATAATTTAGACCCAGCAAAGGTTCGAAGTTTCTTCTTCTCTGCTTTGACCGTAATTCGACAATGGCGGCTCAAGCTGTGATGCAGGAACATAATGATAGGATTAGGCACAATTTACGTCACAAACCACAAATTAGGTATGTATTAAACGTGCTTAATTACTCTAATTTGCATTGAATTGTTTACTGAAACCCTAATTTGTGCTTATTGTAAAAAACAAAAAAAAATGTTTTTTATGCAAATTCTAATTGTTTAACTTTGACATTATGGGTCTTAGCAATTCAAAATTTAGTGTTTCTAATTGCTTGGTTTATACTAGTGAAAAAATCTCTATTAGCATCGTGCATTTTGGGCTATTAGCATCGTGCCTTTGGCGTTACAATTGTAGCAGTTACAAATAACCAACTTATTTGGATCGTACCTTAGGCACGATCCAAATAGTGACTATTTGTATCGTGCCTTTGAAGGCACGATCCAAATAGCAGGGTTATTTGTATCGTGCCTTTGCAGACACGATCCAAATAGCAGGTTATTTGTATCATGCCTTTGAAGGCACGATCCAAATAGCAGGTTATTTGTATCGTGCCTTTGAAGGCACGATCCAAATAACTATTTTTTTTTATTAAAGCTATAGGCATATATGTATATATATTTATTTATTTTTGAGAAGGTATTGTGTCAGACATGTTTGACAAAAATATTATAGTCAGACCACTTTAGTTGGGTTTTTGTTTTTTCTTCAGGTTAGTGTAATTTTCATCCAGGTTATAGTCGTTTTCCTCCAGGTTAGTGTTTTTCCACCAGGTTAGTGTTTTTTCATCCAAGTTAGAGTCGTTTTTCATCCAACTGACCTGAAAAAAAATACAAACTAACCTGGACAAATAGAAACTAACCTAGAAAAAATACAAACTAATCTGGACAAGTATAAACTGACCTGGAAAAAAATACAAACTGAACTGAACAAATAGAAACGAAGCTGGACAAGTATAAACTGACTTGGACAAATAGAATCTAACCTGGAAAAAATACAAACTGACCTGTAAAAAAATATGAACTGACCTGGACAAATATAAACAAACATGGACAGATAGAAACGAATGTGGACAAGTATAAACTGACCTGGACAAATACAAACTGACCTGGACAAATATAAACAAACTTGGACAAATATAAACTGACCTGGAAAAAATACAAACTAACCTGGACAAGTATAAACTGACCTGAAAAAAATACAATCTGAACTAGACAAGTATAAACTGACCAGGACAAATAGAAACTAACCAGGACAAATAGAAATGCCATCATCATCAAAACAATACCCATTTCACAATACCACTTAACCTGGAAACAATTTTTTCTCACTCTTCCTTCCTTCTACTAATAACCCCCTTCTCGTCTTCTTCTTCACTTTCACAATACCCATTTCATTCCATTATTAATCATCTCTTCCCCTGTAATATTCCATATGTCTATCAAATCAAAAAAAATTGAATAAATATCATTCATGGCAGAAAAAATTAAGAAGGTAGAAGCATTTGCTATTGTGGCAGAAGTGGTGGTTCGTAAATCGTAAAGCCGAGAAGCCACTTAAAGATGCTAAGAAGGTGACTCTTGCGCCGACGGAAGCTGAGAAGCCCGAGAAGGTGGCGGCTGAAGGTGAGTGATGAGAAGAAGATTGCTCAAAAACTTAGTTTTAAAGAAGAGACTAATGTTGTGCTGCGTGGAGAAGACGAAGAGATCAACCGTCTGACAGTTTGTATTGGTCAGACGGTCTGACCCAATACTATGACTTTATTTTTATATATAAGCATTAAATAAGAGAGATGGATTATCTCATATATGCATAAAAATTTTAATTTTATTAATTTTTGGGTTTTTCTAAGCTATGCCTCTAAGTTTTTTCCCTTTCTAAGTTGTGCCCATGATTTTTGAAACTTCTAAGCTATGCCCCCTCAACTTCGGATTTTTAATTAACAGTGTCCACTCTGTTATCTCAACGTTAATAGATCTATTAAAAGGAGTTGCATTTCGTGAGAGGGTAATTCCCTCTCTAAAATTCAAGGGTTTTTAGCTGATTTTTAACCTTAATTTTAGGGAAATGCATCATTTACAAGGAAATGTATCATTTATTTTAGGGAAATACATCAATTATAAATGGTGAAAATCAGCTAAAAACCTTAGAATTTTAGAGAGGAAATTACCTTCCCACAAAATGCAACTCCTTTCAACAGATCTATTAATGTTGAGTTAACAGAGTGGACACTATTAATTAAAAAACCTAAGTCAAGGGGCATAACTTAGAAGTTTCAAAAAGCATGGACACAACTTAGAAAAATGAAAAACTTAAGGGCATAGCTTAGAAAAACCCTTAATTTTTTTTTCATTGGTACAAAACAAACTATGATATAAAAATAATAAAAAATACATAAAATAACTTATTTCATCTAAAAACCTATACAAAATAAACTAAAAAAATTCTTATAGTAGAGACACTAGTGGAAAAATGTCTATTAGCATCGTGCATTTTAGCCTATTCAAATCGTGCATTTGGCGTTACAAATGAAGCCGTTACAAATAGCGACCTTATTTGGATCGTGCCTTTTAAATGCACGATCCAAATAATCACCTATTTGGATCGTGCATTTAAAAGGCACGATACAAATGCTCTAACTATTTGTATCATACATTTTAAAGGCACGATCCAAATAGGAAAATATAAAATAAAATTATATTTATTATAATAAAATAAAATAAATTAATATTTAATATTATAATACAATCGAATTGTGCCTTTTGCATAAAGTTCTAGGCTACACTCGGGCCATTTGGAACCCGACCTTTAGGCACGCATACGTATATATCATACACCATGTATATTCATTAATAAAATTGATCATATATATTTATATATATATAAATATGTACAATATATATAGTAGTACAAACACCAAGTTCATACAAAAAGTACACCAAATATAGTTTACTGAAAGGTCCGATAAGTATTCTGTCAAAAACGATTCTAGGCAATAATAGAGACTTACATATACAAAAAAAAAGCCACTACTAATAAAATCCTTAATATTATTCAACATAAAGGGACGAAAGAACCTCGCCCATTGCTCCCGTACTTCATCCATCTCCACTTTTGTGTATGGATCATTTCTTTGAACAAACTCCTTCAAAATAATGTAAATCAAATCAATTTAAACCATATAATAATAAAAATATATAATTTGAAACAATTAAACATTAAAATTGGCATTTTGGAACTAGAACATGTGAAACAAGTCGATTTTAGCTACTTTTGGGTATTTTCGTTACCATGTGCACACTAATCTATCTATTTCATGTTTTAAAGCTTCATTCATGTATTATAACATTTTTATTATCAATTTAGAACTTATTTACATGATTCTAGGCAACACTAGGGCATTTTCGAATGAGAAGTAGTGAAACAAATCAATATTTGGCTACTTTTTGGGTGTTTTCGTCCCCATTTCCACACTAATCAACCTATTTCATGTTTCCAATCTTCATTGATGTACTATAACAATTTTATTATCAATTTAGAACTTATTGGCACGACACTAGGGCAATTTAGAACGAAAACAAGTGAAAAAAAGTCATTTTTCGCTACTTTTGGGTGTTTCCATTCCCATTTCCACACTAATGAACCTAATTCATGTTTCTAAGCTTAATTGATGTACTATAACAATTTTATTATCAATTTAGAACTTATTGGCACGACACTAAGGCAATTTAGAACGAAAACAAGTGAAAAAAGTCATTTTGGAACGAGAACTAGTGAAACAGGACCTTTTGGCTACTTTTGAGTGTTTTCGTTTCCATGTGCACACTACTCTACCTATTTCATGTTTTTAAGCTTCATTCATGTATTATAACATTTTTATTATCAATTTAGAACTTATTTACATGATTCTAGGCAGCACTAGGGCATTTTGGAACGAGAAGTAGTGAAACAGATCATTTTTGGCTACTTTTGGGTGTTTTCGTTCCCATTTCCACACCAATGAACCTATTTCATCTTTCTAAGCTTTGTTCATGTACATTAACATTTATATTATCAATTTAGAACTTATTGGCACGACTCTGGGAAGACTAGGGCATTTTGGAACGAAAACTAGTGAAGCATGTCATTTTTGGTTACTTTTGGCTGTTTTCGCTCCCATTTTGACACTAATCAACATATTTCATGTTTCTAAGCTTCATTTTTGTACAACAACATTCATATGATCAACTGAGAATTTATTGGCACGATTCTAGGAAACAATAGGGCATTTTGGAACTTATTGGCACGATTCTAGGCAACAATAGGGCATTTTGGAACTTATTGGCACAATTCTAGGCAACAATATGATCAACACGACATTTTTGGCTACTTTTGAGTGTTTTCGTTCCCATGTGCACACTACTCTAACTATTTGATGTTTCCAAGCTTCATTCATTTACTATAACAATTTTTGGCTACTTTTGAGTGTTTTCGTTCCCATTACATTTCAAAATAACTGCTTAAATTTTTTAAATCCTACAACATGCTTAAATTAGAACCAATTCAACATACCTGTTCCAAATCACCATTACATTCTTTGTAAAGGGTGACTATCTCATACATGTACCGCATAACGTAGTAGCCACACTCAGTCCCACCACTTTGTTGCGGACACTAGCAATATTACATAAAAAATTTATGTTAATGCACTTGTACCTCTTCTATATTGTAAATAAAATAAAAAGGTTCACCAAATACCAAATACCGTTTCCAAAATTTATGCTAATGTGGTCGGACCTCGAGTAGAGGCTTCCTACGTATCCTTGCGGAATCAGACCATCGTAGTTCTGTTGGCCTGATTTTTGAATTGATTGATTTTATTTTATTTTTATTTTTTTTTCTTGTCTTTTTTTTTTGCCTCGACTTTTGCTTGAATGAGGTTGTTGTCTTTAGTTGCTCTGGACAATGCTTTCAATTGATCTTTGGCATTTAACCCCTTTAGGTGCGAATGAGCCTTGAGTGTTGCCATTTAATCTCCTATACTCCATTATGAATTCGAACTGCAATTGAGCTGGGCCTGGGCTTTGATTTCTTTATTTTGAGGCCATTGCATCATTCTCCAAATATGACTTGCCATTGATCGTTTGAAAGCATGCCCTCGTGAGGTCGTGTGTTAAAGTGATTGTTGATATTGCTTGTGAGGTCAGTGTGTGGAAGTGTAGTGAGGTTAGTGTGTGAAGGTGCTAGTTTTATTAATTGATCAATTGAAGCTGTGTAAGTGACTGGATGTGACCTGCATAGAGTTGAAAATGACATTGGAGGATATGGAAATGTGGCGGGTCATTCGGTGGAAAATGGAAAGGTCACAATGTGTATGACATAGACTCGAGATGGGAAGTGAACGGGTCAGTAGGCTAGGATGAAGACTCATTGATTTGACTCACAGGAAGGCCGCATGGTTCATTGAACCATGCTTTGGGGTGACTCATAGGGTTGGAGATGGATTGGACCGGATGTTTGGGCTATTTGTATGTGGTGTTGAGCCTTTGTGATTGTGGTGCTCGGTCATTCTCCACTTGGGTCAAGGTGTCATTGATCTTTTTTGTGGCTATGGAAGATGATGAAGGGTCAATGGACATAGTCTTTTGTGATGTGGATGGATTTTGTGGAAATGGGCTTAAGACTTCTCATTGCTTTTTGGGCCTATCGAAGGAGCCTATGCTTATCGAAGTTGAAACCAAGAGAACCTTGTTCTAGAATGTGAATGTGGAGGAGCTGACACTGGAATGAGACTGACATTGAACTGAGTCTGACTTTGTATAAACCTAAGTCCGGACCTAGATCTGTTTTAAGGTACTGGAATTTTGGCGTAACAGACACTGAAGAGAGCTAAAGTGAACCTATGTCTAGTTAGGACCACTTGTGAACGGGACTGAGATGAGACTGGCGGTGAACTGTGCTGAGACTGTGAAATGAGCTGAACCTATGGCAAACTAAATTGTGTTTAGACTCGAGAAAGTTGTGAAATTGGACTAGACTGTGAAGTACGTGGACCCCATTTTGAGAACTGGACTTGGGACTTGGGACTTGGACTGGGGAAATGGATTGTGGACTTGACATTGAGTTACCCTTATGATTGATGAGTGAAGTAAAATGGGCTGGGCTAGACTAATGGGCCAAAATGCACACATAGCACACTAGTCCTAGAATATGCAAATGATGGTCTTCTAAGGTCAGGTCAGTCCTGGGTGGTCAAAAGGTACCATGACTAGAGGGAAGCTGAACCGATCTAGTCACTCTTCACATTGAATGACACACGGTTAAAAAGTCCCTCATTATGATCTCATCGGGAATGAGGATCACGCGTCGTGGCTGGGATGGGCCGATTACGATTATTGAGGTCGGGCACCACAAGTAACCATAATCAAACCCCCCGGGGTCGGTCTCGAGCATAGAACATGCTCATATGAGACGTGGGCCTAAGTGTGACCTTATGCGGAAGGTCACTATGTCACAATGCTCAAAAATTGAATAATGATCTTACGAGACTAAGGAGTGATATTCCCCAGTGGAGTCACCAAACTGTAGGGGTCGTTTTTACCCGGCCGCCTACGTCACGAGTTGATTTGAATGCTCGTTAACGCCGTACGTGAATACGGACTAATTGGAGTCGCCACCGTGCGGTCCACGGACACCGAAGAAGTACCGAAAGCCAGGAGCAATCGGTCCCATATGGTCGTGCACTAGAGTATGGGTTTGGGGACAGGTTACGAGCCAATCGTGCATTGGGCCCGCCCGCCTGCAAGCGGTCTCTACTAGGTCTCTTTTGTAAGATCATTATTCAATTTCAGAGCAACAGAGATAACTCAATTTTAGCCCTAATTTGCGAATTACTAAGTCGTTTCAAATTAATGCACAAATTAGCCTAAAATTTTTTTGTGACAACTTTGAAATTAATCAATATTGTGACGCTAGAATGAAGCCAAAAGTACGGGAGAAATCAAGGGTCAAATCGCATAAATCGCATAAAAAATAAATTCAACATGATGATGGCGTGAAAAAAAAAAATTGAAAATACAAACGTACCTTGAATCCCGTGCAATTATAGTATCAAAATAAATAAATTGAAAATGCTACAGAGAATGACATGGAAAATGCAAGAAAAATAAGACATGATATGGATTAAAAATTAAAAAAGGCTACAAGAATTAAAACATAGATCGGCACGAACTGAACAGCAAAATTCACATGTTATCATGATTAATGCAAATCATAAATTAAAATAAGAATTAAAAGAAAATTAAGCATATAGACATTGAATAGAAAAAGGGTCTCAGAAATGTGTACCGGAATGTGCGGCGGTCGATTATGGCTTAGAGATTAGCACACCAAATGCCAAGTGACAGAGTTTTGAATTGATTTTGACAGAGTTCTAAATTGATTTTGACAGAGTTCTGAATTGATTTTGACAGAGTTTTGAATTGATTTTGACCGAGCTTTGAATTGATTTTGACAGTGTTTTGAAGTGTTTTTGAGAGAGAGAATGAATAGTAGAGAGAGAATAGAAGTCATAACGTTGTATAGTGTTGTTAAAAGGTCGAATGAAGGGTCGTATTTATAGGCAAACAGAGGCAAAAAATCGACCCCGAAGGACACCAGACATGCGCCTAGGCGCAGGTCCAGTTACATGACCTGCGTCTAGGCGCAGGTCCAGCTGTGTCCGGGTCGATTTTTTTGATTATTTTGCGTGTGATTCTCCGAGATATTATGCGATTACGATACGATTACGGGGATCATTATCTGGTTATCGTAATATTACTGTAATATTTGAGATTCTTGGAGATTCCACGTAATTCCGGAATAATTCGGGCTATTCTGGACTGTTCTCGAACCATTTTCGGGTTTTTCAGACTATTTTGAAAAAAAATACGCTAAAAATGCCAAAAAATTATGGGAAAATATGGAAAAATTCTAGAAAATATAAATAAGTGAAAAGTGGAGAAAAAGTTGACGATGCAGGTGTAAAATTACTAAAATGCCCCTAAGAATGGAAAATGTTTCAAAAATTCATGGAAAATAGATAAAAACTCATAAAATTATGGAAAATTACCAAAAATCTAGAAAAATGCAATTAACCTAGGAAAATTATTTGATGCAATGGAAAGTGACTAAAATGCCCTTAGAAAATAAATATGCATGAAAAATAATAAATTAATAAAAATTCTAAAAAATGTCCGAAAAATCCTAAAACGAGTCGTGAGCCTCTAAAACGCCTACAAATGGTGTGAGAGTGGTATGAGAGGGGTAAAGAGTTGGCATTTTGGCATACTAGCTCAAGACCGGACCTGTGCAACAGGGTACATTCATCATAGACCGTTGGGAGCTAACTGAAGTACCCGAATTAGGTGTCTACACTGTTGAGTCTAGTATACTAAGTGGATTCAAAATCTTACAAAACTTGTGATTTATAATTCATAATCTCTTCTTTACTTGGTGTTTAGTTCTTGATTAAGCTAATTTTCAAGTCCTTATTTTGATGTTGTGATCGTTGGGTTGTTTCTTCCATATGAATTTTTTGATCTCTTTTGCGGATTTTTGCTTCTTATTATGCATCTCTATGTCTCCATGGAGATTATAAGGTTTTTTTTTTTGTTAAATTAATGCTTTGGGAACTATTTTGCCACTGATTAATTTGTTTGGATTGTTTTGTGTCTTTTTTATGCTTTGACATGTTTGATTAAAAGATGCTCAAAATGGGCCAGATACCTTCAAAATAGGCCGAGTCGAGCATCACAATAGCAGCAAGAAGTCAGATAGTTTTGGAGCGGTTGTAGTGACAATTGACTTGAAATTGATCAAATTGGTTCGAATAATTTTGACTACCTCTTACTATTTTGGACATAACTTGAGCTGCACACATTGTATTGAGGAAATTTGAGTGGCATTGGAAACTAGATTCAAAGAGCTTCAAACCCACACGCCCAATTATAAGATTGAAAATGTTTGGCAGATTTGAATGTTTGTGTTTGAATGATATGTTGTCAACTGTATCATTTAAATTGTAGGTTTTTTTTGGAAAGGGTTTAAGTCGTAGATTTTGAAGTTAATTATTAAATATTGATTTTAGAATTTTCTATAAAATTTTCTTCCCATAAATAAAAAAGGAAAAAGATGTTGAAAAGTTTTTTAAGAATAGAGATTCTACGTAATATTATTAGGAGTTAGTTTTTTTCTTTTAAAAAAAAAGGAAAAATATATTAAAAATTAATTGCAGTGAATACAAATTTAAAATTGTACTTACCAAAAAAAAAAAAAAATTAAAATTGTATACAATTGAGACTATACTGTCTTTACTAGGGGTGCTTATCGAGCGAGTCAATCTCAATCTGGGGGTTGCTCGACTCGTGCTTGTTAGGTTTCGAGTCGAGCTCGAGTTGATGACGAGTTACTCGTTTAATGTTTTGGCCCTATTGAATTTCAATTTTTTAAAGAAAAATTAATGATTGTGTTTTTTTTTCTTTAGATAAATTATTTATTCTTAAAGTGTATTAATATAATATATTAAGTGTCAAACAAATTTTTCTTTATTTATTATATTAAATTATTTTCAATGATTTCACATAGGAAATTATTGATAGATTAATCTGTAAATTTATCGACTTTCGAGCTAATTCGAGCGACCACGAGCCATATCGAGTCGAGCTTTGACCGAATTTTGATTAAGTCAAGCTCGAGTAGCTCGCGAGCTGCTCAGCTCAATAAGCACCCCTAGTCTTTACATAATATTAGTAGGATTTATTTTTTGTTTTCTTTTGGAGGATTTTTTTTCTTTGATTTAAAAACAAAATAGACATAATTTGTTTTTTTAATTAAAAAATTCTTGATGTGATTTTTTTTAATGAAAGGTCGACATGTGACACTGTCGGTTATCACTGTCGGTTATCATTTATGTAAATTTTATATTGCTTTCGTTCTAAATTAAACTAGCTTTAAGCCCGTGTACTCACGGGGTGAGTATCACTATATTTTATTATTATTATTATTACTATATTATAGATTATTTTTAGTCCCAATGAAGGATCAAGTATTCAAGTGATTATTACATAAATGCTTATCAAGTTTTCAATAAAAAAAAGTTTAAAGTTGTATAAGATGATAATGTTAAATGTAAAGTTTTGGTAAAAGGCTTAAAAGCTTGCCCCTTCATTCATTGATTGATATATATATATATACATATATATATATATATATATAAATATATATATATATATATATATATATATATCCTACAATCTTCCCTCATAAGATATGGAATATACATAATTAAATCAAATCATATCCTATAATTAAGGTAACTACCCAAAAATTTACACAAGCATATCAATTAATATTCTAACAAATCTCAACACCCCCTCAAGTTGGAAAACTAAGTGTAAAGATGCCCAACTTGCGGATAAAAAAATCAAATTTCGACTTTCCAAGAGCCTTGGTGAATACATTTGCCAATTGTGTATTGGTATGAACATATGAGGGATCGATTAAACCATCATTGATCGCATCTCGAACAAAGTGACATTCAACCTCTATATGCTTTGTTCGTTCATGAAAAACAAGATTTTTAGCAATATGAAGAGCTGATTGTGTAACAGCCCCAAAATTAGGGTAACAGTTAACTAAAGAAACCCTGTAAAATATATCATCACAAACACACACAATTGTCATAACCACTAATCAAAGAGACCTTCGTGTCCCAATTCCTATCACAGGATCCATAATCATTACAATGTGTGTCCTCATTAGTACAACCTTTATATCAAAGTTCAATTCCAAACTCTACTACTTAAAATAACTATTATTACATTATAACTCGCACGCTAACCGACTTGCGATCGAATACATAATTAAGCCAAATAAATTCACAAATCAACTAGCTTGGCTATAATTTAAGTTCCATAACGTTTGCTTAAGCTTTGACTTCCTGCGCTTATCTGTCGCAACCCTGCAAGAAGTACTCTGCCCCACCGGGACAGATCCAAAGACAAATATACGTAAGAATACATAACAAAGAAAATGTAAGTTGATGGTTGAAGGTAAATCTAAGGATTCGTCCTTAGTTCAAATATTCATAACTCAGTCCTATCGAACTAGAGACGACGTATCCAATCATGGAATACACGTGCTAGTAAGCTCTGGAGAAGTTTACCGTTTCCATATAACGCACTCAAGTAACTCGGCTATAAGGGAACTATATTACGAAGGGCGAGGTTTGCACACCACCATGCCCCATCCGGCTTGTAGGATTTAGTTCGCAAATATTTTCGAATGTAATATTAAACGCATTCTTTAATAAACAACACTATGTGTTCGATTGTGAAATCATAGACCGACTAATTCTCACGCGTATAAATAATGATCAATGTTCGGAGACATTCTAAACTTATTCACATTATAATAAGATACCACACTGACTTCCACACTTGGAAGGCAATGTTACCTAAATGTTCAAATAATCAGTTCACCTGGCTGAGAGGACTTAGCCTATAATGACTTCCTTTGCTTGAACGGCAATACATGAAGTCGGTTTCTCACGAAGATGTTCCTATGGACCTCGGCCACACCGGCCATAATGTCATTTAGCCACACCGGCCATTTCATAATCACAGGGCCGCACCGGCCATAATTGTTCTTTGACCACATCGGTCATATTTGTTCTTTCTAATTTCAAACACTTGTATATACATGTTAGGTAGCTAAGTTCCGTTTTCAAAACACATGGTCATTAATCACAACAAATAATTCAATTCCAAGAGCTAAAACTATTATTCGTACTTTCAATCAATTATCACATCCGTAAGCTCATCTTTATAAGCTCAAACTAACACTTCTATTTAAATTATTTATCATAATAAAAATTCGACTTCAACAAGCTTAAGCATGCATTGGTAACTAAATTGCTTGTTGCAATAATATATATATTTTCAATGGATAACCTACTTGGACGTAACTCGCATCGAGTTCAAATAGATTATTGTTTACGAAAAATGCTTAAATCAACACTACATGAGACCCTTGTCAACGCATGACATCGGGTTAGAAAATTATAGTTCACACTTTGAAATTGTCCAATGGACCTTGCTTCCTAGGCTTAGCTATCATGATGTGCTTAAACCTATTCGCATATAGATGCTCAAGAAAACAAGTTTGTGAGGTGACCATTTAATGCCTTAATATTTGATTCTACTTAGCTTAACCCAAGATTAGCTTTGAAATGTAGCTTATCATTAGCTCATAAAACATTTCTCAAATACTTCACTTATCCCAAAATCTCGACCCAAATGGATACTTGTGATCCTTAGCTTCAATTGTATGCAACTCACTTCAACACTACATAACTTTTGCCCAAGGAATAATTATTTATCCTTAGCTCAAGATGAAATATATTTACCGACCTTAGCTCATAGGAGACCATAATTAATTAATCATAGATTAATCTTTTTGCAATTATTCTAACCCAAATACATACAACCTTAGCTTGAGATTGATGCCCAACCTTATATTACTTGTATCATAAATAGCCTATCTTAAAGTAAAATAATCTTTACTAACACTCAGCTTGAAATAAATATAGCCTTGTTTAATAATAAAAACATATAACCTTCCGGTCAAGATAAACATAAAACCTTGATTATGGTGAAATATATAACTTGGTTTATAGAATATATAAGATGACTTATAATAAAATATATATCTTGGCTTATAGAATATATATAGAGGAACTTATAATAAAATATATAGCTTGGTTTTAAATAAAATATGACTTGCTTGCTAAAATATATATAATTTGGCTTAAAATAAAAAATATAAGTTCATATAAATGTATATATAATCTCTTGTAATTCGACCTAATCAACACCCTTAGCGAAACCATTCCAGTGTATTCATATCAGCCCAAGCATCATTTGACAACACTAGCTTGATTTAACTCTAGCGACGACTTCTCAACTCAATATTCTCTCATAATAATTTTCATGTATCAAGGGATTAGCCGTAAATAATTTTGTAAACATTTATCCTTGACTACCAATCTCTATATGACAAACCACATTCCTAAATTGCTCGTGGTAACTCATAACTAAATCCCAAATCATGAATACTCGTCATGGAATAAACTCAATACACAACAACAACAACATCATCAACATATTATTGCATCAACTTTGGGTGTGCAAGCAATCGGGTGGCCAAACCTGGGTGTCGGCAGCCCAAGGGCCAAGGCTACTGCCAGCAGCAGCCAGGCTGCGTGCAGCAGCAACCAGAAGCGCCCAGCAGCCACCAGACACCACCAGCAGCCACCAGAAGCGCCACACAGCAGCAGCCACGGCAGCGTGACACCCAGCAGGCCCTGCCCAGCCCCTTCAGGGCTTCCGCAACCTTCCGACAATCCTGACAAAAAATCATCCTAACCCCACGGCATGCAGCTAACCCTAGTAGCGACATTATCGACCGAGATTTAACTTCCAACAATAGACATATAATTTCATTCTCAACTTCATAATAATTATAACTTGATAATTACACAACAAATTGATAATTTGCGCAAAGCCAAACCAACAAACAATTTGCTACTTAAAGAAGCAGTTCATAACACAACAATCCAATCACAAAGTAAATTTCACACAAGTCAATAATTCACAATTTGGGATTTTAACCCCAAACCCACGTTTTTCCATTTTAACAACAATCGATGTGTTTAAAAAACCCCAAATCAGATTTTCCACGTATATAACTCAAAATTAAGTAGGTAAATTTGCACTTTGGGGAGATGGATTGTGTACCTAAAATATACGCTCTCGATGCACTTGTTATGAGTTCAAAGCAGCTAGGAGCATCGACGACAGCAACAGGTGGTTGTCATAGCAGCGGTACGGCCGATACCAGACACGGTAATGGCTGCACTCAGACACGCAGCAACAAATCGGTGCCGTCAATAGCGACAGTACCATAACAGCAGCAACAATGCATGCAGCAGCAACTCTTTTTGGCTCAATGAGTTCAATTCTCTAATTAAACACTAGTTCAGCAATTAGTTCAACAAATGCCCAAAAGAATCAGTTAGGCAATACCCAAATCCAAATACTAATTAATTACTAGTATGACAAACCCTAACTCTTACCTTTGAGGGTATGCTTGAGTGTGTGTTCTAGGCTTTGATCCTTCAAATTGAGCTTTCCATCAACTAAAAGGAGAGATATGGATTTTATTGCACAATTTGCATGAAAAAATTGAGGAAAGGAAGGAAGCTTACATGGTGCTCAATGGAGGAGGAGTGTCGTGAAGATGGAGAAGACTCTGTTCCTTCTTTTGAAAAAAAAAATAAATAAATAAATAAATAAGTGAAATGGAATAAAAAAGGGTCCGTATAACCCAAAAAAATAAATAAAGAAATGATGGACTTTAGGAATGGTTATCCTTTGCCCCAAATCCCCACTCATACAAATTACTAATTAGACCATTGTCGGATATAATAAGACGGTATTCCAACTTAAATTTAAATTTAAGTTTATTGCGATCGTAATACTCTACCAACTTTTTCTCCGTAAAGGAATCTCAACCGACTTCTGACTCAGAAGTCATTTCTTAAAATATTTCCAAAATTTTCTTAGTTGACTTTGTAAATCCCAAGTCGTCCAATTAAATCACCTTTAAACTCCAAAATTTTAATTATCTTTGAAAATCCTCGATCAACGCTTAATAATCACTGATTAGAAAAGGCGTCTGTTTCAGATTGATTGTCACAAAAGAGCTTGACCGCCTTTGGATGTTGAATACCCAAACTTAATAAAAGTCCTTTCAACCATTTTAGTTCACATGTGATTGCAGCCATAGAACGGTACTCCGCTTTTGCTGAAGAACGAGAAACTGTATTTTGTTTCTTAGTCTTCCAAGATATAGGAGAGTTACCTAGAAAGACAAGCCATCCTGTCAATGATCGGCATGTAATAGGACACGCGGCCCAATCAGAGTCACACCAACCCTGCATATTTAAATCATTCTCTATTCTCAACAGTATGCCTTGGCCGGGTGTACCTTTTAAATAACGTACTACCCGCAAGGCTGCCTCCCAATGTTCAATTCTTGGCTCTTGCATAAATTGTGACAAAATATGAACCGAGTAAGCTAGATCCGGTCGTGTGACGGCTAGATAAATAAGTCTTCCCACAAGTCTCCGATAAGTTTCGGGGTCCGAAAGCAACTCTCTATTAGCCAAGCCTAGTTTGTGGTTTTACTCAATAGGAAAATCTGCTGGTTTAGCTCCCATCAATCCTGTTTCAGAAATAATGTCTAGAGCGTATTTTCGTTGACAAAGAAACAAGCCGGAAGAACTTTGTTGAGATTTGTTAGAATATTAATTGATATGCTTATGTAAATTTTTAGGTAGTTACCTTAATTATAGGATATGATTTGATTTAATTATGTATATTCCATATCTTATGAGGGAAGATTGTAGGATATATATCTCATAAGATATGGAATATACATAATTAAATCAAATCATATCCTATAATTAAGGTAACTACCCAAAAATTTACATAAGCATATCAATTAATATTCTAACAAATCTCAACATTAAATAATATAGTAATTTAATGTAGCATATTTAAGGCAAATGGGAAACATAAATATTAAATAATAGTAGTTTAATATACCATAGTGTAAAATATGATTGAAGAACAAAACTAAGAGGATAAAAAATTTGCAATAATACGCTGTATAAGATGATCACAAAAAATATTCAAGAGAACTCAAAGTAGTGTGACCAAATAAGTTGTAGTAGTGGCAGTAACCTTTAATTATAAACAACCACATCAATAGTAATTAAGTAGTTATGGAAGATCAATAGATTAACTAAAAAGATATTAAAGTTTTATCACCAAAAATATTCAAGATAAATCAAAGTAATGACAAGATAAGTTGCAGTAGTGGCAGTAACCTTTAATTATGTAATAACCACATAAATAGTAATTAAGTGGTTATGGAAGATCAATAGATTAACTTAAAAAAGATATTAAAGTCTTTTATTAATTAAAAAAAGATAATAGATTTATAAGAAAGTAACATGTGTAGAGATGTCAACGAGCAGAGCCGAACTGAGTAGTAAGTTGTTCGAGCTAGGTTTGTCTAATATTATTCGAGCTCGACCCGAGCTCGAGCATAATTGAGCTTTCAAAAACCTTGTTCAAGCTTGGCTCATTCAATTTTTTCATGTTCGAGCTCGGCTTCAGCTGTTAGTTTACATATTCAAGCTCGAGCCGAGTTATAGACGAACACATATTTAAATGAGATTTATATCTATTTTTTTATTAATTATTTCTAATTTTACCTTTTGGCCACACATAAGTAATATAAAATATAAAAATTAAAAATTATAATACAGAGTGTGATATTATTCCAAATTTATAACCAAGACAAAGTATGGTATCTAAATGATACGTAATATAAATAAATATATTATAAAATTCAAATGTAATAACCCGGAATTTTGGGCCAGAAAATTTCGCGGTTATTAATGTAGTTTAATTAAATTCTAAGTCCAAAAGGCCATATAAATTGGACTGTTTTTATTTTTAGCCCAATCCTTTCTCCTCAAATTGGGCCAAAGACCCAATTTCCTCCTTCTCTTTCCCATGGCCGGTCCTTATATGATATTTGGGCCAATATTGTTTTTGTTTTAATTAATTAGATATTAATTATATTATTTTAGATAATTAATTTAATTTAATTAATTTAAATATTTTAAAAATACCCATTCAAAGTTGACCTAACAAACTTTGTTAAGTCAACTATTTTTGCTCACTCACCTTCCCCCCTAATCTCCATTTGCACGGCTGCCCTAGGCCTTTTGTTGGGGTTTGTTTGTGTTTTGGTTCTCTATAAATAGGACCTACTAATCTATTTTGGGTCCTAATTGTCAATTTGTTCCTAAACCCTAAAATAAACACATTTTCTCCTCTCCTTTCTCCTCTCTCAAAAGCCGAACTCTTTGAGAAAAATTCACCATTAGTGAATTTTTCGTGCCTTGGAATTATTAAGCGAATTCAGGTAACTTCGCTATCTTATTTAATTTTGGGTAGAAAAACACATAGTTAATTAGGAATTAATCATGAAAATTGTAGGAATTTAATCCTTGTTTTTGTACATGAATGTCGAGTGGTATGTATGTTATTCTTGATTTATTTTCATGATTTCTATGTATGATTTATGTATGTTTTAATAATTAAAATTGTATAATTTAATTCATGGAATCTTATGTATTGTTCGAATTATATCATGAAATTTATGATTTATATTTCTGATTTTGTACAAGTGTTTCGAGTATATTTAATCATGTTTTGATATGTTTCTTTAATTTTTAAAGCATGAAATACGATTAACTTAGCTAGTATAATTAGATCTTGAATTAAAAATTTGATCTTGTTTTGTTTGTAAAATTGTCGAGTGAAAGGAAGATTAAAGAGAGATTAAAAAATCTAATTTTCATGTTAATCTTGATCATATTGGATGAATTATGTAATTTCTAATTTAATTCTTTAATTTTATCATGAATCTTTAATTCTTGAATATGTAAATTTGTTCTTGAAATATACGTTTATGTGCCGTGTTGTATGATAAAGTTGTAGGTATGTTTAAATCTTGATTCTTGATTTTTATCTTGTTATTTGATGTTAGATATGATTTCTATAATAATTGTGTATTTAATTTAATTATTTGTTGTAGATTAAATTTTATGAATTAATTAAATAATTTTGATTAAAAGATAGAAAAATGTCGAGTGGAAATTAGGAAAAGTATGATTCTTATCTTAGTTTGGTAATTTTAGTAATTAAGTTGATTAATTAAATTAAATTAAAGAATTTGATTAATTATTGTTATAATTTGAAAATGCCGTGTGAACTAGAGGTATTAGTCAAATTTAGTTGATTTTGGATTATTATTAATTTAGGAAATAATTGATAATAAAAGTTACGGATAAAATAATTATTAGGGATAAGTTGTAAAGTGAAGGGATAGATAATATGACTATTATTATTACTAATAGTATTTGGCTATTAAAATTATTGATAATAATATCTACAAGTTAGTATATGATATTAAGGTTAGTATCCGAAAGGATAGGTTATAAGTATATGATAAGATATCAAGGACAGTATAAGATAAGATTTAAAGTTGCATAAGATACTACTAGGGATAAGAAAGGAAACAGAGTAATAGCTATACATGTTATGTTTCGGTCTCTGGCTAGGAAAGACTTGGTATTTAAGGTGGCCAATATACGTGCCGCACCTCTCTTTCCTGGGACTCCGAACATTTCATTTCCTATTACGGTCACCTAGTATTTCCCAATATATGATATGATATGATTAAATAAAGATATAAGATATAATATAAAGAATTGAAAGATAATAAGTTAAGATCGCCCCTGCGATGACGCAAAGGTCATCAATCGGGTTAATAAGATAGGACGCCCCTGCGGTAACGCAAAGGTTATCAATTGGGTTTAGTCGATGCCACTTGTAATACCCCGAAAATTTGGGATATTTTAAATTTTTATTTGTTGATTTAAATGTATAATCAATTGACTATTTAATTGATTATTATTTAATTAATTATTATTTTGGGTAGCAATTTAATTCTTTTTGAGCCTGGCCCTAACTTTTTTATTTTGTTTGGCCAAAACCCGAGCCCAATTATTTTCTTTGATTTTGTTGAGCACGGTCCCTTTATTCATTTTCGTGTCACCTAATTATTTTATTAGCCCTATTTAGTTCATTTGAGTCCAAAGGGCCATTTCATTTGGACTGTTTTTATTTTTAGCCCAATCTTTTTCCTCAAATTGGGCCAATGACCCAATTCTTCTCTTCTTTGCCCCATGGCCGGCCCCTTATGCTAATTGGGTCAAAATAATTTCTTTAATTTCTTTAATACAATTAATTAATATTAATTATAAAATTTGATAATTAAATTAATTAATTAAATAATTGTTTAACCATTCAAAAGTTGTTGAGCAACTTAGCAAAAATTGCTCAACTCTCCCCCTATTTCTCCACCCCTCACGGCACCCCTCTAAACAATTAGGGTTGGTTGTTTTTTTTTATTTTGTTCTATAAATATTCAATTTGCAAATTCTTTTCATTTCCTATTTTTGCTAATTGTTCAACTTAACCCTAAAAAAAAAAATATATATTCTTTCTCTCTTTCTCTCAAAATGTCGAGTGCTCAAAAATTCACCAAAGGTGAATTGATTTTTCGTGTTTGGAATATTAAAGCGAATCGAGGTAACTTCGCTTTTCTATTTAATTAAAGGGTAGCAAATCATATAGTTAATTAGAATTGAAGCATGAAAATTGTAGGAAGTTTAATATTGTTTTCATATGAACATGTCGAGTATATGGATGATGATGTTCTTGATTTATTTTTCATGTATTTTCATGATTTGATGTATTTCTTGAAATCTCTAATTGTTGAATAATTACTTGTATGAATTTATCTATTAATCAAGTCTTGTTATTTCTTGATGAATTTTTCGTGGCAGTTTGTTTACTGTTTTATTTTGAATCATAATTTATTTCGTGGCAAAATTCGATCTTTTCTTGCTTGAAATAATTTAATCTTTCAAACTGATAAAACTGTCCAGTTTTATTTTACGAATTAATTAGTATACTTAATCAAATCTAATGGCTACTAAATTTTAGGTCGAAGTCAGTAATACTGTTTTAAAGATTTTGTAATTTTTTCGTAATTTTTAAAGATCGTTTGCTATGGCAGAAAATTCTGAAACCGAATTCAGCCTAATCTGACTGGTTAGTTATAAAATCACTTAAAAATAGTAAAAGATGTTATTTCTAGACGAAATTTATGCACGTTAATCCTTGAACACATATTTAGCTCCCATAAAAATTTCCAGATTTTTAGAGATCTTTAGATGGTCGTTTTTAATTTAATTCTTTAAAAATCAGATTGTATAAAATAGGGCAATTGAATTATTAAAATATGCTAGTATTCATTCTTGAATTTTCGAGTGACCTAAGTATTAAAAGGGAACTAAAAATATGATTTTTATGATGAATCTTGATAGTATTGAATTATATTGATTAATCTTGAATTAAAAATTAAATCTTGTTATTATCTTCTAATTGTCGAGTGTATAGAAATTAAAAGAAGAGTTAAAAATATTATTTTTATGTTAATCTTGATGAATGTTGTTGAAAAATATGATTTTTATGTTTATTAATTAGTTAAATTATTTAATTCTTGATGATTGAATTCATATAAATTAATTGAATAATTTTGGCTATTATTGATATAAAATGTCGAGTGTGGTGAAAGTAGGAAAAATAGGATTTTTATTATATTTTGGTAATTTTAGCAATTAATTAATTAATTAAGATAAATTTAAGAATTAATTAATTAAGGTTTGAAAATTGAGATTTACGTGTGGAATTATTTGATTTAGTCAAATTTGGTTAGTTTTGAATTATTATTAATTTAGGAAATAATTAATAATAAAAGTTACAGATTAAATAATTATCAGGGTTAAGTTGTAAAGTGAAGGGATAGGTAATATGACTATTATTATTACTATTAGTATTCGGCTTTTACAAATATTAATAATAATATTCAC
The DNA here is from genome assembly GCA_951394345.1 of Salicornia ramosissima. Classification (NCBI taxonomy): domain Eukaryota; kingdom Viridiplantae; phylum Streptophyta; class Magnoliopsida; order Caryophyllales; family Amaranthaceae; genus Salicornia; species Salicornia ramosissima. Next base: position 16,301,675 of record OX596234.1, on the reverse strand, counting down.
AAGTTAATATTAGTGATATACTATTAAGGATAGTATCTGAAAGGATAAGTTATAAGTATATGATATATATATTAAGGATAGTATATTATAAGGTTTAAAGATGCATAAGATATTACTAGGGATAAGAAAGGAAACAGAGTAATAGTTATACATGTTATGTTTCGGTCTCTGGCTAGGAAAGGCTTGGTATTTAAGGTGGCCAATATACGTGCCGCACCTCCCTTTCCTGGGACTCCGAACATTTCATTTCCTATTACGGTCACCTAGTATTATCCCAATATATGATATGATATAATTAAATGAAGATATAAGATACAATATGGACGCCCACCTAATGACTCGAGTAGTTAGAATGGGTTAAGTCGAGGCCACTGCTCAATTGGGACGAGTACACGAGCTCCCCCGAGCAGTTCTGGGTCTTAGGATATGTAGTCGTCTAGTAGTAGTACACGAGCTGCTATTAGGAGTTATGGCCATAGCTTAGGCTTAGTGGTGACCACGGATCCACTGCGGGTGAGCACACGAGCTCCCCCGGCATGTTCTAGGAAAGTTGTGGTGAAACACGAGATCCACAACGAGTTATAGTGACCGGTCCAACAGACGATACGATTTGATACGATTGATTAATAAAGATGATACGGAATCCGACGTATAATACGTTATGGATACGAATGAATGATACGATATGATACGGAATCCGACGTATAATACGTTATGGATACGAAAGAACGATATGATACGATTGATTGATAATGATGATACGGAATCCGACGTATAACACGTTATGGATACGAATGAATGATATGATTAAGGAATAATTATTACAAGATAAGATTATGAAACCATAGGTTATAATATAAGATAAGTTGACTGAAGGGTTGGGTTACGATATATATATATATATGAAATATTTATGTTATGATATAACATCGGATATAAGATAAGGTACAAGTCATGATATAAGGAACATGGAATAATACGAGTTATAATATTGTTAAACCATAGGTATAAGTATAGGAATGATGTAAGACTTCCGCTGTATGACTCTGTGTATCGTATGTATAAGTGTATATAAGTGTATGTATATGATTGATGAATGTATTTTTATACGTATAGCTAACCGTAAAATGCAGGGATGATTGTACGTACATTATACGTAGGAATTACGTATTCTAACCGTATTTTGTACGTATACGTATACGTATTTTGTACGTATACGTATATGTATTTTGTACGTATTTTTATACGTATTTTGTATGAACGTATGTAAAGCATGTATTAAGTTCTGTACGGTTTTTATGTGCTTTTCTATGATATTATATGTTTGGTGGTCCCTCGATTAAATGGGACAGCCTAGTTACTCGCCACTGACGGTGGACCCCCCCTCAGTTTCAGGAGAAGATGCTGCAGATTAACGGGCTTCGATGGATGGGCTTTGAGTGGCTGAGGACTTAGCATAGTAAACCTTAGTTACTTAGCTTAATTAGAAGTTTCTTAGTTTATTTCATGATCCCAGCATGTTGGGACAGTTTTAAGATAGTTTATGTATTACAGGATATTGAGTTAGTTTTTGGATTTTAATTGAGTATTTAATAAAAGTTAATCCATTTATTCGAATCATTTGATTTATTGTTCATTTTAAGTTGGTAATGATCCGTTTGTCGATTTCCTTCGTAAATCGACATGTCCAAAAGTCGGGTCGTTACACCACTGCTCACATGGGACGGACGCAAAGGTTCTCCCGCGCAGTTCTTGGTTCTAGAATATGGAGTCGTCTAGGTAGTTCTCGCAAAGGAGGGCTATTTAGGGGTTATGGCCATAGCTTAGGCTTAGTTCTCGCAAAGGAGGGCTACGGGTGGGACGCAAAGGTTCACCTCGACATGTTTTAGGAAAGTTGCGAACGCAAAGGTTCGCTACGAGCTGAAGAAGACAGTCCGCAAAGATGTTAAGTTAAGATGATATAATAAGTACATATGTAAAGCTAAGAAGATATTATGTTCTTATTATAAGATTTATGCGATGATATAAGATAAGGTATGATTATATATGATAAGATATGTTATAAGTGAAGAAGGATTATGACAAGTACGAATATGAAATGATAAGTATAATATAAGATGAGTATTATATAAGCTAAGGTTCTGAGTTAATTTAAGTTGTATAATATAAGTATAAGTATTGGTATATTCTAAGACTTCCGCTGTGTATGAATCTGTATTTATATAAGTATATGTGCGTATGTATGTACATGGATGGTTTGTATATTTTTGTACGTACTCTAACCGTATTTGCAGGATTGTTTGTACGTACATTGTACGAAAATTATACGTATTCTAACCGTATCTCTGCAGGTGTATTTATACGTATTTTTATACGTACATTTATACGTATTCCTATACGTACTTTTATACGTATATTTATACGTACCTTTATACGTATTTTTGTATGTTGTATAAAGGCATGTATTAAGTTCTTTACAGTTTTTATGTGTATTTCTATGCTATTATGTGTTTGGTGGTCCCTCGATTAAATGGGACAGCCTAGTTACTCGCCACTGACGGTGGACCCCCCCCTCAGTTTCAGGTGACGTTGCGGCAGAGTGAGCGGGCTTCGTTGGATGGGCTTGAGTAGACTAGCTTTTACTTTGAGTATTTAGTTTTCCCAGAACATTTTGAGACATTTATTAGTTTATTTAATGTTCCCAGCATGTTGGGACAGTTCTTTAAGACCCTACTTGTGTTAATGACTTTTGGAATGTTTTGGATAGTTGTTAGACTTACTTAATAAAAGTTATTTAATTTAATAATTTAATTTGATTTATTGTTATTTAAGTTATTAATGATCCGATTGTCGATTTCCCTTCGTAAATCGACAAGTGAAAAAGTCGGGTCGTTACATCAAAAGTATATAGATGAGTTTTAACGAGCATTTAAGGAGTATTAAATGATTACAAATGAGCTTATTAACGAACTTGAACGAGCTGTTCGCGAACCTGAACGAGTCGAGTACTACCTTGTTTATTTATTTTTAAGGAAGATATTTAAGAGTATAAATAGAAAAATTAATCAAAATAATTTAAATACAAGCAAGAATGGATTTATATGTTACTTGTATTAAAATTATTTTAATTGAATTTTCCCATTTTCACCCATAAATATGTTCAGAAAAATAGATGCAAAATAATATATTGCGTTTAATTTAATTTAATTAATACGGATGCATAAAAAACTAGGATCGGTTTTCTACAATAGATAATAGATGGACCTGGGATCAGCCAGCTATTTATGGTCCCGCGCGTCCAAACTACTGAAATTAAAAAAAACTGACGCGCTCCCGCCCACCTTACACTCTACAAATGTTCACACATGAAAGAGTAATGTTCACACACGAAAGAGTAATGTTCACAAGACTATGCACAATATTCATCACATTTTATAGAATGTCACTTGTATAGTTATACACTCTACAAATGTTCACACACGAAAGAGTAATGTTCACACACAAAAAGAGTAATTTTCATAAGACTATGCACAATATTCACCACATTTTGTAGAATGTCACCTGTAAACTTATACACTCTACAAATGTTCACATACGAAAGAGTAATGTTCACTCACGAAAAGAGTAATGTTCACAAAACTATCCACAATATTTTCACCACATTTTGTAGAATGTCACATGTAAACTTATGCACTCTACAAATGTTCAAACACGAAAAGAGTAATGTTCACAAGATTAAGCACAATATTCATCACATTTTATAGAATCTCACTTGTAAACTTATACACTATACAAATGTTCACACACGAAAGAGTAATGTTCACAAGACTATGCACAATATTCATCACATTTTATAGAGTGTCACTTGTATACTTATACACTCTACAAATGTTCACACACGAAAGAGTAATGTTCACACACAAAAAGAGTAATGTTCATAAGACTATGCACAATATTCACCACATTTTGTAGAATGTCACCTGTAAACTTATACACTCTACAAATATTCACATACGAAAGAGTAATGTTCACACACGAAAAGAGTAATGTTCACAAGACTATACACAATATTCATCACATTTTGTAGAATGTCACCGTAAACTTATACACTCTACAAATGTTTACACACGAAAGAGTAATGTTCACACACGAAAAGAGTAATATTCACAAGACTATGCACAATATTCATCACATTTTGTAGAATATAATGTCACCTGTGAACTTATACACTCCACAAATTTTCACACACGAAAGAGTAATGTTCACACACAAAAAAAGTAATGTTCACAAGACTATGCACAATATTCACCAAAAAAATATAAACATAACATTCCACATTCAGCACATTAGACACTTACATATTACAACTAAATATAAATATTCATGAAATCACGATAATATGAAGAATAATCACGAGCTCAAACACAAACGTTCACCACAAAAGTACAAATGTTCACAATAAAAAGTAATCAAAATCTTGTGAACATTACATATAATTCTGTGAACATTACTTACAATCATGTGAACATTACATATAATTATGTGAACATTACATATATAATCATGTGAACATTACATATAATCCTTTGAACATTACATATAATTCTGTGAACATTACATATAATTCTGTGAACATTAATTATAATCATGTGAACATTGCTGTGAACATTACTTATAATTATGTGAACATTACTTATAATCATATGAACATTACCTATAATCCTTTGAACATTACTTATAAACATGTGAATATTACTTATAAACAAAAAAATGAACAGAAATTATTGTTTACAACAAAATAAAAAATCAAATACACAGAAATGTTCACATCATAAATGAAAAATGTTCACCATAATGCAATGTCCACGACCCCAAGGAAAAATGTTCACAACATAAACAAAAAATTAAAAAAATTAATCAATGCAAACAAAAATATATAAAAAAGGTCATGATAATCACCAAAATAACAGGGGGAAATAACATGGGAAAAAAATGAAGGTGCAAACATAAAATGCTAAAGATTTGATGAATAAGAACAAAAATGGAGGTGCAAACTAGTAGAAGAAAGAAAAACGAATCCGCAGGAAGAAGGGAAAAGGAAAGAGAAGCGAATTTTTTTAAAAAATAAAAATAAAAAAACAACGTCGTTTTGGACCAGAACCAGCCAGATCTGGCTGGTCCCGGGTCCAGCTAATAATTTGCCGGTTTTGTACTTGTCTTTGCAAAAAAAAAAGGTTTTTTCTAAGCTATGCCCCTGAGGTTTTCGCGCGCCTTTCTAAGTTGTGCTCATGCTTTTTGAAACTTCTAAGTTATGCCCCTAAACTTAGGTTTTTTAAATTAATAGTGCCCACTCTGTTATCTCAATGCTAATAGATCTACTTAAAGGAGTTACATTTCATGAGAGGGTAATTTTCCTTCTAAAATTCTAGGGTTTTTTAGTTGATTTTCACCCTTTATTTTAGGGAAATGCATCATTTACAAGGCAATGCATCATTTATTTTAGTGAAATACTTGAATTATAAAGGGTGAAAATCAGCTAAAAACCTTAGAATTTTAGAGGGGAAATAATCCTTCCACGAAATGCAACTCCTTTTAACGGATTTATTAACGTTGAGTTAACGGAGTGAACACTGTTAATTAAAAAACCTAAGTTGAGGGGCATAACCGCATAACTTAAAATTATCAAAAAGCATGGGCACAACTTAGAAAACTGAAAAACTTAAAGGACATAACTTAGAAAAACCAAAAAAAACAAAATAAAAAAAAAAATCGGTTGTCGCAGTCTTGTTACTCAAGGCAGCCGTTTTCATATTGAATGAAAAGTGCGGGGATTAGCTTAGCTGCATCACACATTGTAGTTCTTCAAGGCTCGAAGCCGCAGATTCATTCGTCTGGTGCTCTCTTTCTTACTCTAATACCCCATCGTCGTTCTTTCCACTGATTCGGTTTCTCTGATTACTGACGAAACCCTAAATCGTCGACAAAATTCAATTTCTTTGAATTTCTACACATTTCATTTGTTTAAATTTTCCCAAATTCGGATTTGTGCACGCTAAACTTTGAGCTCAGTTTCCATTTTAATGTCCGCTTACAATTCTACACATTCCGAACATTCACCCGACATGGTATGTATTCTCGTTTAATGTGGAAGTCTAACAATTTGTATACATTGATTTTAATATGGGTTTTGGGGGTGGCTTAGCTTTTTTCGTTTGTCAGGGTTTCTGTCTATTTTTTTTTTCTCCTTTTCCTTCATTTATGTTGGAGTTTGTGTTTATGATTTGAAGGAAACAAGCATATTAAGTTTTGTTACCATTATATTATTCCTTATTATTTTAGGGTTTGCTAATTCTTTGAATTTGACAAATAACTATAACATTGGAAATTTCTGCCTTTTGATTTTTATTTGATTGATGGTGACCTCGTATTTGTGATAGTACGTTTATATATAGTGGTTGGAACTTGGAAGAAGCTCTTTGGTTAGTAAATTTTTTTTTTTGGTAATTTTTGGTTAATAAACTTTGAAATTCAATTAATTGCCTTTTCAAAACAATTGCTATGTTTGAACCTGCCAGCAATGGTTGGTACTTCATGATGAATAGATATATGGTTCTTTTTTTTTATTATGATCATGGTAGTACAATGATTTCTATTACTGGGTACTTGGGTAGTATATTAGGTACCTAACAATTTCAATTCCAACTTTGAATAGGCGGCACCCATTGTAGCTGGACTTTGTGTAGCGGCAACTGCCTTAGCTGGTAGATACGGAATCCAAGCTTGGCAAGCATTTAAGGCACGACCTCCCACGGCTAGACTCCGCAGATTCTATGAAGGCGGGTTTCAGCCAACCATGACGAAGCGTGAAGCAGCCCTGATTCTTGGTGTCAGGTAGGAGCCTTTTGCGTGCCTTAATTTTGTGCAAGCGCATGAATTGATATTATAGATGAAAGGACTATAGTATATCACTTATTCACTTCTTTTTTTTATGTTTGTCAAAACAATTTGTTGCTGTCACCTTGGATATGAATGCTTTATTAACACTCCATGAGTACATTGTTGCTGGAAATTAAGTAATCTTGTGGGGGATAGAAGGCTTAGGAAATGTCAGAGTTGGGCCTTTTCCCCCCTAATACTGAACCAATCTAATCTTTTAAGAACCTCAAAGAGTAGTTGGTAAATCTCTGAGTTTGAATGTATCCATATTGTTGATTCTTGATTAATGATGCCTTACGGATATACTTAAAAGTCAGATTATACGTTTGCATGCTGCTGAAGATCATAATCATACCCCCTTACCGATGGTTTTACATTGTCATGGCCTGCTGGTTTTTTATTTGACTCATCTTGGTGATTGATAAGAGGGTAGAGTGTTGCAGCTCTAATTTCACCTAACTAACTAATACGCAGTATTAGAGATGCTAGGGTCGAGCCACAAGTTAGTAGGAGAATGGAACTAGAATTTGCGAATCTAGCAAATTGAAGATCTATTTTGGATATTTTTTAAACTAAAATTAATTCTAAATAAATAAATGAATTAAAACTAGTAAGAATTAAAACCTAGGAATAAGTTGTTTATGAATTGGAATCCAGTTAGGAGGATTGGGATTACAATTCGGTCTCATTCATGCTAGGAATAATAACAAAATCCTAATTCACTCTTGACATTAAGTCTTTCGATTAGCATACAAAACTCTCAAATAAGCTTAATCAAGCCTCTTTCGAATGACTATGAACAATCGACCATGAATTGGGTTGTCTATTCAAGATTTCACAACTTAATATATCATCAACTCCATCAATGAACCAAAAAGATCTGAAGATGCAATAATGAGGTTAACAAGTAATTAATAACCTTAATTAACCCCCAAGTATTTCCTAAGGAATCTAACTACTCAAACATAATTAGAGAATTACAAGAAAAAGGGAATTTAAGATTCATTAAAGCATGGAATAAAAAATTAAACCTAAATTAAAAATCACTCTATCTAAGCTTAATTCTCCCTTTGTTCCTCAAAGTTTTAACATTTATTGTTCATATGCTTCCAAATGCACATTTTATATCGTAAATGTCAACAATTGCATAACATTAAAAATTATAATGATTTAGTATCAATAATATACTTATTGAGACAAACAAAACAAGACCCTACATGGCAATGCTTACTTTTATACATTGAAAATAACTTAGAAGATTCTTTTCACGTGTGAATAGTGAAGAAAACACAAATTTACAGAACTTTTGAGGAACGGAGGGAATATACTCGTAATCTAGAGAAAAAAAGTGGAGAGAGGGTGTCCTAAAACGTATTTAAGTATCCCTTCTTCGAGCTAAACATAAGCCAGCTTGACAGATCGCGAGCAGCACTGCCAGTTGACACGGTCATGTAGTGCACCATACAACAACACGATCGTGTAAGACCTTATCCTTATGATCAAAATCACGACCATTTGCCATATTTTTGAATTGGGTGCATGAGCCTGCAAGAATGAATAGAAAGGTCATGCAGGTCACCTTGGACAGTTGTACAGTTCACCCTGAACAAGCCTTCCTATTCTCATTTCACTTCTACTTTGCGTTTTTTCTTGCTCACGGTCGTGTCGCATAAATAGCATGATCGTTTGGGCCCTTGCTTGAGGCCTCGTTCAATGATCTTGGATTCCCACACACATCATGGAACTTCCTCGGGATCTCTTACAACCCTTGCCGGTTTCCGAAAACGCATGAAATTCCTACATAAAAGCAAACAAAGCATAAGGAGCACATGTTTAGCTCATTGACTAAAATAACTAAAACATTACATTATTCAAGGAAAACATAAAATAAACTAAGTCTACCTAAAAGCACTGAAAACTAGCGAAACTAAATGTTAAAAGGATTAAAGACAAGCAAAAAATGAGCTGGAAAATGGGTCCAAAATGGACCAATAAGTGACGAGGTTCTTGCCATTGTGCAAGAGACTTTTGTTTATAAGGTATGTTTTAGCATTTTTTATGCAAGGCTGTGGAATAAATCTTATAGCTATCTGGCTCTTTCACGGTAGCTGGTAACAACCTTCCCATACTCATAATCAATAAGTACTTGATATCTTAAGCTGCTTATGAATGTGTGATTTGCTTGAGTGAGAAATATAAGAGCAAAAGATAGAAAAGTTTTGGGAATTTGTTGTAGACACTTCTGCCCAAATTCCTCTGTAAACGATGAGCATAGATTGCTACAACATCCCGTAAAACCTTACACATTAATACCAACACTCCCTAAATGGATTTCCTATTGTAATAATGTTCAAAAAAAAAAATACGCCTCCTCGACAACTACGACAAGGGGTCTATTTGTGCTGTGGTGTTTCTTGCACCTTTAATAACTACGGCTATGTCATTGATATTTGTTTGCTATCCTTCATGTGTTCATTATTGTTGTCTTTTTGTCTTTTGTTAAAAAATACTTTGACCTTTAGGCAGGTTTAACAAATTTTGGGTGCTATATGTTGACAGGGAAAGTACAGCTTTGGAAAAAGTAAAGGAAGCACATAGAAAAGTGATGATTGCGAACCACCCTGATGCTGGTGGCAGCCATTACTTGGCGTCCAAAATCAATGAAGCTAAAGATATGATGCTGGGCAAGACCAAGAATAGTGGCTCTGCTTTTTAACTTTTTTGCTTCATTCACAATATTTGGTTCCAGGAGTTGTATTAGTTGCCAATTTGATTAAAACCTTGGTGGTTCTATTTTTATTGGGCTCTATATAATTGTGTGGATCTTTTAACCATTGATTATAATATAGATCAGCTGATTCATTGTTAAAATTTTGGCAGCCTCTTATATGAGGTGAACTCACTGGTGAACTCATTTGTAACAACTAAGGCCGTGTTTTTTTGGATTGAATTTGTTTAAACTGAATTGAACTAAACTTTTCTGAATTAAAATAAACTAAATTAAACTAAATCCTATACTTAATAGGAAATGAATTGAACTAAATCTGTCTTAAATAGCACAACGGAGGAATGAGATAGGGGGGAGATTAGCAGAAGTTCGAAGGATTTGTGGTATTGGGATTAGGAGAAAAATGGGTGCTATTTAGTTAAGTCAGCTTATAAAGCCATCTTCGGTGACTCTTATTATCAACGGGCAAATTCTTCTCACCAGAATTTTACATTATGGAAGAAGGTATGGATGGAGCTTGGACATCTTACTATGGTTGTATGAGATGAGTTAGGAAGGGAGGTTGTGTGTGACGTGAGACAAAAAGGCGTAGTTTGGGAGGCTTAGGTAGTTGAAGCTAGATCTGTGTTATGGGTTCTAGAGGTGGCACTGAGTAGGGGCTACAAGAAGGTGGTGGTAGAGAGCGATTATAAGGTGGCGGTGGATGCTTTGAAGGCTACAGAGTAAGGTTACTGTGCCTTCAACTTGGTGATTGAAGATGTTCTTCTAATGTGTTCTAGGTTTGGCAGTGTTGAATGGTATTTTGTAAAAAGGGATGGGAGTAAAGTTGTTTATGCCTTAGCTCATTTCTATCATTGGCTAGAGCAAGATAGATAAGGTTTTGGTTTGATGAAAATCCTACTTATATTGACAGTTTAATTTCAGCTGATAATTCAATCTAACCTCTAGTAGGTTTCTCTCTCACACACAAAAAACTGTCTAAGATAAATAGAAACTTTATAAATTAATTCCAAAAGAAAAAAGCATAATTCTGATAAGGGTTACTTCTGTTCTTGGATGTGTAACTATTAACGTCTTGGAGATGTACAATTTTGATGAATGGCAAAGTTGTCTTAACAAGAATGTTTCTTTCACCCATATATTTTGTGAAGCCAACCGCATTATTGACTATGTTGCTTCTCTTGACCATTGGATTTAAATTTATTAGGACACTGATGCATTCCTAGATGCTAATTTTTGCTGTCTTAATTTCTTATGACAATTTAGGTTTTTGTTTTGAGAGGAAATGCTCCCAACTTAATGTATACCTTACCTTCATCAACAACAAAAAAAACGTTTCATTCCACTCGTTTTTTCATTATTATCTCTAGTATATAAGCCTAAGGGGGAGCCATGATGTCCCCCCTATAAATGTCTTTTTTACCCCTATCAAATTTTAGAAATTCAAATAGTATTACCATTAAAACTGGTGATATTAATAAGGAATTTTTTTTTTAAAAAATATTTATAATGAAAATATTATTAAATCTATAATTCAATAAAAATAAAATAAAAACATAAAAATTAATATTTTTGAATTCTTTACGAATAGACATCCATATTGATAAAAATTTCTTAAAGAAATTTTAGGGTTTTCGCCTATCGCAAAATTGATGTCAACTTATAAAAACTTTTGATTTTGATTTGTTTGATTACCCTTTGATATTTCAAACTAAAATGTCATGCACGCATAGCATGCACAAAAGACTAGTTATTATTTAGAGGGGGGGGGGGGAGGGAGATTCATGAATGAGCAAATAATTTTACTTATTAGTTTCGCTTTTAAGTTATTTCGAAAGGATACTTGCAAAAAAGTGAACTACTAGTTTGGCTTATATTCACATATGTTTATCTATACCTAGTATATATTATATTAATATTAAACACCCCCAAAACTTAAAAATGACACATGTGATATCTCAAAAACAAATTTTAGAATGTGTTATTTTTAAAAAAAAGTGTTTCATTTTTCTTTCTTTTTCTTTTTTTAGTAAAAAATTGCTTTTCTTTTCCAATTACAATTAATTTTAATAATTAATAATTTATTTATATTTAATATTTTTTTAAATTTCTCTCAAATTACGCCATTTTATTTCCTACCTCACTTCTTTTTTAAATTATTCATTTTAAAATAAATTTTCTTCCATTTTGAAATTCTTCTAAATGAGCACACACTTCATATTTGCAAAATCATTTTCCATTATTAAAAATAATTTATTACCATCCAAATGAATGATTTTTCAAAATATATATCTTATAATCTTTAAAATAATTGGAAATTTGATACATTTTCAATTTTTAATGAATTATTAAATCTTAGTTTCAGTCTTTAAAATCATTATACTTAAAAAATTAATTATTAAAATCATTATAATTATTAAGGCATAGAACATAATTCACCTTGGTCAGGGAATGATGGGCCTTGGTAACGGGGCCAGGTCTGGGAGGTTGTCTGGAGATATGTAAAAATTTACATTATGCACTTGACTGCATGCACCCCGGTCTTTGGGTGGTGGGCCTCGAATCGGGGCCATGCCTAATTTCATGACTTTTGCTCGTCAATTTTGTAGCACACTCAGAAGCTATTCCAGACTCGACTCTGATTTGCCCGGCGCAAGGACCTTGACCCAGGTAACTTAATGTACTTGCTGTGTAATTCCTATAAATACCCCTTCTATCCATTGTAATTCACACTTTTTCTAATTTTTTAGTGGTTTTATTTTTCTTTCTCTCCCTTTTAATTGTAATTCAAATATTCAAATAAGTTGGGTGAAAAATAAAAAGAAATACTGTTTTCCAGTCCCGCTTGGCTTTGGAGAATTTAAAGTTGCGTTCAATCTTTTGTTCTTCAATGTTGGTAATTCTTCTTTCCTTTTTATTCTATCTATGTTTTATTATGATGATCATGTTTTTTACTTTTATTTTTATAGTTATATTTGAGTAGATTTTTTTTAAAGGTTTGGAGAATCTATGATTAATGTATGATTGAGTTTCATGTTCTTTAATTTCCTAAAGCATGGTTTGTATAATATACATATGATTAATATTGAGTTGTGTGCCGAGAGGTAAGAACTACATATTAAGCTTAATAGGTTTTAGGCGTAAAGAACCCATTATATTGTGAGAGTTTATGAATCTCTGATTAAAACTTGAACATTGTGAAATGTTATCTTTGATATTTAGTATTCTTAATCATTGTGAATCATAACCCTGGAATTATTCCCTATAAATTTCATTTAAAAATAAAACATTCATTTAGTTTCTCTCTATTCTCTTTTAGATCGCCGTTAAAAAAAAAAAAAACAAACTCTTTTAGAACTTTTCAATTATTTTAGTTCAACTCATAGTTCAATTTGTCTGCTTATTTTCTCAGTTTAATTAATTAATTAATTCAATTCAATTCTTTAAAGGCACTTTTCATAATTCAAACTTTTAAACATTATTAGAAAACCATAACCTAACAATAACTTTGTAAAAAAAAAAAAACCCTAACGACCTGTTTGGTTGTTGGTAATGGTAATGGATTTAAAGTGTAATTTGTTAAGGAAAAACTTCAAAATCCCATGGAAAACATATTTGTCATTCTCAAATTTGAAATTTCTTCTTATTTTGTGGAAGTGTGGTATTAGATGGGAATGGATATTTGTGAAGAAAATTAAATAAATTGGAGTAAAGCTAGCACTACAATGGGAATGAATTTTGATTTTCTTTCCAAATTTAGTTATAAATTCATTCACATTACCTCCATTTATAACCAGCTATCAAACGAGCCATAAATGTTTCTATCTATTCTCTTTCGAAAGAAAAACCTTTCTTCTTCCCATTGTTTTGGGGCTACCATCAATCTAGAAGATTGACAGTAAACCCATTTTTCTCTTATCTTTCTTCAATTATTATTGTTTACAAAAAGCTAGACCTTATTTTATTCTCGCTCCATAAAATTTATTATTCTCTTTATGAGAACTATTATTCTGTTCTATCAAATTTATCATTATCCTGTATGAGATTTTTATCAGCCATATGTGCTTGTTTTTCTATGAAAATTAATTTGTTGATGGAGATTAGCGCGGGATCACAACAGATTTTTGTACTTCCACTACATTCAAAAGAATCGAATCAAGATTTATTTCAGAACTATTGCAAATCGATAGAATCCTCGCGAAAAGCAGTATGAAGAAACAATGATGTAAAAGAGTGATGTGATAGAAAAGCGATTATACTAGTGAATATCTCTTATAGCGATCTAGATTTTATCAAAGTTGAATTTAATTTAATCTATTTTGATATGTATTTGGTTTTTATTGATTTCTATCGTATGATTTTCTTCATTGAAACACTGATTTACCGCTATTACATTAGATTGAATAGTTATTTTTGACGGGTGTGCAACGACCTATCAGTTATCGTCATCATCGATCATTGTCATCATTGTACCCAATAATGAGAAATTAATTAAATGTTAAAAACTATTTGAGACTAATTGTGACCGTCACCACCTGTGAACTTAAGGTGATTTGGAATGGCGGATTGCCCCATATATATTTTAATAATTTTATACTCCCTCTGTAACATATTAATGGCAACAACTTATTTTGCACGCACTTTAAGAAAACAGTTTAGGGGTGCAAACGAACAAATTGATCAAAAAAAATCTTAAGATTAGTAACTTATGATCTCAATCTATTAAAACCATTTTGATTAATTTGTTCATCTACACCCTTAAATCAATACCTTCGAACGCGTACAAAATGAGTTGTTTCCATTAATATGTTACGGAGGGAGTATTTTTTTTACTAGGGTTTTTTTCTACTGAGTCATTCATTTTTTTTATATTGTACCCCTACACAAAATTTCACATTGTATTCCTTGGGTTGTATTTATACTCAAATGACACCCCTTACATTTATTAGTACTCAATTACTCACATAATACCCGTTACGTTTATGAGTGCTCACGTAGTATGCCCATAAAAACCATATGGTTGGTTGTTAATTAGAGCTTTAAGCGTTTATTTTAAAGGATAAGAATTATAAAAATTAAAGCAAGGGATAAAAATAGAAAATTGGTGAATGGAATTTCAATAATATAATCTCCATCCTTTGTTTGATATTTGATGAAATTAAGCAAATAAGAAAGTAAATTAATATGGTATGATTAAAGGAGTTTTAATCTTCATCCTATTCCCCATAAAAAAAATCCCATATCCTATAGACAAACAAGGTATTAACTTAAGATGGATAAGAAAACTTTATCCCCAATACTTAACCCTCAAAACAGAACGCCCGAATAAGATAATATGTTGAATATAATCAAATTTGAATAGTACCATGCGAAATTTTATATTTGGAGAGGCACAACATAAAAAGTGAATATCCTAGGGGTGCCCTCTATAGTATAACAATTTGATTCAAAACCCAAAGTAACTGGATTCAGATTAAATAGACAGATCACTACCTCTATTAATTGCAGCATTTATACTTTCATGCAATCCAATACACAGCTTTGAACCAGTCAATAAGTTTAAATACCTACTGTATTAGTTAAACTATAATGTGAAAGTATTGAGACAGATTATAACAATGCTCTGGACAAATCAGTTGCCATAAAATAAATTATCTGTTTAACCTCAAAATCAATATCAATACTACAAATTACATTGCCAAAATATATATATATATATATATATATATATATATATATAGAAACTAATTAGCCATTAATTGTGGCATGAACTTGGTAATAAAGCCAAAGAACAGGCCAACGATATGAATTTATCTTTGAAATGGAAGAACCTCATTTTGTCAAGTGAGGGGATAATACATACCACTTTTACCATGAACAGAATCTGGAATTTAATTTTTATTGTTTTTAAATGTGCAACTAAAGACAGCATAAAATATATATATTTAAAAAATAAAAAACAAAGAAACCATATGTTTGCTACAGTGCTGATTAAAGATCATATCCTCGACAAATTAGGAAATAATACTAATATCTAAACTAGGATAAAAATCATTCAAGATTTAATTTAGACAAACTAATACAAAAAGAGTAAGGGAGAGAAGAAGAGGGAAAATTAAAGTTAGCCACTAAGTTCTTCACCTGCAATCAATGCTGCATATATTCTTTGGCAACAATCATATAAGACTCAAAACAGTCAGTTTAAAACACAATGCTTTGTCTCAGGTTAAATTCAAGAAACACAACTCCATAACTTCAACCAAGATCAAGTGAGAAATAATATAAAAGCATATTCACCTTCCATTACACAAGGACAACAAATAGATCCAGATTATATAACTACTATTTAACATAATCATAATGATCATGGATTATTATTATTATTATTATTATTATTATTATTATGCCAAACAATAAGTACAAAAATGTAATGAAGCGGAAATTCCCTAAAAAAAATAGCCTTAGAGTAGATAAATAAACACGACAAGTACCACACGCATTTTTACTTCATATATCATAATTTACTTCATATATTAAAACTAAAGAAGTGACACTAAGCTATGACAGTGGACTGGTTCACTCAGAAAGAAATGGAGTATCGTGGCTAATGCCTAACATATCAATTTGCTATGTGAAAAAAACATAGCTCAATGGCATATTAGTAACTAAAATCAAAACTTCAAAATACGTGGCACGCACGAGAAATGATACTGGCACTCAAATTGATACTCCTCACTATGAGTGAAGCATCACAGTGAATGCTAGGAAACTGATTTTGGCACACCTTGAATTGATTTTGGCACCCGACTTTGTGACTAAAACAAGAAAATATTACTCACATTGGGGTGCAAATATTAATTTTGAAGTGACAATATCAATACCCAGCACACACACATTGATGATTTTAACACGTAAAATATAAAAATGTCCTTGTGCTATGTTTTTTCACATAGCTCATTGATATGTTTAGGCATCACTCCAAAACTGTTGACAAAAACAATCAAAGCCACCTCATGTGAAAGCTTTAATGACATTGCAATCAAGGACCACAACAAATTGCTATATTATGAATATAATAATTTGCACAAAAATCTATGTAAATTACGATAAACTTAATCTCGCATCAAAAATCCATATCAGAAACTGAAACTAGAACAAGATAGACACCAAATACTTTGTCTGTTCTACATAGTTGTTTGTCTAAACCACAATAACACATTAATGAAAGTAGTTTTTGGTCTTCTAATGCTTTTAGCACTTGAGGAAGCATCTCTAACTCTCATCAGGAAGTACCTATCATCCAAGAGATATAATAGATTAATAGGCATGACAGCTCCTATCACGAACTTAACAAGACTGATATTCTACCGTGCATATGGATGGTACCGACTATTGCTATAGCCTCCCTTACCATAGAACCCACTACCTCTACCGTAACCAGCACTAGCACCACTATCATAACCACCACCATATCCTGAAGCTCCATAGCTAGCATAACCTTCACCTCCACCATATCCACCTAAGCTGCCACCAGCATAAGCACCACTAAATCCTGCAGCATAGGGACCAAATCGGCTAGAGTACCCAAGGGATGACTCTCCACCATAAGCCCCTAAACTAGCACCTCCATAAGAACCATACCCTCTACCGTATTCCATTCCACTACCATAGCCTCCATAACCAGGCCTACCAGCAACACCTCCTGACATCCTATAGTTATTACCAGCACCATACCCATCAAAACCCCCATAGGAGCCTCCATAACCAGCATAATCATCCCCATAAGAACGGTTCCTAGTATTGCTACCATAAGTAGGAGCTACAGGATAGTTTGAAGGTTTCTTTGGTTCAGCCTTCTTGATCTCCACCTACAACAAAGCAACTTAGTTAACCTAAAGCCTGCTCCATTTAAACTAAGATGAGATTCCTCTTTGGGTGTATTCTATACCTGTGTAGACGTCATCCATGATTACAAACTAACAACCTTAAATTACAATATATACCACAATAAAAAAATTTAGCAAGCATCGTTGAATCATGATTTGTGGCTCAAAAGGTTTGCTAAATCTGCTAATGAAGATCAAAAGTAGATAAACCCACAAGCACAACAAAATAAAAACATTTATCACCATGGCGAATTCCAAGCACAACAATGAAGGCGAATTCCAAGCACAACAATGAATTAAACTCACCTGAGTTCCCTCCATGTCAATCATATTGCCTTTGGTGAGTAATTCATCCACCACTTCTTCACTGTCAAATACAACAAATCCAAACCCCCGAGAACGATTGGTCTCGTGATCACGTATAATTTGGTGTTCAGCCACCGTCCCAAATTGGGAGAAAAAACTTCTTAATTCATCTGAGTCATCCAAAGTTATTCAAAGACAAGTAAGTTTCTTTACCTTTGGTTCGCACTAAAAAATTTCTTTAGCTTTGGCTGAAAATAAAAGAATGATACAACATGCATAATTGCATACTCATACAATTATGATGGGTACAGAAATCAATCAATCTTAACTGATGACAACAAAAGAACATACCTTCTGTGACACTCGAAGGAATGCCTCCAACAAATATCTTTTTCGTCCTAAAATCCTTTGACTGAGCAGCACCTTTGGGTATAGTACGCTTAATCTCAACCTAATAACCGAAAGAAAGAAAGAGAAAACATAAAAACACAAAGGTGAACAAATTCGCATTAAAAAAGACATAGAAGCAACACAAATCCATGTGAATTGAATCAACCAGAATACCTGTTTCCCATTAATAGTGTGAGTATCCTCCATAACTTTGTCAACAACAGAAGGGTCATCATAAGTGATGAATCCAAAACCCCTTGGCTGCCCACTGTAACGATCTTTCATAATAACTGAGTCTGTTATCTCACCGTACTTCCCAAAGTGCTTGAGAAATGTAGCTGTTTAACATCAAAATGAGTTGCAGATACATATACAGACATGTAAGAACAACTAACTAAAACAAAAAAGCCACATGAAGCCATCCACATGAACATAACACAAAATTATAGAACTTGATAAACACATCATGGAATAAACGATATGATTTAACCTAATCTAATTCTAAAAAGTACAAAAATTAACCTAAACATCAATAACACTTTGAAACCAAAAAAAAAAAAAAAGGATTCAGCTAGAAGAAATCAAATTAAAAGCATGAATAAAGAGGAAAGCGATTCAAACTCACTGCTGGTGGTATCTTTGGGAAGTCCACCGATAAATATCTTCCTGCAAGCACCAAAAACCACAAAAAAAAAAAAAAAAAAAACGTTAGAAGTGAAGATTACGCATGAAAAGAAAGGGCAACACAGGAAGAGAAAGAATCGAACCCAGGGCTGGCGCCATCGCCATGAGGACCGTCATTTTTGAATTTGGAAGCCATTTTTCTCGAAAAGTTGAAGCTCAGATTCAGGATTTCTGTACTCTAGAGATGAAGATTGAATGAAACTGATTACAAAATTGAAGATTTGAACCGTATCTGCAATTGTTATGGCAATCGGCGGAGCAGAGGGCGAGAAAAGATGGAAGACGAAGAATATCTTTTTTTCAAAGTAGGATAACTGTGCCCTAAATGTTCAATCAATAAAAACGAGCTAAAACCTAATGAGCAAGTAGAAATCTCCCCTTTTGAAAATAGAGGGGATGACCGTAAATTTATTTTTCGGTTTTTTTTCTCATTTATACCCCAACTAGGTTAGCCCCGCTTTACCAAAAATTATACTACATCTGTTTCTAAAAAAAACGCAACAATTGTCATTGCACGGACTCTTAGACATTTTTTTTTTGTTGTGGATAATTAAAAAAAGTGAGGGGTAGATGATTAAAATAAATGGAGAGAAAAGTGGGGACAATTAAATGAGTTGTGAGAAAGGGTGGGGACAATTAAAGAATTGGAAAGAGAAAAGGTGGGGACAAATAAAGAATTAGTAAGGGTATTTATGTCTTTTAAGTAGCAATAGTTTACTATATAAGGAAAATAAAAATTTGTTGCATTTATTTTGAAACATCCAAAAATGAAAACTGTTGCGTTTTTTTTAGAACGGGGGAAGTAATAAAATTAATAAAAAGATCGAAGAACATTAACATGTTACTTTACAACAAAGGAAAAAGATTACTCAAACAATTTTAAAGTGATTATATTTAAAGGGTAAGTAGTAACAAAGATAAATTTTAGTTAAGGTAATGAAATGAAAGATAAAATTGTATGCTATTAAATTATGATTTTTTTTTTTTGGAAAAATTCATATAAATAATCCAACTATTGGAGGTCTTCCAATATTAATTCCAACTATTGGTTATTAAAATATAATCCAAACTTTGGGGGTTGTTTTATGATATTAGTCCATTGGCTTAATTAACCTATTATTATCGATCACCAATTCAAAACTT
Organism: Salicornia ramosissima; assembly: GCA_951394345.1. Lineage (NCBI taxonomy): Eukaryota > Viridiplantae > Streptophyta > Magnoliopsida > Caryophyllales > Amaranthaceae > Salicornia > Salicornia ramosissima. Next base: position 16,281,602 of record OX596234.1, on the reverse strand, counting down.
ATTCGTTATCTTTCCTCTTTTTCTATTTATTGCACTTGACTATATCTTCCTCCCATTCTACCAATGAAATCAGTGCCGGTCAAAAGTTAGTATGGACTAATATCATAAAACTTCGCCCATATTTTGGATTATAGTGTAATAACTTATAGTTGAGATTAATATTGGAAGACCTCCGATAGTTGGGATTATTCATATGAATTTTTCCTTTTTTTTTAGGAAGTATTAATTATGGTATTAAATAGAGAAGTAGAAATGTGAGATTATTAATTATTATTTGTTAGATTATTAATTTGTTAGATTATTTGTTATTATGGTATTAAAAAAGATATTTATTTGTTAGATTATTAATTATTATGGTATTAAATAAAGAGAAGTAGATTAAGGAGGTAAGAGGAGGGAAAATGGGGAAAATGGGGAGAATGGGAGGGACGGGGGATTTTTTTAGTGGTAAGAATTTTAGATAGATATATATATATATATATAGATTTTTTGGTTTTCTCAATTGTATACAAAGGTTTTTTTTCCTTTTTCACTCGTGTTTAAAGATGTCAATTTTCGATCCGATCTGAAAAATTCGAATGATCCGAGTATCCGACACATAAATAATGGATTTTCACAAAAAAAAAAAAAAAGATTTTTGACCCGTTTAAACCCGTCTTTTTAAACCTGTTAAAACCTGTTAATTTTCGACCCGACCCTATTCAACCATGTGGATTAAACACTTTTTAGTTTATTTATGATTTATGATATGATTTGATGATAATTTCTATAACATTAAACTATTTAAACTTCACTATCAAATTTCTAAATTGTCATTTTGATCGTTTATTTGTTGAAAATGATAATAAAAGACGCTATTTATTAATTCTTGTTATTTGGGACATAAATTTGTGAAAGTATTGTGTCGGATGGTCCGACCAACACTTGTATTTTTTTTAACAAATCACGAGGGGAACTAGGTTTAGTAATATATTTCCAGGTCAAAGAAATGTGTGTCCAGGTCAAATAATATTTGTCCAGGTTTAACAATATGTTTCCAGGTTAAACAAATTTCACTAGGTTTACAAATGTCATCAGATTTATAAATAGAGTTCCAGGTTTAATAATATGCGTCCAACTTAGACAGATATGTGTCTAGGTTTAACAATATGTGTCCAGGGTGGTTACTGGTTAACACTATGTATCCAGTGTTAACAATGTGTCCAGGTTAAAGTGTTAAACAATTTTTCATTAGGTTTACAAATATGTGTTCAGGTTCAACAATATATGTTCAGATTTAACAATATGTGTCTAGGTTTAACAATATGTTTCCAGGTTAAACAACTTTTTACCAGGTTTACAAATTTGTGTCCAGGTTCAACAATATGTGTCCAGGTTCAATAATATATGTCCAGATTTAACATGGGTACAGGTTTAATAATATGTGTCTTGGTTAAATAAGTTTATACCTGGTTTACAAATTTGTGTCCAGGTTCAACAATATGTGACCAGGTTCAATAATATATGTCCAGATTTAACAAAATGTGTCCAGGTTTACAAATATGTTTCAAGGGTTACAAATTTGTGTCCAGATCTACCAATACATGTCCAGGTTTAACAACATTTGTCCAGGTTAAATAAATGTGTCCAGATTCAACAATAAGTGTCCAGATCCAGTGGGGCTGATCTAACAGAAACGTTACCGTCAGATCGGTCTGACACAATACATTCTCTATAAATTTAGGCATTTTTTGTATAAATGAGGTTATAAATATTAGATTTAGAACACAAAATAACACTGCGATTATAAATCTCTAAACCCTTTGGGTTAAGCCGAACCCGGAGGATCTGCGTCATGAATAAAATATCTAAAACCCAAACCCGATAACAACCCACTTTGAATAATCCAAAATTAGTATCAAGTTAGCATAATCCAACCCGACCCAACCTGTTTGACACGTATACTCTTGCCCCTTAACTTAATTAGTCATAACTTTCAATTATGCTCTTTGTTAGCACGGTTAACTTCAAGTTAACTTGACCATTATTATTATTTATTTTTTTAGTTTATGAAATTTATATCTATAATATGAAAACTCCCAACCCCCCCCCCCCTACAAGTGAGATATGACATCCCTCCACCCAAACTCTTCTTCCTTCACATTGACTCGTCAAGTGTTATCTCATTTTCCTTTCTTTTTCATGCTAATTTTTAAGTTGTAATCATTCATCTTTTTATTTCTTCTCATTTGTTTCAAAACATATGCATATTGATATATGTGCATTTTTTTTAAAGTGAATGTGCATTAAAAAAAATCTAACTTGAAAAAAAAAATTCGGAAAAAAAGTGAAAAAAATAACATATGCACATTAATACTTAGGGCTTGTTTACTTCAGATTATATTCAGTTCAGTTCATCTCTATTTAGTTCAATTAATACACTTCTATTCAGTTCAGTTCAGTTCATCTCTATTAAGTTCAGTTCAATTCAGTTCAATTCATCTCTATTCAACTAATGTAAATGAGCCCTTAGTGTATTAATTAAAAAGGAAGATTGAAATCAAATATCATTCACCTCTTAAAAATCATCTAAGATATAAAATGTAGCAAATAACCTTCATTCATGTTAAAAGACAAGTGACAATTTCTTAATAAAATATTTGTTTTTTCCTTCTTATTTTTCCCACATTTGGTCATTTTCATTTTTCATCCCATTCTATTCAATACTTTCAAAACTATACAAAAGATAAAGTTCAACTAAAAATGTTGTACGTGCTTTGCATATGTCAAAAAATTGTAGTATATTAAAGCACATCCCATCCATCCTATGTGTCAATCCCTCTTTCATTCTCCCTTTACTTTATCTCATGTGTCATTCCATATATCCATCACATTTCAATTTATATTCTTTCCATATTTGTCATCAATCCTACAGTTCCGGCCCACCGGGGCGGCTGGCCCAAAAATAATAGACTAAACTCTAAGCCTAATTTTTTAGGGTTATGTATTTATCAAATATCTTTACACAAGATAATGACGCGTGTCATGGGCCTAGCCCACGCATCAGTTTAAACAACTCACTTCAAACCCTATCTGGGTAACATATGCCTATAAAAGGACCAATCAAATCACTTTTTCAGGTATCTAATTCATAAATTTCTGACACCACATACTTTTGACTCCTTTATTCCGATGTCTGACTTAAGCATCATAGGGACGTTCTCGAGTTCCAGCCCCAAGTTAGTAACCTTTCACTGTTTTACAAGTCAAACCCCTGAAGGGGAGCACACAGAGTTAACTCAAACATATTAAACATATTTGACTATATTAATGAAGTTCCAGAACAGGAATAGATTGGCGCCGTCTATAGAGATCCGTAACAAAAACATGGCAAACACTAGAGCTAAGGCACCTCAATTTGGTCAGTCGAATGAACATCCCCGAGAATCGCCTAACCGGCGATTAGTGTAACTCGAGGACGATCATTCCTCGAACCATGCAAGTAATCAAAATCAACAGAGAGCTTCTAAGCAGGTGGTCACTCGAAGTGACCTTGAGCAAGTTGTCACTGCCCTCGCCGCGACATTCGAGAAAAACTTGCTAAGACACCCCAACAGGGAGACTACCCCTAACCGAGGCAGAAGTGAACGGTCGAGACGGAGCCCGGTAGAAGAATATCGACAAAGTTCCAGAGAAGTTACCAACTCTCGAAGGACTGATGCACGAACCATCATCGAGTCTCCAAGAACTGCAAGAACCGGGGTCAATGCAAGGACGATCATCGAGAGTCGCCGACGAGAGACTCAAAACTCGCCTCGAGGCTTGCATGAGAGATCCCACCTGTAATAGCCCAAAATTTTAGGTTTGATGATTAGGCATGCTCAAGTGCAAATGGCAACCTTGCACATTTTGGGCCCATTTTCCCACTCATAACCGGCCCCCTCTTCCCATCTCTCCCTTTCCACTTGCTTTGCGTTCACACTTAGCATATATTTATATATAGATGATCCTTGTGAACATAAGACTCTTTGTCCATTTGAACATCCTCACTTGCACAATCAAAGCAATCACAAAACCTCCATCTCTCTCTCCTTTCACACGCATAAACCCACAAAATTACCATCCCAAAGTTTGCCATCTTTTCAACTCAAATCTTAAAGATTCATTCCCCATTGAACTTTAAGGTGTTAACTCTCAATTAATCTTCAATAACTTTGATCAATACTTCATGTTTGGGCGTGGTTCCGGGTTAGTTCGTGTTGTTGAAGACTCGTGCTCATGGGTTGAAGAACCGTGTTGGTGGCCGTGTTCGTGTGGCTCGTGCTCGTACTCGTGTGATTGGGCCATGGTGGTGGCTCGTGTGTGGTGGTTCGTGGTGTTGGTCGTGGTGGTCCTTGGTGGTTGTTCGTGCACATGGTGGTCGTGTTTGGAGGTGAAGGTCGTGTGGGTTGTTCCAGCAAGCTGTGTGGTCTCATGTTCGAGATTCGTATTTTTTGCTCGTTTCACTTGGAATTTTAACGTATTTATTTTCCAGGTAACTAGAATAGCTCATTTAGATTTGGTGGTCGATCACCTAGTATAACATAGGATTGAATTGGATTTCATGACTAGGATTGTATATTTCATGAATTTGGGTATTAAGATGATGGTTTTAGTTCGAATTACATGTGATGAACTTGTTGGATTTCGATCTTGTTTATGTTGAGTATGACGTGTGAATTGATGATGATGATTGATTGATTTCTGATTGAACCTTGTTATTCTTGTTCATTTTATGTTAATATTTATGATGGTTATTTTTAGAATTCAAGCGTAGATTTTTTATTTTATATAAAGAATTATGCATGTATGATTTTCGTGAATTTTCATATGATCTCATGCTTTGTTTTTGGGTGATTTATGTTGATTAATGTTAATCTTTCGAAAAAGATTCATTAAATTTGTTTCTATTCGAGTTTTCGATAGTTTTCTTGAAAATATTGAATTAGTAATTAGTTTGTTTTGAAATCTTGATGATTCTTGATCTTTCTTGATGAATCTTGATGATTCTTGATGTATCTTGATGAATCTTGATAAGTCTTAAACGTTCTTGATGATTCTTGGACTTTCTTGGTAAATCTTAAAATGGTTCTTGATAGGTTTTGTCATTTCTTGATTGGTTATTTTGAAATCTTGATTTTCGTGGTTTTCTTGATTTTGGAGTCGGGTTCTTGAAATCTACCTTTCGGATTTTGTTATCGATCTTGATGATCGTGTTGTTATGCTGTCGAAATGTTTTCGAAAACGGTCGCCTAACTTAGTGGGCCCTATAAATTCCGCCAGAAGTATAGAATATTTATTGTAATTTTTAAAAAGATGCTTGATAAAAATGAAGAATATATTTTTCTTATCATACTCTATACATTTCATTATATTTTCCCTATGGATCCACTATTGAGTGAGATTTCTTTAGGTCAAATGAGGTAAAAAAAAAAAACCTTGTTTAATTAGGATGAGATAAAGATAATAGAATGGAGTGAATATTCTAAATATTATGCTTTAAACTTAAATAACAATAGAAGATATTTAATTAGATGTAAACTAAGGCTACAGTGGCGGAGCCACATCATACTAAGTGTGGTTCTTTGACCCCCACTTGAATTTGAATGTAGAAATTTTTATCTTGTAATTAAAACATATAATTTTCCAAATTTTTCATATAATTTCATGAATTAATCCCAATAAAATTTAGCAAATGCATTTTGACCCCACTAAATATTTTTTCTGAAACTACCATTGTAAGACTGGGAAATAAATATGATATAACTAAAAAAAATCAATTACGAATTATAAATAACAAGGGTTAATATAATACTATTAGAAATATAATAACAAGGGTTAATACCTTTCGGATTTTGTTATCGATCTTGATGATCGTGTTGTTATGCTGTCGAAATGTTTTCGAAAACGGTCGCCTAACTTAGTGGGCCCTATAAATTCCGCCAGAAGTATAGAATATTTATTGTAATTTTTAAAAAGATGCTTGATAAAAATGAAGAATATATTTTTCTTATCATACTCTATACATTTCATTATATTTTCCCTATGGATCCACTATTGAGTGAGATTTCTTTAGGTCAAATGAGGTAAAAAAAAAAAACCTTGTTTAATTAGGATGAGATAAAGATAATAGAATGGAGTGAATATTCTAAATATTATGCTTTAAACTTAAATAACAATAGAAGATATTTAATTAGATGTAAACTAAGGCTACAGTGGCGGAGCCACATCATACTAAGTGTGGTTCTTTGACCCCCACTTGAATTTGAATGTAGAAATTTTTATCTTGTAATTAAAACATATAATTTTCCAAATTTTTCATATAATTTCATGAATTAATCCCAATAAAATTTAGCAAATGCATTTTGACCCCACTAAATATTTTTTCTGAAACTACCATTGTAAGACTGGGAAATAAATATGATATAACTAAAAAAAATCAATTACGAATTATAAATAACAAGGGTTAATATAATACTATTAGAAATACTAGTAAGGAAAAGACTGATTCAATGGTTAAGAGGAAAAATGTGAATAATAGTTTAAGATTGGTACTTTAATAGTTTAACAATAAATGAGATAAAAAATTGTTAAAAGATAGAGAAGGAGAAGAGAGCAGTGGATTTCACCAAAACCAAAAAAAAAAAAAAAAATCAAAAGCGAAGGGCTTGTTTACTTCAGATTAAATTCAGTTCAGTTAATGTAAACGAGCTCGAAGTGTAACCGGAATTGATCCCGAGACCACTAGCATGAAAGCACACAACGTGCAACAGCCTTAAACCATTAAGCACATGCACATTTATGTAACTAATTTAATATATACTGTATTATATTATACATACGTAAGGGAATTGGGCCTCCTAAGCATGGGCCCTGGACAGTCACCCTGCTCACCCTTGCTCAGGGCAGGCCCTGAGCTTGATTAATAAACAAGCTTTACTCGAACAAAGATATAGTATTTAGCTTGTTAAGGCTTGCAAACAGCTCATTTAATTAAGTGTGTTAATAAGTTCGTTCGTAATTGTTTAACAACACAATGTTGTTATAAAAAAAATCCTGGAATAATATCATACTTGTAATATGCTTTTAAATTTTCAGATTTTATATCACTTATGCTTGGCCAAAGTTTAGAATTAGACATTTATAAAACAACAAAGCTCATTTAAACATATGCTTATTTATAAATGAGTTATCGCTCGAGCTCAAATATGTAAACGAGCAAAGCTCGAGCCAAGTTCAAACATGAAAAAATTAAATGAGCAAAACTCGAACAATGATTTTGAAAACACAGTTATGCTCAATCTCAATTAATAGTAATCAAGCCTATCTTGAATGGGTTACTACTCAACTCAGCTCAGCTCGTTGACATCACTATTCTCATTCCCATGGGAATTTCTATTTCTTATTATATGCATTCAAAAACAAAATCCCTTATTTTTAAAGAGTTTGTTATGCCTGTTTTTGCACAATTTCCAATGCACTTGTTAAGATATCTATATTTTCCATTGTAATCTATAAAAAATATATATACAAATTGAGATTTAAAAATTTATGCTTTTATACGAATCTAACAAGATCCATTTGAATATGATTTTTCCAATATACATCAAAGATTTTTCATGTTTAAAATTTCTCTCTCCTTCTACCAAAAAATTCAAATGTAACAAATATTCTGAGACGGATGGAGTAAAAGATAAGGAAAATTAATTCCTGTGAATTATATATCACCCTAGGAAATTAATGCCCAATTTAACCAAACAAGCACTATAATAGTAAAAATTTAGAATAGGATTTTTTTAAAGAACTATCAAAAAGTTAAAAAACCATCAACCCCAAGCAACTTATACTCGTTTTTGACAGAACTTCTAGGAATTGCTTTTTTTTTAAAGAACCATCAAAAAGTTTTTTTTTAAAAAAAAAACTCCTTAATTTAACCCCCAGAACGGTACGAAACTATCAAATATCATCCGATTTGCTTACGTGCGTCATTAAGTTTTGACGTTAAATGTGGCCCACTTTCACCCTTTCTCTCTAAAATGCCTCTCTCATTAACTCTAATTTACCGTTGCAAAGCCATGAATTAAGGCCATCAGTGTAACACCCCGTATTTTTGGGGTTAGAATTTTAGAAAATAAGTTTGTCTTTTCTGTGCCTTAAAAATGTATTTCGAAAACTATTAATGAATTCCCTATTTTATAAATGGAAATCTTTTTAAAATTATATTCCGGGAATTTATGTTATTAATATTTTATAAAATGTGTCAAACAAATTTTCCTTTTGATGGCTATCCTACATTCTTTCATTTGGCCTCAACCCGTTAGATTCCTAAAACCCCAACTTAAAGCAATTCAAGGTTGTGGACCGACTGAAATTTAATGTTGAATTAATGACGAGTTGGCTAAGTAGGGGTTAGAAGTAATTTTAGTCCCTTTTTTGGTAACCGGACTTGAATAGCCTTTTCATATGATTTCTGGCGCAAGTTAAAAGTTAGCTTTGGGAAGAACAATTCAGTTCAGGAATTCATTTCAAGCCCAAAAAACTATTTCAGTGTTTGGACCATACTTCTTACCTTGGCCTAAAATAATTCAAGCCCACTTCTTTTCCCTCTTTCCATTTGATCAGTTTTTTATCCCTTTAATTATCTTATTATCCTATTTTATTCTATTATATCTTTTAATGGATGTAACCCCGTATTTTCCTAAAGGTGGTTACACATTTATCCTAATTATTTCCTTTTATTTGTTAACCCAATAATACCCTTTAATATTATCATTCTCTATTTTTCTCCAACTTGTTATCCTTTTTCCTCTCTATAATTAATTGGACCAGGATCATCTTATTTCTCCATCATCTTTTCCCTCTACCTTCCCTTTCATGTTCCTTTAATTCTTTTATCCTGTTTTATTTTATTTATTTTAACCATTCCTTTTAATTTCTTTTAATACCTTATAATTAAATTTGTCCCTATTCTTTTCCCCTTCCTTTTATTTATTTAATCTTACAACCTTACTTTAGCCCAATCATAAAACCCAAGATCAACGTATCCCCTCATATTCACACCTCACGGCCCCTTTCGTTTCTTATTTCATTTAATTGTTTTATTTTATTTTTCCACCTAAAATACCAGTCCATATCTATGATTGACCAAATACCCAAAAACCTTGTTTTTATTCTCCTAATAATTCTACTAGATTTTAGGAGAACAAACCCCCTCTAATACCCTTAAACTACACAGCTACTCAAACCCAACAACAACAACTTCTACAATTCCTTTCTCTCTCAAACTTTGATTAAACACAATCCACTCAAATAATTCTAATCCCCTTTCTTGAATTTAACCCTCAAAGATTGTAGCTAAGGAGCCAAGGAGAAGTCCAAGAAGGACCGTGCACCCTCGTCCCCCTAGGAGTTTCGAATCATATCCATCTTCGATAGGTAATTAGATTGCTTTGCCTAATTTGTAGAATAGATTAGTTCTATAATTATTAGAATAGATTTAGAACATGTTTAGATTGTGTAGAATTGCTTAGAATTGGTTTTGAATTTATGAAAGATGTTTGATGAATGAACCGTGTGTGTGCCATGAAGTTCAAAGATAGTTTGATGATTTTATTTTGTATCTTGTTATGAATTTGTGCATTTTCTTTAATCTTTGCATGAATTATGAAGTTTAATCTAAAGTATAATTGTATCGTATGATAACCGAATTATTATCTTTCGTTCATAGAATTTTCGAGTGGAGTGGTCTATACAAAACTTAATCTTTATGCTATAATCTTGATCTAATTATGTTCTTTAATGATTTTCTTGATAAAATTGCGAGATTAATCAAGTTCTTGAATTTCAAAGTATTGATCTTGTTTTATGATGAAATTTTCGAACAATATAGGTTCTTGATAAGTTCTATTCTCGACATTCTTGGCTATTATCTAGAAGCATGGTATTTTATTAAGTTAGTCTAATTAATTATTTTAATCATATTGTTTTAAGTTAAAAGGGAAAGATTAAATTTTGGTTTATATTATTTTCACAAGTGTCGTGTAATATTATGAAATTAAAAGAGGATTGATTTTTATTATTTTAAAGATAAAAGATTAGACTTTGAATCTATTCTTGAAATCGTGTAGGTAATTAATAAGGCTTGTAATTTAACTAGATTAAGATAGAAAATCTTGCTATCCTTTCTTGAAAATGTCGAGTTTTATGAGAAATAAAAGGATTGATTTTTCATTGTTTAATTGATATAAAAACTGGAATTTGAATACGTTCTTCAAATTATTTTAGTTAGTTAAACGCTTGTATGATAATTTGATGATTGATTTAGTTATGTGAAATATGGAGATGAATTATTATTGTGTTATTATCAATGGAGGCCATGTATGTTGGTAAGTATGGGTAAGTTTCGATCTCTATTCCTTGTTTATGAATGAGTTATATTGTTAATTTAGGATGGTTGCATGCCTTTACGTATGAACTTGATGAATGGATTGATATAAATGTATGAAGTATTTTTGTATGTTTGTGATCAAGTGTCGAGTTTATTAAGTCCCTGTCTAGAGTTATAGAATCAAGTAAAGTTGAACTAGAATTGATTAGAAGTCAATTGTGTTAATGAAAGTTAAATGGTGAACTAGAAAGTGAACTTGAAAATATATTAATCTATGAAGTGACCGCCCATCTAGTGGCTAAAGCTCCATGAACATGGGTATAGTTGAAGCCACTGCCCCTTCTGCGGTTTTGGGGCAGTTCTGGTTCCCAGTGCTCGGGAAGTAGATCCTTTGTGGTTGACCCGACATGAGACAAGGAAAGTTGGGGAAGAGTTAAGTTTTCCCTTACGAGCATATGACTGTTTCATGGATTAGCACTTGAAATGAACTAGAATCTGAGAGTCAGTAATGAAAGTCTAGAAATCTAGAGTTAGTATGGTCTTGTCTTGGGAGTCTTGTTATGGTATTCTTGTGTGTCTTGTTTTCGCTGCGTACTTGATTTATTTAATTGTGAATGTTATCTTCGTTGACTTGTTTGGTTGTTCTATTGACTTATTCTGGTGATTATATTTCTAATTGTGTTCTATTGATTAAGTAGAACAATCTAATTACTCCCCACTAACTGTGGACCCCAAAATCCCTTTTCAGGTACAGGAGATGAATGATTAATTGGGTTACGCAAGGGCTGGGATTGTGAGCAAGCGAGTATAGTAGTTTAAATATCTTGATGTCAATTTCTAGCCTTTGTAATAACTTCTTAGTGGACTTTCCGTAATTGTTAGTAATACTGAACTTTGGTAATCTAACTATTTTGGATTATTTATTGGTTTAATTGAATAATTTGAATTAAGTTTAGAACTTGCGCTGTCATTAATGAAATCGATATTAAAAGTTTATGGTTAATAATGATCCGTGTTGTTGTTTTCTCCGAAAACAACGTCGTTAAAATGCGGGTCGTTACAATCATTGATGTAAAGATCGAAATGGGAAGGAAACTAAGTGCCCTTTACACCAAATTCGACCAACACAATGAAACTCCCTAATTATAGACCCTAATTGCCCTAAACATTATTAATTCAATTGCAAAAGTTTTCGTTGTTAAAAACTCTAATTTACCTGATGTTGAAGAAAAAACGATATTGATTGCTGTTCACTAGAGAATTGATGTGCAAAATGAATAAGAGGCAAGGTGCTTGATTTATTTACCATTGCAGTCTCAAGTGATTAGTATTTCAATTGTAGTTGGATCTTATATATAAGCATAAAGTGGGCCTTAACATCAAAACTTAACGCCATAAGCAAATGGATGTGCTATTTATATTAATAGTTTCATAAAGTTTATTTTGGGGTTAAATTAAAGTGTTTCACACTTTTTGGAGGTTCTTTAAAACAAAATAAGTCGAGCTTCTGTCAAAACGAGCATAAGTTCGTAGGGGTTGCTTCAAAAAAATCCTTCTGAATACTATGTTAAACTCATACGTAAATCAGTGGTGTTCAATATCTTGTAGAGTTGTAAAATAATTCTAATGGGTAAAGTTTAATAAATATCAATCATTGCTTAAAATTTCAATGGCTCATATATTTTTCCAAAAAATTGCTACTTATTTTCCTATTTAAAATCCATTTCTTAATTTTCTACCTTACAGGCTTACAACAATCTTAGCCCTTGATTTTATTAATGAATGACTTAAGATGTGTTTGATTTGTCTGGTATTTTCTGATATCATCTGATCTTAAATTTTCTGATAATATCTGAATTTTTATGATTGCAGTTATTATTATAGTTATAAAATATTTTTCTTATTTGTTTTAAACTTTCTGATCTGATTTGAATTATTCTGATATGATCTTATTTAAATTGAATCAAATGCACACTAAGTTACAACTCTACTGTATAGAGTTTTAGCAAAACTACTCTACATGAACTAATAAACATAACCCAAATTACCAATTTCACCTCCAACACATATCCTTAGGTTATGAAGTATGTATTATTTTCCAAAAGAGAAAAATAAAAGGTTATTTAATTTAATTTAATTTATTTCCCTTAAATGAGGTCATTTATAATGATTTCACATAATTATTCCCAATGTCTGCATGCTAATGATTGGGGAGGGGGGGGGGATTTCACATTATTGTGGTGGAAGAAATGCAATTGAGACCTATACACGTGAAAGTAGTAGATTTTGGTTTTGTGGAGGGTTTATCTTTACGGAGCACCGTGTTTCTCACTTGAAACCCATTTGCATTACGCAAACACAATTGCACAAGTGCCTTAGTTTGTGACCCTCTTGTTCCCATTTTATTTGCTGCATAAAATTAAAGCTATCATTTCTTCAACTTCATCATATCAATAATAATAATTCAATAATAATAAATCAATACAGTAATAATCTAACATATGTTTGGGATGGAAGGAGTACGTATTGAAAAAAAGGAAAAAGGAGGGTGTAATGGGTCTATTATAAGGCTGAAAAATCGGGTTGACAGGTCAAGTTCAGGTTGTCGAGTTATCAGGTCATGTACCCTCAACCTGAATCCGACCCATTTAATAAACGGGTTGAGTTTTTGTAATCTAACCCGACCTTAAAATAAACGGGTTGGATTCGGGTTGACCCATTTATTTTTTTTACAAAACAAAATTTCTACACTCTAAAGTAATTACCTTAATTACAAACAATGAAGAATTTAAAATTTCTTTAAAGTAGAATATTAAAATTTAATAGATAATACTTAGTTTATAGTAGTTAAAAATTGAAAATTTTGCCACTAACCACTTAGTTAAGTGGTAATTGTTGTCAACAACTACCATAAATTTTTTTTATTTAATTTAACTACCAAATAAGTTATAAAAAGTTGCAAACCACCACCTATTTTTAACACCGTTAACTCAAACCACAATTAAACCACTTAAACCTTAATTATATCACTTAAACTTAATTAACACATTTTTAAAATAAAAAAAAAATATATAAAAAGAATCTGAAAAAAAAAATTAAAAAAATCTGGAAAATAAAAAAAAAACCTTAGCCACCCCTCTCCTCCACCACCAGCACTGCGGCCACCTCCCCCACCCCCACCGGCATTGCCGAGCCCTCCCCCTCGCCACCGGCACACCCCAACCCCGATTAGGCAGCACCCCCACCACCAGTCAATTTTTTTTTTCTTTTTGTCTGATTTTTTTTCTCAATTTTTTTTTCTTAATTTTTCATTTTTTTAATTTAAAGAAAAATAAATCAAGTGCCAATCAAATCGCGACACGTGTCACAAACTAACGGTAAACTAATGGTAAACTAACGGCTTTAGCATATTCCGTTAAGTTTTCATGGGTAGGTGGTGGTTTACAACAAAACATAACTTATTTGGTAGTTAAATTAAATAAAAATATTTATGGTAGTTGTTGACAACAATTACCACTTATTAGATGGTTAGTGGCAAAATTTTCTTAAAAATTCAGTAAAATAGAGCATTCAAAACATCTTGCAAGTTAAAACAACCGTTTAAAATTTAAAAACAACAATTAATCACATTAAGCGGGTTAGAATCGGGTTAGAATTTTCAACCTTAACCCGACCCATATAATAATGGGTCGGGTTCGGGTTGACTCATTTAATTAAACAGGTTAAAAATTTCAACCCAACCCATTATTAATAGGTCGAGTTCGGGTCAGGTTGGCAGGTTGGGTCACTTTTTGCCAACCCTAGTCTATTATATATCCGGATGTACATAGAACTATATATGTATATCTAAGTTGACTTATTGCTCAATTGAAATAATTTTGCATATTTTAAAATTTAAAATGAGCAAGATTACTCTTTAATCCTAATTATATTTAGTAATTGCTCAATAATGCAATTAGACTACTAAGGACACAATGCCTTCAGTATACTATATCTCAACTCAAGCAACCTCTTGTCTCTTAGCACAATATAGTGAATCTAATCCTTATATAAACAATATATGATAAGTGTGTTAAATTTGAAAGAATATAACCCTATACGAACGAGGATAGTTCGGTCCATACAAATTTCGGTCCATACAAATCCAAGGAGAGTATTTTCTAAAACTAATTGATGATAGGAGGAGTGTAACACCTAGACGTTTAAGATAGTTTATTCTCTGTTGTTTCTCCAATGTAGGACACTAACCAGTGCACATATATGGGGTTTAACACTTTCCCTCTGTAACAACCCCCAACTTTGGGCGAATGTTAACTAACATAAACGTGCAATTACAACAACAAACACTATGCACTCACAAGTACTCAACTATTGCCAACTCGTATGACTCAACATGTGGGGTTGGCCCCACATAAATATCACATCTCTTTCTCTAATGACTCCACTCAAGTTTTAAAATCAAATAATAAATGTTTCATAGGAATTATAACTGCACTTTTTTCTATTTTTTTTATATGACATTAAAGAGAAAAATGTCGTAGTTAACTACAAATTATAAACACTTTTTTTTGTAACTTATTGTCATTTGAAGCTTTAACATATGAATGTTTTTCAATGCCTTAAAAGAATTTGCAGTATTTCCTTAAAAAACTATATTATATAAATAACCGTGCAACAAATAGAGTTCATTCTATTTGTTTATTTTATGGATTAATACTAGATTAACAGAAAATAAAGTATTGAAAATTAAAACAATGTTTTCCGTATTATTGTCTCAATATATTGATAAAATTAAAACAAATTATTCTAACAAAAAATCTTGGTCTCTTGAGGAAAGATGTTTTTTTTTGTTAGAATTAAAAAATGTACAATTATAATTATAATTTTTTTATTTAACTAAATAAAAATCATTATATAAAATAATAGATCAAATAATGAGAATCTAACATTAAATTACGACACATTTAAATATTAATAAAATTTACGAATATAATAATAATAATAATAATAATAATAATTATTATTATTATTATTATATTATTATTATTATTAATTATTATTATTAATAATACCAACAACAACAATAATAATATAATAATAATTCTCAATCTTAGTAAAAAGTCTAAAAACATACCTCTTTGAAACGCTTTTTAATTGAGACCTAAAATATTTGTTTTCAACGTAAATGCTACATTTTCGATTCTAATAATAAGCAATGATAATATTTAATTGAGACCTAAAGAATAGGTTTTACCTATGTGGCGTAATGCATTGTTAAGATCGATCATCAGTTCATACTATTTCTCATCTGCTCATATTAGTCTCAATTATTGTGTTCAATCACCAGTCTAAACAATGTCAGTTAATTGAATCCATCAGACCTGTTTACGTGTTAAACTTCTACAGCATGTAAACTCAACCACATGAGGGTCGTGTGACTTTTAATGGGTTTGATTCTTTAACTTCCTTCTCTCTACTTCCATTCCATCTTCTTTCATTCATTCTTTCTCTATTCCTCTATCATCAAACCTCACACAAAAAGAATTAACTTTTAATGGGTCTGATTCTTTAAAGAAGGTGGTCGTGGTTTTAAGATTGAAGATTAATGAAGAATTTGGAAGCGTGAAAATTCCTTCATTTATCTAATGTATTGGGTTTATTTCCTTTTGATTTCGATTTCGATGCTTAATTAATTGCTTTTGTAATCAAACATAGTTGATAATGGTCTAATGGATAATTAAGTAGTGCAACATGCTTTTCAAGAAGGTGGTCGTGATCAGCAACCTTCCACTTCCACTTCCACTTCTTCTTCAATTCTTCAATCTCTTCCTCTTCATGTGGTATTTTTTTTTCAAATTTTTTATTTTGATTAGTTATGTAGTTGTTTAATTTACTTTAATTTTTCAGTAATAATTAGAAAATCTATACTAATTCTATTTGATTTTAAAATTACATGTTTTTAGTGTGGTTGTTGATCATATTTGTAGATGTTCATCTTTATCAATTTCTGGATGAAATAAGTTACTTTTTTCGGTGATTGTTTTTGCAAATATTATTGAGGCATCGTTATCTTGGTTAGTGAGTTTGTAATTTACAAGGAACTCCACACCTACAAACTAAGGTAGATGTAGTAGATGTTGTAACACCCCGTGTTTTTGAGTTTAGATCATTAGGTGGTTTTGATCGTCTCAAAACTCGATTTTGCAAAATAGTAATAAATCCACTGTTTTATAATTTGTAAGTCTTTTTGAAAGTATTTCTTTTGGGAATTTATTAATAATATTTTATAAAGTATTTAAAATTAATTTCATTTAATTTGGTATTCCTCGGTTCCTCTATTTGACTTCAAGCCGTTAGGTTTCTGGAACTCCATTTATGGCAATTTATGGTCGAGGAACAACTTGGAATTAATATAGAATTAATAACGAGTTGGCCAAGTAGGGGTTAGAAGTGACTTTTAGTCTCTCCTTGGTACCCGGATCGGAATAGCCTTTTGATAGATTTTTGGATCAAGTTAAATAATATCTTTGGGTTGACTTAAACTAACCCGAGACTTGAATTTAATTTAGAGGTCCAAAGTCTACTCTTTTGTGTTGGCTAGATTGGATTCTTGAGTTGGATTTACGAATCTACCTTAAGAAATTATTTATAGCCCAATTAATCTTCCTAAGTGTGGGTAATTATTTATTGGGTCGGTGATTAATTTGATCTTGTACCCAATAACTAATTCAAGCCTAAGTTATTTTGAATTGGGCCTAGAAATGCATCAAGTCGATCAAGTGACCCACTTCCCCTTCTCTTTTCCTTATGGACGACCCTCTCCACTCCCTTATGTCCATTTGGTTTGTTTTTTTCCTTGCCTACTTCTATAAATAAGAGGTCCCTTAAGGATTCAACACTCTTTTACATCCTTTCTAATGACTTGCATTCATCATTTAC
This sequence comes from Salicornia ramosissima, assembly GCA_951394345.1. Taxonomy (NCBI): domain Eukaryota; kingdom Viridiplantae; phylum Streptophyta; class Magnoliopsida; order Caryophyllales; family Amaranthaceae; genus Salicornia; species Salicornia ramosissima. The sequence continues at coordinate 16,264,258 of OX596234.1, read as the reverse complement.
ATTCAAAGAAAGAGCAAGTTCACTCATCTTTCTCCTTCACTTCTCTCACGCCATTCTCCTACTCCTTCATGTCATTTTCTCCTTTCTTCATGCATCTCAAACACTTTACCATCTTTTGGCTCCCAATTTTAAAGATTCATATTCCATTGATCTCTACTATCATGATAGTCATCAAATGTTCAAGAAAAGCATTCAAGATCCTTTGTTCAGGTTTGTTTCGAGAATGGTTCGAATAGGGCGTTTCGTGGTTGGTGAAGCCGTGTTCAAGAGTGGTTCGTGTTGGTGGTGCAATGGTGGACGTGTGGTGCAAGTGGAGGGGCATGTGCTATGAGTCGTTTTGTGTGGTTTCAAGAATGAAGGCCGTGTGGTTTTCATGCTCGGGTTGATGTTGCCTCATGTTCGTTTTGCTTTGCGTTTGGATGTTTCGACTAGTCTAGGTAACTAGATGTTTTGTCTAAATTTGGTAGTCAAATTCACATAGTATAACATAGGTTTAAGATTGGAAATGTGATTTTGTATTATGTTTGATTCATGGATTTATGTATGATTGGTGTTCATGTGTTGAATCATGCAATTCTTTATTTTATAATTTAATTTTCTTTAAAGATTGATCTGATGATCGATTTTATGTTGTTATTTAATTGTATGAATTTAATTCTTGGTCGAATCTTGTTGTTTTTAGATGAAATTTTGGTTGAAGCTTCTATTCTGCTTGTAGTTGATCCTAGATTTATTTCATGGTCAGTCTCGTCCTTTAAGTGCTTAAAACAGTCAAATTTTTCAAACCAGTAAATCTGCCCAGTTTTAGTGTTCCAATTTATTTATATACGAAATCAAGTCTGAATGCTACGAAAATTTAGGTAAACATCATAATTTTTAGAGTTCGTTTACTATGTCGAATAATTCTGATACTGGTCATGGACGAATCTGACCAGTCAGTTATAAAATCACTTAAAATTAGTAAATGTTGTTATTTTCGGTTGAAACTCACGCACTACCATCTTTGTAATAACCCAAAATTTTGGGCTATTTTAAATTTTCTTTAATTCATTATTTATTTAATTATTTAGTAAGTTTAGTCATGTTTTATGTTAAGCAAGTCCAATTATTGACCCAAGCCTAAAACAACCTACCTCACCTTGCCAAATCAAGGCCCATTAGCCTCATGCCAAGCCAAGCCTCACGGCCCCCTTTAGGGGTCGTTTTTACCCGGCTGCCTACTTCTCACGAGTTTGTTTGAATGCTCGTTAACGTCGTATGTGAATACGGACTAGTAGGAGTCGCCACTGTGCGTTTATACGGTCCACGGACACCGAAGAAGTACCGAAAGCAAGGAGCAATAAGCCCCATATGGTCGTGCACCAGATCGAGTATCGGTTCAGGGACAGGTTACGGGCCAATCGTGCATTGGGCCCGCCCGCCTATAAGCGATCTCTACTAGGTCTCTTTTTATGGTCAAATTATTATTAATCCTGAATACATAAATATCTCAGTTTTACCCTAAGAAACGCATATTACTAAGTGGGTTTAATTTATTTACAAATCAAAACTAACTTTATTGTGACCACTTTAAATTAAATCAGTATTAAAAATCATAGAAAATGGAAACAAATAAAAACATGAACGAAATACAAAAATAAAAGCAATAAAAGAATACAAAATAAACATGTGCAGGTTCAAAGTGTGTTCCAGGAGAAGTGGTTCAATGTGTAATTGGGTTAGTAATAATATACAATTATGATGATTAATGACAATGATTACAATAACAATTATAAAAAAATATATATACAACTTTATACATGATTAATATGATTATTCAAGATGACTTCCGATACTCAAAATCAATTATGACATTAATTGTCAATTTTATTATCCGTTGGTCCAGATCCATATGTTTGACTCTTCGAAAATATGAATTAATCAAGATTTATAAAAAAAATTAAATATGAACAGATCTATAAAAATGTAGCGATCGTTTTATGACACGGAATTTAAATGACAAAAGCCATGTTATATAGATCGCGTTTTGAATTGAATAATAATCAAAATTAAATCATTATTATGAATTATTAAGAGAGTCAAATTTAATATATGGTTATGCATAATACGTGAATGAATCAGAGATCACTATGTATTCATATTACAAAAAACCACATATCATAGCCAATGAAATTATAAAATGACAATCAATATTGTTATGATGAAATTGATTAAAGTATCAGAATTCATATGAATAATCCGTATTATTTGTTATATTAACCATTATCATAAATCATGTCATTGATCATCATATATAAATGAAAAAGAATCTAAGTAGAGACTTCAGAAAAGGTGTACCTTGTAATGCCTTTTAATCAAAACAACCAAGGGCAGTTGATGATGATGAATGCAATATGCTTGTTTGAAGTTGATTGAGTTGTTGTTTTGTGATGTGTTTAATGATGTTTTGGGGAGTGTTTGATGGGATATGAGTGTTTAGGGTTAGAGTATGCAATGCAGAATAAGGTTAGGAGTTGTAGGTGTATCTTGAAAAGGTCGGAAGGACGTGTATGTAACAGCCCTGATTTTATAGGTATTTCTGTTGTGTATTTATGTATGTTTATTGGATTTTATGTATGGTTCAAATTTATTTTTGAACTATTTATTTTATTTTATGTGAATAATTTCGATTTAATTCGAATTATTTTATTTTGATTAGTTATTATTTATTTTTATTATTATTTAATTAATTAGAATTTTATTATTTAATTTTCTAATTAGTTATTTAATATTTTGGGCTAAATCGAATTAAGCATGATTAATCATGCAATTTTTGTAAATTAGCCCAATGGATCACGAGAGCCCAATTTGGCCCATTTTGGCCTCATGAAAACCGGCCCCTTAGTGATTAGTGGCCTAATTGCCACTTGCCATGCATTCACACCTTAACTAACCTCTATATATAGGAGAGTTAGTAAGGCTTAAGAATCCTTTTGCCATTTAATCACTTGCTCATCAAATCATTAGCCAAAACACATTCCCATTTGCTCTCCTAATCTCACACCATTTTTGGCTCATCACTCACCAAATTTTGTTCTTCATCTTTTCAAAACCAAATTTAAAGATTCAACTTCTATTGATCTTTAAATACCAAAACACAAACTAAACCACATAATTTGCATTCACGATCATTAGTTCGGGTTTGGTTTGGGGACCTTGTTCGTGTGGATTGTTCGAGTGGTGTCCTTGAGGTAGCCATGTGGTGTCCGTGGTGGTTCCGTGCAAGGGCCGTGTTGGGGCTGTGCAAGAGGCGGTGGAGCAGGTGGTGCTCGTGCCGTGTGGTGTTCATGCAGCCAGCCGTGCGTGTGTGTCGTGTGGGTGCAGTTCGTGGGAGCCGTGTGGTTCGAGTTTCCGGGCTGCGATTTGTGTTAATTTTGTGTGTATTCTTTACTAAGGTAACATACTTTCTCAACTTAATTGGTATACTATGTTTCATAGTATAGATTAAATGAACAGGATTAGTTTATATGAAGTTTTGATCATGTTTTTGAGTATGAATTATAAATCTGATTTTGGAATGGTTTTATGATGATTTTATGATTGAATATGATGATTTCTTGATTGATTATGTTAGTATTAAGTTTAAATTAGTCATGTTCAAGTTTGATGAATTTTGGATACTAGCAAGTGATGATTTCATATGTTGAATTGTTGGAAGCATGCGTGTAATTTGAGCATGTATGGATGAGTTCTTGATTCTTGGATGAGTTCTTGGTTGAAGTTCTTGAATCTTGATTGAGTTCTTGATTGAAGATCTTGAATCTTGGATGAGTTCTTGATGAGTTCTTTGAGTTCTTGATGAGTTCTTTAAGGTTCTTTATGAGTTCTTGATTAAGTCTTTAAAGTTAAAGAAAGTTAAAGAAAAGGTTAAAGAAAGTGATAAGATGTTGTAAGATGTTTGGTTTACATGTTATTTTCTTAATTCAAGGCGTAAGATGCAACTTAAGAAGTAACTAAGAATGTAAACTTCGGATTAAAAGATTAAAGATTTAAAGATTAGCTTGATTTCGCTATTAGACGCCTAATTCGTAGAGTAAGATTCTATGTTTTTGGGTTAAGACGTTGCCCCTATCCTAACCGCGGTATTGGGATAGTGATTACCACTCTGTCGTCTTTGACATGGATTTCCAGTAAGATTGGTTTCATAGGGTTGGGAGTAAGATTCTCAATCCTGGCATAGTTGGAAAGTTCGTTCGCGTAAGATGCGTTCGTACGTGCGTAGTCCGGTCTAGTATGCGAATGATTGCGCCAAAGATAAGATTGGTTAAGTTAGTCGAGTCAAGCATGTATATTTGTATGATTCGCATGATTTGATATTATGATTTGGGTTGTTTGATTTATGCTATGTTCATGTGTATTCCTGTTAGGGTGAGACAGTTATGTTACTCGCCACTGACGGTGGACTGTTGTTTACTTTTTAGGTAATTCTGATGATGAGGTTCTTGCTTAGCTTTGGGTTGGGCGAGCGCCGATGTTGTTATATATTTGTATTACTGTTATTTTATGATTTCGGTTAGTTTTGAACTATAGTAGTGGTACTTGTATACTTTACTATAACTCTGACATGTATTTGGAGTTACGTATGTTAGTAGTAGTAGTTTGACTTTTGGGATTAGTTGTGTACAAACTTGTGGGTATTTGTACTTTTGGGTTATAGTAATAATATTTTGAGGTTTTGTTTTAAATTTTAAGTATTTTAGTTTGTTAGTTCTGACTATTCGACTCGTCGGTTTCTTCCGCGCAGGTTTGAGCGAGTCGGGTCGTCACAGTTGGTATCAGAGCCGAATAGGTTTTAAGTGAAGTTTTAGGATTTTGAGTTAAACCCGGGAGTTGAGAGCTTTACTGTTCCCGAGTGATAAAACCAAATTTAAGATTAAGAAAAGGGAGAAGAGTTGGGTAGAAAGACCGGGATAAGATCTTTTCTATTTTCTTTTTTTCTCTTTATTTTTGTGTGCTTGACTGTGGTGGGGATGTATGACTAACATTGGTATTTTGGTATGTATTTTTGTTGTGATGCGTTATAGCATGTCTACACCTCGCCGGTTGAGTACTGGGCGACAGAGGTTGCGGGCACTCGAGGAGGCGATCCTTACATTGGCGCACCATAGTCGTCATACGCCGAGTACGCAGTCGACGTTCGACCGTATCGCAAGTCATCGACCTCCGACTTATGACGGGGTTGCCGACCCCACTATTCTAGAGAGCTGGATCTACGAGATGGGGAAGCTCTTTGACGCGACGTTTTGCCCCGAGCACGAGAAGGTGCAGATCGCCGCTTATTATCTACGTGGAGAGGTCGATAACTGGTGGACGTTAGCTAAAGACACGTGCGTGTCGTTACATTCGATGTCGTGGGTCGAGTTCATCGATAAGATCCAGGAGCGTTTCTACCCCGACGAGTTGCGGTGGCAAAAGCAGGAGGAGTTTCTTACTCTTATACAGGGTAAGATGACTGTTCAGGCGTACACCGACAAGTTTACAAAGTTATCGAGGTTCGCTACGTCTGTGGTACCGTTAGAGAAGGATCGGATCAAGCGCTACATCAAAAAGCTAGATCCGAGGATTCGCGTTCACGTAATCAGTAGTGGAGCGACGACATTTCAGCAGGCCTACGAGGTAGCAGTCGAGATTCAGGCATCGACGGCTTAGGAGGATACGAGCAGGAAGAGAGCTCAGGTTCCGGCGACGACAACTTCTTTTAAGAAGCCCCGATTTAGTGCTCCTAGCAGTACCCCTCTGACCACGAGTTCACATAAGGGTTCCGATGGCTCGAAGTGCGGAGGATGCGGCCGAGACTTCCATCCAGGGAAGCGGTGTGACGGTTCGCCCATAGCATGTTATATCTGCAGGAAGGAAGGCCATAAGGCGTCAGTATGCCCCGAGAGGAAGCCAGAAACTAAGGTTAAGCAGCTTCCGGCACCGACGAAGACTCCGGTGAAGAAACGAGTCTACTGTATGACCGAGGCGGAGGCCGAGGTTCAGCCTGACGTCGTATCAGGTAGATTTCTTGTCTCTGGTGTGTTAGCTTTAGTATTGTTTGATTCTGGTGTTACTGTCTCTTTTGTGGCTAGTAGTTTTGCCTCGAGGTCTAATCTTCGTGGCAGCTTTCCTGTTAGTTCAGTTATAACTCTCCCTTCCGGAGAGGATTTTATTTTTCAGCGCGAGTTCCGAGGAGTTCCTATCGTGATAGCTGGGGAGCAAGCGACGGCTGATCTGAAGGAGTTCCTACTGATAGAGTTCGACGTGATACTTGGTATGGACTGGTTGTCAAGGTATCGAGCGATCATTCGTTGCCGAGTTCAGTCAGTGACATTCCGAGGCCTTCAGGGCAACCGAGTTACCTACTCTGGGTTCGTCCTTAAGAAAGGAGTTAAGGTAATCTCAGCCTTGAAAATGAGAAAGCATCGCCAGAAGGGCGATATGGTGTACTTATGTCAGGTAAGGGACTTGACTGAGGAGCATCCGTTGGACGATATACCTGTAGCGAGGGATTTCAGAGACGTATTTCCTGATGAGCTACCGGGGGTTCCACCCGAGCGCGACGTCGAGTTTCATATCGACTTAGCACCCGGGACAGCGCCGATTTCGAAGGCCCTTTACCGGATGGCACCATTGGAGTTGCAAGAGTTAAAAACGCAACTCCAGGATTTGATCGATAAGGGCTTCATTAGGCCGAGTGTTTCTCCATGGGGAGCACCTGTGCTCTTCGTGAAGAAGAAAGATGGTAGTATGCGCCTGTGCATAGACTACCGAGAGTTGAATCGAATAACTATCAAGAATAAGTACCCGTTTCCTAGGATTGAGGACATGTTCGATCAGTTGCGAGGAGCAGGAGTGTTTTCGAAGATAGATCTTCGATCTGGATATCATCAGATTCCAGTCAAGAAAGAAGACATTCCGAAAACTGCTTTTCGTACTAGATACGGCCATTACGAGTTCGACGTGATGCCCTTTGGCCTCACTAATGTGCCAACCGTGTTCATGGACCAGATGAACCGGACATTTCACCACTTACTCGATAAGTGTGTTGTAGTATTTATAGACGATATCCTAGTCTATTTGAGAGATGAGTCTGAGCATGCGGAACATCTCCGGATGGTACTTGAGATATTACGTAGGCATAAGTGGTTCGCAAAACTCTCCAAGTGTGAGTTCTGGCTTCGCGAAGTAGCATTTCTGGGTCACGTGATTAGTAAGGAAGGCATTAAGGTAGACCCGGCTAAGATAAAGGCTGTAGTTGATTGGAGTAGCCCGAGAAATGTGGAGGAGGTTCGTAGTTTTCTGGGATTAGCCAGATACTATCGACGATTCGTCCAGGACTTCTCCAAGATTGCTAGGCCGATGTCTAGTCTCCTACAAAAGGAGGTCCGCTTCGTTTGGACGGAGGCTTGCGAGCAACCATTCCAGCAATTGAAACAGAGCTTAGTCTCTGCTCCTATTGTTACCCTTCCAAACGATGAGGAGGACTTCGAGGTCTATAGTGGTGCTTCGAAGAGTGGCCTAGGATGTGTGCTCATGCAAGGCGGGAAAGTCACCGCTTACGCATCGAGACAATTAAAGGTGCACGAGCGTAATTATCCTACGCATGACTTGGAGCTAGCGGCTGTGGTATTTGCGCTCAAGATTTGGAGGCACTATCTCTATGGTGATTCGTGTAGAGTATTCACGGATCATAAGAATCTCAAGTACATCTTTACTCAGAAAGACCTCAATATGAGGCAAAGACGATGGCTTGAGCTTATTAAGGACTACGACCTGACGCTTAACTATTGCGAGGGCAAGGCGAACTTAGTCGCTGATGCACTGAGTTGTAAGCATCGCTTGAGCTTCAATAGAAGCCGTAGTTCCATCAGACTTCGTCTGACATCTATGAGTGCTGAGCCTGATTTGATTCAGGAATTGCGCGAGGGTCAGCAGAACGACCCGCAGTTAGCTAGGATTCGAGAGGCATTACGGCAAGGTAAACTCGTAGGTTTCGAGATCCCTTCCGATGGTAGTCTGCGATTCCGAGGGAGGTGGTGTGTACCGGACTGTTCTGATCTTAGGAACAGAATTATGTCTGAGGCACATAACTTGCTCTACTCTGTTCATCCTGGAGGTAACAAGTTATACTGTTGGAGTATGCAATGCAGAATAAGGTTAGGAGTTGTTGGTGTATCTTGAAAGGGTCGGAAGGACGTGTATTTATAAGCCAAAAGGAGCAAATCCCGGAATGTTCTAGAATGTGCCGGAATGCTCAGAACGTTCCGGAATGTTCTAGATTCCTCCAGAAGCTCCAAAAAATTACAGAAAAATTATTAAAAAGTATGAAAAAATATGAAAAGTATAAAAAAAACACTAATATGCTTTGTGGAACAATTTTCAACATTCGGAAATGATGAAAATGCCCCTAAGCATGCAAAAATCCTAAAAAATCCATAAAAAGCCCTAAAAATATGATGAAAAATCTAGAAAAATATGAATAAATTATAAAATTATTTTTATGGTTTTTAAAAATATTTTTTAATGCAAAAAAGACATTTTTATTATTTTTTTATGAATATAAAACATTGAAAAATGCATGCAAAAATATAATAAATATCTAAAAATGAAGAAACATTACGAATAAATTTCGTAATCATCGCAAAACCTAACATTTGCTTCCAAGGCACTTTAAACACGGTTTAGGAAATTGGTTAAGGTATATTGTGCATTTTCATTGTCAATTTCCCTTAGCTGTATCTTATGGTAATATGGTACGTTCATCATTAGTCTCTACATTGGGGAGACACATTTAGATGTCTACAGAAGCCCCCACTTTGACTGAGTCTGGAGAGTATGCATAAACTCGCAAGACGAAAGTCAAAGTATTCTTGTCGGGACGGAGGATAACTCAAGACATTCTGCGACCTTGAGTCACCCTTTTTAACGCCGGTACCTGCAAAACAAATGTTAGTTTTACCTGTAACCGCGCCCCATTCGGTTTAATCCCTTAGAAGCGTCTGGATCCACGGGATGATGGCATATGAAGTGTCTGGTTCCTCCGGATGCCCTTGGATCCTTTGGAACTACTCCCTTGGGTAAGCATAAACCCTTGGGACAATGACGGGAAGTCGCATAGGCGGGAGCAATCAAGAATAAGCATAAACTCTTGAAAAGGTAAGCGCGAGTAAGCATAAACTCGTGAAAAAATATGTTTTGGGTAGACATAAACCCATTATGTGCCAAGAGTAAGCATAAACTCTTGGTAGAAAATGTGACGAGTCAAGAGTAAGCATAAACTCTTGTGAGAAAGTATGATGTGTGTTTGGGTTAACATAAACCCGTGAGAATGATAATGTGCTAATAGTAGGCATAAACTCTTAGAGGAAGAAAACAAGAGTAAGAATAAACTCTTGTGAGATGAGGGCAAGCATAAACCCATGAGCAAGGGTGATGTGTTAAGAGTAAGCATAAACTCTTAGGAGGGGAATCAAGAGTAAGTATAAACTCTTGAGATCAGAGAAGGTATGAGGCTAAGCATAAACCCTAAGCAAAGTGATGTGGATTAAGGGTAGGCATAAACCCTTAGAGGTATTTTTGTGAGCTTAGGGTAAGTATTAAGGGTAGGCATAAACCCTTAGATGAACTTTTGTAAGAATAGGGTAAGCATAAACCCTATGAGGAAAGTGCTTGTGAGTGATGTCTTTAAGGTGGGAAAATGTGTACGGTAAAACATATACGTCTGATGATGAGAAGCCCCCACTTTGACTGAGTCTGGAGAGACGAATGTTCTCGAAATACGAAAGTTAAAGTATTCTGGCTGGGAAATTAAGTGTAAACCCTTAGAGGGAATAGGGTAAGCATAAACCCGTGAGAAAGGTAAGTAAAATAAGGGTAGGCGTAAACCCTTAGAGGAATTTTTGTGAGATTAGGGTAAGCATAAACCCTGTGAGAAAAGTATTTGAATTAAGGGTAGGCATAAACCCTTAGAATGATATTCGAGAGCTTAAGGTAAGCATAAACCCTGTGAGAAAATTACTTGTGAGTGAGGGAAAAGGAAGTGTGTGCCTGGTGAGAAGCCCCCACTTTGACTGAGTCTGGAGAGACGAATGTTCTCGCAAGACGAGAGTCAAAGTATTCTTGCTGGGGAATTAAGGGTAAACCCTTAGAGGAATTAGGGTAAGCATAAACCCGTTAAAAAAGATGATGAGGCCGTTGAGGCGGAAAAATTGTACAAGGAGTTGTGTGTAGGATGAGAAGCCCCCACTTTGACTGAGTCCGGAGAGACGAATGTTCTCGAAAGACGAAAGTCAAAATATTATTGTAACGACCCGCATTTTAGCAACGTTGTTTTTCGGAGAAAACAACAATACGAATCATTATTAACTAGAAACTTTCAAGAAATAAATTAAATAATGACAGCGGAAGCTTTAAACTTAATCATTTTATTTATTGAACTTAGAACAAAAGGAATAATCAAAGTCTACTATTAACAACAAAACTACTAAGTCTATAAAAATAATACAAAAAGGTTAGCACATTCTAATGGGTAGCTAAGCTACTGAACTTGCTTTCTCTCAATCCCAACCTCGATTCCCTTGAGAACTCAAACTCCAGCTCCATTACCTGAAATGGGGTCCACAATCAGTGGGGAGTAACTAGGCTGTTCCACTTAGAAGTGGAACCATAAAATACATAATAAGCGAGAATAGAGCAATCATAGCATAACAATCATGAGCAAAGGAAGCTCCAACAATTACAACAATTCAATTCATAAAATAGAGTGACGCAGCGGAAAACATCAACCAATCATGCTCCAAACAAATCATCGAAAGAACAGCGGAAGACTTAACAACGAAGACATAATGGTAATAACATCATAACAGACTTAACAATACTAAACTGCGATTCATAATCATACCATAATTCAATACTCGAAATCAGACAATCAACCGACTCAACTAGTTTCCAAACATTATATTCGACACAATTACAGTCTAATCAAACAATCGCCACAACCGGAGTCGATAACACATAATCGCCACGACCGAAGTCGATAATCACATAATCGCCACGACTGAAGTCGATAAACACATAATCGCCACGAACAAAGTCTATAACACATAATCGCCACGACCGAAGTCGATAAACACATAATCGCCACGACCGAAGTCAATAACACATAATCACCACGACCGAAGTTGATAAACACATAATCGCCACGACCGAAATCGATAACACATAATCGCCACGACCGAAGTCGATAACACATAATAGACTCTTACTTAAATTAAAACACGTAGATTGTCCACTTAAAATATACTGCTTCAAAAACGAATGATAAGTATTCATGAAACTTATCATTCGAATCCATGCAAGGCACTTAATTGACTCAACCACGTAAAAAGTTCGGATAATACTCAAAGCCACATAATAAATCATATAACAATCATGTAATCAAATAACCAACGTATAATCATGCTTAGCAATACAAATAACAAAATAAAAATCCAACCTTTCTTCTAATGAAACCAACAGTCATGAAGAAACAGGCAACAAGAAAATCACGCAAGTTCCACAAGAAAATCATTATGCAAATAAAATTCATAACTTTAAATGGTGATGCAATTAAACTAACAAAATAAAGATTCGATTTTTATCAATGATACAACAATAAAAACAGAAACTTTAACCTTAAAACCCCATGGTTTCACACGGCAATTCCAACATAAAAACAAGAAAACGATTCTAATTCAAGATTAACATTCTACTATAAATTAAATCAAATAATCATGCTTTAAATTTAAAGAATCAATTCAAAAACGAAATAAAAATCAATGCTTTTACTCATACTAGGTTAAAAAATTCAAGAACAATAGGACATCCAAATTCTACAATCAAGAATCAAAGAAACATGCATAACTGAATCATAAATCTTGATTTAAATCAAATTGTCATCAAAGAAATACATAGAATCATATGAAGTTATCAAGAATCATCAAGAACATGATAAAAATCCACACTTGTCATATACTCGAAAATGTCGAGTGGTTCTAAGACAAAAACAGTAATCTTTAAGCAATTCTTTAAATCAAAACATACAACTTAAGATCATAAATCATGAATTAACCAATAATTAATTAAATAAATCATAGCATAACATGTAAACAATTCAAGAAACATCAAGAACAAGTTTATAACATCACACGCTTGGTTCGAACAATAACATGCAAGTTCACGATCAAAATTCTATGGCTATCAATGTATTCTATCAAATTATGCAAATTAACAATCCTAATTCTAAGTGGTTAGTCTAGTTACCTTAATTAGTAGACAAGAAAAACAAAGATAAAACCTTGCTTTGGTTACACACACGGCACACACTAGCACTTTGAGGAATTTTATTTGAGGTTTAAAAGAAATAAGGGTAAGGAATAGAATAGTTAGGATTATTGTTCCTTATATGAATTTATAAAGAACAAAGGGTAAAAGAATTAAAGAAAAGGGGAGGGGGGCCGTGTGACATGAGTAATGGTAGGAGGGAGTTGAGTGGTTTTAGGAGATTGCTAGGTAGATAGTTAAAAATATGGTTTTTAGATTCATAGATTAATTAAAATAAAAATTAAGGATTTTTAGATATAGAATATCTAATAATAATAATAACAATAAAAGAAATAATCCTTAGCCATATGCATGAAGAGGGCCGGTCAAGGAAGGGAATTCATTGGGTCATTGGCCCAATTTTGAGGCAAGGGCAGAAAATAAGATAACACAGTCCAATTAACTGGGCCTTTTGGACTTAGAACTAAGAGTACCTATTAATTAACCACGAAATTTTCTGGCCCAAATTTTCGGGTTATTATAATTATGGTTGGGGCGAGGCAATAGCATGTATGGGTTGCATGAGCAAAGATGTCAAGGAGAAGATGCATATAAATATAAGCCATATAGGCATGCATGGGTTCATGACCAAATTAATCAATACAATAATCGCATATGGCGATTCAAGGAATCAACAAAGATGGGCTCTAGCCTTATGTACTTTGTGCTATGTGATGTGCATATGTTCAATGTGTGTGATACTTATGCATGTATATGAATGTATGCATGAAATGATTATGATGTGCGATATGCTTGTGGTGCATGATGCATGATTGATGCTCATGAAATGTGATGTGTTATGTATGATAATGCAATAAATGAACAAGGGGATCAAACAATGGTACGATACTTCCCTAAAATGGGGATGGAGTTATCTTAAGCCCCAAATCAATCAAAGACAGAACTTTCGATCATGAGCAACCCCCAACCCGTGGGAAGGCTATATTTGTGGTGGAGCAGATGAATAGGCTAATGATGGATAAGGCTTTTTTTGTGGATCTGATGTTTGTGATGAGGGAGATGGATAGGTAAGCCCCCAGCCTGCAGGGTAAGGATGGATAAAGGACCGTGGTTAAAGTCATTTTGTGGATGGCATGAAGAGGCCAAAGTATTGAGAAAAGAGGCTAGCTCAAGTCATGAATTTGAGTTAGATTTCCCGTGAAGATAGAGATAAGTTGACAATCGATGAAATTTTGTATGGAATATGTCGCACCCAAATAGAAGAAAGCAAGATTCAACAAAGCAATGACCTTAAGAAGAGTAGGGAAAGCCCCCAGGGTGTAGAAAAGAGAAAGACTGTCGATGCAAGAAAAAGAAAGGCTAAGAATTTGTGACTGAAGGGGGATGAAGTAGGGAATTGATGTGGTTGGCTGAATTAATGTTGGTTCAAACTCGAGCTTATGTCGGGTGATGAACTAGGAATTTGTGCTTAAAACCCTAAGTAAACCAAGTTACATAAAAGGGTGGACCTCAAAAATTCATTAATTGGGTCGAAACTCGAGAAGAGGCTTCCTACGTATCCTTATGGAATCAGACCATCGTAGTTCTTGATGATTATTTGGACAATGTCTCAGGGGAGAGGGCTTTTGTGGTTGTAATGTTTGGCTAGGGTTGAGGGTTATGAAGGAAAAGGGAAAGAAGGCTCAAAGTTCCCAAATTAACCCCCCATGGTGCGCAGTGTGCTTTTTGACTCTTTTTTTTAATTGGATTGGACTGAGTCGGATTATTGGACTAGATTTATTTAATTGAGCTGGATTTATTGGTTTGAGCTGGATTTATTGAATTGATTTGAATTGAACTGGATTTATTGAACTAGATTTATTGAACTTAGTTAGATATATTGAATTGAACTAGATTTATTGAACTGAACTAGCTTTATTGACTTTGGATGGACTTTGATTTGAACTTTTTTTTTTTGCATTTTTTATTTTTATTTTTTTAGGCACATGCATCTTCCTACGCACCATTTGATCCCATGGGTGAGGTAGATAGATGTGGGTAAGGAAAGAAAGTAGGTTTGTATGTGCTTGTGGCCCAAAGGGTTGCAAAGGATTGAATGAATACAGGTGATGGGAAAGGATTGATGATTTTTGTGGAGTTCAAGAAAAGAAGGCCTCTCGGGCAATGTCCATTTATTAAATACAATTTATTGATTATGAAAATTTGAGGTCATGAATTATGTTAGAGTTTAAAGCACAAATTAAAATGGAGGCTAATAATGTAAAAAAAAAAAAGAATTTTATTAATGTAAATGAAATTACAAGGTTAGAAGTGGAAAGAAAAATCCTAATGACATAGGCTCGAAAAAGAAAGAAAAGAAATGCAAATGTCTAGGTGGAGGGACTCTCCGGCTCAACTTAATGACCCTGTCTGACTCTTGACTAGTAGTGGGGCGTGCTGACATTGATGTTGCAAACCATCCTCTATGGCTACTTCGATGTGATTGGCCTTTTCAATGGTGGTGGGGCTTAAGTACTTGGGGTGTGTGCTTGAATAATGTAGGCTTGGAATGTGGGCTTGAGTGATGTAGGTTGTGTATGGACTTAAGTGATGGGCTTGGGTGATGTAGGTTGGGTATAGGCTTAAGGCTTTTTGGGTTTTGATGAGTTTGATTAAGGCTGGGGTAGTGTTTAAGTGAGGTGAGGTAAGGTTGGATTGGGCTTAGGCTTGCTCGGACCTGGGCTATGCTTTGGATTGAATGTGAACTGTTTGGACAACTCTGAACTGTTTTCAAAAAGAACCAAAACCCATGCAAATGCAGATGTATATATATGTCCTAATTTTATGGTCATCTTCCCTAAAATGCATGAATGCAAGGTGCCCTTTCTTTATATTTTATTTATTTTTTGAATTATTTATTTATTTTTTTGATTTTTTATTTGATTTTTTTTATTTGATTTTTTTTTTTGATTTTTTTAAAGGGCACCAAAAGACATGAAATATGCAATGTATGTGAATGGAAATGCCTAAATGAGGATTGGGCCTAATTAAGCCCATTTAAGGGAATGACTAAGGTTTTGGGCCGAAACCTAAGATCAAAGCCTATAAGGACTACATGCAAGGACACTAAGGCCCAACATTGTGAACCAAAAACTAGACTATATGAACTAGAAGATGACTATGACTATATGAAGTGTGAGTGAATAGGAAAAAGATACATGTCTAGAGCCCATTAAAAAAATGCACACATAGTCACACTAATATGATACAACATGAGTGGTCTTCTATAAGGTCAGTCCTGGGTGGTCACAAGGTACCATGACTAAAGAGAAACTAAACCGATCTAGTCACTCTTCAAATTGAATGACACACGATTATGAATCTCTTATTATGCTCTCATCGGGTATGAGAATCACGCGCTATGGCTGGGATGGGCCGGTCATGATTATTCAGGCCGGGCACCACAAGTAACCATAATCAAACCCCCCGGGGTCGGTCTCGAGAATAGAACATGCTCATATGAGACAAAGTCCTATAGTGTGGCACCTATTCGTAGGGCCACATGCAATATGCCTAAAAAGATTCGGGACTGATAATAATAAGACCACGAGACTTTTCAAGTTTCTCCACACCACTAAGGAGTGATATTCTCCAGTGGATTCGCCAAACTGTAGGGGTCATTTTTACCCGGCCGCCTACGTCTCACGAGTTTGTTTGAATGCTCGTTAACGCTGTATGTGAATACGGACTAGTAGGAGTCGCTACCGTGCGTTTATACGGTCCACGGACACCGAAGAAGTACCGAAAGCCAGGAGCAATCAGCCCCATATGGTCGTGCACCAGAGTATGGGTTCGGGGACAGGTTACGGGCCAATTGTGCATTGAGCCCGCCCGCCTGTAAGCGGTCTCTACTAGGTCTCTTTTTGTGGTCAAATTATTATTAATCCCGAATACATAAACATCTCAGTTTTCCCTAAGAAACGCATATTACTAAGTGGGTTTAATATATTTACAAATCAAAACTAACTTTATTGTGACCACTTTAAATTAAATCAGTATTAAAAATCCTAGAAAATGAAAACAAATAAAAACATGAACGAAATACAAAAATAAAAGCAATAAAAGAATACAAAATAAATATGTGCAGGTTCAAAGTGTGTTCCGGGAGAAGTGGTTCAATGTGCAATTCAGTTAGTAATAATATACAATTATGATGATTAATGACAATGATTACAATAACAATTATAAAAAAATGTATACAACTTTATACATGATTAATATGATTACTCAAGATGACTTCCGATACTTAAAATCAATTATGACATTAATTGTCAATTTTATTATCTGTTGGTCCAGATCCTTATATTTGATTCTTCGATAATATGAATTAATCAAGATTTATAAAAAAAATTAAATATCAACAGATCAATAAAAATGTAGCGATCGTTTTATGACACGGAATTTAAATGACAAAAGCCATGTTATATAGATCGCGTTTTGAATTGAATAGTATTCAAAATTAAATCATTATTATGAATTAATAAGAGAGTCAAATTTAATATATGGTTATGCATATACGTGGATGAGTCAGAGATCACTATGTATTCATATTGCAAAAAACCACAGATCATAGCCAATGAAATTATAAAATGACAATCAATATTATATTGTTATGATGAAATTGATTAAAGTATCAGAATTCATATGAATAATCCGTATTATTTGTTATATTAACCATTATCATAAATCATGTCATTGATCATCATATATAAATGAAAAAGAATCTAAGTAGAGACTTCAGAAAAGGTGTACCTTGTAATGCCTTTTAATCAAAACAACTAAGGGTAGTTGATGATGATGAATGCAATATGTTTGTTTGAAGTTGATTGAGTTGGTGTTTTGTGATGTGTTTAATGATGTTTTGGGGAGTGTTTGATGGGATATGAGTGTTTAGAGTTGGACTATGCAATGCAGAAGAAGGTTAGGAGTTGTTGGTGTATCTTGAAAGGGTCGGAAGGACATGTATTTATAGGCCAAAAGGAGGTAAAAACCGACCCCGGAGGACACCAGACCTGCGTCTAGACGCAGGTCAGTATTAGGCACAGGTCCTATTCAAATCCGAGTTGATTTTTTTGCTTGATTTTGCGCGTGATTTTCAGGATTACAATCCAATTTTATTCGATTACGGAAATATTTTCTAATATTTTGATATTCCGGAATATTCCGGGATGTTCCGGAATGTTCTAGAATGTGCCGGAATGCCAAGAACGTTCCGGAATGTTTTAGATTCCTCCAGAAGCTCCAAAAAATTACGGAAAAATTATCAAAAATTATGAAAAAAAATCAAAAGTATAAAAAACACTAATATGCTTTGGGGAACAATTTTCAACATTCGGAAATGATGAAAATCCCCCTAAGCATGCATAAATCCTAAAAAAATCCATAAAAAGCTCTAAAAATATGATGAAAAATATAGAAAAATATGAATAAATTATAAAATTATTTTTATTATTTTTAAAAATATTATTTGATGCAAAAAAGACATTTTATTATTTTTTTATGAATATAAAACATTGAAAAATGCATGGAAAAATATAAAAAATATCTAAAAATGAAGAAAAATTACGAATAAATTTCGTAATCATCGCAAAACCTAACATTTAATTTGCTTCCAAGGCACTTTAAACACAATTTAGGCAATTGGTTGAGGTATATTGTGCATTTTCATCGTCAATTTCCCTTAGTTGTATCTTATGGCAATATGGTACGTTCATCATTAGTCTCTACATTGGGGAGACACATTTAGGTGTCTACACCCCCTTATGTTTTTATTTATCTATTTAGTTTGCTTTATTTACCTAAATTAGCAAACTATATCTATGTTACCCAATCCTAAAAACCCTGCTTTTAGCTCCTAATCACCTACTAAATTTTAGGAGAACCCACCCCCTCAATAAGAGGAACCACACGGCCCCCTTTAGAATTCATTAAAAAGTTTATGATTTCTTTCCTCTTCAATCTTCAACCAAACACAAAAATTACTAAACATTTGTAATATTTCTCTTGATAAAACAACTCAAAGATTGGAGCAAGAAGTCAAAGAAACCCAAGCTAGGATCGAGTGACCTTCCACGGCCAAAGCTAGGAATTTCGAACCATTGTTCTTCATTGCTAGGTAATTAGTTGTTCTCTTTAATCTTAGAATAGATTAGTCATATAATTTTTAGAATTGTTTAGAATTGGTTTAGAATTTTCAGAATTTGCATGTTGATAATTTTCGTATGTTGGCCGAATTTTAGCAAGAGCATTTAATGGTCTTATCTTGTATTTTGATATAAATTTATGCATGTTCTTTGATCCTCGCATGAATTATAAAGATTGAATCAATGAATTATTGTAACACATGCAAACCGAATGTTAGTCCTAGTTTTCTATGATTTTCGAGTGGTTTATTTCTTTTCAAGATTTGATCTTTTAGTGTATTCTTGTTCTAAACATGATCTTTAATGATTTTCTTGACTTAATTCTTTAATTAATTAAGTTCTTGAATTTAAAATATTAGTCTTGAATCAAAGTTGAAGATGCCGAGTAATGAGGTTCATGTTGACAAAATTGTTGTTCGAAAATCTTGATTTAATAATTAAAGTATGGATTTTTATTAAGTTAGTTTAATTTAATTGTTTTAATCTTGATGATTTGGATAAAAAGAAAAGATTAGATTTTGTTCTAATTATTGTGAAAAAGCCATGTATTATTGGAGATTAAAAAGGGTTAATTTTTATTGTTTTTATGTTAAAAAGATTAGATTTTGAACACTTTCTTGAAATTATTTTGATTAATTTAATTAAGGCTTGTATCTCAATTAGTTATTTGATTTAATTGTATGAATACGAAAGTTGGATTATTGAGACCTATTTATGGAGATTGTCGTGCGTGATGGTAAGATTAAGGACAAGGTTTGGCTTTCAATATTTATTGGTAATTGAATTTTAGCTATTGAATTATGTTAATTGCATGTCTTGATGTATGAACTTGTTGAATCAAAGTAATTATGGTTGCATGGGAATTTCGAATAGTTTTATGATGATATGCGTGTGATACGAGTTAAGTCTAAGAATCTTGAGTCAAGTAAAGTTGGAATAGAGTAGACTAGAGATTAAATCAAGTTGAAAAGAGTCAAAGTTGTGAACTGGAAAGAGTAATGAAAGAATGATAATCTATGAAGTGACCGCCCATCTAGTGGCTAAAGTGCCACGAACATGGGTATAGTCGAAGCCACTGTCCCGCTGCGGAATGGCGACAGTTCTGGATCCCAGCGCTTGGGAAGTAGATCCTATGTGGTTGACCCGGCGTGAGACAAGGAAAGTTGGGGAAAGAGTTAAGGTTTTCCCCTACGATCATATAACTGCGCCACGGATTAGAACGATAATAAGAACTGGAATGTGAAAGTTAAGGAATAAAAGTTTAGAGTCTGAGTCAGTACTAGCTTAAATGGAAAGTTTGGTCATAGCTTAGTTGTGTGTATTTTCCTGCTGCGTGTCTCATGAATTGTATATGTTGTATATTAATGTTGATCTTGTTGACATGTGTGGACTTTCTGTCTGACTTATTCTGATTATTATATTTCTAATTCTGTTCTACTATTAAGTAGAACAATCTAATTACTCCCCACTAATGGTGGACCCCAAATTTCCTTTTTCAGGTAATGATGAAGATTAGTTGGGTGTCGCAAGGGTTGGGATTGAGAGCAAGCGAGTTCAGTAGCCTAGCAACCCATTAGTTATCCTAGCCTATTTAGTATTGTTTTGATGGACATTAGTAGTTGGTTGTTAATAAGGGACTTTATTTTATTTGTTTTGGATTATTTAAAGTTTAATAAAGAAATTGAATAAGTTTAGAGCTTCCGTTGTTATTATTTAATCTAGTCTTGAAAACTTTTAGTTATTGATGATTTATATTGTTGTTTTCTACGAAAACAACGTTGCTAAAATACGGGTCGTTACAGTCTTGGTATCCAGTACTAGCTATCACGAAAGTTTCCAGTACGTTCGAGGTCTTTAAATGGTGATTATTTAATTAACATTGAATAAATCAGATTCTGTAAAAAGGTGTAAATTAATTATTAAAAATAGCTGCAATGGAATTAGGGTGAAACCTTTGGACTTGATTGATCATATGGGAAGATTTAGGTTTTAGCATGACTAAAATTTGATAACCGATTAAAGTATGTAACTTAATGAATTATAGATAGTATTAATTGTTTTTTTGGAATTTTGATGAATTTTGATCTTGCTTGTTGATTCTTGGATGTTCTTGTTGAATCTTGAAGTTTCTTGTTGAGTTCTTGATCGTTCTTGGAATCTCTTAATTGTATTTGATCTATTGATTTGGTTCTTGAAGTTCTCTTGATTAGTCTTGGTTTTCTGTCTTGAATTCTTGGATGTTGAATGTCGAAGTTTTGTTATTGATCCTGGTGATCATGTCGTTTGATTTATTATTGATCCTAGTGATCATGTTGTTTGATTTATTGATCCTGGAGATCATGTCGATATGATGTATGATGTGCTATGTTAAAGGTCGCCTAACTTAGTGAAACATGAGTAGCTAAGACAGGTTAAGTCGCAGCCGCTACCTTGTGTTCAATCGTGGGGTAGTCTTGGTCCTAGGATATGTTGTCGTTTGGTTAGTGAAACTCGAGTAGCTAATTCAGGGGTATTGGCCAGTACCTAGGCATAGTTCTCGCAAAGGAGGACTACGAGAAAAACGCAAAGGTTTGACCCGACATGTTATAGGAAAGTTGGGAAACGCAAAGGTTGACCAATGAGCTCTAACAAGACCATTGCTTGATTATTGTGTGAAACTCTTTTTAGAAGGAAAGGACACAAAGTAGATGGATTCTGGCATTGCAGTTCCGACTACGGACATCTAGTACTTCCGTTATATTCATTTAAAGAATTATTTTGGTATTGTTTTGATTTTATTTTAAAGAAAGGATTTATGTTTGATTAATGAATTTCGTCGTATTTTGAATATCGTGTATGATTCGTGTGATTATTGGTTTGATTTGTATGTTATTAATTGATGTTGCGGCAAAGGATGCCAGGTACGCACTTATGTGTTAATATGCGTTTGGTAATGCTGTTGAGTTGTATAATTATGCGTGTTATGTATGTAACGACCCGTAATTTAGCAGCGTTGTTTTCGGAGAAAACAAGATTACAGATCATTAACTTCTAAAAACCTTTAAGATCAAATCCATAAACTACAGCGGAAGCTCTAAACTTAATCATATTATTCATTAAAACTATTAAAGAATCCAAAATAAATAATAATCCCAAAGTCTAATAACAATACAAAATAAGGAAAGTCCACTAAAAACGTAAAACATAAGCTAGAACTAAACATTAAGGTCAACTACTAAGCTGACTAGCTCACAATCCCAGCCCTTGCGTAACCCAATTCAATCACCACCTGTACCTGGAAAAGAATGTTGGGGTCCACAGTCAGTGGTGAGTAATTAGATTGTTCTACTTAATCAGTAGAACACAATTAGAAACATAATCATTGGAATAAGTCAATCAAACAGACAAACCAAACATCAAGAAATCATATATAAACATAATCATCAAGTACGCAGCGGAAAACAATCATAACAATCCTCATAACCACAACCTTCTATACTAACTTACTCCGTTCTAGACTTCTTGACACCACTATTGACTCTTCTATTCTATTCAGTTCAGGTGCTAATCCGTGACCAGTCATATGCTCGTAAGGGGTCAACCACGAAGATCTACTCCCCCCAACTTTCGTTACTCATGCCGGATCAACCTAGGTTGGTCGTCTGCTCAACAAGAACCATCCACTGCGCAGTTGCTGTTTCTTATTGAGCAGACGGCTAAACTAGGTTGAGCTGCCACTGACCCGCTACTGCTGCTGCCACTGCACTTTGGCTGCTCCGCTTTGTTCGTTCTGTTTCACGTCAACCACCACCGTCAACACCAGCATATCAGTCACAACAATCAACGAATTGTAAGTGCCATAAATGCATTTCCCTCTTCAAAATTTTAATTATTGTTTGTGGACTTTTCTGAGGTACATGATTCATTTTTGAGAAATTAGCAAATTTTATGGCTTCAGGTTAGACCTAGGGTTTTTGTTAAAATTTGAAATTAGGGATTGGTTTTTTTTTTTTTTTTTTTTTTTGGTTTGATAGAGAAATAGAGAATTATGCACTTTAGTTCGTTATCTTCTTTTTGATTGATTGCGTATTTTGTGTAAAAAAACAGGCCGAAAGCAACAAGATTACGCTGTCCAGCATCCCATTCTTTTAAGACCCCATGTTTTATAGTTGGTGGTGGCAATTTGCAAACTAATGTTTGTTATGGGTGGGTGGCCATGGAAGTTGGAAATGAGAGGTAAAAGAAATAAAATTAATAAGTTTAAAAAAACCCATTTTTCAAGTTACCGGTCACTTGAGTTGCTTTTTGGAAGATTAATGTATAGTTTAGATTATACCAAAATGACCAATAGTTGTGATTAATATTGGAAGACCACTTTAGTTGAGATTAATAGTATGAATTTTTCCTACATTATATGTATAGATGTATTTGGGTTACTGGTTTTTGTATAGGTATAGATTAGTCTTGGCTTATTTGGTAGCCGACCATAAATGACGGTAATGAGAATAAATTTATATGTAAATTTAGAAAGAAAATCAATATTCATTCCCTTAGTGGTGCTAATTTAACTTCAATTAATCTAAGAGAAGGTATTGTGTCAGACTCGTCTTACAGTAATGTTACTGTCAGACGAGTCCAACTGGAGCTGGACACATATTGTTAAATCTGGACACATATTTGTAAACATGGTAAAAATTTGTTAAACCTGGTGAAAGTTTGTTAAACCTGATACATATTGTTAAACCTGGACACATATTTTTAAACCTTGACACATATTTGTAAACCTGGTGAAAACTTGTTAAACCTGAACACACATTGTTAAATCTGGACACATATTATTAAACCTGAACACATATTTGTAATCCCGGTGAGAACTTGATAAATCTGGTAAAAATTTGTTAAACTTGGACACATATTTGTTTAACCTGTACACATATTTGTTAACCTGGACACATATTGATAAACCTGGACACATATTGATAAACCTGGACACATATTTGTTTAACCTGGACACATATCGTTAAACTTGGACATATATTGTTAAACCTGGACACCTATTTGTTAAACTTAGACACCTATTTGTTAAACTTGGACACCTATTTGTTTAACCCGGACACATATTTGTAAACCTGGTAAAAACTTGTCAAACCTGTACATATATTGTTCAACTTGGATATATATTTGTTCAACCTGGAAACATATTGTTAATCTTGGATACCTATTTGTAAACTGGACACATTTGTAAACCCGGACCAATGTATAAAAAGACTCAAGGCGCACCAAGGCGATTGAAATTCCTAGAGCCTTAGGTGCGCCTTAGTGCGCCTCATTAGGGTGCGCCTAGGCGCGCCTTAGTGCGCCTCAATGTGCCTAGCCACAAACACCTCATCTTGGCCAAGTTAGGCGCCTACCCCTTATCTCCTAGTGCCTTGGTGTGCCTTTTCAAACACTGACCTGGACACATATTGTTAAACCTGGACACATTTTATAACTAACTTGGACAAAATATAACCTGGACACGTTTTTTGGAATTTTGAGGCCTTTAGAGGCCTCGTTTGGCATTTTCCTGTGGCCCTTGCAGCTGCGTTCGTCTCAAAAAATTAATAAATTTTGACATATTATATGCCCCTATCCGACATTCGAGCACAAAGTTATGGCCTTCTGAAGTTTTGAACTATTATAATGGGTATATTGGGTCAACTGTCTGACGGTCAGAGGGTCTGACCCAATACTTTCACTTAATCTAATTTTTTCACAAATATCAATTTTCATCGAATACCTACATTCCCTATAATGGTAATGAATGGTAATTGAAAACAAGTCCAACGCGTTTTCTGTGCGGCTGGCCGCACAGTAATCAAACCATGCGGCAATGAAATATTATGATTAATAGTTTCATACCACTTTTTTTTAACTATAGTGGTAAACTCAAGGTTATCATTGAAATTTGAAATTAAGAACGACTATATCAGATTCTCAAATAAAAAACTGGGGGCCCATTGGAAATTTCACATCTCTAGTCCATGCCACCCAAAAAATAAAAGGGAAACCTTTTTAAAACTTTTTTTTGCGAGATGAAACCTCTTAAAATTTAGCTACTTAAAACTTTAAATCAATTTTTTGGCATGACACGATTTGGGCCCGCCTTGGCACGAGCCAGCTATCAGCACGACATGTCACGAAGGCATGACTGGTGGGCAATTGGCCACGCATAGACAACAATTTAAAAGTTTGGCACGAACCCATCACAAGTATGACGGCCCGACCCGAAAGTTGACATGCTTTTTTTGGTTAAAACTTCATATAATTAAAAATTTGTATTAGCCACGATGACATAACATGAAATATGGGTTGTTCACTTGTTTGTGCATGGGCGTTATATATTATAATTTTTCTTACCCCGTTATAGGCATAAGACACTGCATGTTGTAATACGAGGCACTCGAGCTTGACACGTTAGTCAGACCCCTTGGCATTTGGACCAGCCCCGACACGGCCCGTGCCCACCTCTACTAGTGATAGCCATATATAATTTTTGTAAAGTTTCATCTTGCAACAAAATCTAAAATAAAAAAACCCAAGCTTTTCTCTTTTACGTACCTCTCTCCTACATTCAAGCCTAGTTGAAGTTTTCCATTGAAGCTTACACTAAGTTCTCCATTGAAACGACTTTTGTGCTTCCTCTCCTTCAGTGAAGCAGCTACTGGGGTAATTTTTTATTTTTTTAAATGTTGTAGTCGTCGAATATTAATTTCACAATCTAGGGTTTAACCGTTTACTTAGTTATCACTTGTCAGACTGTTAATAACTGTTTTTCTAAGGTGGATTATTGATCAAATTATTTATCATTTCTGAAGATCATTATCAGCAACTTTGTAGCTAGAATGTTTTTGATGTTTTGAATTCATAAGAATTTCATGTAATCCTTCGAATCTAATTTGACACTTGAGTTAAATTGGGTTGTTGTAACCTTCAAATTTAGTGTCAAATCTGTCAATCTATGGGTTTTTGTCAAATTTATCCGAATAAAAAAAGAGAACTGCTTTCATTGGGTCTTTTCATATAGATGAAGTTTTGCCTTGATATTTTTGACTTCGTCTGCATTTTTCATATGATTTTATATGACATTTGCTAAACATTTTGCACTCCCGCAGAAATTTTTCAGTTTTTACATGTTTTTTCTTTTCCATGTCTAATATGTTATCCTGATTATGGAGTGATCCCAGCTGTTGCCTGCTGTTGTGTTGTATAGATTCACTTGAGGCAATATGCGGGCAATCAATTGTTTCATTTTTTGTTGTCTGATTACAGATAACCAACTGATAAATTTCAAAATTTTTGGATTCCTCAGGTGATCTTATGATTGTACGGTGTTAAGTAGTAAAAGGAGGTTTTTGTTATGTCTCACTTCCGTTTCAAGAAATTGGCTTTAGAATGGTGCATTATTACTCGGATGTACACTTCAGATGCATCAGTCAAAGATTTTGCTGATGCCAATTTTAAAAAAATATGTCGAATTATGATGTCTTGTCCAAAAGTCGGACTAGATGTAAGGCTTGATCATAGTGGGGTTGGTATCGGGTTTGCAGCTTCCCCTGAGATTGTTGAGAATGTGCTTAAACGATTTGAAAATGCTGGTATGGTAGCATACCGTTTCTTTGAATGGGCAGGCAAGCAACATAATTATACTCATAGTGTTGAAGCTTATCACACAATGATTGGGTCTTTGGCCAAAATAAGGCAGTTTGAGATAATGTGGGATCTTGTGAGCACAATGAGGAGCCAAGGGATGCTAAGTGTTGAGACATTTTGCATCATTATGAGAAAGTACGCTAGGATGCAAAAAGTGGATGAGGCACTCTATACTTTCAATGTCATGGAAAAATACGGTGTATGCTCAAACCTAACTGCATTTAATGGGCTTCTAAGTGCTTTATGCAAGTCCAAGAATGTGAGAAAGGCCCAAGAGATCTTTGATAAAATGAAGGAACAGTTTGTTCCTGATTCCAAAACATATAGTATATTGCTTGAGGGTTGGGGAAGAGAACCTAATCTCCCTAAGGCAAGGGAGACTTTTAGGCAAATGGTTCATGAAGGTTGCTATCCTGATGTAGTGACTTATGGTATAATGGTTGACGTCCTATGTAAAGCAGGTAGAGTTGATGAAGCTGTTGGCATGCTGAAGAGCATGGATGCTAATGGTTGTAAACCGACGTCTTTTATTTACAGTATTTTAGTTCATACCTATGGTATAGAGAATCGAATTGAAGATGCCATAAATACATTTATGGAGATGGTGAAAAGTGGTGTGGATGCTGATGTGGCAGTATACAATGCTCTAATCAGTGCATTCTGCAAAGTGAATAAGTTCAAAAATGTATTTCGAGTCTTGAAAGAGATGGATGATAAAGGGATAATACCAAATGCGAGGACCTGCAATATTGTTTTGAATGGTTTGATTGGGCAAGGGCAGACTGATGAGGCCTTCACGGTATTTAGAAAGATGATTAAAGTGTGTGAGCCTGATGCCGACACATACACAATAATGATAAAGATGTTCTTTGAGAATGATCAGTCAGAGATGGCTCTGAAGGTGTGGAAGTACATGAAGTCAAAAAGGTTTGTTCCCAGCATGCATACATATTCAGTTCTTATTAATGGTTTTTGTGGGAAGGGTGAGGTCAGTGAAGCATGTGTGTATATGGAAGAGATGATTGAAAAGGGGATTCATCCGTCAGTGATGACCTTTCGCAAGTTGAGGAAGTTGCTTATTAGCGAAGAAAGGCAAGATGTTCTCAAATTTCTTCAGGAGAAGATGAGTCTTCTTGTAAAGGAACCTTTGTGTGACTGAAAGAGTTCTTAGACAAGATTGTGTAAGATAGATTTGAATCAGAAGCAATAAATCACCGTCAATTGCTTTATGGAATTTCAGGTTAGTTGATTGCTTCTCACATTCTTTGCATTTTTTTTTTATAAGCAATTGTATATTTGTATCTGACCAATTTTTTCCTCCCTTTACAAACCTAATTTGTAAATTTGTTGGCAAGTGCTGCTCCTCAATTTGAGGACATGAACAAAAAAAGCTTGAGGAGGGCCCTCATTTTGTACTTATTTTCTAATTGTATGAGCTATTCCTCTTTTAACAACAAAATTTAGTGTTTGTCATGATCCTTTTCAGGGATATCTACTTAATTCTAGGTTATCAAATTCCTGTAAATCAAAGCAGCATCAGCTGATGCAATAATCTTCGTTCTAGCTGCAGAATCCTTGTAGCTCGCCACTTGGCCATCTAAGAAATTGCTCCATTAGTGTGCAAATTATGCTTTTATAGCTGTGTATGATATACCCCATCTGCACTTATTGCTCCATTATTGTGCAAATTATGCTTTTATAGCTGTGTATGATATACTCCCTCTGCACTTATTGCTCCATTATTGTGCAACATAGTGAAAAATTTGCTTTTTAAATTTTTTGTTAATTAATTTTGATGAAAGAGAAGTATAATGGTACGAAGTGAATTTAATGCAAGAGTAATGTGTTGGTCCCCTATAACATTTTTGGAATATTTTTGGTATGTTGAATTTTTTGGGACAATCGATAAAGGAAAATTTTGCAAACTAAAGGTGGTGGAGGGAATAGCTTTTAATAGTTGCTTATGTTGCAAGTTTGCAACCCTAGCTCACACTTAATACTGACATGAGCAAATACTCACTGCTATGATTATTATTGTTTATAATATAATAAACAAAATAGCTTGGTGGTAACTACATATAGTGGACACCTCAATCCCTCTTGATTTGTGAGTGGGTTTTATTTTTCCTCCTTTCCTTTTTCTCTCTCTCTCTCTCTATGTTAAGATAACCCATGGCCACCCCCTGCATCTATTTCTTATGTTCATAGTCATTTCGTTTCCTACTTAATAGACCAACTGACACTACTTGTACTCCTCCTTGGGCTTGAGGGTATTTTGTTTCTTACATGTTGGTTTTGATGATCACGTGTTAGGTTTGGAGTTTAGGTTGGAGAATTCGTAATCAGCCCCTGTCCAGGTGGGAAGGTGTCATAATTTAGAGCCTTTGTGGAATCATGGGTGTTTAACACTTGTTAATGGTGGCTCACTTTTTGGTTTTAGCGTGATAAAAGAATCAAAGTAGATCTAAATCAGGATTATCAAGACACTTCTCTGTTCTCGAACTGTATTGTGTGTGATAGGTGTGGCCGTGTGGGGACTAGTTTTCCTACTTTTTAGACTGCAATGAGGCTACAAAGCACGGGTACCTCTCCCGAGTGTTGTCTTGATTATCCGAAATTGGTATGGGTCAGGGTTGTATCGGTATAGCTTAGGGACAACCTGGGGACGACATTGACTTTCTGGTTTTGGTAAGGTGTTGACTCAGTATAGGGATGGCAATTAACTTTCAAAGTGGTTCATAACTTCCATCCAAGTGGTTCATGACTTCTATGCTAGGCTTTGTTCTGGTATTGTTTGTTCATTCCTCGTAGTCTCAACACATCCTCATAGTTTTGCCACTATTAAAATTGAACATTTATGTTATGCATTTTGAACATTTATGTTTTACATTTAGAACACTTTTTTCCTAAATTTAAGTAGTTCAATTATAAAAGGAAAATAGACTAAATGCTCAAAGACAATGTTCTAAATGCTCAAGGTATGTTCTATATGCATAACATGAATGTTCCGTTTAAAATGAAAGTGCATGGTGTCAGTGGCGGACCTAACATTTTGAAATTGGGGGACAAAATGTAAATGTCCAAGAACTCAGATAAAAATCAGGCACTTGAATACACAAAAAATATTAGAGCACATAAATAGTTTGATACTTAAATTTTACATTCTAAAAACCTAAATGCGGAAATTCTTACAATCCACATGATATTTTTAAAATAGAAAAAGTTAACTTTTTAGTACTTCCACCTGCTGATAGTTTGGCCAAAATATTTCGTTCTATTGTGTTATTTTCTCAAAATACTCCTACATTTGTATTCTATATGCATAAAATAGGTTATTTTACCCACAACATGTTGTTCAAATAAAATTTGTGTTTTCCTTATAAACCATATCTAATTAGTCCAAAAAAAATGAACTGCTAAACCTAGTCCCCATATTACTTAGTATTCAAAATGCCCTTATTAATCTATCATCCTAATCAATCAAGAGAAGTATTATAATTAGAAGTTAAATACATTAAACAAAGGAGAAAAATGTAAATTAAAAAAAGAAAGGGAAAAAAAAAAGCAATTTAAATGCATAATAAAACTACTACCTATGTGCTATGACTCCTATAACCGCTTCACGTGGGCCATTTTTAAAAAGGGAAAAAAATTGAGTCAAATGGGATTTGATCCCTGTCTTTAGGCAAAAATTATGTTTGAAGCTACCGCTTGGTTACTTTGTTTGCTCTTGCATAACACTACACTCGAATTATTTTTAACCCTTTTTTAAATATATTCAGTTTGTGATTTTTAAAAGTGGGGGGGGGGGGGTGGGGACAGGGACTGCAGCCCCCCCTTGTTGCAACGTGGGCCTACCAGTTCCAACTGGTTTTTCATGTTTCAAATGGAGCAAGCATTGGAGGTGGATGTCTGGATGACTATTTCATGATATGTTGCTGTAAATTGTAATTTTTGGGGCTGTTTCCATTTAGTTTGGTCATTTTCTGTTTTTTTTCTTCCCACGTTTCTTCCATAGTTCTTTCTTTCTTTGACTCCCCTCCCCCCCCCCCCCCCCCCCTTTTAGTCATTCCTTTTACACTTTGTTTGGATAACAATATGAGGGCAAAGGAAGAGGAGGTGAAAGTAAGGAAGGGGGAAGGCGGAGCTCCATTTTCCCTCCAAATCTTTCCAATTTTAGAGGGATATTGGTTATTAAAGGAGAGGGGAATTTTGATCTCTTCCTTCCCCAACCCCCACAACCTCTTTCCCACACTAGATGATTTGTTCTCTTTCCTTTCCTTTCCCTTCCC
The DNA here is from genome assembly GCA_951394345.1 of Salicornia ramosissima. NCBI lineage: Eukaryota > Viridiplantae > Streptophyta > Magnoliopsida > Caryophyllales > Amaranthaceae > Salicornia > Salicornia ramosissima. The sequence goes on along the minus strand of OX596234.1, from coordinate 16,233,771 downwards.
TTCCTTTCCTTTCTCTTTCCTTCTATCCAATCAATGCGTTAATGTCGCTGATTTCCTTATTTATTTTGAATAACTTTTGTTAGTTACCTGACCTCCATTGATAAATCTAATTGTGTCTTGAAATTATATGATTTAGAATGTTGTTTTTATTACAGGAGCTTTTAAGAGTTCAGGAAATTCATCCTTTATAATTTCCAGTGTTGTCAAGGCCAAAGTATTATGTCACTACAAATCATAAGATCTGTGTCACACTAAATTACCAGATATTCAGAAACGAGGATGTCAACCTGGTTTTGTTGTTTCTGTGATTTTAAACATTGATGGATATTTCAAACACATTGGTTACATTAGTGCGAGGTTCCATCGATCAAAATTCACCCAGTCCTTTTTTCATATGCTTAATCTTTTGCAAGTGATAATCATTGTTCTTTCTGGTCTTCATATTCCTTCATTGTTTGTTAGTCTTGCTTATTTTTGCTATTGCTGTCTATGAGGCTAAGTCCTGTAATTGGAATGCTATGTTTCTGGTTCTTTCATGACTGTTCCAGTGTGCTCATGTGTTTATCCTATGTGGTTTCGTTTTCGCTGAATTTGACATTTTAAACCTCTGTGGAGTTTTCTTCACATTCATGATATTAATGTGTTGACGTTTTCTTATTAGACCTCACCAGCATAGTAGGTTCATGTTGTCAACTTTCAAGTACTGTGTTTGTCCTAAATTTGAAAAATATAAAATCTTACTGATTTTTGCTTTTGCTGGGATAAGGTTCTTGGACATCTGTTAACGCTGATATAAAATTTTTCACAGTTTTTATCTGGCTTCAAGAAAATTATTGCTGTGCATAACATGCTGCAGCTGCTTTTGGGTCTGTTAACATTGTGCTTTGAGTTGTACTTTGGTTATTTGTGTTTCAGTTTTCAACTTGCCATCTGACATTTTAGGGCCTTGTTCCTGTTCTTTTGGACTTAATTTCTGAAATTTCACTTCGGTTCAATTCAATTCAGTTAAGCTCCTGCTAAGTTTAGGATTTATTTTTAATTCAGTTCAGCTCAGACAAATTCCGTTATTAATTCAAAAAAACTAAAAGAACAGGCCCTAAGTCTAGAGAGTTCTGGTTAGACCTCCTATTGTTGTGTTTTGTAATTAGTTAGTTGGAAGGGTGGTTTTGGTTCAATCAAAGTTAGCAGTTCAAATTTCTTGTAAAAGGGCACTTGGAATAGAATAATCTCAGTGTTGCCTTTATATATTTATCAAGCAGCTACCAATTTAATTTTATGAAATGTTCTCATATGAACAACCAATTCAGTTAGCTGGTTAATTGTTTGTTAGTGTCAGTGTGTCAGTAACTGCTGCTGTTGAAATCAGCTAATAGCTACTTGTTAATTGGCAAGCATAACATACCTATTCCTCAAAATGTAACTTATGTTGCTTTTTTTTTAAAAAAAAAAATATATATAAATTGTAATTCTATCTTATTATGTTGCAGATTATAGCTTTGTGAACTTGTACATAATTATCTTCTGCTGCTGTGCCTTTGCAGGGTGCAAATGCTCACTGGAAATAGGAGTACCATCAGATGCTCCCTCTTATTGGCAGTGGTAGCTTTGCCACAGGTTCCATCATCAATGAACATGGAGAGCCTATTCAAGATCTATTATTAATCTTTGAAGCACATCTAGGCGGTGCTGGTGCAGGGACTGCTGATGATATAACTGTTGGTTACAGCTGTCAAGAAATAGAGAAAGGATTAAAGAATAATGGACCCATGTCTTAAAAAGAGATTCCCTGGAAGCTCACCTTACATCAAATAGGTTGGTGTTGAATTAAATATGATGACATATGATATATACTTCAATTGGTTGATTAAATTGTCAGACTCGTATTGCTCTGAACTAACATGTTGGGGTGGTGGGTGTTTGTGGTTGGGGCGGGGGGGGGGGGGGTGTTAAGAAAGACAATATGTAGTCATTGGAAAGTTGGTGGGTATTATTGCGAAAGCAAGTCTAGGTAATAAAATGCTTTTTAGTAAATTTCTTCTGTTCTTTATTTAAATATGTTTCATTTGTTTGAGATGGTAGTAATATTTGGTCCCATTCTTGTACGGTGACTGGTGCTTGAGAATGTTCCAAATGATTATATTATTGTCAGAACAACTATCACTTCTTTTTATTGCAGTGCTTTGTTAATCTCTTTCTTACCTATCATATCGTATCTAATCACAAGAAGGTGAGACTTCTTACTTACTTAACACACTGCATATTTTGAGTCATGTCTAATGACTGGCCAACTTGCCTAGTATCCCTGATGCTTTATTTTACCAACTCGTTATAGCTATGGGACACCCATATTGTGAAAATCACACTAGAGCACGCCACATCTTTGTCCACTACTCCACTGTGTTTATGCCTCATTGATTTGCCCATGGTCAGACCAAAAAGAGCTAACAATTTTGGGCCTTCATCCATTCTTTAAACATTGAAAGGGCACACATACCTGAGGAAATTAAGAAAGTTAACCTTTTGTGGAACCGTGGAAGGCAACCTGAGACAATCTTGTATTATTAGATCACGTAGTAAATTATACAGTTTTAAGAGTTTTATGAAAAGTGGAAAAATGTTGAGAGCAAACAATAATATACTGATTATATTTTGGTTTTTGTTTTTGCTATTGTTTGAAATTATGTAATCTTATTTTTACCCTGTCATCTTGGTTTCCAGGAACTTACATCCATCCATCTGGGTTCAGGCAACTGCAAGAGAAATTCTCCAGTTTTGAAACAGTCGCCCACACTTATTATATTGCTTTGCTACTCCCACGCATAAAGGTGAGATTTCTCTGAGTGTATTGTATTAATGCATCCACATTTTTACCCCATGCTTCTTAATTCTATTGGCAACTTTGGGTTGTGGATGCTTTATTTAGTTATTTTAATTTTAAATAGAGTTATGTATGGTAAGTTCCACTTTCAAATCTATGCGGTGGATGTAAATTAGCATTTTGCATTTTGGTTTAGTAGCTACAAAACAAAATCTGAATTACTATTTCCCGCCTGTGCTTTAATTACAATTAAAGCCTACAATTACTACTCTAACCCTCGTTACTCCATATACACTCACTCTCTCTCCTCTTTTTCTCACCTCCAAATCCTCTCTTCTCTCTCCTCTACCCAAAGTAGCCACCACCACCACTATTCTAGCCAGCATTCGTCATATGCCACTGAAGCCTGTCGACTGCCGCCGTCATGCCCCCTGAATGCAAGCTTCAACTTGGGCCCGAACAACCTCCCCCCGACGATAACAAGAAGTTTTTTTCTTTTAAAAAAATTACACATTACTGCCCAGAAACCGGTCATCCCATGGAATAACTGACTTGAAAACCGGTAAGACCATGGTATAACCAGTTTTTTTGGTGCGGTTTTCCAGTCTGGTTCCGCCATGGATGAACAGGTTTCTGGGTCTGGCTCTTGGTCCTTTTAATTTTTTATTTTTTTTTCCGTTTGTGATGTTTGCATTTGATATTCATGTTTGTTTTGATGACTTGGGTTTTTCTTTGTGATTTTTGTTAATGTTGACGATTTGTGTTTATGTTTTTATTTTATTTTGTTTTAGTTTAATTTTGATTTTGATGATTTGTGTTTTTATTTTAGTTTATTTTGATATTGATTGTGATGATTTGTGGGTTTTTTTTTTTTTTTGTAGTTTTTATAGAATTCTATGATTTGGAATTTAATATTTTTTCAAACTGGATATCTATTAAAGATTAGAAATCATTGAGTGAAATAAATTATTTATATTGATGTTAATCCCATCATTTTGTGGAAAAAAGAGGACTTCATATTTTGTTAAAATTATTTTGAGAAGTGTATATATATATGGTTGGGTCCGGTGTGTAATTTCTTATCGTGAGAGGGTGAGAAAGAATTAGATATAAATACATTGAGTATAGATAAATTCACTTTATATTATTGTTTGGAAACTTTGAGTGGAGATATATATATAAATTATATACACTTCTCAAAACAAACATCAATTTTATTGCAAATATCACTGACGAAAAACACAAATTCACAACAACTAAGAACCGAACCTAGAAACTGGTCCATCCATGGGAAAACCAGACTGTAGACTGACCATGGTAGAACCGGACCAAAAAAATGGTTATACCATGGTCAAACCGGTTTTTTAGTTCGTTTATTCCATGGGATTTTCGGTTTTCCAGTCCGGTTATACCTTTGTATGACCAGTTTTCAGGCTGGTAATGTGCAACTTAAAAATAAAATTACCTCGTTAATATTGAGGGGAGGTTGTTTGGGCGCAAGTTGAAGCTTGTGTGTGTCGAGGGGGTATGATGGCGACGTTCTAGCAGTGGAAGTTGACAGGATTCGACTGCGAACGGCGGTCACTGGCTTGAGAAGTGGTGGTGGTGGCGACTTTGGGTAGAGGAGAGAGAGGAGAGTATTTGGGGGTGAGAGAAAGAAGAGAGAGAGGGAGTGTGTCTGGGGTGATGAGGTAATGTGGGGTAGAGTAGTAATTGTAAGCTTTAATTGTAATTTAAACTCGGTTGGGAAATAGCCATTCTGAAAAAATTGAAAGTGAGAATGTGTTAGTTTTTGAACAAAGTAAAAAACCTTTCTTGATTGTGCTCATAGAGATTCCGATGTAGAAGTTGTTAGCCAGAAGTCATTTCTCAAACATTGTTTTTCGGTGGATGTTTGGTAGAGAAATTTTAGGGATTGAAAATGGATTCAATTATGGTGTTTTTGCGTTTTAACTTGTTTGGGGAAATGTCACAAGTAATATTGATCATTTTCAAGGGGTAACATAATCTCCCAAATTATTTCCCTTGTGAAAACAAATCCTCTTTCCTTACCCTCATTGTTTCCACTACATTTTTAGACAAAACAACCAATAAAGGTAACATATATAATTAGTTATTACCCTTTTTCCCTCTCAACAAAATCCTTTCCATTTCATTTATAATTATCTTACCAAACCCCCCCTCAAAGTGATGATGAATTACAATTGTAGGAGCAGTAGCTCACTTTAGTTCCAGTAGTGATTTGAGTAAAAATTTTGAGAGATGAAAGTAAGAGAGAAAGAGAGAGACAGAGAGGATAGGAAGAAGAGAGAATAGAGAGAAGAGTGCAATAGCTTTCATTCCACTTATGTCTCCTTATTACAATATATGCTTTATTTATATTACATCCAAGGTAACTAACAGACTATCAGAATTAGTTAAACTTTTAGCAACGTTTCCCTCCAAAATTGATTACAATGACACCCTTAACATGTATGCCTGCTGTTTTAAATCCTTATCCACCAAGAAAGTTATAGTTTATAAACAATGTAGTTCAGCATGTGGCTTTAATAATATTAGTTACATAGCTCAAGGTTGCCCCTAAATCCCTAATTATTAGATCATATTTTTGTGCCTAAATATTCTCTTTGTTATTCACAAGGGAGAGCGTCTGTATCCCTTTGTTTTCCCTCTTTAATGTATGAACTATTGTTAATATCTCAGTAAACTCTTGTAGTGTGCTATTTGTGGGATTTATTTTTACCTGTGTATTAGGCTATTAGTAGCTCTTAATTTTTTTCTTCTTCTCTGAAGCTGTTTAGGGACATGTATGTTCAATCTATGGATACTAAAAAAGTACATTGCAAACCGGACATGTTATGCCCCTGCACTCTTATTTTTCTTAACATGAAAATGTTGGATGTTCCTTTCTTCCTACTCTTGACTTTTACGGCTCGTTTGATAACCGGTTATAAATGTCAGTGAAGGTAATTCATGTATATGTAAACTTGAAAGGAAAATCAATATCCATTCTTATGGTGGTGCTAGCTTAATAATAAATGATAATGCAAATTATGAAGAATATACATTCACACCCAATACCACTCTTCATTATAGTAATAAAATGCAAATTGTGAAGAATATTAAAGCTTGTGAATGAGATCATTTTTTCATTGATATTATTATAAAGTTTCTGCCCTTGCTAAATTGTACTTTAAATTTATTCTCACGTGCTATTTATGTTAAAGGCCAATATATATCTTGGCCTTCCTAGACCTTATTACCTTGTTTGTTGCATTGCAGGATTCCCATTATCTGGTAGTCTTCCCATTACTATGGATTGTTGTATCTATGTCAATGCGATTTGTGTACTATGGGGCAGTAGGTAATGTACATCAATCTTTCTCACAAATATCATGAGTGAATTGATGATGTCCTAGATTCTTATTGTATCATATAAGAGGAATTGTTGTACTTGCTATCATCGTCCTTTGCTGTGCTGCAGCTCACACTTCTGTCTGTCTTTTGAGCTGCTTTTGTACCTTATGTAATTTTGGCTCTACTCTTTTGGACCTATTTTCTGAAATTTTATTTCATTTTAGTTTAGATAAATAATTCAGGGGTTGTTTGGTATCTCTAAAAATTAGCATGTGAAATGTAATCACAAAAAATATACCGTTACTATTTATTTGTTACGGGTTGTGAGAAATGGAAAAAAATTGTAAGGGGAAAGAAATAATGCTTTTTTCTTGTTACCTTCCTAAATCTAGAGGAAACAATTATCTTTTCCAAATGATTATAATCATATCAGTTTCCTTAGTATTGTCAAAGAATTAGTAACGGTAACATGTATTACCTTTTCTATCGAATGGTTGTAATCATATTTGTTTTCTAATGTCAAACCAGTAAAGGTTACAATGTGTATTACCCTTTCCATCCCTTATTTGTATCTGATCAATTGCATTTACTAATAGCATGCCAAACACACTAATAGTTATGTCCGTTTAAGCTCCTGTTAGGTCTAGCATTTACTTTAGTTCATATTAATTCAGTCCAAAAGAATAAAAGCTAATTCCTCGCCAATTGTATTCTGCAATGCCTTTTGAAAAATTCTCACGTAATCTAATGTAACATAAAAATTATAAAAAAAAAATTTTGTACACATTTTGGAAAAGCAATTTGAGGGTGTAAAATGACTAAATTAATCAATAATTTTGATAATTAGTAATTTATAATCACGTTTTTGCTTGTATTAAAACAATTTTGATTAATTTCTTCGTTTACATCCTTAAATCGTTTCCTTAAAATGCATGAAAAAAATAATAATTGTTGAAATTTTTATATTACAGAGGATGTACTTCGTACATTTTATTTCTTTACAAAGTATTCTTTGTTTCATGACAATCTGACCAGTACTTTGAATCTGCCCTACATTCTAGCATTCTACATATGTGTGCCCGTTTAAATATGCACTTTTTTTTTTTAAGAGTCTTTTAAATATACACTTAATGTGTGTTTTTTGATTTGGAACATTTTCGTCTTTCTTATCTCTTGATAACTAATTAACTACTTTAAAGACAATTTTCTTTAACTACAAAAAAAAAAAAAAAAATATTATGTTTCAAACGAATCAAACTAAAGTCATCATGAATTAGAATCATTTAAAATTTACAAATGAACATTTTTACTCTAAATAAATATAGCAAGTAAAAAAGACCGACAGAGTATGAATCTACAATATATCAACCATACCAATATACCAGCCCAGGTGACATTTTACTAAATTATGCATGATGCATTTTCACCAAACTGATGAAGTGATCAACTGCTACTTTGGGGCACGGTGATGTGCGGCTGCAATAATTAGTATATGAAAAATTACAATTATAAAATAATTTCTTATTATTAGGTGGGTTGAAACAATGGTACTAGTTGAGGTAATTACATAAATAAACAATAATGTATATTTACAACCATGAAATAAATATAACATTTTACCTAAATAAGCTATGGACTAAACTAATAGCTTATTTTTACAGTCTGAATCAGAAATAAGGCTGGTGAACCAAATGGAATCAGCTACTAAAGCAACATCATCATCATTCTTATGCCATGTCCATTTAGCATGTGTTGAGTTTACAATTTGTAATTGTCCATGCCCAAAACTTGCTTCTCTGAATATGGATATTTCTGGCTTTGGATCCACATATCTGTAACAATAATCATTTTTTTTAGAATTAAATCAATTAACCCATAATTTTAATCAACATGAAATTTTAGCAGATAAAAGTCTAACAACAACATACTTTGTGGCAAGGCCTTCACGGTTGCCTCCGTCTCCGATAGTGATATGAATAGGGCCACACTTGTTAGCTTTTTCGTCGTAAACTCGAGCCTGCTCATTATTTAAAATTGAAATTCAAGCAAGTGGTTAAAGATGAGGGACATAAAAGGTGCGTTTTCTTTGTCTGAAATTTTCTAATCAGATCTGAAAACTTATGAGAATTAGTGTGATGAGATCTGATATGATTTGATCAGATCTGATATAAATTGAAGAGAACACACCCAACTCGATCCTATCAATGATTATATATTTTAACTCTTTATTTTATGTCACATCATTTTAAATAATAAGAATAGCTATATTCTATATGTATATGAGAATATATGGAGAGAAATTTCACTTACAAATCGCTCATAAGCGTGTACATGTCCAGCGAAAACAATATCAACCCTAGCATCATATAGTAGTTGCTCCATGGCTTTTTTCATGCCGACTGATTCGAACTCCTTGGAGTGAGCCTTGTTGGAATTGTACCATGGTGCATGGAAAAGTACCACAACCCACGGTGTCTTAGTCCTGTCGATCTTCTTTAAGTCATCCTCGAGCCATTTGTATTGGCTCGAGCCTTGGTCAAAGTCGATATAGGAGCCGAGCATGATAACATGTACCTCGCTTGCTACATCGAAAGAGTAGTATAAGTTCGAGGGAGATGCACTCTCCTCGAAAGGCATATGCCATCGAGCATTGTAGGAGGTAAAAGGAGTTTTATGGAATATCGGTATCTTTTCAACCTCGTGGTTCCCTTGGGTTACCATCCATGGCCTTTGGCTAGCCAAGGGTTCTACAAGATGGCCAAAAGAGTCCCATCTTTGCTGCCAAAAATCTGCATACGATAAGTCTCCGGGTAATAAGAGCATGTCATAATTCACTTGCGATATGTGTTCAAGTGTTGATTGTGTCCATCCCGTTTGCCCTAAATCACCTGAACATTGTAACAAATTTCATCCAATAAATTAAGCTCATGATTATGATGCTTAGCGTATTTATTAGTCGATGAGTGAGGTATAGAGAAATGACTCAACCTTCACCTCTGAACGCGAAGGTTGAAGCTTCAAATCCTCTATCCTCATTTTTTGACGAAGTATAATATGGGAATTAAAATTTACTAGAGAGCGAAAGAGGGAGGAGAGATTGTGGTGTTTGGTTGACATAATCATAGAAATTCGGGCATCCTAGAAAATTCTACTATCATCGCCCCAACTTAGTATGAAATTTCAATGAATTCATATACTTTCTCCGTAAAAGAATTTTTGCAACAAACTCCCTTGGCACGGACTCCAAAAATTATTTTGTAAGTATGTTTAAGCTGATAGATTAGTAAAAGTATGAGAGAGAAATAAGATGAATTGGTCTCCTAAAGAAAAGTTTGATATTTTATTGATATTTTGTTAGTAGATTAGTAAAAGTATGAGAGAGAAATAAATAAAAGCTTACCAAATAGGGGAACGTTGATATTTTATTGCAAGAATTCCAAAAAAATCCCAAAATAGCAAATGTTGCAAGAATTTATTTACAAAAAAAGTATACAAGTTTAAACGTATAATATTTGAAATGCGAGTAAAATTGTGATAGTGGGTTAAAAAAAAGCACCTATAATAACAAATTTGATGGGCAATTGAAGTGGAGCAGTCTTAAAACTGAACTCACGAGAAGCATCACCACTACAGCGGTAGTAGTAAACCGTATTAGGGTTGAGAGGCCCAATAACTGCCTCATGGATTTGGCCTGACTTGTAAAGAAGATACTTGTAAGTTGTAGCGCTACCATCAACAGAAGCAGAATATACTCCTGAAGATATTCCATATTCTACTTTTGAAGGAGCTTGTTTTTGGGTGATCCATGATATTCTCATTTGGTCTCTTCCCACCATGGATATATGCACCTATTTTAAAATTATAATTATATCAATCAGCTAATTAAATACTCCATCCGTTACACAATACTAGCAACAAATTTTTTATTATATTTTTTGTAAAACAAATTCACAAAATTATCAAATTACTAATTTTCACTTTAATTAACACATGTGACTATGTGTGGTTGTACTGGCTTGTTGTTTTTTTTTTTGGCCTTTTCCCTTTCCCTCCTTTTTTTTTCTCTTATTTTTTCGCTCTTACTTTTATTATTATACTAGTTAATGCCCGAGCAATTGCTCGATTTTTTTTAATATTTATTCAATATATATATATATATATATATAAGGTTGGGTTCCGGTGAGAAATTTCTTATGGTGAGAAATGTGAGAAGAGATAAATACATCAACTATAACCTAGAGGTACATTGAGCACCAACTATAGGTACATTCACCATACACTATAAATACGTTGAGTAAAAATACATTGACTTTATACCATATTTACATTGACTCCAAACTATCAAAGGAGTAAGGAGGGAAAATCAAATTTAATCTTAGCCCTTCATTTGGTGATCAAAGGGTTGTGATTGCTTCTCACCCTTCTCACCAAAACTACATTTCTCACATGAGTATACTTCTATATATATATATATAACATCAATTAGTAATAAATTAACTATTGAACAAAATTATGCATCATTAAGTAGCTACTTAATTAAATTTTGGTCATTTCTATAATGTAATTATATCATTAAATGATCATGTACATAAGTGAAAATGATAATTTTTCTTGTACAACTGTTTTATTAAGAGGACAAATAAATAAGTAAAAATATAAAAAGAGAGAGAGAAGTTTATTGGAGAAAATTAAAAACTACTCCCTCCGTTCCCATTTGTTTGTCCTATATGGAATTTTGACACTATTCATAAGGTCGGAGAATCTTCTAAATTACTCTCAACATATAAAACATAATATAGTCATGCGTGGTCTTGTTTGATTTGTCTCAATGAGTACGTCATTAATATCTAATTATTATAATTTTTATACATATACAACAAAAGATATTTAAGATCAAACAACTGCATTGGCATGTGTGTAAAGTCAAACAGGACAAACAAATGGGAACGAAGGAGTACTTGTTTATAGGAAATTAAAAAAAGTAAAAGTGTGAGTAACACATAATAGGACTAAGAAAGTGGGTAAGGAAAAAAAGATGAAAAGATATATTTTATAAATGAAATTAATTATTAGTTGGAGGTTTTCTGGGGTAGTAAAAGCAAATTTTAATTACAAAATAAATGTTTACTTTCAAAAAAGAAAAAGCTAGGTGTTAAGTGTTGGGTTTGGGAGGGCAAATGGTAAAATTATGAGGAATTTTTAATGACTTGTGTTTTAGTAATTAATTAAATTAATATAGAATAGAAAGATACCACATAACACCACCATTACAAATTTCTAAGCTACCTAGAAGTCCGTGTTCATACAATTGTTGCTAGCATACATACTTGACATGTTATTGAAGAATGAGGTATGAAAAATTGGTTTCACCTCTACCCCTGATCTGATCTATAGGATTAGAGGTTAAATTCTCATACAGAGGGGTGTTGGGTGGGTGTGCAAAAAGCTCCACTGCACAAGACTCTGTTATATAAAGGGCTTGTTTTTTTTTTTCTTAGTCATTTATCTTAAATTATTCTTATATTTTTATATAAATTAATGATTTTCTACTAAAATATTTTTGGGATGTATACATGTATTGTCAAAATAATATCAAATATTAACATTTATTAAGATGTGAAGGGTCTAAGTACAATTTTAAAACAGAGCCCGATAACTCCAACACAACCCTGTTCTCATATAAGACAATAATACTAGGGCCTTCGTAACTAATAAAAAAGAAGGAAAATTTGATACTCATAACCAATTAAATAGGTGATTTTACTATGTAAAATTTCTTACAACTTCCAACCATTTAAGTTTAAACTTTAAAGACATTTAATATCATAATATAATTAAACTACAACAAAAGGTTACTGTTTCAACGAATTCAAACAAACTCAAACAAAATGTAACATCATTCTTTATTATTTTAACGATTTTTATAGTATCATGATAGACATTGATGCTCACCAAGTGAGCTATACTTACTTGGTAGGTTATCATTTAATAAAAGTACACTTTAAATCAATTACCATTACGATAATTTATTACAAAAAACCAAATGGGCCATTAGGGTTGTATATATACATTTTTTTTTTCTTTAATTAATCAGCCTACCTTACGTAAAATTCTTACCTTAACTAAGCATTAGTTTGCGTGCAAAGGAGATATATATATATATGTATATTTCTTATCTAACTATATATGATATGTGCATGCATATGTCGTGAGATTCTTTAGTTTTATGTTTTGAGGAATATGCATGTACTTGAAACTCCTGATTTACACCCGATCTACTATACATCCGGATGCACGTAGAGGTATGTGCATCTATTCAAAGTATTAAATAATTTTTCTTATTTTAAATTTTTAAGTGTAAAAAAAAAAAGTTATAAAATAAGCAAAATTACTATCATTTAACATACACTAGCTAGCTTGGATGTATATAAAAATTTCTAAGTCATGATATGCATATGTGGAATAAACCTTATGTTCTAGGAATATGCCCAACTAATATTGTCGTAATACGAGGACACGTCTTCGACATCCAATAGGCAAACCATATGCACCATGTACTTGGCGAAATATATGGGAGTAACATTAAATTCGATTTATTAATCTTTAATTTATCAATATTCAATGTATTACTAAGAAAAAGATAATTAAACCTACGAAGAAATTAAAATTTAGGGTTTAGTTACTCATTTTTCGTTATTAATTCTAAAAAAATAAAATTAACAATTTATACCAAGATCATTAGACTATAATTTTCATTTCAATAAGTAATTTAGCTAGTATTTAACATTAAAGGACCATCTGAACAAAAAATTTAAGTTGATAGTTTTTTTTTTTTTTTTTGAGGGAAATTTAAGTTGATAGTTGAATCTTAGAAATATGTTACATATTTTGGATTTCGGCCTTTAACAAAATAAAATTCACAACTGATTATGTTGTGGGGCACCACCCCCCACAACATAATTAGTTGTGAATTTGGAGGTGCCAAAATCAATTTTAAGAGTGCCAAAATCAATTTTAAGAGTGCCAAAATTAATTTTCGCTGTGAGATTTCTCTTTCAATCCGGTCTTTTGTCTTCCAAATCCATCAACACTACATAAGTTCATAGGATTTTATTTTTATTTTTTTCTCCATTTTTTAAACACCGTGGGTCGTCTCATTATAATTCTTCTCGGTTTCAACAATTTTTTTTCTAGCTAGCTCATGATCTTTTAATTTGAGATTTCAAAATAATATTAATTTTACGGCAATTTTTACATTCATTTTCTCATTATATTTCGTCTCATAACCTTTTTAATTTGAGATTTTACAATAATATAATGTATGATTTATATGGAGTAGTCAATATTATTCAATTTGTATCACAGGGTACATGTAAACATCAAAATAACAATTAGCATAAACTTGAAACTCACCACATAACTCCATTAGCTTAACATGTACCATTAAAATTATTCAATCACCACTCAATTCTCTATTATCACTCACATATTTAAACCAAAATAAGCAAAATTAAAGATCATATTAGTGGTGGTTAAAAGTTAAAACCTGCTGAGGAGTGGTGGGACCATAAGAATCTGGGCTGAGAGGTGGTGTTTCTCGTGGTGGTGGACGCTTGAGCGACCACACTTCGCCGTAAAATGCAGCCCAAATGGGTGCTAAGATTACCATAACAAATCTAGCATTTGACAAAATACTTGAAGTCATTATATATGTTTTTTATTGTGCGTTAATAATAATAATAATACATAAATGATATAAACGCAAGAAATGTAAACTAAAGTGTATGAAAAAGCATATACAAATAATGTATTGTAAATATTGATATTTATAAATGAGATGAGAGATAAATAGCGTATATATATAGTTAGGCAATGGAACAATAAAAAATTTGTTACATCTGCAATTGTGTTATAGCAAAAAAGTACAACCTTTGCCATGCCAACTGCCAACTTCCCACCGTAGCAAAACTCCGTCATATGTGGGGCGAACTTAACTGATTTATGTTTCGTGAAGGATTATGTATTTGTGTCTCATACTATATGGATACGTAGAACTGGCAATCGGTTCGTTCGGATTAGATTCAAATCAGATTATTTTAGAGCGGATTATTTTGGACCAATTTGATTTCACACGACTTTTGGATTGGATTAGATTATTTTGGGTTCGGAACTAATTCGAGTTGTTGTACTATTCAGGCAGGATCGAATTCTGGATTGAAGTTTCAGACCAAATTGGATTGGGTCCATTTTAGATTGGATTGTTTCAGACCGGATCGTTTCGATCGGGTCGGATTGTTCAAATCGGATGATTGCAGATCCGCTTGAGGATAAAGGTTTTTCTTTTAGTTCAACAATTATATATATATAATATAATATTTGTGTATATGCAATTAATATATTGTTACGCTTTTGAGTTGCCAATTAATTTATAGTTCCTTCCTTTATCCCACGCTTCTTTGGAAGTAAATTACTCTTAAATTGATTTCTTTTGGATCAGATGAGTTCGGAGCAGTTGTTTTTAGATCGCACGAGTTCCGATCGTGCGAGTTTGAATTGTGTCTATTCATATGAGTTTCAAAACAAATGAGGTTTGGATCGGATCAGGATTCAGATCCGACTAGATCAAAATTCATATCCAATTAGTTCAGATTTCAAATGATGTTTTGGATTGTTTTTCGAATCAGAATCAGATCTCGAATCAACTATTTCCAATAGAATGTTGGATCTCATATCAACTTTATGAGGTCAACTTATACTTATGTGTAATATTGCAAAATAAAACATATGACTTCCTATTTAACAAATGTGTATATATTCCTTAATTTAATTATATGAAATTGACGTCTAATTGTGGTTTTAGTAGAATTCAACTTTGAATAGGTGAAAGTATTTTTTTTTTTTTGAAAATTGCCTAATTTATGTTATGGTGTATTCACTTTAATCACCAACAAATATACACAAAGTGGTGAGGAATTAACTAGTTTTTACCTTTTTCTAAAAAAATACTAGTTCTTACCTTTTTTAAACATATGTCTACATAGGTGATTAATTAAGCGTAGTTCTTTTTGGTTAGTTACTTAGTTACATATGTATCTATCCGACTGATAATATATATGAATTATACCTTTTGTGCATAATGGGAGGGGATGGTTTGGATAGAGATGAAAATTTAGTTATTGATGGGAATAAGGACCAATATCATTCGATAAAGATTTTGGCACCCCAAAATTTATTTCTGCACTAATTTTATAAACATGTTATCAACTAAAAGATTGAAGAAAGTGGAAGTGCGGAAATAAATTTGACCATTTGAAAATGCCAAAATCACTATCCAACACCAATTTAGACATATCACTCCCCCATCAACAATTTAGAATTGATACATATTATCCCCATAGTTGTTATTTATTTATTTTTTTAATTTGTAATCATTGCTAAGATTTTTTGTCCAAAACTACCTTAATTACACCACATTTTGTGATCAACTACGTTATTTACAAAATGTTGTGAAAAAAATACCTTTTTTATCCATTTCGTTGTTGACCACTACCATTCATTACTTTCCGGCGTACTCGATCTTGACTTCAACTTTTCAGGTATACACAAGCCATTTCCATTGGTCAATGTTGATATCTTCCGGGCAAGCACGCTCAACTTCTTTTAAAGATTTGCACTTAGAAAACTTCTTTTTCTTCAACCTCTCTCTCCAATGCCTATAGAGGCTAGAGCATTGCGTCTTTAATGCCGGCTCAATATGTGCACCTTCTCCCAAATCAAATTTACTCTGTGCATCGATAAGATGACAAGAAAGGCAGATTAAGAGAGAACTAATATAAAAAGTCATATCTTAAATGTATTGCATGGCCTACCTTAATCTTTCCATATAGTTCGTCTAAAATGTTCTCAGGCATATCAGACCACTTGTAAACATTAACTGGACAAAAATCCTTAACCCAATCGGAACATTCGCCTACAAATTGTAATGCATGATCACCTACAGCTGCTCCTGAAGATGAAGGTATTTCAACCTTAACCTTTCCGGGTTGAGCTTGTCGTAGTTTCTTATACTTCAATGCCCTACTAGGGCCACGAAAAGGACCTATAAAGGGAAATAAAACAAATAAGGGCAATATAATATTAACAAATCAAGAATGAACATTAGAAACATGTATTAGAGAATGGTTCATTACCTTCTCTTTTCTTCTTTGCGGATGGTTCAGAGGTAATATTAGCATCTGGATTCATCATCCTTCAAAAAAGAAAAAGATACTACTGATAGGCAATATTAGCAATATTAGCAAATATGTGTGCATCAGATGCTCATAAGCAAAGAGTAAAGAAAAAGATACTACTGATACAGATTTGGTAAAAAGACAGGAGCTATAAACTGCAAAAGAAGAAAAGAACCTCTTGACGTTGACACGAGTAATTCCAAATTTATCTGTTTTGATCCCACGTCCATCATTGTAAACATCAAACCAAACAAATCGAAATAACACCACAATAGGTGGCTTTTCTCCACCATTTGGAACACCGTACTCCAGCTCTAATACTTCTTTTAACACTCCAAGGAAATCTCTTTGGCCTGTCTCTTCGTCTCCTTTGACAACAATTCCACTATTTTGAGTCTTCCTCCTCCTTTGGCGCTTCTTAGTGTGAAAGCGATACCCATTTACATAATATCCTTGAAAGCTTCCAAAGCTCTTACTTGCTCCCCGTGACAATGACAATAATTCAGGAGATATTCTTGGATCCTTCTCTTTGTGAAGCTTCCATATCTATGAAATTGTGTCACCAAAAAGAGAAAGGAAATAAAATCAACAGTCATGTCTATATCACCAAAAAGAGAAAGGAAATAAAATTAACAGATACACAATTACCTACCCGTGATTTAAACCTATCAACTAGGTTTTGTGTAAGCTCATATGTTTCCGCATACTCTCTGTCCATCATATAAATATCAAGTCTATAACATTTTAAAGGTTGAAAATGAACACTAAATGGAAGGTTGATGCCTTACTTTATAAATGTTTGAACTTCAGGACAATTCATAAGAACATACAATTGGGCTTGCTTCCAATCCATATGGCTTAATTTCTTGAAAGTTCTTTTGCCCATCGGATTTCCATTATTCTGGAATATTGACAGCATAAAAGATGAAGATTGGTCTCTATCCATGTCATTTCTACCTATACGATTGAATTTTGTATTGAGTCCACTCAAATACATAGAGCACAAGGCAAAACATTCCTCCGCAATGCGAGCTTGGGCCATGGAGGCTTCTGGATGAGCTTTGTTATGGACAGTGGGTTTCATCGTATTCATTTCTCTGCAAAAGATTTAAAAAAAAATTAAATAGATGATATAGACAATCATGTAGTCATGTTACAAAAAACGAATTTTTTCTAAGATACATTACCTTTCAAATCGATATTGCCAACGACTTTGTACCGGGCCAGCAAGTATGGCTTCACGAGCTAAGTGGATTGGGAGGTGGATCATGATATCAAAAAAGGAGGGAACAAACACCTTTTCGAGCTTGCAAAGAGTAATTGCAATGCTCTTTTCCATCTTCTCCAATACATCAATTCTAAGAGTTTTGGAGCATAATTGCTTAAAAAACAAGCTCAACTCCGCTAAAGGTTCGAACACCTCTTTAGGCAAGATGCCTTGAAAAGTAGGAAGAAGCAAGTCTTGCATAAACACGTGGCAATCATGGCTCTTCATATTTGAAATTTTACCATCATCTAAACTCTCACATCGAGCTATGTTGGAAGAATAGCCATCAGGCACTTTGATCTTGGACAAGAACTCTAACACTCGTCGCCTTTCTTGCTTTGTTAACTGATAAGGTGCTCTAGGGATGACATATTTATCACCCTTTTTTTATAGGTTTCAACTTCTCATGCATGTTCATCTTCATCAAATCCTTTCGAGCATTCAAATTATCCTTAGTCTTGCCATGAATATCGAGGATGGTTCCCAATATAGCGTCACAGACATTTTTTTCAATATGCATTACATCCAAATTATGACGAACTAAAAGTTTACTCCAGTAAGGAAGTTTATAAAACACACTCAATTTTTTCCATTGGTCAAACAAATATCTTTGAGTTCGCTTTCGTTTCTTCTCGAAAGTCACATTTGGGATTCCTTCAAATGCCTCCAATATGTCATCCCCCGATAAAGGAACAGGAGCAGGTCGTCTTTCAGTTTCTCCACTAAAAGTTTTTTTGTCATTTCTCCATCTATGATTAAGATCCAAAAATCTACGATTACCTAAGAAGCATTCTTTATTACCTTTTTTAAGTCTCTTATGCCAAGTGTCTTTGTGACATAATGGACAAGCAAGTTTACCACAAGTACTCCAACCGGATAGATTCCCATAAGCCGGAAAATCATTCATTGTCCATAATAAAACCGCCTTCATATTAAACTTTTGGTGACTACATGAATCCTAAGTTTCCACCCCATCTTCCCACAAATCTTTAAGTTCATCAATCAAAGGTTCCAAGAATACATCAATATCATTTCCCGGGGACTTAGGGCCGGGAATCAAGAGTGATAAAATGACGAATGGACTTGTCATGCACATCCATGGTGGGAGATTGTATGGAACCAAAAAAACAGGCCATATTCTATGCTTGGTTCCTAAATTTGCACTAGGATTAAAGCCATCACATGAAAGACCTAATCTGACATTACGTGCATCAGCCTGAACCTCCGGATACAATTCATCAATCCTTTTCCATGCCATTGAATCTGCTGGGTGTCTTAATATGCCATCCTCTCTCGGCCTTTCCTTATGCCATCTCATATGTCTTGCAATTTTCGATGACATATAAAGCCTTTGAAGTCTTGGCACCAATGGAAAAATGGCGAAGAACCAAACGGGGTATTCTTGGCTTATGTTGTGAAGTCCCTTGAGATTCTGAAAAAGATACACTATCTTCACACAATTTAGGCTCTAAATTCATCAAAACCTCAACATACATACCAAAAAGAAATCGTAAAAATCCACGCAATTCACACAATTCACAAACCTAAAAAAAATCTTCAGTTTATATTGGATATAAATTCAAGAATCTAAAATCAGTTTATACTCTAAATCTCTAAATTGAAACAAATAGGTGAAGCTTGCAAATTTCAATCTAAGAGAAATAAAAAAAACCTAAAATAAAAATTACCTGTGAGAAGGTCGGCGAGAGGATGTGAACTGGTGGCGAAAATAGATGGCGGACGAGAGGTTGCCGGAGAGCTGGTGAACAATGAACGGTAGCAGGTGGTGTGCGTGGATGGTGAACGATGAACGGTAGCAGCTGGTGAACGCTGGCCGCGAACGCTGAACGCTGAACTGATGAACACTGAACTTGTTTTTTTTTTTTATGCTTTTTGTTATTAATTAGCTAGAAACTAGTAACTATAGGTAATACCCGTGCAATGCACGACTTAATTTTTTAAGTTAATATATAGGAGTAAAATATATTGATAATGTTCTAACTAAATTAAATATTTAATTTACATGAATAATGTAATTGATATTTATTTAAAGTTTAATTAAGATATTATATAAGAATCTCAAATTGCTTTGCCATCAAATTATATAACAATTAAGACATTATATTATTGAATAATTAAAAAACTCAATTAATACATATTTATTAACTATTTAAATATGACAATTAAGATATTATATAACAATAAGGAGGACATTCACCCCTAAACGAAATAATTTGGTGTGAAATTTAAATAATTTTGTTTCTCTTCAGTGTACCGCTTAGGATAAATTTCAATTGCTTTACATTCAATAAAATTTTCCATAATGACCTAAACTATGATTGGATTATGTCATATATAGTCATTAGGTATGTATTTAAACTTTAAAATTTTATGGAAAAAATGCATGTGTAAAATGATATAATGAATAAATAATTAGTGTTTGGATTTTTATTTTAAAATTGAGATTGTTCTATGCCATCATTAATGCTCTAATATTTAATTTGTTTACCTTCTAAAAAAGGTTGGACGACAATGTACAATCTGAAGACAAAAGGTAGGAGAAAGAATGAAATTTTCTTATGTGCGAAAGGTTAAAAAAATCAGTTTTTTCATTTAAAAGGTAATTTTTTTTAGAAATAAAAGTATATTTCAGTATTAGACAATTGAGTTATACATTTTTAATTTCCAAATCCATGACAATAAATCTTGGTTGTAAACTTTTTTTAAAAAATAAGGTTATAAACCTTCTTCATTTAATGTAATTTTTTTCTCAATGTATGTTTTTTCCCATATTAGAAAAGTAAGAGTTGCATTTTTTTGTTGACTTAAATTTGCATTCAGGAAGGAAAATTTGAAGTTTGAGAAGATTTTTTTTTTAGTGCTAAGAGTTTTAGATGGGTAAGCATTAAATAATAAGAAGGGGAAACAAAAAAAAATGTACATAGTTGTTTTAGGGGAAAAAAAACAAAATGCTTCTTTTGAAAAAGGGGAAGCATTAAATATCACTATAAATAATTAGAAGGGGGGAAATTAGTAGTTTAGGAGGGAAATTTTTTTTTTTAATGGCTTTTACTTTAGTAGATAGTATAGATAGATAGGAAATGAATAACATATTAATATTTGTCATTAATTAGTTAGAAGGGCAAATAATTTTAATATTGCCCTCTTTGTTATCATTAATAATGACAATTTTTAATTTTCCCTATTTATTAATACTAAAGATTGCAATTTTTTAAAACTTGCTCTCTTTATTAATACAAAAAAAGTCAACTTAAAATTTTGCCTTCTTTGTTAATACAAAAAAGTCAATTTAAAATTTTGCCCTCTTTGTTAATAAGAGGAGGATAATTTAAAATTTTGCCCTCTTTGTTAATATGTAATAACCCGAAATTTCGGGATATTTTAAATTTTTTATAATTAATTAAATATATAATTAATTAACTATTTAATTGATTATTATTTAATTAATTATTAATTTGTTATAGCAAACTAATTATTTCCTCCTGGCCCGAACATTTTCATCTTGTCATGCTACAACCCAAGCCCGATTCTTTCCCCCACTCCATACCTCACGGCCCTACCTATTATTTTCATTTAATTGTTTCATATTATCTTTAATAAAAATACTAACCCATATCTAATTTTGACTAAGCTTAAAAACCAATCTTTGTTTACCTATTCTCCTTACGAGATTTTAGGAGAACACTAACCTCCTTGTTCCTAGAGACCTCACAGTCCTTCCCCCTATCTCTTTTCTTTGAATTAATCTATTTAATTAGTTGTAACCAATATTATTAAATAATATAACTATTTTGACCCATTCTTAAAAATCCTATTTTTATTCCAACCTCTCCTACTTTGACTATTAGATTTTAGGAAACCAAAAACCCTCTTCCAACCCATATACTACACGGCCAAGAAGAGAGAAAAAGAACAACAACATCAAATCATTCAATTTTCTTTCTTTCAAAAACAATCACAAGAAAATTCCTAAATTCTTTACTATTCATTCAACCATTAAGATTTCATCAAGAAGCTTAAAGAACCAAAAAGAAGCCGTGTATCATAGTGCCATTCGAACCCACTCTTTTCTTTGAAAGGTAATTAGATTTGCTTTACTTATTCAATAGGATATGTTAGCAATATAATTATTAGAATAGGATTAATCATGTTTAGGATTGCTTAGAATTAAGTTGCTTATATTTCGAATTGATTATATATGTATATATAGGGATGTCGTGTGGTATATTCATGTTATCATAATGTTTAATTAAATTATTTTACTTGTTTTAATATAGTTCATGCTTATTTTATGAATCTTGCTAATTTAAAAATGATGAAATTAATTATTGAATGTATATGTATGTATGCCGAGTGATGTACCTTATTGTTCGAATATTTTCTTGATGAAAAATATGATTTTTATGTTATATTCTTGATCTTTAATTAATCTTTTATGATAATCTTGAATTGAATCTTTGATTTAAGTATATTATGATAGTTTCTTGAATTAAATCTTGATGTTGTTTAGAAGCCCTAAAAGCCGAGTAGTATGTGTACCAAAGAATTGATTTTTGATCTTGATTTAGTTCATGTTTTATGATTTAATGTTTTAAAGTATAATTTTATGATTTATTATTAAGTTTACATGTTTAATTGATGATGATTGTTTTAGGTAAATTAAAGTGTCAATTTTGGTGAACCTAAGTGAGAATGTCGAATGGTGATATTAAAGAAAAAGAGGATTTTTATCTTGTTTTATGTAATATTAATTGATAATTGTTAGTTTACAAGTTTAATTGATTGTTTAATTGAAATATTGAATTGTTTATGTGATTATTTAAATAGTTGATTTAATTATTTATTTAAGAAGTAATTGTCGTGTGGAATAGATATTAAGTTAGAGTTTTGGGTCAAGTTAAGATGAACTAGAATTGAATCGAGGATAAGTTGTGTCAATAAGGAATTGAATTGTGAACTGGAAAAGAGAACAGAACATAATTGAATTGAAAAGATGATTAACTATGAAGTGACCGCCTGTCTAGTGGCATAAGTGCCATGAACATAGGTATAGTCAAAGCCATTGTCCTATCTTCGGATTCGGGACAGTTCTGGATCCCAGTGCTTGGGGAGTAGATCTTCGTGGTTGACCCAGCATGAGCAAGGAAAGTTGGGGGGAGTAGATCTTCGTGGTTGACCCCTTACGAACATACGACTGGTCACGGATTATCACCTGAACTGGATAGAATAGAAGAGTCAATAGAGGTGTCAAGAGGTCTAGAACGGAATGAGTTGGTATTGAAGGTCTTGGTTTATTAAGTTGTTAAGATTGTTTCCGCTGCGTACTTGAACGTTAATGTATATATGCATGATTTCTTGATGATTTGTTTGTCTGATTGATTAACTTGTTCTAATGATTATGTTTCTAATTGTGTTCTACTGATTAAGTAGAACAATCTAATTACTCACCACTAATTGTGGACCCCAAAATCCTTTTCCAGGTACAGGTGGTGACTGAATTGGGCTATGCATGGGCTGGGATTGTGAGTTAGCCAGCTTAGTAGTTGACCCTGATGCCTAGTTCGAACCTATGTTCTATTGTTATTAATGGACTATTCTTTATTTTGTAATAATAAGGGACTTTGGATTATTAACTATTTTGGATTATTTAATAGTTTTAATGAATAATATGATTAAGTTTAGAGCTTCCGCTGCAGTTTATGAATTTGATCTTAAAGGTTTTTAGAAGTTAAAGATCTGTAATGTTGTTTTTGAAACGACCCGACTCGCTTAAATCGGCGCGGAAGAAACCGACGAGTCGAATAGTTATAACTACAACTCGAAATACTTAAGAATTAAAAACTAATTCCTCAAAATATTATTATTAAACCTCAAAAGTACAAATGCCCACAAGTTTGTACATAACTAAACCAAAATGTTATTATTAATACTAATAACAATATGAACTCCAAACACGATCAGAGTTAGAAATTACAAACTATAAACAAGGTCCAAAACTATAAACGAAATACAAACTAAACAAATCAAAAGAACATCGGCACTCGCCCAACCCCAAGCTAAGCAACACCGACATCATCAGAATTACCTGAAAAGTAAACAACAGTCCACCGTCAGGGGCGAGTAACATAACTGTCCCACCCTAACGGGGATACACAAGATCATAGAATAAATCAAATAAAACAACAGTTAATCAAACTTGCCAACGTACATCAAACATATGAACCATCATAGTAAGCTACCGACAAAACCAACATCACTTAATCATGCTTACACGACTAACTTGACCATTAAACATTATTCCATTATCTTTGGTGCAATCATTCACATATTAGACCGGACTACGCTCGTACGAACGCATCTTACGCATTCGAACTTTCTACTATGCCAGGACTGAGAATCTTACTCCCAAATCCCATGAAACCAATCTTACTGGAAATCCATGTCCCGTGAAACCAATCTTACTGGAAATTCAAAGGATAACATAGTAAGACTCCAACTATCCCAATACCGCGGATGGAATAGGGGCAACGTCTTAACCCAAAACATAAAATCTTACTCTATGTAATAGGCGTCTAATAGTGAAATCAAGCTAATCTTTAATCTTAAATCTTAATCAATTTAATCAACTTAATCATAATATAATTAAATTCAAGAATTGCCTTTGCGCCTTAATTCTCGAAAATAATTAGTTAAACACGAGGTTATTCTCAAGATTGCCTTTGCGCCTTGATCTTGAGTCTAACCAACATTAATCCTTTACTTTAAATCCATTCTTTAACCAACTTTAACTCAATCTTTAACTTTCTTTATCATTTTAATCACTTTCTTTAACTCATCAATTACTTTCTTTAACTTTCAAGACTCGACCAAGAACTCATCAAGAACCCATCAAACTCATAAAGAACTAATCAAGAACTCATAAAGAACTCATCAAGATTCAAGATCTTCAATCAAGAAATCAATCAAGATTCAAGATCTTCAATCAAGAATTAAACCCATAATAATCATCACAATCCACACGCATAATCAACACTTTTAAACAACAAATTTCATCAACTTTCCAACATCCAAATTTTACCAAGCTTGAACACGATTTTTATAGAACTTCGAAATAACTTTAAATCATGAAACCATCAATTTAAAACATTAAAGTCACCATGAATTCACTTCCAAATCAGATTATAAAACACACTTAAAAACATGTCAAAACTTCAAGAAAACCAATCTTAAACATTTAATCTATACTATGAAGCATAGTATACCAATTAGATTGAGAAAATATGTTACCTTAACAAGATTAAACACTAAATCATACAAGAACTTGCTACCCGGAACGTCCTCTCACAACCCCGAACACACGGCCAACCACGGCTCAATCACGACACCAACCATGAACCACCACGGACACAACCACCACCGCTGCCCACTGCTTGCTGCCCTGCACGGCTGCTTGCACCACTGCACACGGTGCACAGCTGCTCACACACAGCCTGCTGCTGCCCACACGGCCACCATCACCACGCATGACCCAACCCAAAACCGAAACCAACCCAAGACATGATCAAGGAAATGAAGGCTACTTGTGTTTGGATACTCAAAGATCAAAAGATGATGAATCTTTGAGTTTGGGTTTAGAAAGGATGATGAACAATTTTGGGTGTTTACCAAGCCATATAGGCGTGTGGAACAATGGTGAAAGGGGAGGATGTTTTGCCTTTAAAAAGTAATGGCAAGGTGATTAAATGAGCAAATGAACAAAGGATCCTAAGGCCTTACTAACTCCTCTATCTATAGAGGTTAGTCAAGGTGTGAACATGAAGCAAGTGGCAAAACTTGCCATCAACATAAGGAAACCGGTTATGGGCTTAAACAAGGGCCAAAATAATCACTTGGGTCATTTGCACTAATTCATGACTAATCATGAATAATTTCGCACTTGGCCCAAAACTTAATTAATTAATTAGAAAATTAAATAATAAAATTCTAATTAATTAAAATAAAATAAAATTAAGAAATAATAAACCATTAAATAAAATGGTTACACTCAAGCATTAAAAAATAGTCTAAAATAAATTTAGACCATGCACCGCAACAACAATAATTACAAACTAACAATACGAAAATAGCCCAAAATCTGGGGCGTTACAGTTTTCCTCCGAAAACAACGCGGCTAAATTACGGGTCGTTACATAATAAGAGGAGGACAATTTAAAATTTTGCTGTCTTTGTTAATAAGAGGAGGACAATTCAAAATTTTGCCCCCATTGCTCGTATCAAACAAGACAATTTTTGATTGCCCTATTTGATAGTAACTAATAAGGCAAATTTAATTTTGCCTTCCTAAATAAAGAAAAATTGCCCTCTTAGCTAATATTTCTTGTAGTGTCTTGACTTCAACTTTTCAGGTAATGAAATGCCATGTGCATGGCACATGATTATTTTTTTTATTAAATCACATATTTTTACCTATTTTCTATTTTCATTATTTTTCCCTATTTTCACTATTCCTATGTAATGAGAATAGGAGATAAATAAATAACAAATTTGTCCATAAATTGACAATAAGCTATAGAATTTTATTTTTTTTAAAAAAAAAAGACAAAATTTTGAGTCTTTGACTCACTAACATGTAAACATATTTTTGGATCACAAAATAGTACGATCTAAATTGGGATTTCAACCACTTGTGTCAATGTGTATTACACTATTACCAAAATATCAACTTTTAATAATTTCCACAAACATACGAAGGATTAAAATATACTAGTAGATTGGATCCTCTAGAATTCTAATAAAACTCTACAAGATAGAGTTGCTCGTTTAACTATATTTTCTCATCAAAGTCCCATTATTTGATTTTCCCATTACATCAATGAGTCATTGATTCTAAAAATGAATGGTTGAGATTTAACTTATTAGAACTCTAGAGGATCCCAACGAAGGTGATGAGTTCTTTTTGAGTTATGAAATAAGATTTTATAAGACCTGATCTGACATAGTGACATGACTATGTTTAGAACTGTCATTGATAAGCGTTACTTATAGTTAAAAAAGTATGAACTTACAAGAACTTATTCACGCTGACTTGAAATGCTCAACCTTGATGACCCCTTATCACTTGTATTAGCTATCACTGATAAAAATTATTTGAGACGCCCGGAATAGCAAAATAATAATAAAAATTTAAAATAGAAAGTTTGGAAATTAATAATCTCACCTTTTACCGCAAATTATTAGGTGCACTCGAGTCCACCTAGCTTTTTGTGGTCCCTGGTGTTTTTATCTTCTTTTTTTTATAAAAAAACTTAGTTGATTTTTTTTCTCTATCCTTTGATTTTGTTTCTCTCACATCCTCTTCATCTCATCCTTTTCATTTGGTCATCTTCATCCTTTATTGCTGATTTTTTTTCTATATCTTCTTAACTGAATGATTTCGTTCATAATATTCAATAATCAATCTCAATTGTAATTTTTATTTGTAATATTGTGATGGAGGATGTTGTTGAGTCTTGCAATTTGGCATATGAGGTTTGTTATGATATTTAAGCTATACTAGTAATTTTTTATTGATATTTTTTTTTTGTGTATTGATGATGAATATTCATTTTAGGTTTAGTTCAAATTGTTATAAATAGTAATGTAAGTTTCGTTGGAAAATGAATATCAGTATGAAAAAATGAATATTCAATATACAAAAATGAATATTCATTTTAGCTGTTGCAAAAGTGAAGGTAAGTTCTGGTTTTTTATGGTAAAATGAATATTTCATATTAAAAAATTAATATTTCGTATGAAAAAATGAATAACCATTTTAGTTATCGCAAAACTGAATGTAGGTTCAGGTTCTTTGTGGTAAGATGAATATTTAGTATAACAAAATGAATATTTATTATAACAAAATGAATATTTAGTATAGCAAAATGAATATTCAGTATTAGAAAATGAATATTAAGCTTAGGTTGGTACAAAGTTGATTGTAAGTTCAGGTTTTTTGTGATAAAATGAATTTTCAGTATTAACAAAATGAATATTCAGTGTTAAAAAATAAATATTTGAACACAATAATGAATATTCATTTTAGGTGATGCAAAAGTGATTGTAAGTTCAGGTTTTTTGCGGTAAAATGAATATTCAGTATTAAAAAAAGAATATTCATTTTAGTTGTTAAAGCTGACATGCGAGACCACAATTGCTCTATGTACTATCGGGAGCACTACATTTAAAAAATTAGTTTAAAAAATGATGATTTTAGGTTTTTTTAAAAAAAAATTGTAGTAAATAAAAATGAATATTGTGGTGTACAAAAATGAAGATTAAAAATAAAAAATAAATGAAGATTGTAGTGTAAAAAAATAAAGATTCCCAAGACCAAAAAAAGCTAGGTGGTCCTGAGAGCACCATATAACAATTGTTCACACTGATTCAACTAATAAACTCACCCTTCATAAATTTAGGAATAATCCCACATGTTCATATAATATTCATTTGTTGCACCTTTTTACGTTCCTGACTTGATTTATGGCTAATTTCAAAGGTCTATTGATCCTAGAAACATAGGATTATTAGTTGAATAAGTATGAAATGTGGAATTATTAATTTTCAATCTTCCATTTAAATAATAAAACCAAAGAAATAGTTCCCTGTTTGCCTTCTTCTAATCCATTCATCTTTCCCGTGCTTTCTTACCCATTCCCTTTTTCTTCTCCATCAGTTATGCTCGTTAATCGTAGCAGATGACAAGAGATCCTAGTTTGCAGTTGTGGACGGTTACCCTTCAATGAGGCTCTTTTTAAGGGTGCGTTCTCTCCACCTTAAAAAAATAAGTTTCAGGTTTAATAAGTTCAGATAAGTTCAGATAAGTTTAGATAAGTTCCAATAAGTTATATCAGGTCTAATAAGTTCAATAAGGTCTAATAAGTTGCAATAAGGTCCAATAAGTTCTAATAAGTTCCAATAAGGTCTGATAAGTTGCAATAAGGTCCAATAAGTTCCAATAAGGTCTAATAAGTTCCAATAAGGTTTAATAAGTTCTAATCAGGTCTAATAAGTTCTAATAAGTTCCAATCAGGTCTAATAAGTTCAAATCAGGTCTAGATTATTATTTTTAATTATTGATCAAATTAAATTAATTAAATTAATAATTAACTTAAAGCACTCTTACACAACATAAACCAATTTTATTTTATCATTCTTGTTTTACAATTTTTTTAGAGAAACCAATCAGAGTTAGATTGAATTAAACTATTTTTTATATTATAAAATAAAACTTATTTTTTATTTTGGGTTTGATTTAATTTTGGTCCAAATCAAACTTTACCCATCCTCCATATTATTATTACTAATTTTGCTCCAAATTAAACTTTACCCATCCTCCATATTATTATTATTCAATCCGTTCTAGTTCGTTAATTTTACTACAAGTGAATTAAGAAAAATTAAATATGTAGATAAGTTGTTATTGGAATTGATAATATTAATTAATAATGGATTTGAAAAAAGATATACTAATTATTATTACCTTCTTGAACCTAATTCAACAATAAAAAAAACATAGGTTCAAATGTATAGAATATTATCATCATCATCATCATCATCATCATTATTATTATTATTATTATTATTATTATTATTATTATTATTATTATTATTATTATTATTATAATTAATTTATTTTATTCAATCATATAAAATACGTTCCAATAAGTTTCAATCAGGTTTAATAAGTTCCAATAAGGTCTAATAAGTTCCAATAAGGTCTAATAAGTTCTAATAAGGTCCAATAAGGTCTAATAAGTTAAATAAGGTCTAATAAGTTAAATCAGGTTTGATAAGTTCAGATAAGTTTAGTTCAGATAAGTTCAGGTCTAATAAGTTGAAGAGAACGCACCCTAATAAGTTCCAATCAGGTTTAGGTTTCTTTTTTTTATTATTGATTAAATAAAATTAATTAAATTAATCCGCAACATAAACGAATTTTATTCTATCATTCTTGTTTTATAATTTTTTTTAGAGAAATTAATCACAGTTAGATTGAATTAAACTATTTTTTTATATTACAAAATAAGAATGATAGATTTAAAATAATTCGCAATTCTAGTAATAATTAAAATTAAATAAAACTCTCTTGAATAAAAATCCACATCAATACATTACTTCAGATTCATCATCGGAGTACATATTTTCACCTTTAATATCATTTTCTTCATCGAGCATATTTTCTTCACGTACAACTTGCAATATCTCATCTGTAATATTTATACGCACAACTTTCATTGCCTTAAATGTAGATAAGTTATTATTGGAATTGATAATATTAATTAATAAAAATGAGATACTAATTATTACTATCTACTTAAACGTAATTCAACAATAAAAAAAAGAACAGAAATTCAAATGTATAGAATATTGCTTTTTTGGAATAATATTAATAATATTAATAATAATAATAATAATAATAATAATAATAATAATATTATTATTATTATTATTATTATTATCATTATTATCATGATGATAATAATAGTTAATAAGTTCCAATAAGGTCTAATAAGTTCAATAAGGTGTAATAAGTTAAATCAGGTCTGATAAGTTCAGATAAGTTCAGGTCTAATAAGTTGAAGAGAACGCACCCTAAGCTGACATATTATGCAACAATTTTGCCAGATATTAGGATTTTTTCCCCTTCATTCTCTTCTTTTACATCCAAATCTTATAATTACTTGAGGTATCTTCTTCTTATCTTATTTAAGCGCTCTTTGACTGATTGAAAAAAAATAAATATTATCAACTATAATTTTCAAGTTTCTCTTTAATAATTTTAATTTCCTTTTATTTCCACCCTATTATTATTATTATTATTATTATTATTATTATTATTATTATTATTTGGTCAAATATGACCTTATAAAGGAATTTTTTTAGCATGATTAGCAACTTGTTAGAATTGATGCCCAGTTTTGCATACCAAAATATGGACTCGATTTGTTTATCGAAATAGTCGCTCGGTTAAAGTTTTTGGGTTTATTTTGTTTCTTAAGAATCAAATTTGTAGTTAAAATAAGTAAAATAGGACCAAAATGCATCGATTTGTATGTTAGCAAATGTGTTTGTTTCTGTGTCTCAATTTTTGTAACGGAAAAATTGTCCAATCAACATTTGGGAATGTGATATCCGCACACCCTCTTTGATTTATGCATCCCTCCTTTTCCATTTTTCTTCTTTTACCCCCAAAAATTCATATAAAATAAAAGCACAAAAATAAGGTTGGGGTGTGCGTAAATTAATTAAAGTGTGCAGAAATTTCCACCCATGATTTGGGGTAGCTTTTCTCTTAAAAAGTCAAAGTTGTTCTTAATTCTAATGAAATTAACGATCTTTTAGGTCAAGTAGATCATTTTGGAAAGTTCGAAAATAACTAAGGGTTACCAATAAAAATAAAAATAAATCAGGGTTACCAATTGTTCCTGATCTAGAATTTCTTCTATATACGATAAAATGTTATTAATGTGTTTGGGTGGACTCTGAGTGCTCCTCTTTAGGGGGTTTAACTTACCAAAAAAGGAAACATCGCGGTGAAACCCGGGAACGCCCCTCCGATACTTAAGTTATAGATCAGGAGAAAAGGATCAAAGTATTGATTCATAGAATTACGAATGAGATACCCTGCAAAGTGATATGACTTATCCTTTTATAGGCGTGTGTTACCCGATTAGGGTTTCAAAAAAAGCAGCGCTGACTGCTGCGTGGGCCTAGCCCATGACAAGTGTCACTTGTTTATAGCTAGTGGTGTGTTCCAGAGCCGGTAAGTCCCTCCATTTTAGATGGCTTTGTCCCATGCTGAGTGTTTCAAAGCCCTTAGCGTGACTCTTCGTTAGCCACCGGTAGGTGTGAAGTTGCGCCAAGTCTAAAATGGAGGTGTCGTTAACCGGCTCGAGGCCACTAATGTCAACACCAAAATGGTTGGCAATGAAGGTAACCATATGTTAGTTCAATGTATACTCAAGAAGGGGGGGTTGAATTGAGTATGTGTGTTTTTTCAATCGTTTTCAAGTTTTGTTTATACTTTTGTGAGAACAACGAGAGAACAGTAAGTAAAGAGTAGGGACACAAGGATTTAACGAGGTTCGGCTTCTAAACAAGCCTACCTCCTCCACTCTCTCACCAATATTATTAATCAACTCAGAATAATAACAAGGTTACGCACTCAATTAAATGCTACAACTATGTAACACTTAATTCCCCAACTGTTAACTCTAACAGTTCACTCAGTGTTCACAGAACACTCCCCAACCACTTCCCTCTAAGTGGTTCAAATATTACAAACTTAAATCTCCGTAAGTTTTTCTCTAAAAGATGGATATGGAGATAGTTTTGGACTAAGGATAGACTCTCAGAAAATATGACTTGGTTTTCTTTGGAGAGCAAAAGTCTTCTAGGTTTTTTGCAAAGATTGTTTATATAGGCAAGGAAAACCGTCCCCTAGAAGTGTGCTGGAAGCTCCCCTAAATTGTGCAAAAAGATCAGCTGACACAAGTGTACAGTTACCTGTTCCAGACCTTTGTGTCCTACCACTGTTTGCAGCGGTTAATACCCAAAAGTCCAACAAGTACATTGCATTTAATGAGCTGATTTGATGTATCAATTGAGCAGATTTCCAAAACACAAGTGATCCAAATTTTTCAAATAAATTTTCAAAATGATTTTGAACTCGAAAATCTGTACGGATCACGTGCGTAATACTGAGGTCTGTTCCCACAGTGGTCTCAGTACTACTAAGTCTACATCTGGTAAAGGGAACTGTTCCAAGCTTGTTCTTTGCCTGTTCTCTTTACTGGATGTACACTTAAAGTCTTTTTGCTCTTTACTTAAAAACACTAAGAATATTTTCCTAAGTCTATTTTACAAGAAGATCCTAGAAATATAAAAAGTAAATAGCTCCAAGCTCTTGGCTTCTGATCTTCAAGTATCTCAAGGCCTTCATGGTTGCCTTGATGAGTCCTCACTTGATTCAACCTGTTCATATACAAATATACATAGACATCAAGTATAGAGGACTGGTTTGTCATCATTCAAATCAAACATGGTTCAACACCATACCCTCAAAGGCAATCGTTTGGGAATGTTGGACGACGTTTCGGTGAGATAAACATCGGTTCACAAAAAAGTGACCAAAGTTTATCAGCGGATTTGGACGTCCAAGTTGACATTCCGTGGCCGTACGGCCTGATGAAGTGCAGCAAGGTCCTCGGAACCCACATTTCTGAGCTCAGACTTGGGGAAAGCAGAAAAGATGAGGAGGCGGTGCACATAGCGGAGGACTATTTGCACAATTTCTGAAGCCTTAGCGTGACTTATTCTAAAGTCACGGCTCCTGGTTATTGTGTACCAAAAAAGACGTTGTTGGAATTGAGGCAAATCCTCGATCGCACTATAGGGATTCCAAACAAAGCAAGTATTAAATTCCGGCAAGGTTAAAGAAGAGTGTTTGTTCATAAGCCGGAAGTTAATAAACTCTACTCTGGTTTCTGGATCCCGGCCCCTCTCCAAAGTAGTGAGGGACTAATAGGTGAGTCGCGCACTATTTGTGCGCCAACATCGAGATTGTCTAAGAAAGGTAGGCAATCTCGATGTTGGCGCACAAATAGTGCACCTCATCATCGATATCGAGTGCTACGCAAATGGCTTTGTTGTAGAACTTGGTACAGGATACATGTCTTTTACAAAGACCCCGAAAAGTGGATTTTTGCTCGTCTGTGGCTAGCTTAATGTTGTAAGCTCTCCATTGAGCGGTGTTATCGGACTTCGAAGAAGAAGCCGATTCACCATGAGCAGTTTTGGACTTTTTGAATAATCTAGACATTGTTGTAAAAACAAAATAGGGAGTGGGGGAAGACAACATAAATCAAACAACCGAATTAAACTGTCGCATTGTCCAAAATTCCCAAAGGCTTAAGAAAAGAAAAGCAAACCTAAGGAGCCAACAACTAGAAAGCAAAAGTACTAAGCACAATCCACCAAAAACCACAATTATAAACACCAACAACTAAATTGACACTAAACTAAACCTAAAAAACAAAAAGAAATAAAACAAAAGGAAATAAAATCAAATGAAAAAAAAAAAACAGAAATTAAACAAAACTTCGAAAAATAACAAAGGTGTAAAATTACTATATAAATTAAATGGAAAGAGTAGGGAGGAGAAAATTCGTTACCCACTTGAAAGAATTAGCAATAAATGCACGAAAACGACCTCGATTCTATCTCTAGTAACCAAATAGTAAGATATTTGCCTAGAAAAAGAAAAGAAAGGAAAAAAAAAGAAAAAAAACTAGGGCTTAAAAGATGGTGAAAAATGGGTTTTTTTTGTGTGTAGAAATTAAGTAGAAAAGGAAAAAGAGAGTGAGAAACTCAATCTGTGTGCGCTCTAGGCAGAAATTCTAATTTTTTCTTTGGGTTATTTCTCTATAGATCGGGTGTTTTCGGGACGAATTGATAAAGATCATCATAAATCATTCTATTCTTCTCTCTTCAAACTTTTTTTTAATGTTTTTCTTACAAAAAATAATTTTCCAATGAAACAATCACAAAAATAATTAGAGATGAAATAATAAAGTTCTGCTTTTTGGGCCTTGAAGATTGAGCATAAAGAGTTCGAAATTGACCATTGCAAGCCATGTATTTAATATGAGGTGACAATGTGACATAAATAAAAAAAAAAGCATGATTTTTATTATTTAGATCTATTTAACCAGTATCATGTTAGGTTTAGTAATGTTATCATATTAGGTTGTTTTTATATTATTGGTATCATGTTAGGTGCAATTAATTTATTTATAATAGGTCATATTTATTTCCTTAATTGATAATAAAAATTATGTTCTTCTATTTAATGTTATAGTATTGTGTTAGGATTATGTATTCTGTATTTCTTTTAGTTTTTCATATTTCATTTGCCTACTCATATGCATAATCACTTCTATATTTTATTAATAAAGGCCTAAATTTTATTGCTTCACATTTGAGTCATATAATTTTGGATAACTGGATTTAGGAACCTTTAGTTAACATTAATCTAAGTGATCGCAAAAAAGTAGATTTATTTGTGCATTGTAAATAAACTCACCTAGTAATTATTTATCTGTTTATTGAATGTTAAAATATTGAAATGACAATGTGATCAATTAAAACCATGCAGGAAAACAATGTGACACTGCTATTACCATAGCCCCCCCCCCCCACACACACAAACACATAGAGCACGATGACAACTCTTTTTTTTTACGCTCACTTTCTACAAGACATACTCACAATATGCAATTAAGAAATAAATCTGAATTTGATGACCGGCAATGGGCCCCTAAGAAACGACGTCCACAATAATAAGGACCTCAAATAAGATGCACCAAGCATATATTTAGAATGTATATTGTGGATTGAGCTTTAGCATAGTGGTGTTGAAGTCACTATCACCTACATCGATCCTACAGGAACAAGATTCAATTTTAACTAACAAATACCGCGTCTAGACCAGACTGCGTAACTGCGTTGTAGCAAAACTTGTAAAAAAAAAATGCAACTAACATTTATACACAAAACCATGCTCTCTGTCACCATGTATGTCATTGGCAAACAATTGAGTGTATGTATGTGCTACAATTCCCAATTGTATTAGAGAGGATGAATGGTAATATCGTCTGATTAAAAAAGAAAAAAAAAAGGAGCACAAATCTTGTGAATTAAAAGACAATCAAAGTCAAGAGCAACAAAATAGTACGTCCACGTACTAGAACCTCAAAGTTCATCATGGTAGTTTTTGCATGGAAGTTTCTTGCATGAGCAAAGCTCAGCACATTTGTCTATTGACATCAAGCTTGTGAGCCATACTTCATCACTAGGGTTACCATAGTCGGATTCATCGTCGGTTCGATACCAAGCAAAGTGAGCCTTCTTGTTGTCATATATTCTCAATCGACCGTGCCCAAAGCTTAGCTCTCTGTGCAACGACGTTGATGGTGCCACTTCCTCAAACCTAGCATACGTACATACATGCATACATACATCAAGTTTCATTTTAATTCTATTCTTATTAATTTAGAACTACTCCCTCCGTAACTATTAACTGCAACGATTTGACATAAAGTAGAGAGAAAAAATGTC
The DNA here is from genome assembly GCA_951394345.1 of Salicornia ramosissima. Lineage (NCBI taxonomy): Eukaryota > Viridiplantae > Streptophyta > Magnoliopsida > Caryophyllales > Amaranthaceae > Salicornia > Salicornia ramosissima. Next base: position 16,197,920 of record OX596234.1, on the reverse strand, counting down.
CAATCTTTACACTTAATACATTACGGAGGGAGTATAATACATATAAATTCAATCTTAAATTAAAGTTCTACTTACTCGAAAGTTGGTTTGAAGCCAGCATCACCAAGAGTTATGTAGACGGGTGCACATGAATTTGGCTCGTTTTCATAAATCCTAGCCTGTTGACAATATAGTCAGCAATAACTACGTTAGCAAATATTATTTATTTATATTATTGGACAATTGAGTGCCGTTAATTAGTATTGGCGCAAATAATAATATAAGAATCTAATTAATTTATGGACTAAATTTCATTATTGAAGTGTTGACTCCGGTGAGAAGTTTTGAATTTTTTTTCACTTGTTTCATTTCCCTTCTTTTCTTCCACTTCTTAACTTGATTTCCCTCCTAAATTACAATAACGGAAAACAACAGAAAGGTTTTATCTCACAACAAAATTTGGGGTTTTGGTTTTAACTTGCCAAAAAAAATAAATTAAAAGGTTTTTCTTCGCAAAAATAAAAATTTTAAAAGGTTTTTTTATTGGCAAATTTTCCTTAATTTATTTATATTGTATCGGCTATCAAATTTCTACAATGATATTTATTTATTATTAGTAAATAAAATTTATGCATATTAAAAGACGGCCAAGATAAAATATCATACATACAACGAGAAACGAATAGATATAAATAAATGAGAAAAATATATAATAACTTACAAAGCGTTCATAAGCATTGACACGGGAGGCGAAAACCACATCAACTCTAGCCGTGTAAAGAAGGTTCTCCATGGCTTTCCTCATAGACTCACCCTCTCCTTTGTAAGCAACATTAGACGTATACCAGGGCGTATTGACCACGACGAAAACCCAAGGAGTCTTAACCCTGTCGACGGCAGTCAAGTCGGCTTTGAGCCACTCGTATTGAGCCGAGCTAACATCAAAGTCGGCGTAAGAGCCAAGCGACACAAAATGGGCCCCAGCAAGATCATAAGAGTAGTAAAGGTTAGAGGAAGAGCCACTTTCATGGTAAGGCATGAGCCATCTAGCATTGAAGGCCTTGAAGGGTTGAGGTCCTTTAGAGAGAGTGCAAACACCCTCGATTTCGTGCTTACCGGCTGTGACCATCCATGGGGTTCGGGTTGCGTAGGGTTGGATGAATCGCCCAAAGGAGTCCCAAAGAGATTGGTGACCATCTGCGTAGGATAAGCCTCCTACGGCTAGTAATGCATCGTAGCATTTTTGGTTTATACGTTCTAGTGTTGCTTTTGTCCATTTTGTTTGTCCTACTCCACCTATTTTATTTATTTGAAAACAAGTTCATCAACCACATACATCAATCTTTTTAACTCAACTCAATTGGAAAACATTTATATACATAAGTTCTACACTAAATTAGTATCCAGCACACTAAAAGTTACCACTTGATAAAATCATGCAAAACGAGTACTTTAATTTTATGAAGGTGTACTTTATATGATTTTGATAATAACAAAATTATGAGTTTTATGATAACTTTTAATCCGATGTACACTAAATTAGTGTGCACCTGATGTACTTTAGAATAATTTGTATTATGATGTTCGGTACGAGTTATGAAACTGTTTTTTCGTAGAAAATTAGTTTCGTTTGACACCATACTAAACAAAGTCTAAGTGAAATACACCAAGCTAATTACATATGAATTCTGTTATTGTTTAAGTCTCGATAGTTCTTATAATGATCAAATAGATTCAATGGTGTTTGTTTTAAGAATTCACCTAGTATCCTTTTGGTTTTAAGAAATAGCACAAGTTAGTCTTTTATAACTAACAAACATTGATTTTATTTTTATTTTTTATTTTCCAAATAATATTGTTATGTCAATTTCTTTTTAAATGAAACGATTAAATATTTATTTTATTTTTTTTTTGTCTATATTGTTATGTCAAATCGTTTTATATAAAAAGAAACGTACTTATATTAGTAATTAACTAATTAATAAAGAAAACAGAGGAAGAGAAAAAGAGAGAAACATACCAACAAGGACAAGTTCAGCGGGGAAAGAGGAAGGAGGAGTACGGAAAGAGAATTCAGGGCCAGAACCACCAACACGATAGAAATAAGTAGTGCTAGGATTGAGAGGTCCAATTGTAACGTAATGGATTTTACCAGACACATAAGAATGATAGTGATAGCTGAAATTATCTCCCAGTATGTACTCGTTGTAACTCCCTGTTTTTCCTCCATACTCCACCACTGATGTTGCCATTTTGTATGTTGTTATCCATGATATTCTCACGTACCCTTTCCCTGCTAATGATATGTGCACCTGCATTTTTTATTTTTATTTTTTTTTTGTTTTTTATTTGTTAGTTATGGACTTATGGTTACATTATTTATGAGCTATGAACACTATGACATTATAGCACATCCACCCGTTTAACTAAATGAACTAGGACATGCATCAACACGTTTATATTAATTGGTCAACGCATTGTCTAGCGTAGGCCTGCAACTCATTCCAACCTAATTAACATGTACAGCAATATATAAAACTGTATTTTGCATTTAATTAATATGCCGTATCGATGGGGTTTTGCATTTTCTAAGCTTTATACCATGAATTTTAAAATTCTCATTACATGTACTCTTCAATTAACTTATCTAAGTCATGCCTGTATAAATACTAAGCTAATTTCTTAGTTTATTTTAATTTAGCCCTTTCGAAAAATTTCCTAAAATATATAATTCTAAGAGCTTTTGGCTAAAAAAATCATATTAAAGCTTAAACTAAGCAAAAACAAATAATGAAAATTTTAATTTAAAATTATTTGTAATACTACTAGAAAAGATGTTATTTACGACGGTAGTTTCTGTCGCAAAAATTTGACCCCATCATAAAAAAAAAAGCGGTCGCAAATGATTTTTCTTATCGTAAAATTACGACCCCGTCGTAGAAAAGGGGCATTGCAAATGATTTTTCTCATCACAATCCCATCGTAAATGAGTCAATTTTAATATAGTTTCGGATAGGTATTAAGTGAATTTTAGCGACGGGCACAAAAACCGTCATAAAAGATCTACATTTGCGACTAGATTTAGGTCATTTATTAATGTGTACTCATCGTGAATGGTCCTTTTTTTTGTAGCGTAAATGGCACTAACGTATAAAATTAAGTATGTTTAAGGGTATAATTTAGAATTTTGAAAAAAAAAAATAGTTACAGGTTTACTCCTCAAAAAATACAAAATATTAATGGTACATCTTAGGAAAAATTTCGTTTAACAGTCCGTTTGATAGACAGTCATAAATGACGGTAATGAGAATGAATTTATAACTAAATTTAATTTGGAAGGGACATCAAAATCCATTCCCATGGTGCGTGTAACTAGTTTAACTCCAATTTATCTAATTTTCTTCACAGATACACATTCAAAATTAATACCACCATCCCCATGATAATAGATGAGAATAAAAAATAAGAAGAAAAAAAAATAGAAGCTTAGAATGAAAATTGAACGGGCACAATAAGATTATATAAACTCATTACAATTACCACAATTTATTACCAACAACTATACAAGCCGTTAGGGTCTAGGTATTGATCTAACCTAACATAGAGGATCTTAAGAAAAAATCAACAAGTAACCCAAAAAAATTCCCTAACTAAAAAAAAAATCCCATATAGCACAATATGAATATGGAAAAAGTAGATTATTTTGTATATCTAAAATGGAGCCAAAATGCATATATTTCAAACCAAACCCATAATTATCGCCAACTAGATTACTAGATTCCACATTTCAAACCAACTCGTTTAATTTAATTTAATTTAATTTAATTTAATTGTGCATAACATGCATTGATTTCAATTTGTACCATATTATATGATACCTTAGATTAGGAAAGAATGGGACATCCTCGGGCCGTGCTTAAAATAAATAAAAAAACAGTGAGGTACATACGATTGCGATCTCTATGGCCCAGTACTGCAATGCCCACTAGTATCGTTTGAATTTTATTTATTTATTTATTTATTTATATATAATTCATGAATCATGATCACATGATATTTCTTTGGCTTGGTCTGATTCATGGAACTGACCATCTCCATTTGTTTATTAGAAGTTGATATTTTCTTGGCTAGCTAGCTTAATTGATTTCTATCTTTACGGATCTAAAAATTGTTGAAAAACCAGCTGATGATGAATTTCGTCTAATACCAAGTATTTTTTCCCCCCTTCAATTTTAATCTGAGGTATTAAGTGAAGTGAATCATTTATTTATAATTTTTTTCTAACTATCTCATCATTTATTATAATTTTTTTTCAAAATTTAACAAAAATCTTTGGTAAAAATTGTGCCCTCATCAGAGAAACAATGCCACAAATTGATCATCGATTTCGTGATTGTATCTAATTTTAATAGTGTCTTCTTCTCCATTACATCCAGTCATCCACGTTATCATTTAACACTTGTAAAAAAAAATGTGCATAAATAACATAGAGGAGTGATAGTGCTTGTAGTGTTAGGAAATTTGATGTTTCAAGTTTAATTACTTGGAAGAACCTTATTTATTTTCTATTGTAAAGCATGTGATAATGACACGTGGCGAATTCCTTGCAAATGAGCGTATTTTAATAATATTTATTTATTATAGATTATAATGCCAACTTTGTAAAGGAGCCATTTCTAAAGATTAATGTGTTCATATTTGTTCTTTTTAATGTACCCGTGATATGCTTGGCATATTGTTTATGAAATCATCATTACTCCACTAATACCGGGCAATTAAGCTTACAAAAGTACAAAAACAATTACTCAACATACTTTTTCAATTGTCCATTTCTTAAAATAATTCGAAGGACACATCATTTTTGGGACATGTTTGCTCGATGTCAAAATCAATAGACTAAATCTAAACACCTTATTCAACTTTACAGTTTGTTATCTAATGTGTAAATTAGAAAAAAAAAACATAGATTTTTTTTGGGTTATAAAAAGACAAATTTTAAAATAAAGTAGGTGCATATGAAATTAGTTTATAATTGATTAAAAGATATCCTAAAAATCATTATATATATATATAAGTAGGCTCATGTGAGAAATGTAGTTTTTTTTAGAAGAGTGAGAAGCAATCTCAACTCTTTGATCAGATCAACAAATGAATGGCTCAGATTAAATTTGAATTTCTTTCCTTACTCCTTCTATAGTTTAGAGTCAATATATCTATAGCGTAAAGTTAATGTATTTTTATTCAATGTATTTATAGTATATGTTGAATGTAGCTATAGTTGGTGGTCAATGTACGTCTAGATCTTAATTAATGTATTTATCTCTTCTCACAGTTCTTGCGTTAAGAAATTTCTCACCGGAACCCAACCCTATAACTTTGTATACATCTGATGTATACAAAAATGATTTTTTGATTTTTGGTGTCATTTTATCAATGTGTAACTTTTACGAGTTTTAGGATAAGTTTGAGTCTGTTTTACAATAACTTTGTATACATCTGATGTATACAAAAATGATTGAGACTAGTTGACATTTAAATGATTAATATTTTCGTTATTATTATTATTTAATAATATGGGACATAATTGTGATGCGCTTAATTGCTTAAGTCAAGATTCAATGAAAGCCAATAATTTCAATCAAGTTTGAATAAAAATATATAACATATTATTATGTTTTAATGTTCCAAATAAAGGCCACTTTTCATTGATCTTCTTTTATTTTTTTTATTAATTAAATGTTACATTTTTTTTGTCTAATATCAATAAAATCACTTGACTACTAGGATTTTTACTCATTGTTGGATCTACCATATTGATTGAATCAATAAGCAATTCCAAAAATCATCAATGCACAAATAATTCATTAATATTAAAACATTATCTAGTCTCCTTATAATTTTTATGTTCATTCATTACAAAAACAAAACAATTTTTTTTTTCAAAACTTTAAAAAAAAAATCACGGATAAAAACAGCAAATAATGCGAATATGGTAATTAACTAATGATATTATAAGCACTGACATTGTAACGACCCGGAATTTTGGGCCAGAAAATTTCGCGGTTGTTAATGTTATTTATTGAATTCTAAGTCCAAAAGCCCATATTAATTGGACTGTTTTTTTTTAGCCCAACTCTTTTTCTTCCAAATTGGGCCAAAGACCCAATTTTTCTTTCTTTTCTATTGGGACGGCTCCTTCCTTTTATTTGGGCCAATGTTATTTGTTTTAATTACTTAAATATTAATTATTATTTTTGATGATTAATTAATTTAATTAATTTAAAATTTTCTAATTACCTATTCAAAGTTTGTTGGATGATCCCAACAAACTTTTCCCCCTTTGTTGCACTTTCACGGCAACCTTTGGTTGTTTGTTGTTTTTTTATTTTATTTTTATTTTTTTTATTTTTTTTTCCTTTTCTTTATATATAGGACCCCTTCACTTCTTTTGGGTCCTATTTTATTATTTGCTCCATAAACCCTAAAGTATTCCTCCACCTTTCTCCTTCTAAATTCAGCCGAACCCCATTGTTACCTTGGATAAATTTTGCGATTTAAGGTAACTAAGCTTTTCTATTTAATTTGTGGGTAGCTTTTCACATAGTTAATTAGGATTATATCATGAAAATTGTAGGATTTATGTTTGCTTATTTATTCGAAAATTTCGAACCATATGAAATATTGATCATGTTATTCTCTTGATGTATTCATGTAATATTTATGAATTATTATGAAATTTCTTTTGATTATTTTATGTAGTTTATTGAAATCTGAAATTGTTGAATAATTACTTGTATGAATTTATTTACCAATCAAATATTGTTATTTCTTGATGAATTTTTCATGGTATCTTGTTTACTGTTTGATTATTAACCATGATTTATTTCGTGGCAAAATTCGTCCTTTTATTATTTATAATAATTTAATCTTTCAAACCGGTAAAACTGTCCAGAATAGGTTTACGAATTTATTAGTGTACTTAATCAATTCGGAATGCTACAAAATTTTATATGGAAGTCAGTGATAATGTTTTACAGCTCGTGTTAAATTTCCGTAATTTTTAAAGATTGTTTGCTATGGCAGAAAATTCGGAAACCGAATTCAGCCTAATCTGACTGGTTAGTTATAAAATCACTTAAAAATAGTAAAAGATGTTATTTTTAGACGAAATTTATGCACGTAAATACTTGAACCCATATTTAGCTCCCATAAAAATTTCCAGATTTTTAGAGATCTTTAGATGGTCGTTTTTAATTTAATTCTTTAAAAATCAGATTGTATAAAATAGGGCAATTGAATTATTAAAATATGCTATTATTAATTATTGAATTTTCGGGTGGTACAAAATTTAAAGGAGGAAATAAAAATGTTATTTTTGTACTAATCTTGAACATGCTAGGTTAAATATGTGAATCTTTATTTTAAATCTTTATTATTATCATGAAATCTTTAAATCTTGAGATTGTAATTTTTGTTCTTGAATACATATTTATGAATGCCGTGTATTTTGAGCATTTGGGCATGATTATTTTGATGATGCTTGATTGGTTTAATTATATCACATGAAATTCTAAAAGATACTTGTTCTCGGGATTGATCCGAGTGAGCCAAAGATATTAAAAGTATAAAAATGATATTTTTATGTGTGTAATTATATTGTTTTATTTTGTACTTAAATTCCAAATTTTCGAGTAACATAGGATTAAAAAAGATTAGATTTTTATTATAAATTTGGGTATTTTTAGTAATTAATTTGACTAATTAAGTTTGTTAGGAAATTAATTAAATTTGTTGTAACATTTCTAAAATGCCGTGTGGAATATGGGAATTATGGTCAAAGTTTGTTAATTTTTGAGTTAATATTATTTCAGGAATATTTTAATATTTATTTTACGGATAAAATAATTATTAGGGACAAGTTGTAAAGTGTAGGGATAAAAAGGATAATATTAATATTACTAATATTGTTATGATTATAATTATTTTTGGATAATGTTATATTGTTTTGGGAAATTCCGAATGGATAAGTTTATGGATAAGTTTATGGATAAGTTTATGGATAAGTTTATGGATAATGTTAAGGATAGTATTTGAAGATACCTAAGATATTATTAGGGATAAGAAAGGAAACAGGGTAATAGATATACATGCTTATGTTTCGGTCTCTGGCTAGGAAAGACTTGGTATTTAAGGTGGCCAATGCACGTGCCGCACCTCTCTTTCCTGGGACTCCGAACATTTCATTTCCTATTACTGTCACCTAGTATTTCCCAATATATAATATGATTTGATTAATTAAGATATAAAATACAATACATAAGATCACCCTTGCGATGACGCATTGGTCATCAATTGGGTTAATTAGATAAGGACGCCCTTGCGATAACGCATTGGTTATCAATTGGGTTTAGTCGATGCCACTGCTCAATTGGGTCGGACGCATTGGTTCCCCCGAGCAGTTCTTGGTTCTAGAACATGTAGTCGTCTGGTAACCGTATCTGCGAGTCGCTACCAGGAAGTTATGGCCATAGCTTAGGCTTAGTTCTTGCATTGGAGGACTACGGGTGGGACGCATTGGTTCACCCCGACATGTTTTAGGAAAGTTGCGAACGCATTGGTTCGCTACGAGCTGTAGAAGACAGTCCGCAAAGATTTGTAGTGATTGATTGTTAATTGCATATACATAAAGATTGGAATATATTATGCTTGATATATGATTGATGAGATTGATCGATTGATGATGATGATATAAGTTAAGATATGAACATGCGATATATAAGTTTGGAGAATAATGTTAAGTATGATAATGATTTGATAAGTATAGATTAAGATAAGAAAGGATATATAATAAGGAGCACAAGTATTGTATTGTATAAGTCTTCCGCTGTGTTAATTATGGTATTTATACTAGTATGTGAGTGTATTTTAATACGTGATGGATGTATGTGTCTTGTATGTATTTCTAACCGTATTGGCAGGGTGATCGTACGTATTTGGATACGTAAAGTATACGTATTTCTAATAGTATTTCTGCAGGTGTATTTTATACGTACTTGTATACGTATCTTTATACGTACATTTATACGTACGTCTATACGTACTCTTATACGTATTTTATACGTACATTTATACGTATTTTTGTGTAATTGTGTATTAAGCATGTATTATGTTCTTTACAGTTTTTATGTAATTATTCTATGCTATTATGTGTTTGGCGGTCCCTTGATTAAATGGGACAGCCTAGTTACTCGCCACTGACGGTGGACCCCCCCCATGTTCCAGGTGAAGATGCAGCTGAATAAAGCGGGCTTCGCAGGATGGGCCTGAGTGTTTAGATCTATTTCTTAAGTTTTAGTTTTTCCAGAACATTCTAGTACAATTTAGTTAATTTATTGATCCCAGCATGTTGGGACCGTATTTCCAGTTTTTCATTGTAATTTATGACTTTTGGATATTTTGGATTTCTAGAAGCCTATTAATAAAAGAATCATTTTCTTCCTAAATTATTTGTTTTTAAGTATAATTATGTTTAAGTGATGATCCGAATGTCGATTCCCTTCGTAAATCGACAAGCTAAAAAGTCGGGTCGTTACAGTTGGTATCAGAGCCATAGGTTTGACCCTAAGTTACTTCTTCACAAGTAACTTCGAAAGTTGAGTGCTTTATGAACCCGAGTGAACCTTAGCCTAATATGGAAAACCTAGATGAGTGAACCATGGGTAGAAGCCAGGGTTAAGACGATTTATCGTTCACGTTTCGCGTTGGCGCTGTTTCGTATGTCGTGTATTTCTTAACGCGATTGTTGTTTCGGGATGTCGATCCCACGACCTTCAAGTTCCTGCCGTCGTCGTCGCAACTTAGAAGACGCAATTCTTACTTTGGCACAGATTAGCGTGCGGGTCCAGAATTCCCAGTCGTCTTCGTTCGATCGGATTGCTCGTTTACGTCCTCCGACGTTACTATGTGCTTTTGTGTGAACTAACAATAGGAATGTTTAAGTGTGTACGTACAGGATGACGCCCCCAAGGCCAAACCTCAGACTTCGACGCCGGAACCATCAATTCGTAGCCGTGACCGGTGTTTTATCAGAGTGGCGCAGCAGAAGCGTGGTGGGCCCATAACCCACAGGTCCAGGATCAGATTTCTCGTCATCGTCGTCCTACCAATGATGGCACGTCTGACCCCGTGATGCGCAAGAGCTGGATTTGAGAGATGGAAGAACGGTTCGACGCAATCGGTTGTCCGGAAGATAAACGAGTTCAGATCGCTAGCTACTACCTTCGATTAGAAGCAGACGACTAGTTGATAACGGTTCGCCGCAGGGAAGAGCTGTGAAGAGCATGACACGAGAAGAGTTTACCTCCAAGCTACGAGAACGTATCTTTTCCGACGAGCTTAGGTGGCAAAAGCCAGAGGAGTTCCTGACGCTCACTTAGGGGACCATGTCAGTTCAGACATTTACCGACAAGTTCGTGAAGCTGTCCAGATTTGTCGCTGCAATATCTCCATCGGAAGCCGAGAAGCTGAAGCGGTATATCAAAATGACGAGTCCTCGCATTAGGGTACACGTTACCGGCAACAGGTTAGCATCGTTCCAGAACGCGTACGAGACCGCCTTAGAGGTTCAAGCATCGTTCGAGGAGGAAAAGGCTACAAAGAAGAGAACCAGGGAAAGCCAACCAGCCGCAGTCGAGAAGAGACCACGAATCGAACCATACCAGGAGCCGCAATCGCAGGACGGGCAAGCAACCAACGATTCCGAGACCCCGGTTGGCAGAGGATGCGAGAACGAACGTCATTCCGGAAAGAGGTGCGACGGGTTACAATAGGGTGTTGCGTATGTAGACAAGGAAGGCACGAGACTTGGGCGTGACCAAAGAACAAACCGGCAACAATGGTGAGCCGAGTACAAGTGAAGAACCGAGTCTTCTACGTGACCAAGAAGAGGCGGACGCGCAGCTGACATAACTACGTGTACGGTCTCCGTCTACGGCTGATCGTTTATGTTTTAGTTGTTCCATTGTTTTCTTACGTGAGCTTCTTTAAGTAAATTTCGAGGACGAAATTTATTTAAGGAGGGGTGATTGTAACGACCCGGAATTTTGGGCCAGAAAATTTCGCGGTTGTTAATGTTATTTATTGAATTCTAAGTCCAAAAGCCCATATTAATTGGACTGTTTTTTTTTAGCCCAACTCTTTTTCTTCCAAATTGGGCCAAAGACCCAATTTTTCTTTCTTTTCTATTGGGACGGCTCCTTCCTTTTATTTGGGCCAATGTTATTTGTTTTAATTACTTAAATATTAATTATTATTTTTGATGATTAATTAATTTAATTAATTTAAAATTTTCTAATTACCTATTCAAAGTTTGTTGGATGATCCCAACAAACTTTTCCCCCTTTGTTGCACTTTCACGGCAACCTTTGGTTGTTTGTTGTTTTTTTATTTTATTTTTATTTTTTTTATTTTTTTTTCCTTTTCTTTATATATAGGACCCCTTCACTTCTTTTGGGTCCTATTTTATTATTTGCTCCATAAACCCTAAAGTATTCCTCCACCTTTCTCCTTCTAAATTCAGCCGAACCCCATTGTTACCTTGGATAAATTTTGCGATTTAAGGTAACTAAGCTTTTCTATTTAATTTGTGGGTAGCTTTTCACATAGTTAATTAGGATTATATCATGAAAATTGTAGGATTTATGTTTGCTTATTTATTCGAAAATTTCGAACCATATGAAATATTGATCATGTTATTCTCTTGATGTATTCATGTAATATTTATGAATTATTATGAAATTTCTTTTGATTATTTTATGTAGTTTATTGAAATCTGAAATTGTTGAATAATTACTTGTATGAATTTATTTACCAATCAAATATTGTTATTTCTTGATGAATTTTTCATGGTATCTTGTTTACTGTTTGATTATTAACCATGATTTATTTCGTGGCAAAATTCGTCCTTTTATTATTTATAATAATTTAATCTTTCAAACCGGTAAAACTGTCCAGAATAGGTTTACGAATTTATTAGTGTACTTAATCAATTCGGAATGCTACAAAATTTTATATGGAAGTCAGTGATAATGTTTTACAGCTCGTGTTAAATTTCCGTAATTTTTAAAGATTGTTTGCTATGGCAGAAAATTCGGAAACCGAATTCAGCCTAATCTGACTGGTTAGTTATAAAATCACTTAAAAATAGTAAAAGATGTTATTTTTAGACGAAATTTATGCACGTAAATACTTGAACCCATATTTAGCTCCCATAAAAATTTCCAGATTTTTAGAGATCTTTAGATGGTCGTTTTTAATTTAATTCTTTAAAAATCAGATTGTATAAAATAGGGCAATTGAATTATTAAAATATGCTATTATTAATTATTGAATTTTCGGGTGGTACAAAATTTAAAGGAGGAAATAAAAATGTTATTTTTGTACTAATCTTGAACATGCTAGGTTAAATATGTGAATCTTTATTTTAAATCTTTATTATTATCATGAAATCTTTAAATCTTGAGATTGTAATTTTTGTTCTTGAATACATATTTATGAATGCCGTGTATTTTGAGCATTTGGGCATGATTATTTTGATGATGCTTGATTGGTTTAATTATATCACATGAAATTCTAAAAGATACTTGTTCTCGGGATTGATCCGAGTGAGCCAAAGATATTAAAAGTATAAAAATGATATTTTTATGTGTGTAATTATATTGTTTTATTTTGTACTTAAATTCCAAATTTTCGAGTAACATAGGATTAAAAAAGATTAGATTTTTATTATAAATTTGGGTATTTTTAGTAATTAATTTGACTAATTAAGTTTGTTAGGAAATTAATTAAATTTGTTGTAACATTTCTAAAATGCCGTGTGGAATATGGGAATTATGGTCAAAGTTTGTTAATTTTTGAGTTAATATTATTTCAGGAATATTTTAATATTTATTTTACGGATAAAATAATTATTAGGGACAAGTTGTAAAGTGTAGGGATAAAAAGGATAATATTAATATTACTAATATTGTTATGATTATAATTATTTTTGGATAATGTTATATTGTTTTGGGAAATTCCGAATGGATAAGTTTATGGATAAGTTTATGGATAAGTTTATGGATAAGTTTATGGATAATGTTAAGGATAGTATTTGAAGATACCTAAGATATTATTAGGGATAAGAAAGGAAACAGGGTAATAGATATACATGCTTATGTTTCGGTCTCTGGCTAGGAAAGACTTGGTATTTAAGGTGGCCAATGCACGTGCCGCACCTCTCTTTCCTGGGACTCCGAACATTTCATTTCCTATTACTGTCACCTAGTATTTCCCAATATATAATATGATTTGATTAATTAAGATATAAAATACAATACATAAGATCACCCTTGCGATGACGCATTGGTCATCAATTGGGTTAATTAGATAAGGACGCCCTTGCGATAACGCATTGGTTATCAATTGGGTTTAGTCGATGCCACTGCTCAATTGGGTCGGACGCATTGGTTCCCCCGAGCAGTTCTTGGTTCTAGAACATGTAGTCGTCTGGTAACCGTATCTGCGAGTCGCTACCAGGAAGTTATGGCCATAGCTTAGGCTTAGTTCTTGCATTGGAGGACTACGGGTGGGACGCATTGGTTCACCCCGACATGTTTTAGGAAAGTTGCGAACGCATTGGTTCGCTACGAGCTGTAGAAGACAGTCCGCAAAGATTTGTAGTGATTGATTGTTAATTGCATATACATAAAGATTGGAATATATTATGCTTGATATATGATTGATGAGATTGATCGATTGATGATGATGATATAAGTTAAGATATGAACATGCGATATATAAGTTTGGAGAATAATGTTAAGTATGATAATGATTTGATAAGTATAGATTAAGATAAGAAAGGATATATAATAAGGAGCACAAGTATTGTATTGTATAAGTCTTCCGCTGTGTTAATTATGGTATTTATACTAGTATGTGAGTGTATTTTAATACGTGATGGATGTATGTGTCTTGTATGTATTTCTAACCGTATTGGCAGGGTGATCGTACGTATTTGGATACGTAAAGTATACGTATTTCTAATAGTATTTCTGCAGGTGTATTTTATACGTACTTGTATACGTATCTTTATACGTACATTTATACGTACGTCTATACGTACTCTTATACGTATTTTATACGTACATTTATACGTATTTTTGTGTAATTGTGTATTAAGCATGTATTATGTTCTTTACAGTTTTTATGTAATTATTCTATGCTATTATGTGTTTGGCGGTCCCTTGATTAAATGGGACAGCCTAGTTACTCGCCACTGACGGTGGACCCCCCCCATGTTCCAGGTGAAGATGCAGCTGAATAAAGCGGGCTTCGCAGGATGGGCCTGAGTGTTTAGATCTATTTCTTAAGTTTTAGTTTTTCCAGAACATTCTAGTACAATTTAGTTAATTTATTGATCCCAGCATGTTGGGACCGTATTTCCAGTTTTTCATTGTAATTTATGACTTTTGGATATTTTGGATTTCTAGAAGCCTATTAATAAAAGAATCATTTTCTTCCTAAATTATTTGTTTTTAAGTATAATTATGTTTAAGTGATGATCCGAATGTCGATTCCCTTCGTAAATCGACAAGCTAAAAAGTCGGGTCGTTACAGACATATATAATTATGATCACAAAAATCAAGATTAACCATTTTATACATTAATGGCAACTTAATTACTAATCAATCGATCTCGATTTAAAAAGCCTATTAGTAAATAATGAAAAAAAGAAAACTAACAATAATTAATGTGGTAAAAGAGGATAGAGAAAGAAACCTGTTGAGGTTGTGTTTCGCAGGATGCAAGAGCTTGCTGTGGTAATAGGAGCTGTGTGAGGACGATAGCAACAACTAATACTGCTTTTCTCATTTTCTTAGCTTGTTTTGTTCTTTTCCTTCTCTATGATTAACAATGTATTCCAGCCCAACTCATCTATTATATATATAGCTAGTAGTATTTCATGACCGGTACATGACACTTTTTTTTTTTTTTTTTGAAAAATTGGAAATTAATAATCCCATCTTTCACACTTATTCAACTAATAATTTCACCTTTCATAAATCCACGAATAATCTCACATTTTCATATCGTATTTATCTGTCGGACATTTTTACAATACCGACCTAATTTAAGGTTAGTTTTAAAGGTCTATTGGGCTTAGAAACATGTGTCAAGTCAACTGTGAGACTGAATTTGGTGTGCTAAGCCCAATAGACCTCCAAAATTGACATTAAATCAGGTTAATATATATTATTAAAAGGTCCAATATATGAATACGATATGAAAATATGGGATTATTTCTGGATTTAAGAAAGATAGGATTATTAGTGCGTGGGATAAGTGTGAAAGGTGGGATTATTCCTCGATTTAAGAAAGGTAGGATTAACTATTGTTAAGTGTGAAGTGGATATTATATAACAAGAACAACTACTACGCATCCACGTGCACGTAGATCAACTGATGAACATTTAATGTGTAGTTTTGCTTATACAATTATTTCAGATTGCACATTTTAAAAAACTATGTATCAACTGAACAAATTAAATATGAGCAAGTGTACATATGTACACATGGGTACAAGGAAGTAAATTCTATAGGATGATATAGAGATTAATTATTATTATTAGTAGCAATATATATTTCTATATACATCGGGTGGACACTAATCTATCTAGTGCGTGCACATGGGGATAAAGTTTATCAAATGCATTTTAAGTCCACTAAACATTTTATTAGATCCGCCACTAGAAAGAAAGTTATCCCCTAATAAAATTACTATTTATTAGTTAAAATTGATTTTAATATTTTAAGGTAAATTTTTAGTTGTTTTAAACTAATTTTAGTGTATAACGGATCTACATCAAAACTTTTTTCTAGCAGGAAAAGGTCTTGCACATAATGTAAGGAATTGATCGGAGAAGTTGTTGATCAATTTCAACCGTTAAATTTAGGATGCGTTCTCTTCACCTTAAAAAAATAAGTTTCAGGTTTAATAAGTTCAGATAAGTTCAGATAAGTTATATCAGGTCTAATAAGTTCAATAAGGTCTAATAAGTTCCAATAAGGCCCAATAAGTTGCAATAAGGTCTAATAAGTTCCAATAAGGTTTAATAAGTTTCAATCAGGTCTAATAAGTTCTAATAAGTTCCAATCAGGTCTAATAAGTTCAAATCAGGTCTAGATTATTATTTTTAATTATTGATCAAATAAAATTAATTAAATTAATAATTAACTTAAAGCACTCTTACACAACATAAACCAATTTTATTTTATCATTCTTGTTTTATAATTTTTTAGAGAAACCAATCAAAGTTAGATTGAATTAAACTATTTTTTTATATTATAAAATAAAACTTATTTTTTATTTTGGGTTTGATTTAATTTTGGTCCAAATTAAACTTTACCCATCCTCCATATTATTATTACTAATTTTGGTCCAAATTAAACTTTACTCATCCTCCATATTATTATTATTCAATCCGTTCTAGTTTGTTAATTTTACTACAAGTGAATTAAGAAAAATTAAATATGTAGATAAGTTGTTATTGGAATTGATAATATTAATTAATAATGGGTTTGAAAAAAGATATACTAATTATTATTACCTTCTTGAACCTAATTCAACAATAAAAAAAAAAATAGGTTCAAATGTATAGAATATTATCATCATTATTATTATTATTATTATTATTATAATTAATTTATTTTATTCAATCATATAAAATACGTTCCAATAAGTTTCAATCAGGTTTAATAAGTTCCAATAAGGTCTAATAAGTTCTAATAAGGCCTAATAAGTTCCAATAAGGTCCAATAAGGTCTAATAAGGTCCAATAAGGCCTAATAAGTTCCAATAAGGCCTAATAAGTTCCAATAAGGTCTAATAAGTTCCAATAAGGTCTAATAAGTTAAATAAGGTCTAATAAGTTAAATCAGGTCTGATAAGTTCAGATAAGTTCAGATAAGTTCAGGTCTAATAAGTTGAAGAGAACGCACCCTTAATGGTGTAAAACTTAACAGTGATGTGTTGACCCTGAGAAGCGGTTAATTTTGTTGCTATAAACTTGCATGGTGTTAAGATATCAAAATCTGGTGATCTGCTTGTAGGGTAGCACACTTGCAGGTGGTTATTACACCACAACTCAATGACATTTGTATTAGATCTAAAGTTAACCTATGTTCGGGATGATTCTAATATGGTCTTATAACTACCGGCTACCATAATGGATGACTAAGGGTGCGTTCTCTTCAACTTATTAGACCTGAACTTATCTGAATTTATCTGAACTGAACTTATCTGAACTTATCAAACCTGATTTAACTTATTAGACCTTATTTAACTTATTAGAACTTAGGGTGCGTTCTCTTCACCTTAAAAAAATAAGTTTCAGGTTTAATAAGTTCAGATAAGTTCCAATAAGTTCCAATAAGTTATATCAGGTCTAATAAGTTCCAATAAGGTCTAATAAGTTTTTATAAGTTCTAATAAGTTCCAATAGGGTCTAATAAGTTCTAATAAGTTTCAATCAGGTTTAGGTTATTTTTTTAATTATTGATTAAATAAATTAATTAAATTAATAATTACCTTAATCTCTCTTACACAACATAAACTAATTTTATTTTATTTTTTTGATAAAATGCCTTAAAAGGCTAATGATTCATTAAACATAAACTATTTTTATTCCATCATCCTTGTTTTAATTTTTTTAGAGAATGATTGAATTAAACTATTTTTTTATATTATAAAATATGAAAGATAGGTTTATAATAATTCGCAATTCTAGTACTAATTAAAATTAAATAAAATTCACTTGAATAAAAATCCACATCAATACATTGCTTCAGATTCATCATCGGAGTACATATTTTCACCTTCAATATCATTTTCTTCATCGAGCATATTTTCTTCACATACAACTTGCCATATTTCATCTGTAATATTTGTACGAACAACTTTCATTGCCTTTAGTCGTTCGCCATCAGTTAAATTTATATCAGCTCGTGGTTGTACATTTTCAACAACTTGCGAAATTGAAATCCCCAAATCATGTAAACGAATAAAACTATATAGAGTGCATGTCGCCACGATGATCGCCAACTGGTATACATCATCCATCTTCGGCATCATTCGTAAATTCTTCCACCTATTTTCCAATACACCAAAAATTCTTTCAACAGCACTTCGCAATGATGAATGTCGATAATTGAAATTCTCTAACTTTCCCTTTGGTGGAGGGCCGTTCCTAAATTCAGGAGTATGTACTAGCTCTTACACCTTTTCCTACATATTATTATTATTATTATTATTATTATTATTATTATTCCATCTGTTCCAATTTGTTAATTTTACTACACGTGAATTCAGGAAAATTTAAATATGTAGATAAGTTGTTATTGGAATTGATAATATTAATTAATAATGAGTTTGAAAAAAGTGATACTAATTATTACTACTCCCTCGAACGTATATCAACAATAAAAAAGAATATAAGTTCAAATGTATAGAATATTGCTTTTTTGGATTACTATTATTATTATTATTATTATTAATTTATTATTCAATCATATTTATACATTCCAATAAGGTCTAATAAGGTTTAATAAGGTCTAATAATAAGTTCCAATAAGGTCTAATAAATTAAATAAGGTCTAACAAGTTAAATCAGGTCTGATAAGTTCAGATAAGTCCAGTTTAGATAAGTTCAGGTCTAATAAGTTGAAGAGAACACACCCTTGTTAGACCTTATTGGAACTTATTAGACCTTATTGGAACTTATTAAACCTTATTGGAACTTATTAGGCCTTATTAGAACTTATTAGACCTTATTGGAACCTATTAGAACTTATTGGAACTTATTAAACCTGATTGAAACTTATTGGAACGTATTTTATATGATTTAATAAAATAAATTAATAATAATAATAATAATAATAATAATAATAATAATAATAATAATAATAATAATAATAATAATAATAATAATAATAATAATGATGATGATGATGATGATGATGATGATGATGATAATAATATTCTATACATTTGAATCTATGTTCTTTTTTATTGTTTAATTACGTTCAAGAAGGTAATAATAATTAGTATATCTTTTTTCAAACCCATTATTAATCAATATTATCAATTCCAATAACAACTTATCTACATATTTAATTTTTCTTAATCCACTTGTAGTAAAATTAACAAACTAGAAAGGATTGAATAATAATAATATGAAGGATGGGTAAAGTTTAATTTAGACCAAAATTAAATCAAACCCAAAATAAATAAATAAGTTTTATATTATAATATAAAAAAATAGTTTAATTCAATCTAACTCTAATTGGGATCTCTAAAAAAATTATAAAACAAGAATGATAAAATAAAATTGGTTTATGTTGTGTAAGAGTGCTTTAAGGTAATTATTAATTTAATTAATTTTATTTAATCAATAATTAAAAATAATAACCTAGACCTGATTAGAATTTATTAGACCTGATTGGAACTTATTAGAACTTATAAAACCTTGTTGGAACTTATTAGACCTTATTGGAACTTATTAGAACTTATTGGACTTTATTGCAACTTATTAGACCTTATTGGAACTTATTAGTACTTATTGGGCCTTATCGCAACTTATTAGACCTTATTGGAATTTTTTAGAACTGATATAACATATTGGAACTTATCTGAACTTGTCTCAATGAATATAAATTTAAATAATAATTTTTGCAACATTATCATCAAAGATATTAGTATTTAAAGAATTGCATTAATTAACGTGTGCATTTCAAAATAGCAACTATAGAACAAATAGTTGAAATATTCCGTTAGTGGTGGGTTATCTAACCAATTTGTAGATATAGAAATGCCAATTATTAGGAAACAATACTTGTTTAAATTTAGTAATTTGGTTAAGTAAAAGTATTGTGTCGTACGGTCCGACCACAACATTAGGTCGGACACTCGTTCAATTACACTTTTTAATTGTAAAAACCACTAACATACCACCTTGTCAACACTAAGCACGGCAACGCCAACCACCCAACCACACTTTTTGGGAAAAATTCCAATCATAATCAGTGCCAAAGCGCAGTAATTAATCTTCTTCTTTATGCGAAATCAGTCCGAGTTTGACTATGGCTATGGATCCCTAATTTTATTCAGTATTTGACCTGAAATATACCAATTATAACATACCAATTATTCAAATGAATTTACCAATTATAACCTGAAAGACCTGAATTTATAGCATGCAATACATAAATTATAACCTGGAATACATATAAGTGGCCTTTATGACCACTTTTATGCTCCACTTATACCCCATTTAAGACCTATATATGATGGTTCATTTTCTTATATTTTAGTTTAGTTTTGCTCTAGAATTTTGTGCTTATTTTAATATTAATTCTGGTTTTTAGATTTTGTGCTTATTTTTATTAATTCTGGAATTTATATTTTTAGTTTAGTCATTTTCATCTCCTAATTTTTACACCCCCAACAATTGAATAGCAATTAATCTAAGTATAAAAACTTGCTTCTCTATGGATTCAACCCATTTATTACCACTTAGTCTAGGGTAGGGTATTTATTCTTGACTAAGAACCTTAGGAATTAACGACACCTAAGAGACCGATCAATAACTTACCAATTTGTTTGTCTCAATCACATGGAATAATACATAAGTTAAAACTGCATTGTTTTGTTTCACTTGTAATACATAACTTATAACCTGGATTGTTTTTTGTCTCACCTAGAATACATAAGTTAAAATGGGATTTTTTTTTGTCTCACCTGGAATAAGTAACTTATAACCTGGAATTTTTTTGTCTCACCTGGAATACATAAGTTAAAATTGGATTATTTTTTTTGTCTCACCTGTAATAATAACTTATAATTTGGAATACGTAACTTATAACTTGGATTATTTTTGTCTCTCCTAGAATACATAAGTTAAAACTGAACTATTTTGTCTCACCTGAAATTAGTTTCTGGTAAGTTAGTTTTTGTTCCAGGTAAGTCATTTTTTTTTTAGGTAAGTGATGTGTTTGTTCTAGGTAAGTTAAATATTTTCAAGGTGTAAGTCATTTTTGTTCTAGGTAAGTCATTGTTTAGGTAAGTCATCTTATTTTCCAGGTAAGTCCTGTTTTGTTCCAGATAAGTCAAATATTTTATAGGTAAGTCATTTTTTTAATTTCCATTTAACTTATTTTTGTTTCAAGTAAGTCATTTTGTCTCTAGGTAAGTCACTTGTTTTCCAGTTAAGTCATTTCGTTCTAGGTAAGTTTTTTTTTTTAGGTCAATTAGTATTTGGACTTGAGTTGATTTGGATTGGTCCTTTTTTTTGGGCTAGATCGTGTGCGTTGTTTGGGGGCTTACTCTTCTCGTCCAACAGATCAGATGTTTTGTGTCAGACGTGTCTGCACAATGCCATCTCTTTGGTTGATTAACCCAATAGTCTTTTTGAAGGCTCATTTCGTTTTGATTGGAAATGCAATCGATCAGTAGTTCAGTACTCGTAGTAAAATAATTCCCAATAGAACAAAAAAAAAAATGTGAAAAAAGCTTTTCTTTAATTTATTGTTTGGTTAAAAAGAAATCTTGTGAAAAACCAAATGCAAATAAAGGGAAGATGATGAGATGAGAGGGGAAATTAATTATACTCGTAGTTTCTTTTCTTCCATTGAAAATCTATTTTCTACCCTTTAATAAAAACAAATGACATAAACATTAAATAAAAACAAAAATTTCTGGAAAGAATAATATATTAACGTAGTCTCTAACAATAATGACTACATTCATAATGGTACCAAGTCTATTGGCAATAAGTGGACTAATAATTTATGGAGTATGCATCTATAATAATAATAATAATAATAATAATAATAATAATAATAATAATAATAATAATAATAATAATAATAATAATAATTCATATAAAAATGAGTACAAGTGCCTATTGAATATATACCTGCTCCAAGTTGTCATTTTCTGCAAGGATTTATATGTTATTTTTCTCCCTTATTTCAAGTTTCGAGCTTTAAAACGAACGAATACTCCCAATTTCAAAAGTCAGATTTGCACATCTTAATTAATTATTATTGTATATCGTCAGTTATATTCAATAATGTTTATCTACTTCCATTCATTACCTATTATTATTATATATATATGTACTTCAATGCTTATTTATGATTATTATTTTTGGGCTTAAGGCTTTTGTTTACTAGCAATATCTTACAAACAACAAATTAAATATAATAAGTGCTCTAAAGTTAAATCTCACTATGCTCATCTCGTGAGAATTTCTTTATCCTTTACTAATAAAATGTATGTGTGTCCCAGTTTGAGATTAGTCCAAGTAAAACCAATAAAGTCATATATACTTTTGGCTCTTTATATAGGTAAGTAGCTTTAAATTTTTATATTATCCAAATCTTATTCATCCCATTTAGAAATATTGACTGTAGATACACCTCATTACAACTAATTAGTTGGGCCAGCCCAATAAGCTAAGGTTGTTATGATGTTTGTTAACTCAACATTTTTAGTTTTAGTACTTGTTATATAGTGCATATTGGCATGGTTTGGAAAAAAAAAGTTCTAAATAAGTGAAATCTTTAGGGACTTTCAAATTTTCTTTTAGTTTATGTTTGGGATGTTGAGTTTTGATGATCCATGATATATTATCGTAACTTGCACCTTTGTTTCATTATCATTTCCCTAGTTAATAATTGATACTAAATTAGTCGTATAAGATTGCAAAAACTATAGGTAGTTAGCTAGCTATATTTGTGAAGGAAATATGAGGCGTAAAAGCTTGCCCTCTTGTTGGCCTTTTCATTCAAAATATATAATATTGTACAATTTCCATCTAAAAGATTACAAAGATTAACATGGAAATATTTTCTAATTAAATCCCTTAAATAAGGAAAAGATATTCTAATAATATATCCTAACACCCCCCCTCAAGTTGGAGCATCGGGAGTGAAAATGCCCAACTTGCGCAGCAGATAGTCAAATTGTGATTTGCCAAGAGCCTTAGTAAAAACATCAGCCAACTGAGAACGAGTTGTAACATACGATGGATCAATCAGACCACTCGTAATAGCATCACGAACAAAATGGCAATCTACTTCAATGTGCTTCGTACGCTCATGAAAAATAGGATTTCTAGCAATATGTAAGGCAGATTGACTATCACAGAACAATTTGATAGCTTTAGGATGATGAACACCCAAGCTTAACAACAAGCCCTTCAACCACTTTAACTCACATGTAATCGCAGCCATGGAACGATACTCTGCTTCAGCCGAAGAGCGAGAGACAGTATGTTGCTTCTTTGTCTTCCACAAAATAGGAGAGTGACCAAGAAAAACAAGCCAACCTGTTAAAGGTTTTGGAGTAATGGGACATGCCGCCCAATACGAATCACACTAACCTTGTAAAGAAAGATCGCTATCAGCGCTCAAGAGAATACCTTGTCCGGGAGTACCTTTAAGATATCGAACAACTCGTAGAGCTGCATCCCAATGTTCAATGCGAGGATCCTGCATAAATTGAGATAATATATGAACCGAATACGCCAGATCCAGTCTCGTGACGACAAGGTAAATTAATCTACCCACAAGTCGTCTATAGGCTTCGGGATCCGAAAGAAAAGCACCATTAGCTACACCGAGCTTATGATTTTGTTCAATGGGAATCCGATCGGTTTGGCACCAAGAAGACCAGTTTCAGAAATAATATCCAAGGTATATTTTCTTTGACATAAAAATATACCTGCTGAACTCCTTGCAACCTCTATACCAAGAAAATACTTAAGGGTACCCAAATCTTTCATGTGAAAACAATCACTGAGATAAACTTTGAAAGTAGTTAAAGCAACGGAATCATTCCCAGAGATAATAAGATCATCAACATAAACCAGGACATTCAATTGTATACGACCTCTAGTGTATGTAAACAAAGAATAATCCGAATAGGATTGCAAAAATCCATATTCCTTCAAAGCAGACACAAGTTTTGCAAACCAACATCTAGGTGCTTGTTTAAGGCCATATAGAGATTTTCGGAGGCGACATACCTTATTAGGCTGAGCAGACTCAAAACCCGGAGGTAATCTCATGTATACCTCCTCATCTAGATCACCATGCAAGAAAGCATTATGAACATCCATCTGATGTAACTCCCAATTCTTGGAAGCTGCAATTGCAAGAAAAGCTCGTACTGTAACCATTTTTGCTACAGGGGTAAATGTTTCAGAATAATTAATTCCTTCCTTCTGGTGATTACCAAAAACAACTAATCTGGATTTTAACCGTTCAACACTGCCATCAGACTCATACTTGATCTTGTAAACCCATTGACAGCCAAGAGCACGCTTCCCGGGAGGCAAGTCTTCCATTGTCCATGTGCCATTCTTTTCAAGGGCCTGAATTTCTTGCTTCATAGAGTCCCTCCATCCAGCATGAGACATGGCTTCTTTAAAGGATCGGGGCTCCACACCGGTTGCAATAGCTGCAATAAACTTTCGATAATGCAAAGTAAATTTGTCACAATTTATATAGTGCTCTATAGGATAAGGCGTACCTGAGGAAGGAGCCGGAGACGAGGAGTTAGAGGGTGGAGATGGACTATTCGGTGCAACAATATGAGTGACAAAATCCCGTAAAAGAACCGAGGACTTCTTTTCACGGTGGCCTCTACCAAGAACTTGATCAGCTGATGGGGCTGTTGAAGGTGGGCTGGTCGGATCAAGCCCAACAAGAGGAGAAAACGCTGGACTGGGCTGCAGTAGGGTCTCAGCAATTGGGCTACTGGGCGCAAGGCCCTCTGGCGCTGGAAATCCAGCGTGGGAATCAGAACCCATATCTGACGTTGGGCCATCCTGATCCAGCGATGGGCCTGCGGTCGTTGGGCTGTCTGGGTCAGGAATAGTTGGGCTGTCTAGGTTGAGTACATCATTTTGCTGAGCATAATTTTGAGGCTCAACGAAATCATCAAAATCAAGATCTACCTCAACATAATTAGGGACTACATTTGCAGGATTAATATTCGATGCAATCGGATTAAGAAATGGAAATTCATCCTCAAAAAACTTAACATCACGGGAAACAAAAAATTCCTTCGAATCCAAATCAAACAAAGACCAACCCTTCTTACCAAATGAGTAGCCCACAAATACACATTTTCTACTACGATTTGCAAATTTATCACCTCCCGTTTTTTTATTTTGAGCAAAACAAAGACACCCAAATGTACGAATAGTACTATAAGAAGGTGGAGTACCAAATAACATTTCGTAGGGAGTTTTGTTGTGCAATAAAGGAGAGGGGGTTCGGTTTATTAAATGAGCCGCAGTTAATACACTTTCTCCCCAAAAATAAATTGGCAAATTAATTAGCTTGGAATCTTAAAGCCCTTCCGACATTTAAAATGTGTTTGTGTTTCCGTTCAACCCGACCATTCTGTTGAGGTGTACCAACACACGAGGTTTGAAAAATAATACCATTGGCCAAGAAATAATCATGCAAACAATTAAATTCGGTGCCATTATCACTTTGAACAATTTTAATAGTTTGCGAAAATTGTCTATCAACCATGGCCACAAAAATCATAAACATTCGAAACACCTCAGTTTTATCAAGAAGCAAAAAAACCCAAACCGCACGAGAATAATCATCCACAATAGTCAAAAAATATTTGGCACCACAAGAAGATGGATGTCTATAAGCACCCCATAAATCACAATGAATCTTCTCAAAAATACGGGAAGCTTTATTTTCACTTAAATTAAATTTATCTCTAGAATGTTTAGCACGGTAACAAATTTCACATGCTTTATTAAGACAACCCTTACAATTATTAACCGGGGGAAGTAATTTCACCACTCTTTCAGATGGATGACCCATTCTTTTGTGTCATAACTCCAAAGTAGATGATGCGCCTGACACTGAAACATGTTGCACTGCTTCCGGTCTATCAAAATAGAATAGTCCATCCCGTCTAAAACTCGTTCCAATCACCTCCCTCGATCGGCCTTGTATAGTACACATGAAAGAGTTAAATTGGACAATACAATGCATATCATTAATCAATTGAGATACCGAAAGTAAATTACAACTTAATTCCGGGACAAAAAGAACATTAGTAAGAACAATTTTGTCGGACAATTGAACCGAGCCTTCTTTGGTAGCCATGACTCATTTCCCATTAGGGAGACCAACCAGACAATTAGAAATTGGATGAGTATCAAACATCCATCTATCAATACAAGTCACATGCCTAGAGGCTCCGGTGTCTATAATCAAGGAATTATTATCAAACTTACCACTCAAACGATTATCGGGGACTGAAGTATTACCGATGAAACCTGCTAACGTCTTCCATTGGGCTGCTGTAAAGACAGAGGAAGAGGATTCGGAGCTATTGGAAGGAGGAGCTGCTGTCCCGGTATGTGCTGCGGAACTGCTGGTGGTAGCGTTGGCTTGCGGCTTTGATGAGTTGCGGCCCCTGCCATGTGAGAGAGACCCACGACTACCGCTGTAATGCCCCGAAAATTCTGGATATTTTAAATTTTTTTATAATTAATTAAATATATAATTAATTGGTTATTTAGTTGATTATTATTTAATTAATTATTAACTTTAATTATAGCAGTCCAGTTATTTTGGATCATGACCTCAATCTATTTGTTCTGTCTTACTAAACCCGAGCCCATATATTTTTCTACTAATTGATTTATTTAATTTGTTAACTAATTTTATTAATTATTGTAACTACTTTTGACCCATTCCAAAACCCACCTTTGTTGTCCTACTTTCACTACTAAACTTTAGGAACCCTAAACCCTATTACCTCCCATGTCACACGGCCAACCTTCATTTTTGGGGGTTCAACAATTGTTTTAATTATTTTCCCTTCCAAGAATCGATCACAAAAAATTCCCTAAAAACTCCTAAACATTTTCTATTGATTTCAAGAACTCAAATATTGCAACAAAAGCTTAAAGAAACTTCAAGAAACCGTGTGGCCTTGATATTTTCGAATCATATCTCTCCTTCAAAGGTAATTAGTTTGTTTTATTTAATCTTTAGGATTAATTAGTTATATAATTTTTAGAATAGGTTTAGAACTGTTCAAAATTGTTTAAAATTGCCTAAAACTAGTTTTGAATTACATGTTATTAATGCCTTGTGATTGTCGAGCCATGATAGAATAGTTTTAGTGTCTTTAATTTATATTTGATATAATTTCATGTGTGTATTATAATTCTTGACAAATAATTTTGAATAAACAATTGTAGAATTAATCTTTGGAATTTAGTTGAATGGAGGCCGTGTAGTATCACTCAATTTCGAGTGAATGGTTCTTCAAGAATTGACCTGTTTAGTTTTAATCTTGTTTAAATATTGTCCAATGATAATTTTCTTGATTTAATTCTTCAATTAATTAGGTTCTTGTAAATTT
Organism: Salicornia ramosissima; assembly: GCA_951394345.1. Classification (NCBI taxonomy): domain Eukaryota; kingdom Viridiplantae; phylum Streptophyta; class Magnoliopsida; order Caryophyllales; family Amaranthaceae; genus Salicornia; species Salicornia ramosissima. The sequence goes on along the minus strand of OX596234.1, from coordinate 16,170,429 downwards.
AAAGAAATAATCTTGGTTGATTGTGAATATGTCGAGTGAAACCGTTAGCATGATAAGTAATCCAATTGAAACTCTTGACTAGTAATGCAAGCAAGGATTTTTATTAAGTTAGTCTAATTTAATTGTTTAATTTAAATTATTTTCGAACAATAAAAGAAAAGATTAAATTCTGATTGATAATTATATTTCAGTATGAAAGCCGTATGACAAGTATGAATAAAAGAGTGGATTTTTACTTGTTTTCTTGATAACAGATTGGAGTTTGAACTGGTTCTTGGAATTATTTAAATTAATAATTTAAAAGCTTATATTTTAATTGGATTAAAAATATAAATCTCACCAATATGGTTTGTAAATGTCGAGTAGAATAAAAGGAATAAAAGGCTGGATTTTTATTGTTCAAATTAATTAGAAGATCAGAATTTAGTTGCAATCTATGAATTATTGACAAGTTTATATGACTGCCTTATGATGATTGTGTTTTGATAAATTAAAGATTGAATCTTGATTTGTATGATGGATGTCGTGTGATGGTGATAATTAAAAGGAATTAATAGGGACAAGTTGCAATATGAAGGGAAGTAGTAATATGACTAAAGGAAAAGTTGCAATATGAAGGAAAGTAACAACATAACTATTACAATTAAAAGGAATTAATAGGGTTGAGTTGCAATGTGAAGGAAATTAACAATATGACTAAAGGAAGGGTAATTGGGTAAAATCTGACAAGATAAGTATTTCACGGGAAGGTTTCTGTTGTATATGTGTATTGCATGAATTTCGTATAGGTATATGTACTATTGATGTAGTATTAAGTCTTCCGGTATGTACGTTCGTATTTGTATGTTGTACGTATTGCATTTGCATGTTGTACGTATTTGTACCTGTATTGTATACGTATTTTGTATGTATTCTAACCGCACTTTGCAGGTATTTTTATACGTTTTGTATACGTATTTTTATTCGTATTTTTATACGTGTTTTTATACGTATTTTGTACGTATTTTTGTATGTATTTCTGTACGTGTTCCGTATGTATTTCTTGTTCGTTTTTCCATGTATCTTTGCGTGAACCTTTCGTATGATGTTGGTTATTGTCGAGTGGCATAAGCTTTAGCTTGGAGTTTGAGTTATGTTAAGACGAACATGATTTGAATAGAAGTGAAGTTGAGTCAATAAGGAATTGAATTGTGAAAAGGAACCAAGAACAGAACTGAACAGAACAGAACGGAATTGAATTGAAAAAGATGATTAACTATGAAGTGACCACCTATCTAGTGGCTTAAGTTGCCATGAACATAGGTATAGTCGAAGCCACTGTCCTATCCTCGGATTCGGGACAGTTCTTGGTCCCAGTGCTGGGAAGTAGATCTTTGTGGTTGACCCGGCATGAGCAAGGAAAGTTGGGGGGAGTAGATCTTCGTGGTTGACCTCTTACGAGCATATGACTGGTCATGGATTAGCACCTGGATTGAATAGAATAGAAGAGTCGATGATGAGGATTAGAAGTCTAGAATTGGTTAAGCCGAGTTGAAAGTCTTGTTAAGGTTGTATTGTTGTGATTGTTTTCCGTTGCGTACTTGATGTGATTGCTCGTTGATGTCTTTGCATGATGACTTGTTCGACAGTTCAGATGATCTGTTCTGATTATTATGTTTCTAATTGTGTTCTACTGATTAAGTAGAACAATCTAATTACTCACCACTGACTGTGGACCCCAACATCCTTTTTCAGGTACAGGTGGTGATTGATTTGGGCTACGCATGGGCTGGGATTGTGAGCTAGCCAGCTTAGAAGTTGACCTTGACGTTTAGAGTTAGATTTTGGTCGATTTGTTCTAGTGGTTTATTCTTTATTTTGTATTAGTAAAGGACTTTGGTTAAATAGTATTTTGGGATTGTTAACAGTTTTTAATGAATAATATGATTAAGTTTTAGAGCTTCCGCTGCAGTTTATGAATTTTAGTCTTGAAGTTTTTAGAAGTTAACGATCTGTATTGTTGCATTTCTCCGAAATCAACGCTGCTAAAATACGGGTCGTTACAACCGCCCCTAGAACGGTTCGCCCGACATTCCGGATAACCGTTTAATTCGAAGCAAGAGGACACCTCGTGACCATTCTTTTTACAGTGAGTGCAAGAAAGATGGGATTTGTCTTCACGGACATATTTTTCATCAGAGTTATTTAAACCAGTGGAAATAGACTTGCCCTTCCCAGTATTTGTACGGACAGCGAAACCAACTGGTTCCGGGGGTTGATCATCAGGCATCGTTTTAGCAATTCGCACACGCTCATCTTGCACCATTAATTGAAAAGCCCGATCAAGAAATGGTAGAGGGTCTTGGTTTAATATATTTGTACGAGTTTGAGCATAATAGTCAGAGTATAAACCCATTAGGAATTCATGGAGTCTCGTTGATTCCCGTTGAGCCTCGTGACAAGATCCTGCCGTACATGCCGAGCAACACGTACAAGTAATTAATGGCTCATGAGAATTTAATTCCTCCCACAAGGCAGAAAGTTTACCAAAGTATGTTGCAATAGACATCGTCTTCGGCTGCTCAAACTTCGCAATTGAAGATTTGGTCTGTTGAATTCGGGGGCCATTGACAACCGCAAATCGATTTTTAAGAGTATCCCAAAGCCGTTTTGCGTCCCTGTATTTTGACAATGTACTTTTAATGTCAGGTTCAATGGTGTTCATTATCCATGAAATTAACATGGCTTGAATGGTCTTCCAATCAGATTGAGTGCAAGGAGAAATAGGAGCAACAATCGATCCGTCAAGAAAGCCGAATTTTCGGCGGGCCTCTAAAGCCAATTGAATGGCGTCAGCCCATTCATTGTAGTTATCTCCCTTGAGATGAGTGGGAGTAATGAAGTCACCGGGACGATCTTGAGGGCCTAGATAAAACTTGGCTCTGATACCATGTGAAGGAAATATGAGGCGTAAAAGCTTGCCCTCTTGTTGGCCTTTTCATTCAAAATATATAATACTGTACAATTTCCATCTAAAAGATTACAAAGATAAACATGGAAATATTTTCTAATTAAATCCCTTAAATAAGGAAAAGATATTCTATTAATATATCCTAACAATATATATATATATATATAGAATAGTGATAACATGGTTTTATATGTGTTTTTTCCCTTATATGTACAGTTTTATTATGTTAACTATGCTCTTAGGAGTCATTTTGTCGCTAATAAGTCGGTTTGGAGTGTCGCGTGTCTTTTTCATTTTTTTGACAGAATTTAGATAAAAAATGTTCTAAATGAGACAAAAATCATCAAAATAGGCCAAGCTAGGTGATGGAGAAGCATTGTGATGTCACGATGAGTGTCGAAGAGGTTGTAGTGACAATTAGTGAAGAATTGACTTAAAGTTGTTTGATTCGGTTCAAATGATTTTGATCACCTCTCACTATTTTGGACAAAACTTGTGCTACTTATTATATCGGATTGATGCGATTCTAGTGACGTTAGAAACTAGATTCAAATAGCTTCCCAACGGTAGGTCACACCTCTAATTCCAACTTGTAACCAAGAAGTGACAGCAGTTTGAAGTTGCTTGTCAGACTTGGGCCCGAGAAAACGTTTGCTATCTATTGAAAAGTGTGTTGTATCTTATTATTCCTTATCCTATAAATACCCCTTTGTAGTCCCATGTAACTTATCTTTTGTTAATTGCTTTAGTGATTTCTTTATTTCAAGATTTTTTTTCTTTTCTTCTACAAGTTTAGTAATTTCTTCCTCTCTTCTATTTAGTTTATCTTTATGACTATGAATCCTATGATTATGTCTTTTGATTTATTCTTTATTATTTTCTTTTCTTAGATCTCCTTCTCTCTAGGGTTTGTTGTTTAATTCATGCGTTGCTTTTAATTTGACTATATATCGAGTCGGTAGCCGAGATGTTAAAATTCTATATAGACTTAAGATTTTCGGTAGAATAATTAATTTAGTAAACTGCGTGAACCTGTTAGATTAATTCTATAGATCTAATAAATTACATGAGCCTGATAAATCTTGGTTAAAACTTACCTGGGAATTATTCAACAATATTTTTTAATCAATTTAGGAATTTAATTATAAGCATAAACCATAGGCCTCTAAAGTTATGATTTTTATTAGTTTCTTCCTGTTATGTTTTCTTTAGTTTAATTTTCTATCCCTAAAAGATCTTTTTACATAGTTTAAACTTTTTAGAATTAAGAGAAAATGTGCACCTCCTTGTGGATTTGACCTTACTTCTCTATCTACATTAGCTAGAGTTGCTAAGTTATTTTTGATAGGTTAGCGATAGTTTCATCAAACAGGCATAATTCATTTTCTTTTGATTTTTCTTTTTCTGTTATTATGTATCATAGATGATAGAATTGTAGTTAAAAGCTAGCAGTTCATTTTTTTAGCTTGCCTTGTTCAGTCTTATCCTTGTACATCAAGTTAACGCTTTAATAGCTATATTTTTCTCAGTTAGATTCCAGTGATTTTAGAGAAAGTTTAAGTGTTTTTGTATGATAATCATATGAACTAATGTGATATGAGTATGATAATCATATGATTTTTTTGTTAATCTAGCGATGACAGTGACGAGTTTGATGTTTAATTAAAGTTGATTGGATTTAAGTGGTGGAGTTGATAAAAAAAATTGCTGTTTCATTGCACTAACTGGGCTCAAACTAAACTAGCTAAGACATACTCCCTCTATGACTCTATCCTTTTTGTTTGCCCCATTCACTTTTTCTCATCTCCCGAGACACAACTTTAAAAGAAAATATCTTTAGATATATGTAATACAAAAATATATAAATTGCATATTAATAAAATACACATTGAGCTGAATCAAACGAGATCCCATTTGACTATATTTTTCCTTATATGTATAAAATTATAGAGAGTCAAACTTACCAAATAAACAGTGCCAAAAGTCAATATGGGGCAAACAATAAGGGACGGAGGGAGTATAAGATAGTTAGCCCAACTAATTCGTTATAGGATAGTTTTATTGATTTGATTATTTAATTGCATGCTTAAATAGGTGTAGGTCGCTACTTTATTACCTCATATTCTTTGTTTTTGAAAAATCGTCACCTACTTGTTCATTCTCATTGTTTCATTTTATTTAGGCTTCGTAAAATGTTTTCTTTGAAAATAATTTTTCCATTTTACATTGTTTACTTTGGGTGAAAAAATAAGGAAAAATTAAAAATAACCCCCAAACCTTTTCACGTTTTTAGCAATTACCCCCTTTGAATTTATTTTTTTAATTTAACCCCCAAACTTTCCCCTCCGTTATCTAAATCACCCCAAATCACCAAAATATGTTATAATCTAACGGTGGGACCCATATTTTACTAATTAACCCTCTTCTTTCTCCCTAATCATACCTTCATCATCCTCTTCTCACTTTATCATCTCAAACCACTAACACCATCATTTCTCTCTCCTTTGACCACAACAATTAACCACCACCACTTCATCACCCTCCTCTTCCAATTCAACTTCTTTCTCGCTCCTCTGACCCTCCCAAAACACCTATATTTCTCTCTCTCTTCCACCACAAAGGGTCAAATTGATGGTGGGGTGAGTCGAATTGGTGGTGGGGTGGTTCGAATCGGTAGTGGGGTGGGTTGAATTGGTGGTGGATGGTTCCAATTCTTCTCTCAAAATTCTTCAAATTTATCTAAGTTGTAATAATGACGAAGAAACACATAATTATCGAGGATAATGAATCACCTTCAATTGAAAAAGAAGTTAGCAGAAAGAAAATGGAGGTTATGGTGTTGGTGGATGCTGGGGGTGATCAAAGGAGAGAGAAAGAAAATGAAGGTGATGGTGGTGGTGGTGGTAGCAAGGGGTGGCAAGAGGAGAGAGAAAGAAGATGGAGATTGTGTTAATTATGTTAGTGTATTAATAAACCATGTTAGTGTATTAATAAACCATATTAATGTAATAATTATGTTTTGGAGTTGTTAATTAACAAATCAAAGATAATATTCCGTTAAATTTAACGGAATATTATAATTTTGGGGTGATTTGGATAACGGAGGGAAAAGTTTGGGGTTAAATTTAAAAAAAATAATTTAAAGGAGCTAATTGCTAAAAACATGAGAGGGTTTGGAGGTTATTTTTAATTTTTCCAAAAAATAAAATGTAAAATTTAATTTGGAGTGAAAACTCATTTTACACCATAGTGCAAACATTTTCCCCCAAATTTATTTGGGAGTAAAATGTATTTTCTGTACAAGTAAAACATTGGAAAACTTATATGAAAATGAGTTTTCCAATATAAAATGTTTTTTATGAAAAATCATTTTACATCGAAAACATTTTACACCAAAGTAAACGGACTCTTAGTTAGCCAAATTAATATGTTATAGGGTCGTGTTATTGATTTGATCACTTTGGTTTTAAAGATCGACTTCTGTACTTAATTGTAGGCATGAGCCTTCAATCATTTAACTTAGGTACAGAATGCCTACAATTAATGTTACAACAAATGGTATGTTACATTTGGGAACAACATATATATTCAAGTGGTTATTGGTGGAAGTGTTAATCAAGTTTGCAAGCAAAGCGGTGGTTCTAGTTAGTTTGCATACTAATAAGTAGCTAGTTTTCGTTTTTTTATGTTATTTGCTGTTAATGTTCTAACTATTTATCAACTGGCTAAGAATATACTCTTTTTTTTCCCCTCTTTTTAAAAAAGTTAACCTTTTTGACTTGTCAAAACAGTAGAAGTTTATTTGAAAAATGTTTAATATAATTGGTTCTTATACTATATATGTAGTTAATAATGAGTACCATATAATGCTTATAATGCTACTGTAACGCCCAATGACTGTTACAATTATAGGGACGTCAATGAGTCAATATACTCGTGAACAACTCGTGAATAAATCCGGTCAAAACTTGGTCAAAGCTTGTTCGTATATAAATAAATGAGTCCGAGCGAAATTTTCAAGCTCGATTAATAAACAAGCTTTACTCGAACAAGGTAGTACTCGACTTGTTAAAGTTCGTTAATAAGCTCATTTGTAATCATTTAATACTCGTTAAAAGCTCGTTAAAAACTCATTTATATGCTTCGAATTTTAATATATATTTATTTATATTACATATCACTTGGATACCATACTTTGTCTTGGTTATAAATTTGAAATAATATCATACTTTGTATTATACTTTAAATTTTTATTTTATATATTACTTATGCTTAGCCAAAAGGTAAAATTAGAAACAACTAATAAAACAATAGATACAAAGCTCATTTAAACATACGCTCGTTTATAACTCAGATCGAGCTCAAGCTCGACTATGTAAACGAGCAACTCGAGCCGAGCTCAAACATTAAACAAATTAAACGAGCCAAGCTCGAACAAGGTTTTTGGGAAGCTCGGTTATGCTTAGAGATGGCAGCGGACCGGATCTGGACCGGATCCTGATGGATCCAGATAAAGATCCATTTTTTAAGCTTAGATCCGGATCCGACGGATCTAGAAAATGAGGATCCAGATCCAGATCCGACGGATCCGGATCTAAAACGGATCCTCTTGTATTATACCTCCTAAATGAGATAATTAAAATTTTTAATGTACTCAAATTGTCAATTCATCAAATACACAATTAATATACAAATTAAAACCAACTACTAAGGAATACTAACAATCTAACATTATCAACACACTAAAATTGTGAAAGGAGTTATGGTTTGTGAATTGTGAGTGACTTACTGACTTTGAATCTTTGATTGTGTATTTTTTGTAATTTTTTGTTAGTAGGCTATTAGTGCATTACTGATGTTATTACTTGGGCTTTGTATTTGGGCCTATAAGCTTTACATTTATTTTTATTTATTTATTATTTTTTTTATAAAAAAATGGATCTGTGGATCTGAATACGGATCTATAGACAAGATCCGTATCCGGATCTGCATTTTCCCACTGGATCCATATCCGACCCGGATCCGCGCGGATCCAAAATATGAAGATCCATATCCGAAAAAATGGATCTGGATCCGCGAATCCGGGGCGGATCCAGGATCCATTGCCATCTCTAGTTATGCTTGAGCTCAGCTCGAGCTCGATTAATATTAGTCAAGCCTATCTCAAACAACTTACTACTTGACTCGGCTCTGCTCATTGATATCTCTAGTTACAATGCTAGTTACAATAAGTCTTCTTTCCACTAGTGCCATTACTAAGTAGTTAGTACAAACTAACATCATCAACATCCTAAAATCCATATATTACATAATCAACTTAGGTAATGGACTGTTTGGATTTTGGAGTATTTAACATTTGGGCCGTATAACTTATAAAACTATCATTGATTTAGTATATGTTTTATTAAAAAAACAGAATTGCGGATCTTGCCGATCTTAATGCTGATCTATAACCAAGATCCATATTCATATACGCATTTTCCTAGAGGATTCGTATCCGACCCGGATTCACACATCCAAAATATGAAGATCCACTGCAAGAAAATATAACTTGGACGACGAAAAATAAAACTATGTGCGACAAAACAATTATATGTCGCACATGAGAAAATATGGGCGACAAAACACTTTTGTGGAACATATCATTATTTTAGTTCACATAATCAAGTATTTGTTGCACAAAATACATCATGGGCGACGATTAATAATTTTGTTGCTCTAAGTGTTTATTTAATATATAAATTACAATAGGAAAAATTCATATGAATAATTCCAGCTATTACAATAGGTTAACTAAATCAATGGGCTAATATCATAAAACAACCCCCAAATTTTGGATTATACTGTAATAACTAATAGTTGGGATTAATATTGAAAGACGTCCAATAATTGGGATTATTTATAATATTTATATGAATTTTTCCATTACAATATTGGTTGTGAACCTGAAAAAGTATTGAAATCAATTTTTTATAATATATAAATTACAATATGCAATCAAATATAAGATTATTAATATCTATAACTATTAAAAAGTGGGAATAAGTTATTGTTCATATAAACAGTAAAAAAACGTGCTCCTTCTCGCATTGTGTATTCCACCTTCCTCTCAATCGCGTCACCCCCCCCTCTTATCCATGTTGAAAAACCTAATGTATTCACATCCCTGCTTTGTGTTAAGATTTCTCTCGGGTTCATCTCCAAGGTCGCATCTCCTTCTCCCATCTTCACCATCTTCTCCCAATTCAGACATCATCATCGGCGTCATCATCGGCATCATAGTATCATCATCGTCATCATCATGGAGGTAGGGTTTTTCCAATTTCATGTCTGGGTGTTTGAATTTGTAATTAAGGTTTTCGAATTAGGTTTAGGGTTTTCGATCTGGTTATTTTCGAATCAGTGTTCGAATGATGATTTTTTTAACTCATTTTTTCTGCATTTTCACAATCTAGGGTTTTGAGGGTTTTTTCTTTTTCATTTTTTAGAACCAAGTGCTTCTCCATTTTGAGTTTTTTTTTTTTTACCATTTTCAAGATCCATTGTTCTGAGTTGTTTATTTCTTCATTGAAGCAGCTCCATTTTGAGGTTTTTTTTTTTTTTTACCATTTTCAAGATCCATTGTTCTGAGTTGTTTATTTTTGCCATTGTTTCCTATGAGCTTGCAAGTTTGTTGCCTAATCATAATTGTAATTCAACTTAATGCTCAAAATATTTAGTTTTTGATGAACTCAGCTTGGTATTCTGTACTCTTTATGGTCTTATTATCACTCAATTGGATTGTGGCATGATTTTGCTCTCAATTTCTTGTTGCAGTTACTTGTTGGTTTTGGATCACACAAACTGGCATGGTTTTGCTCTCAGTTTTTTATTTTTTTAGTAACTGATGCATTTTTTATGTGGATGTGTGTTAATGTCATTCCTTTTGTTAGTTTTGTTGAGGTAATGGCTGATTTTGAGGTTGGATTGACTCATTTTGTTCGAGTTCGAGGCCAACCATTTGGTGAATTGGCACTCACAACTAATAAGGTTAGTTTATTTAATTTGATTTCCGGTTTTTTTTTTTGACACTTTGCTCAAATTATTTTGTATAATTTTTGTTTCTTTATTTCCGTTTTTTTAAAGGGTATAGACTGCTTGCTGAGAATCCAATTGTTTGATTATCAAGGTTAAACAAACTCAAGTTCATGGATTGACTCATTTTGTTCGAGTTCGAGGCCAACCATTCGAGGAATTGGCACTCACAACTAATAAGGTTAGTTTATTTAATTTGATTTCCGGTTTTTTTTTTTTGACACTTTAATTTGCTCAAATTATTTTGTATAATTTTTGTTTCTTTATTTCCGTTTTTTTAAAGGGTGTAGACTGCTTGCTGAGAATCCAATTGTTTGATTATCAAGGTTAAACAAACTCAAGTTCATGGATTGACTCATTTTGTCCGAGTTCGAGGCCAACCATTCGGTGAATTGGCACTCACAACTAATAATAAGGTTAGTTTATTTAATTTGATTTCCGTTTTTTTTTTTACACTTTGCTCAAATTATTTTGTATAATTTTTGTTTCTTTATTTCCTTTTTTTAAAGGGTGTAGATTGCTTGCTGAGAATCCAATTGTTTGATTATCAAGGTTAAACAAACTCAAGTTCATGGATTGACTCATTTTGTTCGAGTTCGAGGCCACCCATTCGGTGAATTGGCACTCACAACTAATAAGGTTAGTTTATTTAATTTGATTTCCGGTTTTTTTTTTTTTTGACACTTTGCTCAAATTATTTTGTATAATTTTTGTTTCTTTATTTCCGTTTTTTTAAAGGGTCTAGACTGCTTGCTGAGAATCCAATTGTTTGATTATCAAGGTTAAACAAACTCAAGTTCATGGATTGACTCATTTTGTTCGAGTTCGAGGCCAACCATTCGGTGAATTGGCACTCACAACTAATAAGGTTAGTTTATTTAATTTGATTTCCGTTTTTTTTTTTACACTTTGCTCAAATTATTTTGTATAATTTTTGTTTCTTTATTTCCGTTTTTTTAAAGGGTGTAGACTGCTTGCTGAGAATCCAATTGTTTGATTATCAAGGTTAAACAAACTCAAGTTCATGAATTGTATCTATTTCAATTGTTATGAAACTGATTTAAACATTAGTATTTTTTTAATTTTTTTTGTTTGTTTCTTTGATTATCTTGGGATCTATTCATCTATCAGATTAATTGATAGAAGTATAAACAGAGCAGTGATCTTCGTTTGGCTGGCAATGCTGAGAGAAATAAGGTAATTTGTTTCTTTCTTTTTTTGGACGACAAAGTTAATTCCTTTTAAACTTGAGTTTTCTTGCTGCAATAACAGTAGGTAATTTTTGGATTTCATCATTTGGTGTTTCATCTTTGTAGAATGCAGATGCATGTTTCGTTCGGTCACTCTACCACCTCCAAAAATTTTGATTATGTATAGTTCAAGTTTTTTTTTTTCTACGTTTGTGGCTTTATGCATATTTGAGTGAAAATTTAAGTATTCATATATTTCTTTTCATATAATTTGAGTCTATTTTTGGATCACATGTTTTCATTTGTGCCGGTTACATTTTTAGAGTAATTGAAGGTAAGGGTAGAGGGCTAGAGGCATTCAATTCAATTGATTTCGGCTTGTGTTTAGGGTCTGTTTTGGGCTGGTTTAGCCTGATGGTCTGGTTTTCTCTGTTGTTGTGCTCTGGTGTATGCACTGAGATCAGCTGCTCTGGCCCTTGACTGCTTTTTTTGCCCCAGTCTATGGTGTGCATTTTGCCTTATGATGTTGGCTGCATTGTGCTGCTGCTGCTTCTTCTTGTGTTGCTAGGGTGGTATAGAGTAGTCTATTAAACTATTATAAGAGCCAATTAGAGGCACTAAATGTTGTTGAAATAAGTAGATAGAAAATAGGATACTAAAACATCAAAATGCCTTTATTTTGCCTAATTGTTTTGTTTCTCTAATTCTAGATTAAATGTTATTGAAATAAATACATAGAAAACAGAATAGTCTTAAGTTAAAAATAGGATAATGCTCATTTCATATCTTTCTCATTTATTTTATATGAGCTATTTATGTCAGAGGGTTTTAGTTAATGTTTGTGTACCTATAAATTTGAAATGAAATTTGAATTTATCTTTGTTACTCAGCAATTAATTTTGATATAGAAATTAAATATCTACATTATTGTGATTCTTATAATTAATTAAAATTTTGGGCATATATTATAACCCAGATGTCGGACTCTAATTCGGATTTGGATTGGGAAAGCATAACTGTGGACGATGAATCTTTGCCAAAGAAGGTCAAAATTCTGGTAAAATTTTAATCTTTATCGGCTTATTCCCCTATCTATCTCCCATCACTTTCATTAATTATATATATTATGGTTTATATAAAACTTGTAAAGTGAGATTAAAGTTGCATGTTGACTGGAGAACTGGAATTATGAAAATTATGAAAAGGAAATTGATTAAATGAAAATACAATATTTCAAATGCTGCAATGAGTTGAATCCTGATTTCTTTTCTGGATACGAAATGGTAGTAACAATCTCATTCTTATTGGGAGGACGGTATGGAGAGGGGCCTTTTTCGATATGAATGCATTGCTTGTGAGACCAAGTTCTCATTCATCTTTCTCTTTTTCTATATGACACTTGCCATGCACAAACTATTAATTCCTTTTATTCATACAAATTATGACATATTTTAAAAATATATATCGGATTTAGTCTAACAAAATTTTATGTGATAATTAGTTATAAAATCATATTCAGAATAATAGATGAATAATACATGTAAAAATAAGATGAAAAGTTGCATCGAAGAAAATTGAGGAAACACATTATTGCTGACGAGGAATGAGTCTATGCTGTATGTATACCGTGGCTAGCCATACTGATGCATCTTCTTGCATTGCCTTAATAGGTGATTCCCGGTGACTATGGATTTGTTGCTCAGCTTAATAAGGGCTGTCACATGAAGAAAAAGCCACAACTGAATTCCACAGTCCTGCAACCCTACGATGGCAACAAGTTCAAGTTCAACTTCACTGGCAACAGATATTGATTCTGCCGAAGAACAAAAAAAGAAAAAAAGACACGACAACAAAGTTTGGCGAAAATTTATAGCAATCAAGGCAGATTGTAAAATTAGAATACATGAATCAAATATGCTGCAAAAGCCAAACTCTATAGAGATCTTTTGCAAAGAAATAAATTCCAACTCAGTTGAAAAGGATTCCTGCAACTTGTTTGAGTGTCACCATTAAAGCTTGAATATTTAGAATTGAATATCTGTAAATGTAGATAGACAAAATTCCTATGCGGATTTGAAGTGCAATGAAGAAGAGTTTTAGGTTAGGGATAATTTTTTGTTGAAAGTATAACCAATGAAAGGCGTTATACAATTTGGGAAGAAAGGAAAGTTAAGTCTGAAGTATATTGGACCTTATGAAGTATTGCAAAGGGTTGAAGAGGTAGCTTACAGATTGGCTTTACCAATGGATCGATCTAAATGAAGTACATGACGTGTATGATGATGTCTTCTAATTGTGGAAGTATGTTCCAGAAAATCTCAGGTTCTAGAACCAGAGGCCATAGAGTTACACCAAAATCCTTCATGTGAGGAAAGACCTATCAAGATACTTGATAGTAAAGTGCAAAGTACCCGTAAGAAAGATGTGAATATTGTAAAAGTCTTGTGGTCTAAACAAGAAATGGAGTAAGCTATTTGGAAAGCTGAAGATGAGATGAAGAAGAAATACCCTGAGTAATTTAAAGTTAGTTAGTAACTCATTTTTAAGGGGGTAGAGTGCAATAATTTTTTTTTCTTTTTTTTATAAGTAAATAAGTCATAAAATGGCAATGTTTTGCAAAAGTCTTAGTAACTCTTATGTTAATACATGCAAGTTTGTTTCAATGTCTCCACAAGTTTGCAAGTTAATTAGCAAAACTTTTGTGCATATGAAGAGTCAAGTAGTGTTAAAAATTCTAGCATTAGAGTCAAAAGATCTTGAACATAAAATCAAAGAAACTTTTAAAAATAATTTTGGGATGTACACTTCTAATTAGAATACTTAACTCATATTTGTTCAAAGCTTCGGGATGAAACTTCTTTTAAGGGGTATAGACTGTAATACCCCGTATTTTTATATATTGATATATGTATTTTATACTTATTTTATACACTAGTACACATGTGTTATATGCCTAAATGGATATTATATATGTTTTACGAATTAGAGTTAATAAAAAGGTTTAAAGTAAATAGAGCTAAAGTTACCATGTGAATAGTGGTATCAGTCAAAATGGGGTAGTAATCCGTCCCTTAGGTGTCGTTAGTTCCCAAGGGATCGGAATCAAGCATAAAATACCCTAGCCTATACTCACTAACTTGAAAGATAGCAAATGGTAAGTAGGGGTCGAAATCCACGGAGAAGCAAGGTTTTTGAACTTAGTTGAAAGCTAATCAATTGGCGGGGTATAAAAATTGGGAGTTTGAATTGATTAAACTAAAATACTAATGCTAGAAATTGTAAAAAAATAAAGTTGGAAAATTGAAAGATAGCTCAAGAAAATAAGCGCTAGAGATAGGGGGAATCATGAAACAAATATGAATCCAAAATCTTAATCATGGCAACAAGGTTGAATTATAAAGGGGGTGATTCGCCCGACCTTAGGAGGTCACTCTCGCACACCTTCTAATCCCGTTCGAATCGTCAATACCAAAGAGTCGTTTTCACGCACTCAAGGGCATTGACAACCCAACCATGCCAAGATGGTCATAGTCATGTTTAATCTAGCTTTCCACCACTTATGTGCTCACTCTCGTACAACACATAATTGATTGGGGTTTTAAGTCATGGAAATGACCAAAATCCAAACTCAACAAAATAAATCCCTAGATTAAGCAACCAATATTTATCAACACATTGAAACCAAAATTAGAAATTTCTCATCAATAATGCTTCACTATCCCCCTTCCCTAGCTAAAAATCTAGCCTAAAAAGGAAGTAGACATGAATGAACAAAAGAGAATGACAATGAAAATAGCAAATGCAGAGCAAGGAATAATCATGGAGAACAATGTGCAAGAACAAAGAGTAATGAGGATTAAACTAACTAGAGTACTCAACCAAGCAAAATAACAACGAACTAAGAACAAGATATATGCAAAAACAAGTAAATAGATAGCAAGAACAAAAGAAAGAGTTCAGAAATTACTAACTAAGAGAAGCTCAATCCAAATACAAGTGAGAAAATCAAGTTTTATGCTATCTCTCACCTACGAAACTCTCTAAATGTGAAAACCCTAAGCTAATAGTATGATAATGAATCTGAAAATGTCTCTCCAAAGTGCTTAGTACATCAAGGGGAAAAGAGTGGGTATTTATACCCCAAAAAATTAGCCCTAAGTGGAGTTAGAAGTCTCGGCAAAAATAAGTCATCAGCAGGGGAACTAGAGCGTCCGCTCTGAGCATATAGAACGTCCGCTCTAAAGCACTGAGCGTCCGCTCTGAGAAGGCTGCAGAGAGAACTGATCTTGTCAGGTTCATAACTTTTGATGTAGACCTCGGATTGGAGCGTGTAATATACCGATGGAAATCTCTCGAACTCTAGTTTCAAACGCAATCGGCCCCGAACCCGAATGATGTCTATACCACAAGTTGTGCCCAAGATAGCGGAGGGCGACCAATAGTCGGCTTCAATTCATCTCGCTTCCCTTTCGATTCCCATCGCTCTCCTCCTTGACTTGCCTCCCACGTGTAGCCCAGATGAGGGACCTGAAATAAGTAATCCGCAAGTCATAAGAAGGTAAAAATGCCAAAGACTCAGGTGAGTTTAAATAATGGGGCAAAATACCACCGAAACGACTCAAAATGCTTTAAGACAACTAAAAAGCCTAAAAAGAGAAAAACTAAGCTGGAAGGAAGTAAAATGGACCAATAAAGGCCTTAATTGGGGATAAAATGGGGTATTAAAGAGGTCATAAAGGCCGCTTCCAACTAAGCCCTTTGCTCGTCCTCGAGTAATGGAGACCAGACAAAAACCAAGAATATACACTAACTCACTTTCGTAGGAATCACGATTGTTTTTAGCATAAACAACTAGCCATTTAAACCTTAAAGTCGCCGATGAGGACGAGTGATGCTCTCGTAAGGGTTTCCTAGGAGTTGTACCCATAACTCTCGGAACAAAAGAAGAAAATGACTCAAGACGCAAAACACACCGAAGAGAAAGCATGGATCATCAAGTCGGCTCAAAAGAATGTAAAAAGTGGATCCAAGAGCTTCCTAACCTTATCAGACCAGGCATGCAAAAGATCTAGGAAATCGACCAAAGTAGGACTAAGTAAGTGATCCCTATAACTATGTACAACTAAGAGGGCTCCAACTAGTCCTATCATTCAACCACAACCATTACCAAATGGACCAAATTCGCCAACTAAAGGCATCTCGTGACTCCGCGAAGGAGCCGGAAAGAAAGAGGGGAAGCATTTTGATATGATATGTGAGGCTAAAATCTCGACTTCTCCTCTCCTTTGCCCTCTCAATATATTTGGCCTAGGATTCCCGCTACTAAGAAGGACTCAACCCCCTAGGATCGAAAGGACTTTTGGGTTGTAACGTGAGGCTAAGGGTAAGGGTGAGTGGAAAAATTTGGCTATGTGGTGCTCAAGGTGAGTAGTAAAGCGTTGCAAGCAATTGCAAAACTCAACTTCCAACAAAAACCAATGTGGACATTAAAACCATTTTCCAGATTCCTCTAAACTATAATACAACCTTTTATTCAAGAAAATAAACGAAAATATTTTTGCTTTTTCTCTTTTCTCTTTTTTTTTGTTTTTTTTTTTTGTTTTTCTTTTTTTTGTTTGTTTGTTTGTTTTTTTTTTTGAATGATGAATAGACCCCCCCCCCCCCAACTAGCAATTTAGTACTTCCAAAAATGTGTGTGAAGGGAGTGTTGTTGACCAAGACTCTTTCAGTTAGGGCTTTTGTACACAAGCAAAACTATGATATATAGACAATGAAGAATTTCCATATGAGCCCCAGCCCCCCTTGTTTTTCCCGATGAATGAAAAGTTCAAATCGACACAAGCAAACAAGTCCTCTATCGCTTCAGTATACCGTCAAGGTAAAAATAAAAACAAAAGGCATCATGGCTTATAACGCGGCTACACAAGAAAAGGTTAAGCTCAAACGGGCTCCAAGTGAAAATAAAGTAAGAGATCCTAGCAACATAAATATGGAAAAATAAGAAAGAAAGGGAAGAAAAAGAAGAAAAAGAAATAATTCCTAATGAACTGAATGCCTTCGTCCTCCCCTAAGGTGGCTCGGTCGCTTAATTTTGGGAATCCACGGACAAACTCTCGATCTGGGCTCCAAAGATAGAGGATCCCGCCGCTCAAGTCTAACGGTAGAAGGCTAGAACAAGCAAATTCCTCACCTAGAGTTGGCTTCAAATCCCCAAATGGTCTAACCAAAACATACCACAGCCACTTAGCAAGAAACTCATAGAAGTTGTAAAAAGTTCTAGGATACTCTCCTTGTAATGACCCTGATTTTTATTGGTATTTTTGCCGATAATTTATGTGCATTTATGTGTATTTATGTATAGTTCAAATTTATTTGTGAACTATTTATTTTATTTGATGTGAATAATTTTGATTTAATTCAAGATTATTTTGTTTGGAGTTTTTATTATTTATTATGATTATTATTTAATTAATTAGAATTTTATTTATTTAATTTTCTAACTAATTATTTAATATTCCTGGGCTAAATCGATTTGGTCATGATTAATCATGCAAGCTTGCAAGTTAGCCCAATTAAACACGAAAGCCCAAATAGGCCCATTATAGCCTTTGATGGCCGGCCCTTCCTTGTGCATGGCAAGTTTGCCACTTGCCTTGCTTTCACACTTAACTAACTTCTATAAATAGAAGTAGTTAGTAAGCCCATGAGATCATTTTGCTTAATTGCCTTTAAACACACACTTGCCATCAACTTTAAACACAAAAATTACCTCCCATTTGCTCTCCAACCTCACGCCATTTTTGGGCTAATAAACCACCAATTTGTTCATCAATCTTTCCAACCCCAATCTTAAAGATTCAAAACCTATTGATCTTTAAGTATCAAAACACAACCTAAAACCCAACAATTGCATTCAAGATCTCTAGTTCGGGTTGGTTTGGCACTTGTTCGTGTGGGTTTGATCGTGTGGGTCAAGTGAAGCCGTGTGGTGGTTCGTGTGGGTGACCGTGTGGTGGTGCTCGTGCAAGTGGTGGTGCCGTGCGTCGTGCATAGCAGCCGTGCAACGAGGGTGGTGTACGAGAGGTGGCCGTGTGGTGCCGTGTTCGTGCCGTGCGTGGTGCCGTGTTGCTTGGGCCGTGTATTTGCACTTCCGGGCATCAAGTTTTTGTAGTGATTACCTTGTTAATATTTAATAAGGTAACATACTTTCTCACTCTAATTGGTATACTATGATTCATAGTATAGATTAAATGTTTTGGATTGGTTTTTATGAAGTTTCGTTCATGTTTTTGAGTATGATTACTAATCTGATTTTTAAGTAGTTTGGTGATGATTTTATGATTGAATTTGATGATTTGATGAATGATTATGTTAGTATTAAGTCTATGATGATTATGTTCAAGTTTGGTAGTTTTTGGATGATTGTAAGTAAGGTTTTCATGTATTGTGTTATGCGTATATTATGATGATGATTATGGGATTAATTCTTGATTGAAGATCTTGAATCTTGATTGAGTTCTTGATTGAAGATCTTGAATCTTGATGAGTTCTTTATGAATCTTGATGAGTTCTTTATGAGTTCTTGGTTGAGTCTTGAAAGTTAAAGAAAGTTAAATAAAGTTAAAGAAAGTGACAAACAAAGATAAAGAATGGATTAAAGAATGTTGATTATTGTTGGTTAGACTCAAGATTAAGGCGTAAAGGCAATTCTTGAGAATAACTTCGTGTTTTACTGATTATTTTCGAGAATCAAGGCGCAAAGGCAATTCTTGAAATTAATTAAGTTACGATTAAGATATTGAGATTTTAAAGATTTATTTAAAGATTAGCTTGATTTCGTAGCTAGACGCCTAAAACTTAGAGTAAGATTCTATGTTTTTGGGTTAAGACGTTGCCCCTATTCCATCCGCGGTATTGGGATAGTTGGAGTCTTACTATGTTGTCTTCGGATGTGGATTTCCAGTAAGATTGGTTTCACGGGACTTGGGAGTAAGATTCTCATTTCCTAACATAGTAGAAAGTTCGAATGCGTAAGATGCGTTCGTACGAGCATAGTTCGGTCTAGTGTATGAATGATTGTGCCAAAGATAAGTTTGGATAAGATATTTGAGTCGAGTTTGTTATTGGATGTTTTTCGCATGTTTTGATCATGGGTTTGGTTATTTGATTTGTGCTATGTTCATGTGTATTCCCATTAGGGTGAGTCAGTTATGTTACTCGCCACTGATGGTGGACTGTTGTTTATTTTCCAGGTAATTCTGATGACGAGGCTCTTGCTTAGTTTTGGGTTGGGCGAGCGTCGATATTTTAATATGATTGTATTTTCATTATTTGTTGATTTTGGATAGTAATAGACTATAGTATGGACTTGTATACATTTGTTTGAACTCTGACATGTGTTTGGAGTTTATAGTATATTAGACTTTGTAGTTTGACTTTTGGTTTAGTATTGTACAAACTTGTGGGTATTTGTACTTTTGGAATCATAATAATAATATTTGAGGTATTAGTTTTTAATTCTTAAGTATTTAAGTTGTTAGTTATGACTATTCGACTCGTCGGTTTCTTCCGCGCCGATTTAAGCGAGTTGGGTCGTCACACTCCTAATTCCTAAGAGGTCGAGAAAGGAGGTCCTAAGCATGCCTTATCTGTTAAGGAAAGAAATCAAAATTTTCCAAAATGTACACCCTAAGATTTCTATCACAACCAAACATCATGATGGTCCGAGACACAGACAAAACTAGAAAATGGAAAAAAATAAAGGCAAAAAAATTAAATAAATAAAAAAAAGGAAGAGAAAATAAAATAAAACCAAATAAGCTAACTATAAAAAAAATAGATAAATAAAATAAATAAATAAAGAAAAAAAGAACAAGGACTAGAGCTGAACATCAGAGCTAAATAACCACAAAAATCCCAAGATAATCAATCAAAGTAATGGAACGTGGCACAACGCCAACGTTCCTCCAGTGGCCTCAGGTCGAGAACCTCAAGTCCCTTAGTTATTGCATACAACCTCGAATATCAACTTAGTCCTAAACTAACCCTAACAACTATGCACACAAGGAAAATAAGAGGGGGGTTTGGAAAGGTCTCACCGAAGCTGTGCTAAAACAGAAATACAAAAGTCAAACCATTGCGGCACTTTTAGTCCACGGATCCTTCAAAATCATATATCCTGCAAAAGAAATGAGACAATTCCAAACTCCAAGCCAAAGATCAGTAGCAAGAGAAATGAAAAGAAAAGAAAACTAGCACTACGAATACAAGCAAAAGAATACACAACACACCAAGCTCATGAAAAGCACGGAGTAAGGTCACATACCCAGGTATTGTTTTCTTTTTGCCCTCAAGAGTGGAAATGCAAAGGCACCCCCCCAACTAAAATCAGACTCCGTCTCGGAGGATGGAAAAGTAGGCAACACGGGTGGGAGGGTGGGGCAAAAAGAAAAGGAGCTAATCATCCTCCATGTCCTCCTCCTCCGCCTCGGGGTCCCATCGATAACCAACAGCGCAAGGAGGACCATAGGGCTCCCATCGGCCATTGTAGCCAGGGGGGAATCCTCAGGTGCGGAATAGGTCGACCTGCCACTCGGGGAGTGGGTCCTGGCGCTGATGGTTAGGAGTGGGGGCGAGTGGAGGAGGATTGGGGTTTGCCCAAGGGTAGGTGGGATCGCCACGAAAGTTAGTCCCGCCCAGGAGGGTTTAGTTGTATGGGGGAAAGCTCCTAGGATGGTCATGCAAGGTACCGGGTCCTTGCCAGTAGGGGTAAGTGCAACCAACTCGCGGCAGGGGTGAACTGCTAGAATCTATCGAAGGTTCCTCCCAATTTGGGACGGGTCCCGATTGGGGAGGGTAGTTGGGGTAGTTCAGGTACGGCGTGATGTGCCCCTGGTCCACATGATAGTCATAAATGTGACTCAGGAATAAAGAGTATCTTGAGTCGGGATGTGGCGCCGGGGGCAGTTGTTGTGCCTGCGCGAGTTGGTTGACTTGCAAACTTAAATTTGCAAAGGCTTGCCCAATATTAAAATTACCTGGTTGTTGTGATGGTTGCTGCATTGGAGGTTGGAGTGGTTGGTGTTGATGTTGATGTTGTTGCTGCTGTTGCGGTTGTCCACCGCCCCTTAATCTGTTTCTCCTCTCCTCTTCGGTGGCGCTTAGCTCCGCCGGGTCAATTTCCTCCATGGGAATCCGCCACAGGTTTTCAATGTCCGCGGGGGGTCGAATCATGAAGTCGCACGTCATGTAGCACCACGATAGCTCCCTAACCTTCCAAATTTATGCTTTGCCTCTTGACCCGGAGGCTGGTGAGATGAACTTCATCACCTTGATTCGCTCCTCATTCAGGTAGGTTGAGTAACTCTCGGGTTCCATTGACACTACCCTATCCTTGTAGTCAAACTGGTAGGCCAACCAAGTTACCAAGCCTCCTAAATAGATCGGTCCAGTCGACCGAAGGTCATCGCGAATTACCAGTATCCTCTGCGCCAAAAGATAGCCGAGGTTAACTCTGTTTTCGGGTAGAGAGGGGTTCTAAAGGTTTGCTCCCTCGGTCACCGTCCACAAAAGAAACAGTTCGGCACTACTCATTTTCCCCAATTCTTCCCTGGAGAAGAAACAGAACACTAACATCCGATGGAAATATCTCAACCCTGTATGTTGTATCTCTGAAGCTTTGGAGGAGTTGGAGAGAAAGCTCCGGGTCCCATCGGTGATCCGGCTCCACCAGGTTTGTTCGCTGTATTGTTCCACCTCATCTCCCGAGAGGCCCAAGATACGAGCTTCTGGATCCCACCCGAAATAAAAGCTCGTTAAACTCCCTCAAGGATTTGTTATGGGTGGTGTTGAACATCCTAAACCTGAGGGAGAATGCATCTATTCTCTCCCTACTATCGTCCTTCCTCACTTCAAAACTTGCCAGGAATTCCAGGGTGAGGTGTCTGTATGTTAGTGGGGGTTGGCTGGGAACGTTGTATGTTTGATTTGATGTCACCCAATCATTCGGCATTCTGCAATCAAGGAACCCTTCGAACCCCAGGTTCCTGCTCAATCTGATTATGGTTTCATCAATCCCCAAACTTTGACAGGTAAATTGACAGTAGAAGAGAGACGGTTTAACCATCCGCCTATCCAGACTGGCCAGCTTAGTTCTCTGCCAGACAAGGGGCAGGTTAATTCGGTAAGGTGGTTGCTGGGGTCGCACATTCTCTTCCCCTCTACCACTTCCTGAACCTTCGCTACGTACTCTTTTAGGTTCCATTTCACCTGCAATAACTTTCACCTACAACAAACAACAAGACTTGGAAATATTATTATTCCACCACCACTGCCGGGATTTATATATATATATTTCTTTTAAAAAAAAAATTCGGCAGCAATCCGGCACAAAATCCCCCAAAAAGGATTGACAACAATCCTTCAAAAACTCCAACAAAACAAAAATAACACCAAAAATCACAATTGCAAACTTTTACAAACAAAACTCACAATTGACTTCCAAAAATCCACAAAAATTCAACCCAAATAAACAAATACACACAACCTAAACAAATCTAACACTCCAAAAATTCAAATCACACCCAAAAGTAATAAACCCTAACTTTCAAGTAAAACAATTGAACTTAGAGAGGAAAGATTATACCAAGTGAGTGTTAGGACCAAGGATGGAGATGAGAAGACCAAAATTCGCACTTTTCGAACCCTGCTTCTCCAAAGAGCCGAAAATTTCGGACCTTGAGATTTAGCAATGGAGTTTGGGGCTTTTTTTAGGTTTTTAGGCCAATGGAGTGTTAGAATTGAAGGTTTGGGTTGGGTTGTGAAGTTTTTGAGAGGATTAATGGAGATTAAGATTGAGAATGAGATGAAATTCGAAGGAGAAGGGGGTTAGGGTGAGAGAGAGGTTGAGGGAGATATGGTTTGAGTGAGAGAGGATTGAAATAAAATAAGAGGGTGAAATGAATTGGGTGAGAAAAAAGAGCAGCATATCCGGGTTTTTCCATCAGAGCGGACGCTCTAGGCATTTGGAGCGGACACTCTGATCATACGACATTTACCATAAATTTCTGACGAAGCTTAGAGCAGACGCTCTACAATTTAGGGCGGACGCTCTAAACTTTCGACATTATGCAGCAATATTTGACGAAGTTTAGAGCGGACGCTCTAATATTTAGAGCGGACGCTCTAAACTCTCTACATTCAGCACCTGATTCCCCAAATGTTTAGAGCGGATGCTCTAAACTCTTGGCATTTTCCACTTAATTCCCCAAAAATTTAGAGCGGACGCTCTAAAGTCTCGACTTTCATCAGCATAATCATTCCTTTTCACCATCAGGTCAGAGCGTCCATTCTAAATTTTAGAGCGCCCGCTCTAAGGCCTTAATTCAGCTATTTTTATCAGCTCTCACCTGCAATCACACACACAAAAAATAGCACATAAACCTCAATAAATTAGCTTAGCCGAGGCTAAATATGGGGTGTGGCACAAAACCCGACTCCACCATTGCTTGGTGGTCCCGAGCGGCCGTGCCCCGCAATTGCTACTTACTACTCACCCCTCCCCATAGGGAAAAATCCTCCGGATTTTTGCCAAGTGCTAATACAACCAAGTAAAAAAAAAAGGAAAATAAAATTATTCAACCTAAAATCTAAAATTATATTAGAAAAGCGTGCTTATTTATGGTCATAAGCTTGACCGTCCATCCAAATTTAGCGAGCTAAGTGATTGAGACGGCTTGAGCCGACTCGAGCATCAGACATCCAACACTTCTATCATCAATATTTCCATGGTATTTCTTGATCCTTTGGCCGTTCACCATGAATTTTCCGCCATCATTTCCTTCTAACTCAAATGAACCATATGGGGTGACCTTGGTGATGAGGAATGAGCCGGACCACTTTGACTTGAGCTTTCCGGGAAAAATTCGGAGTCTTGAGTTGAAGAGGAGGGCTTCATCACCCACCATGAAGTTCCGGTCCTTGAGTCGCTTGTCATGCCACTTCTTAGTTTGCTCCTTGTAGATCCTAGAACTTTCATAGGCATCCCATCTCAATTCTTCCAACTCATTCAACTTGAGCAATCTCTTCTTTCCCGCTAATTGAAAATCTATGTTTAGCTCCTTAATTGCCCACCAAGCCTTGTATTCAAGTTCCACCAGGAGGTGACACCCCTTTCCATAAACAAGACGATAAGGAGTGGTACCAATCGGGGTTTTGTATGCCGTTCTCAAGCCCCATAAGACGTCTTCCAAGTGAAGAGACCAATCATTCCTTGATTTGTTCACCATCCTTTCAAGCAAGCTTTTAATTTCTCGGTTCGACACTTCTACTTGGCCTTGGGTTTGCGGATGGTATGGGAGTCCTACCTTGTGGTGCACACTGTGTTTCTTCAAGAGGTTCTCAAGTTGCTTCTTAGCAAAGTGAGAACCACCATCACTTATCAAGCATCGCGGTACTATGAACCATGGAAATATGATCTTCTTTAGCAACTTCAAAAATACCTTATGATCATTCGTTGGTGATGCAAACGCTTCCACCCACTTAGTCATGTAGTCAACGGCCACAAGGATATACATGTTTCCACATGATGAGACAAAAGGACCATGAAGTCTACACCCCAAACGTCAAAAGGCTCAACCTCAAGTATGGATTATTAGGGCATTTCATTTCTCTTGGTGATCCCTCCCATCCTTTGGCAACGATCACATTGTTGGATTAACTTGTGAGTGTCCTTATGCATTGTAGGCCACCAAAGCTTGCACTCAAGAATCTTCGCCACCGTTTTATCTACCCCACCGTGTCCACCATAGGCCATGGTGTGACAATGCTCAAGAATTCCTTCAATCTCATGAGTAGGCACGCACTTCCGGAATAAACCGTCACCACATTTCTTGTACAGGAAAGGATCATCCCAAAAGTAACGTTTTGCTTCCTTGAAGAACCTCTTCTTTTGTTAAGCATTATAGTCATGGGGCACCACTCCACTTGCTAGGAAGTTAGCAATATCGGCATACCAAGGAATGGTGTTGGAGATGATAGTCATTAGAGTGTCATCAAGTAGCTCATCATTGATTGGGACCTTCTGCTTTTCATTTACATAGGATGGGTGGTCAAGCGGCAACCGAGAGAGGTGGTCCGCCACTTGATTCTCGCATCCCTTTTTGTCTCGAATCTCCACATCAAACTCTTAGAGAAGTAGGACCTATCGAATTAACCGGGGTTTTGCATCCTTCTTAGTCATCAAATATTTCACCGCCGCATGGTCAGTGTACATAATGGTCTTGTTACAAACTAGGTAAGCTCGAAACTTGTCAAATGCAAAAACCACGGCTAACATCTCCTTTTCGGTGGTGGTGTATTTGTTTTGTGCGTCATCCAAAGTGTGGCTTGCATAGGATATCACATTCAGCCTTTTCTCCTTTCTTTGCCCAAGCACTATTCCCACTGCAAAATCACTAGCATCGCACATCAGTTCAAATGGGAGCTCCCAATGCGGAGCTTGCACAGTTGGCGCATTCACCAAAGCATTTTTCAATGTCTCAAAAGCCTTAGTGCAAGACTCATCGAATTGGAACTCCTCTTCCTTTTGAAGTAGGCTCGTCAAAGGTGTTGCGATGAGCGAAAAGTCTTTAATGAATCGGCGATAAAAGCCGGCATGCCCCAAGAAGGCACGCACCCCGGTCAACATAGTGGGCGGGGGTAACTTTTCGATCACCGACACCTTTGCCGGGTCTACTTCGATACCATTGCTAGAAATTTTATGGTTCTAGGACAATGCCCTCCTTGACTATAAAGTGACATTTCTCCCAATTCAAGACCAGGTTCGTTTCTTGACATCTTTTCAATACACGTTCAAGATTTCTCAAGCATATGTCAAAAGACGAATCACACACACTAAAATCATCCATAAATATCTCTATCGCATCCTCAATCATGTCAGAAAAGATAGCGGTTATACACCTTTGAAAGGTGGACGGGGCATTGCATAAACCAAAGGGCATTCTTCGGTATGCAAAGGTCCCATAGTCACAAGTGAAAGTTGTTTTCTCTTGGTCATCCGGATGGATGGGAATTTGAAAAAAATCCGGAATACCCACCAAGAAAATAATAATGTGAATGAGCGACTAGCCTTTCTAGCATTTGATCAATAAATGGTAAGGGGAAATGAACTTTTCTTGTGGCCTTGTTGAGCCTTCGGTAATTAATGCACATTCTCCAACCCGTTACAGTTCGGGCAGAGATATCATTCACCTTATCATCCTTGACGATAGTCATGCCACCTTTTTTGGGCACTACATGAACCGGGCTCACCCACTTTCTATCGGAGATAGCATAAATTATGCCCGCCTCACGTAGCTTGAAAACCTCTTTCTTAATTACTTCCTTCAAAGTCGGGTTAACTCGCCTTTGAGGTTCAATGGAGGTGGCATGATCATCCTCAAGATGGATACGATGCATACACAAACTTGGGCTTATGCCCTTGAGATCATCAATGCTATATCCAATGACACCCTTATAGCTTTTCAATAGGTCAATCAATTTTTCAAAGAGGGGTCATCTAGATTAGCATTGACGATAATTGGGCAATTAAACTTATCATCCAAATACGCATATTTGAGAGAGGGGGAAGGGGTTTCAACTCTACCTTGTAAGGAGGCGTTGGACTCTCCTCTTTGCTTTCTTGTTGGATCGATGGGAGCTCATGGCGGACTTCTTCGGGTTCCGGGAGAGCGGAGTCTAGCATGGCTTCAACCGCCATGGCTTCCATCGATTTTTCTACCCCTTCTTCGCCTTGGAGAGCCTCATAGAGTGTGTCCCCCTTTTGCATTTGCACCCTTTCACATTCATCAAGCTCAGATTCTACCAACTCAACCCTCCACACGTTTTCCACCATAGATTGCTTTAAAGTCCATGAGAACTCAAACATGACCTTCTCATCCTCTACCTCACATGTGATTGTGTTGTTCTTGCAATTGATCACGGCGTCCATAGTCTTGAGGGCCTCTCTTCCAAGGATAAGAGGAGTATGAGGATCCTCCTCCATATCCATCACAACAAAGTCACATGGTACAAATATGTTCCTAATTCAGATTGGAACATCTTCTAGTTCTCCACATGGTAGCTTGATAGAGTGGTCAGCCAATTGAATGGTCTTTCTTGATGGAACCATCACGTACTTGAGCAACTTGGCAATTGAGAGCGGCATCAAGCTCACACTTGCCCCCAAATTGGCCAACGCCCCCTTTGTCTCTAGATCCCCCAACTTGACCGGAAGAGTAAAGCTACCCGGATCACATTGTTTTGGTGGAAGTTGGCGTTGCACGAGGGCACTTACTTGATGAGGTAGTGTGATGCGCTCTTCATTGAGTCTCTTCTTATTTGAGAGTAGTTCCTTTAGGAACTTGGCATAGGAAGGCATTTGAGACATTGCTTCAAGGAATGGAATGTTGATTTGGAGACCCTTCATCATCTCGATGAACTTGGGGTACTTCTCATTAAGTTTCTTCTCCACAACTCTTTCCCGATATGGCATGGGAGGGTCGAACCTCGAAGGTTGGTTGCTTTGGGATGAATGGTGATGCCTTGGACCCTCAACTTGCTTCCCCTTAGACACCTCCTCTTGGGATTTTCCTTCATTGACAACCGGTTCCTCTCCTTTCTTTTCGCCCTCCTCGTGATTCTCTCTTGAAGTTTCCTCATCACTTCTCTTTGGACCATCATAAGATTTCCCGGTCCTAAGATAGATTGTCTTCGCATGATGATGGGAGGTGGCCGGATTCTGAGTGGGTTGACCAGGGAGTTTCTCATTAGAAAGTTGAGATACTTTCTCAGCAAGTTGGGCAACTTGGTTGTCAAGGATCTTTTGGTGGGAGTTAGCCTCTTGGAATTTTTGTTCCACCTTTCGGTCAATGTTTCCCAACTTTTTCTCAAATTGTTGAGTTACATTCTTGAGTTGATCTAAAATGAGGAGTGTGTCTTGAGATGGGTTGCTTTGTGGGTTGGATGAGTTTGGAAGGTTGTTTGTGTTTGGGGATGGGAAGTTTGTGTTCTGAAAGTTGGTGTTTGGTGGTGGGAATTGGTGTTGTGGGTGAGGTTTATTTTGGAAGTTGCCTCTTGCATTTGGATGGATATAGGGAGCTCCTTGATTGTTGAAGTTGCTTGGACCACCTTGATCACCAAACCTTGAGTTGAAATTGGGGTTGGGACCCCTCCAATTTCTTCTTTGGTCCCGTTGGTTGTCAAGGTAACCCATAGCGGCAACGTGCTCGGGAGTCAAACCGCCACAATAGGATGTGACATGGTTAGTGCCCCCACAAATGTCACAAGAGAATGAATGTGCTTGTTGAGTGGAGGATGTTGATGCTTGCTTCTTGCTCAACTTTTTATCAATCACTTGCTCCATGAGAGTTTTTAGGGAATCCTGGTCGAGCTCGAATTTCTTCGTTGATTTCTCCTCACTTCTTCGTCCACCGCTCCTTGAGTAGTTCCTCACTACTTCTTCTATGGTGTCTTCCAATCGAGCTTGTGGAACCTTGCTCAAATGTCCACCACATCCCGAATCTAAGGTAGCCTTTGGTACATCATTAAGCCCATCATAGAAAAATCGGATGAGAAGTGGCTTGCTATATTCATGGTGTGGGCAAGCGCGAACATACTCCTTGAAATGGTCCCAAGCTTCCCCCAAAGACTCATATCTTGCTTGCTCAAAAGTAGAAATCTTTCTTCTTAACTCAGCCGTCTTGTCTTCGGAAATGAACTTGATGAGAAAAGCTGCGGTGACCTTCCCCCAAGTTCTAAGAGAGTTGGGCTTGAGGTTCTTGAGCCACCGATATGCTTTTCCGGTGAGAAAGTGCCGGAAAAGATGCATCCGGATATAGTCCCTGGAGACTTGATTTGTATGGACCATTTCACAAATCTCCAAAAACTTATCCAAATGCTCATAGGGGTCCTCATGAGCGGCTCCGGAGAATTGCTCCCGTTGAATCATTTAAGTGTAATTAGGATGGATTGTAAAGTTTGTATCCGTAGTTGGGAGAAAAATTCCACCGGTGAGCTCATAAGAATCGGGATTGCCAAAATCCCTAAAGAGAATGTCATTGCCATCATCCGCCATGACCTCACCAAACTCACTAGAAGAAACCGAGTTTAACTCCTCCTCTTCTTGATTATACTTTCGAAATACCCTCCGAATCTGACGTAGAGTTCGGGAAATTTCAGGATCAATGGACGAGTCTAGAGTGCCCTGGGATCTCCTTAGCATTCAACAAGGCTAATTAGAGCGTTAGCAATGACAATCACTGTAACGACCCGTAATTTAGCAGCGTTGTTTTCGGAGAAAACAACAATCACAGATCATTAACTTCTAAAACTTCAAAGTTAGGTTCATAAACTACAGCGGAAGCTCTAAAACTTAATCATATTATTCATTAAAAACTGTTAGATAATCCCAAAATAAATATCAAACCAATATCCTTTATTATTACAAAATAAAGAATAGACTACTAAATCAAATAAACATAATCTAAACTAGTCATCGGGTCACTTCTAAGCTGGCTAGCTCACAATCCCAGCCCATACGTAGCCTAAACTCAATCACCACCTGTACCTAAAATAGAATGGGGGGTTCCATAGTCAGTGGTGAGTAATTAGATTGTTCTACTTAATCAGTAGAACACAATTAGAAACATAATAATCAGAACAGATCATCTGAACCGTCGAACAAGTCATCATGCAAAGAAGTCAACAAGCAATCACATCAAGTACGCAGCGGAAAACAATCATACAAGTCATCCTTAACAAGACCTTCAGCTCAGCTCAACCAATTCTAGACTTCTAATCCTCATCAACGACTCTTCTTTTCAGTTCTTTCCCAATCAGGTGCTAATCCGTGACCAGTCATATGCTCGTAAGAGGTCAACCACGAAGATCTACTCCCCCCAACTTTCCTTGCTCATGCCGGGTCAACCACAAGGATCTACTCCCCAAGCACTGGGATCAAGAACTGTCCCCAATCCGAAGATAGGACAGTGGCTTTGACTATACCTATGTTCATGGCACATGAGCCACTAGATAGGTGGTCACTTCATAGTTAATCATCTTTTCAATTCAATTCAATTATGTTCTGTTCTGTTCTATTCCAATCCTCAATTCAATTCCTTATTGTCATAGCTTAACTTCTAATCCAATCTTGTTCATCTTAACTTGACTCAAACTCCAAACTAAACTTATACCACTCGAAAATGACCAACATCACGCGGAAAAATAATGCAAAAACAATACCTACGAAACGCGTACAAAAAATACATACAAAAATACATACGGAATACGTACAAAAATACGTATAAAATGCATACGGAATACGTACAAAAATACGTACAAAAATACATACGGAATACGTACAAAAATACGTACGAAAATACATACAGAATACGTATAAAAATACGTACAAAAATACATACAGAATACGTACAAAAATACATACAGAATACGTATAAAAATACGTACAAGAATATATACGGAATACGTACAAAAGTACGTATAACAATACGTATACAATACGTACAAAATACCTGCAAAATACGGTTAGAAATACATACAATATACGTATACCATATAGTCATAAATATACGAAATTCATACTATACACATATACAAAGGAAACCTTCCCCTGAAATACTTATCTTGTCATATTTTACCCATAACCCTTCCTTTATTCATATTATTACTTTCCTTCATATTGCGACTTATCCCTACTGACTTCCTTAATAATAATAATGATAATAAATATAATGGTAATTATTCCTGTAATCTTCTTCGTTACTATCATGTTGTAATTTACCCTTTTTGTCATATTGTTATTTCCCTTCATATTGTCATTTGTCCCTGATAATTCCTTTTAATAATAATAATGATAATAAATATTATGGTGATAAATATAATAACTATCCCTGAAATCCTTTTATTATTATTATTATAATGCAACTTATTCCTTTTGTCATAATATTGCTTTCCGAAGTATTGTTATATTTATAATAATGATAATTATAGTTCCTACAATTACCTTCCAATATTATTATAAGTCAGAAATTAAACTAAAATTGGTCAAACCCTGATATGACCACTCGACATTTTTAAACTAAAAATACTAATTAAATAAATTCATCATATCATCATATAAACATTTCAAGAATTAATAGTAACATGTTTTAATAATTCAATCACCCTATTTTACACAATCTGATTTTTAAAGAATTAAATTATGAACGACCGTTTAAAGGTATCGAATAATCTGGAAATTTTGATGGAAGCTAAATATAGGTCAAGGTTTAACGTGCATAAATTTCATTCAAAAATAACGTCCTTTACTATTTTTAAGGAATTTTATAACTAACAAATCAGATTAGGCTGAATTCAGTTTTAGATTTTTCTTCCATAGCAAACGATCTTTAAAAATTACGAAAATTTAACACAAGATGTAAAACAGTATTACTAAGTTCCACCTAAAAGTTCGTAGCAATCTGAATTGATTAAGTTCCTTGAATAATTCGTAAACCAAATCTGGACAGTTTTACCGGTTTGAAAGATTAAATTATTTCAAGCAAGAAAAGGATGAATTTTGCCACGAAATAAATCTTGATTAAAGATCAAACATTAAAGAAGCTCCTAAAATTATTCTAAGTGACTCGACAATTTAGAACAACAAGAACATAAATATTCTTTTTAATTTAAGACTTTAATTAATAATTTAAATAATCAAGATTCATCAAATTTACATAAAGAAATCAAGAAAATAACATCATAATATTCATCATATCATTCGAAAAATTTCAATCCTAAACATGATACTAATTCTAAGCAATCCTACATTGTTCTAAACAATTCCAAACCATATTCTAAAAACTATGAAACTAATCTATCCTAAAGATTAAGTAAAAGCAATCCAATTACCTTAGATTTGTAAGAAGGTTCGAAAATACCCAAGATCACACGGTTCTTGGCTTCTTTTAGCGTTCTTGCTTCAATTCTTGGTTGATTGGATGGATGGAGAAGAGTTTAGATATTTTCTTATGAATTGTTTGATAGGAAAAAAAAATGGTGAACAATTGTTGAATCCAAAAAGGGGGCTTGGCCGTGTGGGATTAGTAGTAATAGGGGTTTTGGTTTCCTAAAGTTATAGGAGAAATAATAGGTGAGCAAGAGTAAAAGTAGGGTTTTTTTTTTTGGAATCAGTTAGAATATGTAAGGAATTAGTAATATTGGTTAAACAATTAAAATGAAATAATTAAAAGAAAAGTAATATGGGCCGTGAGGTGGAAAAGAAAAGAATAGATTGGGCTCGGGTTTTGGCATGACAAGATAAAAAGGTTCGGGCCAGGATTAAAATAACTGGACTGCTACAAATAACTAATAATTAATTAAACAATAATCAATTAAATAGCCAATTAATTATATATTTAATTAATTATAAAAATTTTAAAATATCCCGAAATTTCGGGGCATTACAATCACTAGGCAAATAATGAATTAAAATAAAACGAAAGCAATAAAACCAACCAAAAAGCAAATAAACTAAGAGAAAGAACTCGTTGCTTCCCCGGCAACGGTGCCAAAACTTAATTCGTCCCTTAGGTGTCGTTAGTTCCCAAGGGTTCGGAATCAAGGATAAAATACCCTAGCCTATACTCACTAACTTGAAAGATAGCAAATGGTAAGTAGAGGTCGAAATCCACGGAGAAGCAAGGTTTTTGAACTTATTTGAAAGCTAATCAATTGGCGGGGTATAAAAATCAGGAGTTTGAATTGATTAAACTAAAATACTAATGCTAGAAATTGTAAAAAAATAAAGTTGGAAAATTGAAAGATAGCTCAAGAAAATAAGCACTAGGGATAGGGGGAAATCATGAAACAAATATGATTCCAAAATCTTAATCATGGCAACAAGGTTGAATTATAAAGGGGGTGATTCGCCCGACATTAGGAGGTCACTCTCGCACACCTTCTAATCCTGTTCGAATTGTCAATACCAAAGAGTCGTTCTCACGCACTCAAGGGCATTGACAACCCAACCATGCCAAGATGGTCATAGTCATGTTTAATCTAGCTTTCCACCACTTATGTGCTCACTCTCGTACAACACATAAGTGATTGGGGTTTTAAGTCATGGAAATGGCCAAAATCCAAACTGAACAAAATAAATCCCTATATTAAGCAACCAATATTTATCGACACATTGAAACCAAAATCAGAAATTTCTCATCAATAATGCTTCACGATCCCCCTTCCCTAGCTAAAAATCTAGCCTAAAAAGGAAGTAGACATGAATGAACAAAAGAGAATGACAATGAAAATAGCAAATGAAGAGCTAGGAATAAACATGGAGAACAATGTGCAAGAACAAAGAGTAATGAGGATTAAACTAACTAGACTACTCAACCAAGCAAAATAACAATTAAGAACAAGATAAATGCAAAAACAAGTAAATAGATAGCAAGAACAAAAGAAAGAGTTCAGAAATTATCAACTAAGAGAAGCTCAATCCAAATACAAGTGAGAAAAATCAAGTTTTTATTCAATCTCTCCTACGAAACTCTCTAAAAGTGAAAACCCTAAGCTAATAGTATGATAATGAATCTGAAAATGTCTCTCCAAAGTGCTTAGTACATCAAGGGAAAAAGAGTGGGTATTTATACCCCAAAAATATTAGCCCTGATGTAATATGAATAGCAACTACAAGAGGGGGGTGAATTGTAGTTGGGAGAGTTTTTGAATTTTTAGCGGAATTTTAAGTGCAAACTCGAATGGAAGAAGAAACAGAAATAAAGACAGAGAGATTTAACCTACAAGGAAAACTTCCTAGGCCCAGTTAGGAAGAAAAACCTTGACCACGAGGGATTTTGACTCTAGGACTTCTCTTATTAATATAGGCCAACGACTCTGTTACAACCTATATAGGACCTTTCTCGATTCTCACTCGTTCCACTAGGAACTTGTTCCCCCTGACACCAGTTCCCCCTGAACTGATGCTACGAACTTACTAAAGCTCGACTTTTCCTCAGTTCAGATTTCGAATGAAATCTGAATTCTCTCTTCTTCTTTTTCTGATTACAATCAAATATTCTCTTTTGATTTTTCTTCTCTCACCCAACCCTTATCCCTACAGAATTACAATCAAATACTAATGAGATGAAAATTCAAAGAACACTTCTAAATAATTTTCTCTTGAAAATCTTGATCTTTGAATCCTCTCTTTGTGGTTGACTCTCGTTGTTTGTGGGTACCCTTCAAACTCTGATTGCTCTTTGTATAAATAGATCTTCAAATGGTATTAGCTTAGAGAAGAAGTAAGCGTGTAATGCAAGTAGTGGAGTGATGGAGTGTGCCACGCCATCCCACACCTACAAAACGGTTTTGACCAAGCATAATTGCAACAAAACAAATTCTAATACTTACCAATTATATTGGACTCTAAATTGTACGTGAAAACTAAAACAAGAATTTAAAAATGAAATCTTTTTCCTTTTTTTTTTAATCACACGGTTATAATAATAATTCAAGATCTCATTTTAAATTCTAAAACAATAAAATAAAATAGAAATAAAATAAAACTTAAATTATAAAAACTCTAAACCTTAGACCTCATTTCTAATTACACGTATAAGAAGAGAAAATGCAAATGACCCTTTCTTTTACACGTAAGAAACAAAGCATAAGGCCCACTAACTAGTTCCACTAACTTCCTAAATTATAGTGGGGTTTGACTCTAATTTAAAAATCAAAACTAACTAATTACCAACTAACCTAAACACACGTAACAAACAAAAGACCACTAACTAATTCCTAACTTAGTGGAATTGACCAAAACAAATTTAACAAACTAATTCCTAATGTTAAGCAACAGCATACGTGTGCTATAACCAACTAAAAGGAATTAGAATGATTAATTTTAATTAAAAATAAAACTAAACCACTTTAGTTAAAATTAACAA
Source organism: Salicornia ramosissima (assembly GCA_951394345.1). Lineage (NCBI taxonomy): Eukaryota > Viridiplantae > Streptophyta > Magnoliopsida > Caryophyllales > Amaranthaceae > Salicornia > Salicornia ramosissima. The sequence goes on along the minus strand of OX596234.1, from coordinate 16,135,231 downwards.
TTAAGCTATTTCACGTATGATAGACAAGCAAAATACCATTAACAACTTAGAGTAATGAGCAATCCTAATTATTAAATTAGAATGACCAACTTAGCTTATAGAAATATTTTCCTGCACCACATAAAAAGATTAGTATTCAAAAGTGAAACAATATAACATAAGAGTTGGAATATAAAATATATTTATTCTAAAATTAGATACTCCTCTAATTTTATTCTCCATAAATATATTCTATAAGAAACACATATATATTAAATGAAATATATTTAATATGAATTTGACACTTATCAAATTCATTCTCTATAAATATACGACATAAAATATAAAATATAAAAGATGAAATAAATTTAATTTCAACCAAAATTACTTTTAGTTGATTCTCCTTAAATCTATTTAATCTTTATTCTCTGGATTATATTGTCATCATCAAAACTTAAGGTTCAACAATATTCCCCCTTTTTTATGATGGCAAATATAATGACATTTTTTAAGATTTTTCATTTTGTTTTTTTTTTTCATACCAAGAAAACAAAGAAAGCAAGCATAATAGCATAGCATATACTCAATAGACTTAACCAATTCATGTCATTTGTCTTCCCCCTTTTGTCATCATCAAATGACTAAGGATAAACCTGCAGCACTTAACAGTGTTAAGCAAACAATTTCTCTAAGATCATGAAAGTCTCAAGCATATAGTCTAATAATATTAGCCATCCAAACGAAAGAAATATACATGCAAATCAAGTAATGAGCAAAAGACGAAGTAAGCAAAAGCAGAAGAAAATTAAAGTTGTGAGCCAAACTGACTCAGAATACCAAAACAGATAGGAAGAGGGTATGAGGGCGTGAGGACCAATTACCATAGAGTAGTTGATAAGGTGGTCAGCAAAAATAAGAGTTAATTACAACACATAAAATCAGACTGCTAAATGGAACGGACAAAATGGGAGGCCGTCTTCTCAACTTTTTCCTCGAGTTGGAGACGATTCAATCGAATGTTGTTGATTAAATCAGTCTTCACCGAGGTGATCTTTTCGTCCAGTTGGCTCACTCGGGCACCCATGTCCTCAATCTTCACCAGTACAGTTCGAACCAAGTCTTGAAGGCGTTGCATCTCACGGCCAATTGTCCCACCACACGTCATGAATATCCAATCCATGTTTGGTGGCTCTGTGGGAGTTCCATCCGTTGGTGCCTTACCCTTGGCATTCTTAGGATCAGCCGAAGTACGACCAAGCTCCCTACGAATTTGTTCTTCCTTCGATATGACCTCCCCGGCATCCATACACAGACCATGCCGCTCAATCATTCCCTCATCCAAGATATTCTCCTTTTTCAGTGGAAATGTGGGGTGAGGGGTAAGGGGAATATTTAAACACTTAAAGATTTTTGTAAAAATATTTCCATAGCCCAACACGTTTTTCTGTTTAATAGTGTAGGTCACTTGCTTGATGAAAAGAGAAGGGAAGTTGATAGGGATGTAATGAACAAGACAGTACATGAGGCAAAGGTCAAGGAGATTTGCACTACATCGTTTTTGAGGACGGGGGTGTAAGAAACGTTTTACGAACTGAAAGATCATCTTATGAAAAGGGGTTAAAACGTCCTGGGTGACCGAATTTTGCTTGGGATTTCCTCCAAAAAAATTTACAATGTCTGAATTTTTCTTTCCCTTAATATTCACTCGGTCTTTACCACTAACTAATTCATCAAACCCAGTATTCGGTACGTCTAACCACTCACTTAAATCTTTTTCAGAAAATGTATGGATTTGACCTTGGATTAGAACTATGGCCAATTCATTTTTAATATCAAACACCCTAGTTACATCCTCCATTTCTTTTTCATACAGCCCCTCGTTGGCATGAGTGTCAACAAGTTTGACCCATTTTTGTTTTGAAATAATTTTTGAGAATTCGGGCCAATGTTGTTGTACCCACGTCATATCAACCCGACAACCCACCAAGAATTTAACAGATCGTTTTGGCTTACCAATTTTCGTGGATGTATCATCATCATCATCCTCTTGCATGTTAGAATGTTCCCTTGAAACCTCCTCAGATTGTTGTTTTGAGATCGATTCTTGAACAGAGGGAGAGGGTGCAATTTCGTGGGTCTTCTCATCATCACTTTCGTTGATGATGATTCGTTTTCTTGAGGATCGTTTTGGTGTTGGTGATGGTGACTTTGATTTTGGTAGTGGTGCTTTTCTTTTTGGTGCCATTGTTGGATATTGAAGGTTGAAGAGATGAAGGTTGAAGATGAAGAAGATTAAAAGCTGAAAATTATGGTAGAGAGAGAGAGATTCGGATAGTGTGTTGAAGAAGCAAAGGAAGACTGAGGAGTGATAGGAGGAGTGACGGTTATGGAGAGGGAAGTAATGATGGCATGTAAGTATAGGATAGTGTGAGTGATAGTGATAGGTTAAGTGTTGAGGGGGAAGCTACATGAGAGAGAGGTGGAGTGTGTGAGTGGGTAAGTGTCTCCAATTTTGCTGTACACGGTTTTGGCAGTTTTTGCCCCCTTCCTTTTTTTTTTTTTTTTTTTGGAATTATTTAGTATTATGGCAAAAGAATTATTTTTGCCACTAGATAGAACAAATGAAATAGATAAAGAAAATTTTGCTCATCAATCAATCATACATGCATTATCAATATTTGGACCATAGGGGTAATATTATAAAGACCTTTGCGAGATTAAATAATCCATAAATTGTTATGAATTATAAAATTCACACTTATTTTGCAAGTTTATCAAGACCAAATATTTGACGACGCATGGAGAAGTACTTTATGAAAATAAATAGTTAATGAATCTTAAGTATGCCTAGCTCTAGTCGAATGCTCTCGAATTTTTCTCTTGGTAAGGGTTTAGTAAAAATATCTGCAATTTGTTTTTCTGTTTCGCAAAACAATAATTTTACTAAACCTTTTTCTACATAGTCTTTTAGGAAGTGATGCCTAATGTGAATATGCTTCACTCTAGAATGATGCACTGGATCTTTTGAAATGCAAATAGCACTAGTATTATCACAGTAAATAGGAACACATTCGTATTTAATGCCAAAATCGCGTACCTGTTGTTTTATCCATAATACCTGAGAACAACATGCAGCAGCTGCTACGTATTCTGCCTCAGCTGTGGACAATGCCACTGTATTTTGTTTTTTCGAACTCCAGGATACCAAGCTATTTCCTAAATATTGTGCAATACCTGACGTGCTTTTTCTATTTACAAGATCTCCTGCATAATCAGCATCTGCATAACTTGTTAGATCGAAAATGTCACTACGAGGATAAAAAAGACATAAGTCATCGGTTCCCTTCAAATACCTAAGAATCCTCTTAACCGCAGTTAAATGGGATTCCTTTGGATTTGATTGAAAACGTGCACACACACCTACACTAAATGCTATATCAGGTCTACTTGCTGTTAGATAAAGTAAGGATCCAATCATACCTCGGTATTGTTTTTCATTTACCGACTTACCATTAATATCTTCATCCAACCTTGTACCTGTTCCCATTGGTGTATGATTTGTCTTTGAGTTCTCTAGTCCATATTTTTTCAGGAGCTCTTTCACATATTTTTGTTGATGGATCATTGTTCCCTTTTCAGTTTGCTTAATTTGCAAACCGAGAAAGAAATTCAATTCACCCATCATACTCATTTCAAACTCACTGCTCGTGAGACTTGCAAATTCCTCACATAAAGAATCGTTAGTAGCACCAAAAATAATGTCATCAACATAAATCTGAACTACTAATATATCAGTTCCCCTCGACTTGAGGAATAAGGTTCTATCAATCTTTCCTCTTATGAAATTATTTGACAATAAGAATTTTGATAATCTTTCATACCACGATCTAGGAGCTTGTTTAAGTCCATAGAGTGCTTTGTCTAGTTTAAAAACAGAATTTTGGAATTTTGGATTTTCAAAGCCAGGTGGTTGTTCCACATAGACGTCTTCATTTAAATACCCATTTAGAAATGCGCATTTAACGTCCATCTGATACAACTTAAAACCCATATATGATGCAAAAGCTATTAAAATTCTTATTGCCTCTAATCTCGCTACTGGTGCAAAAGTCTCATCAAAGTCTATACCTTCTTGTTGGTTATAGCCTTTAACTACTAATCTAGCCTTGTTCCTTACCACAGTACCGTGTTCATCTAGTTTATTTCTAAAGACCCATTTTAAACCAATTACCTTTTGAGACTTAGGTTTAGGTTCAAGATGCCATACCTTGTTTCTCTCGAACTCGTTTAATTCTTCTTGCATGGCAGTTACCCAATCTGCATCTCCTAGGGCTTCTTCATGGTTTTTGGGCTCTAGCATGGATAAAAATGCATGAAATGCACAAAAGTTTCTCATCTGAGATCTAGTTTGTATTCCCTTGTTCATATTGCTCATAATTAGATCTAAAGGATGAGAGCTTTGATATTTCCACGGCTTAGGCTCGAAGACTTGATCACTTCTTTCATTTTGCATTTTGTTGTTATCTTCAGGAACCTGTTCCTCTTCTACCTGTACTTCTTCTTCTTGAGGAACTTGTTCCTCAGGAACTTGTTCCTCAGGAACTGGTTCCTCATGAACTGGATCCTTCTGTTTATTTGCAATTTGCTCCTCGTCTTTCTTTTGAGACTCGTCTGGCCGAACCAAACCAATCTCAAAATCTTCTCCATTTATTTCTTCCTGCAAACTGTTAGTCTCATCAAAAATAATATGGACACTTTCCTCTACACACATTGTTCTTTTATTATAGACACGATATGCTTTGCTATTCAAGGCATATCCTAAAAAGACTGCTTCATCACTTCTCTGATCAAACTTACCAAGATTATCTTTTCCATTGTTATGAACAAAGCACTTACAGCCAAAAATACGAAAGTAAGAAATATTAGGTTTTCTTCCTTTAAAAAGTTCATATGGTGTTTTGTTTGATATAGGTCTAATCATAGCACGATTAATTATATAACAAGCCGTATTCACGGCTTCAGCCCAGAAGCTCTTTGGTAGACCGCTAGCAATTATCATAGTTCTAGCCATGTCTTCCAAAGTGCGATTTTTTCTTTCTACCACTCCATTTTGTTGTGGAGTCCTTGGTGCTGAAAAATTATGATCTAGACCTTGTTCCCTGCAAAGCTCATCAAACTGTGAGTTCTCAAATTCCTTACCATGGTCAGATCTTAAATGTTTAATCTTAAAACCACTGACCCTTTGAACTTTAGTAGCAAAGGCGACAAATTCATCAAATGTTTCATCTTTGCTATGAAGAAAGATAACCCAAGTAAATCTCGAAAAATCATCAACAATGACAAAAACATATTTCTTACCTGATCTGTTTTGAGTTCTTATTGGTCCACACAAATCCATGTGAAGTAATTCCAAGGGACTTTGCGTGCTCACCATTTTCTTTAATTTGAAGGAAGATCTCACCTGTTTTCCTTTTGCGCAAGCATCACAAATTTTATCCATAGAATATTTCATAGTGGGTAAACCCACAACCAAATTTTTTGAATTTAATTTGTTTAGCACAGTAATGCTTGCATGACCGCATCTTCTGTGCCAGAGTAAAGGATCTTCCTCAATCACGCTCAAGCATTTCAAACTGTCACGAGGAACTAGATCCAGGTCCACGATATACGTGTTCCCTTTTCTGGTGCCCTCAAGTACTTTGTTCCCTGTTCGATTATCGCAAACTACACAATTATTGTCTGTAAAGCTAACATTGTTTCCTTTATCACAAAACTGAGAAATACTAAGTAAATTATGTTTAAGACCCTCGACTAAAAAAACATTATCAATGGAGTTTGTCTGTGACTTTCCAATCTTGCCAACTGCAACTATTTCTCCTTTCTGATTGTCTCCAAACGTCACAGATCCTCCATGGTAAGCTGCAAGTGAAAGGAATTTTGATTTGTCTCCTGTCATGTGTTTCGAACAACCGCTGTCGAGGTACCACTGGTTGTTCCCCCTCACTTCAGCCTGCATCCACAATCAAACATTAGTATGAGGAACCCAGTCCTTCTTGGGTTCCTTAGTTATATCAGAAATCGGTTTTTCTTTCCAGACAAAAGCAGAGTTTTTCTCATCTTGTTCTTTCTTAGCAATGCAACTGTCCTTAAGGTGGCCAGTCGTACCGCAGAAGGAACAAATCTTATGACTTGGTAAATCTACATATTTCTCTTTCTTTCCATTTTTCCTATATCCCAAACCTTCCTTACCTTTGTTCTGGTATTTTTCAATCCAGCTTACAACGTCAGGAAGTTTCTTTTTGTTTGGATACAGATTCTTCTTCAAAGTCTGATTTTCTTGTATTAGTTTTTCATATTCGTTTTTCAAGTTTTCGAATTCAGGTTTCGACTTTGAAGAGGAACCTGTTCCTTCAGGAACAAGATCCTGTAGTTCTGCCAATTTCATATTAAGAAGAAAATTCTCATTTTTAACCGTTTCATATCTTTCTTGTATTTCTCTGTTTTTGTCAAATAGATCAAAAAATCTAGCTTCTGTTTCTGATTTAAGTGTGCTTAACCAGGTTGTGTGTTCCTTGGAAATTTCCAAGGCTTTTTCTAATTGATCTCTGTTTAGACACACTTCTTGATAATCCTCTAGAGTTTCAATTAATAACTTCGAAATTTTAATTTTTGACATTTTACTTATTTCCTTGTCTATTGAAAGAAGACTTACCTGAGTATCGGATGATTCTTCATGTTCATCAGTTCTAGCCATCAAACATAAGTTGGTTGTTTCTCCTGTATCTTGTTCCTGTTCCTCGTCTGAATCAGAATCACCCCACGCAGCAATCATAGCTCTTCTCGTATCCTTCTTTGAGAACGGTTTTTGAATTTCTTTCCCTTTGTCTCTTAATTTACCCTTACCTTTCTCATTCTCCCAAGATGGACAGTCTCTTATGAAGTGGTCATATTCACCGCATTTATGACATTTGTACTTTGATGGCTTCTTCGCTTGTTTATACTTCTTTGTATAGAACTTCCTGAATTTTCTTACCATCATGGCCGTTTCTTCATCTTCCGACTCTGATTCTTCTTCACTTTCGGCCTTTAGAGCTATGGCCTTACTTTTCACAGGTTCGACTTCTTTAGATCCTAGGTGAATTTCATGAGTCATCAGGGAACCTGCAAGTTGCTCTATGTTGAAGGTAGTGAAATCTTTGGTTTCTTGCAGAGCCGTAACTTTGGCTGACCACTTCTCGTCTTGGGGAAGGCTTCTTAGTGCTTTACGAACTTGTTCTTCAGGAGTGATGATTTTGCCTAGAGATTCCAGTTCATTAATAATGTTGGTGAACCTGGTGAACATGTCGTGAATGGTCTCCTTAGGCTTCATCTGGAACAATTCGTACTTGTGCATGAGCATATCGATCTTGGCCCTTTTAACTTCATTCGTCCCTTCATGTGTAACTCGTAGGAGTTCCCACATTTGCTTTGCTGTTTTGCATCCCATGACACGGTTGTGTTCATGAGGTCCAAGACCACACAGGATTAGCTTCTTTGCAAGACTGTTCATTTCCTTTTTCTCGAAGTCTTCCTTGTCGAACTTCTCCAGAGGTTTTGGAACCACTTCTCCTTTCTCATTAGTTGTAGTGACTTCGAAATCACCTATTTCAATCACTCTCCATACTTGGTAATTTTCTCCTTGAATGAAAATTTCCATTCTATTTTTCCAGTATGGATAGTATTTTCCATTGAACATAGGTGGTCTCTGGGTTGAGTAACCTTCCTCGAGTCTTTCTCCCGTAGTATTCATTTTTCAGGATTTTGCTCCGCAGTGTTACCTGTTCCTGGAGGAACCCGCTCTGATACCAATTGATGTAATATGAATAGCAACTACAAGAGGGGGGTGAATTGTAGTTGGGAGAGTTTTTGAATTTTTAGCGGAATTTTAAGTGCAAACTCGAATGGAAGAAGAAACAGAAATAAAGACAGAGAGATTTAACCTACAAGGAAAACTTCCTAGGCCCAGTTAGGAAGAAAAACCTTGACCACGAGGGATTTTGACTCTAGGACTTCTCTTATTAATATAGGCCAACGACTCTGTTACAACCTATATAGGACCTTTCTCGATTCTCACTCGTTCCACTAGGAACTTGTTCCCCCTGACACCAGTTCCCCCTGAACTGATGCTACGAACTTACTAAAGCTCGACTTTTCCTCACTTCAGATTTCGAATGAAATCTGAATTCTCTCTTCTTCTTTTTCTGATTACAATCAAATATTCTCTTTTGATTTTTCTTCTCTCACCTAACCCTTATCCCTACAGAATTACAATCAAATACTAATGAGATGAAAATTCAAAGAACACTTCTAAATAATTTTCTCTTGAAAATCTTGATCTTTGAATCCTCTCTTTGTGGTTGACTCTCGTTGTTTGTGGGTACCCTTCAAACTCTGATTGCTCTTTGTATAAATAGATCTTCAAATGGTATTAGCTTAGAGAAGAAGTAAGCGTGTAATGCAAGTAGTGGAGTGATGGAGTGTGCCACGTCATCCCACACCTACAAAACGGTTTTGACCAAGCATAATTGCAACAAAACAAATTCTAATACTTACCAATTATATTGGACTCTAAATTGTACGTGAAAACTAAAACAAGAATTTAAAAATGAAATCTTTTTCCTTTTCTTTTTAATCACACGGTTATAATAATAATTCAAGATCTCATTTTAAATTCTAAAACAATAAAATAAAATAGAAATAAAATAAAACTTAAATTATAAAAACTCTAAACCTTAGACCTCATTTCTAATTACACGTATAAGAAGAGAAAATGCAAATGACCCTTTCTTTTACACGTAAGAAACAAAGCATAAGGCCCACTAACTAGTTCCACTAACTTCCTAAATTATAGTGGGGTTTGACTCTAATTTAAAAATCAAAACTAACTAATTACCAACTAACCTAAACACACGTAACAAACAAAAGACCACTAACTAATTCCTAACTTAGTGGAATTGACCAAAACAAATTTAACAAACTAATTCCTAATGTTAAGCAACAGCATACGTGTGCTATAACCAACTAAAAGGAATTAGAATGATTAATTTTAATTAAAAATAAAACTAAAACCACTTTAGTTAAAATTAACAATTAAGCTATTTCACGTATGATAGACAAGCAAAATACCATTAACAACTTAGAGTAATGAGCAATCCTAATTATTAAATTAGAATGACCAACTTAGCTTATAGAAATATTTTCCTGCACCACATAAAAAGATTAGTATTCAAAAGTGAAACAATATAACATAAGAGTTGGAATATAAAATATATTTATTCTAAAATTAGATACTCCTCTAATTTTATTCTCCATAAATATATTCTATAAGAAACACATATATATTAAATGAAATATATTTAATATGAATTGACACTTATCAAATTCATTCTCTATAAATATACGACATAAAATATAAAATATAAAAGATGAAATAAATTTAATTTCAACCAAAATTACTTTTAGTTGATTCTCCTTAAATCTATTTAATCTTTATTCTCTGGATTATATTGTCATCATCAAAACTTAAGGTTCAACAAGCCCTAAGTGGAGTTAGAAGCCCGTGAAAATAGCCGTCCTGATAACTCAGAGCGGGCGCTCTGAAATTTAGAGTGTCCGCTCTAAGACCTTGACAAAAAGTATGTAATCCAATGGAGCATCGGAGCAGACGCTCTGAAATTTAGAGCGTCCGCTCTGAAGTCTCGGCAAAAATAAGTCATCAGCAGGGGAACTAGAGCGTCTGCTATAATAAGGAGAGCATCCGCTCTGAGCATATAGAGCGTCCGCTCTAAAGCACAGAGCGTCCACTCTGAGAAGGCTGCAGAGAGAACTAATCTTGTAAGGTTCATAACTTTTGATGTAGACCTCGGATTGGAGTGTGTAATATACCGATGGAAAGCTCTCGAACTCAAACTATGTCTATACCACAAGTTTTTCCCAAGATAGCGGAGGGCGACCAATAGTCAGCTTCAATTCATTTTGATTCCCATCGCTCTCCTCATTGACTTGCCTCCCACGTGTAGCCCGGATGAGGGACCTGAAATAAGTAATCCGCAAGTCATAAGAAGGTAAAAATTCCAAAGACTCAGGTGAGTTTAAATAATGGGGCAAAATACCATCGAAATGACTCAAAATGCACTAAGACAACTAAAAAGCCTAAAAAGAGAAAAACTAAGCTGGAAGGAAATAAAATGGACCAATAAAGGCCTTAATTGGGGAGAAAATGGGGTATAAAAGAGGTCATAAAGGCCGCTTATCAGGTAGTTAATATACGGCGGAGGGGTAATATTTAAAGGGATTAATTGATTTTATTAAACCAACCTTTAAGACATTCGCAAGTAATAAACCAACCTTTAAGACATTCGCAAGTAATAAACCAACCTTTTGATTATGTTTTAATAAACCAACCTTAATACCTGAATTTCATTCAATGAACCGTGATCGGTTAAAACCTATTAAAACAGTTATTGTGACACGTGTCGCATTGTTAGTGGTTATATTTATTTATATTTTTTAAATTGTAAGAAAAACTGAATTTTTTAAAAAAGAAAAAAAAAAAAAAAATTCTCCACCATTTCTCTCTCCTCCCTCCCGCCCGCCTCTCCCCCTCCCCACCAACCCCTCATGTAACGACCCGACTCGCTTAAATCGGCGCGGAAGAAACCGACGAGTCGGATAGTTAGGAACTACAACTCAAACCTAGGAAAATAAAACTAATTCCTCGAGATATTATTAATAACCAAAATGTACAAGTACCCACAAGTTTGTACAGTCTAAATCCAAAAGTCAAATTAAAACTACTAAAAATACGAGTTAACTCCAACTACATGTCAGAGTCTTAAACTTCACCTATAGAAGTCCAAAAGTAAAGTAATAACATCTATACAATACTATCGCTAACTAATGCTAAGAAAACAGTAAATACAACAGGTAACAAAAGAAAGAACGTCGCTCGCCCAACCCAAAACTAGGCAAGAGCATCATCATCTGAAGTACCTGAAAAATACAACAACAGTCCACCATCAGTGGCGAGTAACATAACTGACTCACCCTAATGGGAACACACATGTACATAGCATAAATCAAACGATCAACATCATTAAACAAAGTACGAGAACAACCCAAAATGTGAACTCGACTCAAACCAACCTAATCAACTATCTTTGGCGCAATCATTCATATTCTAGACCGGACTGTGCTCGTACGAACGCATCTTACGCGCTCGAACTTTCTACTATGTTCGGATTTGAGAATCTTACTCTCAAACCCCATGAAACCAATCTTACTGGAAATCCATGTCCCGTGAAACCAATCTTACTGGAATTCACAAAGATCACATAGTATGACTCCAACTAACCCAATACCGCGGATGGATTAGGGGCAACGTCTTAACCCGAATACAATGAATCTTACTCAAAGTATCAGGTTTCTAAAAATGAAATCAAGCTAAGTAATTAATTAATTCATTTACTCATTTTAATCATATTATTCATTATTACCTCAACTAACTAAACTAAGTTCAAGAACTGCCTAAAGCCTCGGTTCTCGAATTTAATCTAGCTAAAACATCAAAGTTATTCTCAAGAACTGCCTCTAGCCTTATTCTTGAGTCTAACCAATCATTATTCATCAATCTTTAATCATTCTTTAACCATATTAAACACTTTCTTTAACTTTCTTTATTCTTTGAACCGTTTTCTTTAACTTTCAAGATCCAATCAAGAACTTCTAAAGACTCATCAAGAACTCATAAAGAACTCAAAGAACTCATAAAGAACTCATTCAAGATTCAAGATCTTCAACCAAGAACTCAATCAAGATTCAAGATCTTCAATCAAGAACTCATCCAACATAATCATCACACGCATATCATCATGAAAAATCAACCTAAACTTATCCAAAATTCATCAAACTTTGATACATAAATCATGATCATATAATAATGTATAACTAGTCATAAAATCATGAAAATCATCACTAAAACATCATGTGAACACATAAAAATCAGATTGTATAATCATACATAAAATCATGAAAAACCATCAACAAACATCCTAAACATGCATTTAATCTATACTATAAACAAGGTATTCCAATTAAGTTGAGTTAGTATGTTACCTTATTGAAGATTACACACAAATTCAACACAAACACTTGCTGCCCGGAACACTCATACACACGGCCTAGCAACGCGGTTCCATTTGCACACGAACACAACAACCAAGATGCCACCACGCTGCCACCACGCTGCCCAGTCAGCACCACACGGCTGCTGCCCAGTCAGGCCACACGGCTGCTGCCCAGTCAGCACCACGTCCAGCCACGGTCCAGACACAAACCAGCCACGAACCAACCTCGAACCAGCCACGAACCAACCTCGAACCAGCCACGATTCATCCACACGGCTGCCTTGCACGAGCACCCACGAACACCCATACAAACCATGCCCAAAACCACACCAAACTAGCAATCTTGAATGAAATTGTTGGGGTTTAGAATATGTTTTAATACTTAAAGATCAAAGGATACATAATCTTTAAGTTTTCGTTTAGAAAAGATGATGAACAATTTTGGGTGTTCATCTAATCAAAAATGGCGTGAGGTTGATGGAGAAAGAGGAGGGTGTTTTGCCTTATAAAAGGGGATGGCAAGTGATAAAATGAGCAAATGAACAAAAAAGAACTCAAAGCCCTACTAACTCCTCTATTTATAGAGGTTAGTGTAGGTGTGAACATGAAGCAAGTGGCAAAATGTAATAACCCGGAATTTTGGGCCAGAAAATTTCGTGGTTATTAATGTTATTTATTCATTTTTAGTCCATAAAGGCCCAGTGAATTGGACTGTTTTGTTTTTAGCCCAACTCTTTCTTTTTCAAAATTGGGCCAAGGACCCAACTCTCTTTCCTTTATTCTCTTTGGCCGGCCCTCTTACTTAATTTGGGTCAATTTTATTTCTTTAATTTAATTAGTAATAATTAAACTAGTGAGATTAAGTAAAAGGTATTTATTTAAAAAGGGAATTAAACCTAGTCTAACCTAACTAAGACTAATACCTATTTTCACTCCAACTTCTTCCCCCTCCTTCTCAAAATTCACGGCAGCCTTACTATTTTTATTAGGGTTTTGTTTTTTTTTTTTTTTTTTTTTTTTTTTTATTATTTTATTTTTTTTATAAATAGGACCCTTGCTTTATTTTGGGTCCTAATTGCCAAATTTATTAAGAACCCTAAAATATATACATTTTTCTCTCTTCCCTTTCCTCTCTAAAACCGTGCATTTAATCACCAAAAGGGGTGATTTTTGGCCTTGGATATTTATGCGATTAAGGTAACTATGCTCTTCCCTTTAATCGGTGGGTAGAATAAACACATAGTAATTAGGAATTAAACATGAAAATTGTTGAGAGTTTAATCTTGTTTTGCATATGGATTGTCGAGTACTTGTGATGTTTTTTTCTTGATTTGTTTTCATGTTTTTCTTGATTTTTCATGTATGATTTATGCATGTTTGACAATTAAAATCTGTATAATTTATTTCATAATTTTCATGTTGGTTCGAAAATACTATGGCATTTATGAATTATATTTCTGATTTTTATCCTATATATTTTTCGAGTGATCCTTGCATGTTTGATGATTTTCTTTAATTGTTTTAAGCATGATCATATTAAATTTAATTAGGATAATTAAATCTTAAATCAAGAGTTTTAATCTTGTTATTATATATGTGCCGAGTGATAGTGATGAATAAAGAAAGATTAAAAATGCTATTTTTATGATTAATCTTGAACTTATTGTATAAATTATGTAATCTTTAATTTAATTCTTTATTTATATCATGTAATCTTTAAATCTTGAATTTGTAAAATGGCTCTTGCATATATGTATGAGTGCCGTGCTTCTTGAACATTTTGAGCATGATTATTTTGATGAATTTTAATTGATTTATTTGTATCAATTGTAAACCATAAAAGCTACTTGTTCTCGGAATCTTTCCGAGTGAGCCAAAGATTAAAGAAGATATAAAAATGTTATTTTTATGTGTATGTTCATATTGTTCTATTTTGTCCCTTTGTTCCAAAATTTTCGAGTGAATGAAAATAAAAAGAATAGATTTTTATCATTAATTTGGTATTTTTGGAAATTAAATTAATTAATTAAATTAGTTTAAGAAATTAATTAATTTGTTTTAATTTGGGAAATGCCGTGTGGAATTTTGGATATAGTCAAAGTTTGTTAATTTTGAGTTATTATTATTTTAGGGATAATTAATAATAGAAGTTGCGGATAAAATAATTATTAGGGACAAGTTGTAAAGTGTAGGGATAAAAGTATAATATGGCTGTTATTGTGAAAGGGCCGAAGTATTATAGTATTACTATAATTATATTTGTTTTGGGATAATGTTATAAATTAATAATAAGGTTAATATCCGAAAGGATAAAGTATAAGTATATGAATTATGGATAGTATATTATAAGCTCTGAAGTTATATAAGATATTACTAGGGATAAGAAAGGAAACAGGGTAATAGATATACATGTTATGTTTCGGTCTCTGGCTAGGAAAGACTTGGTATTTAAGGTGGCCAATATACGTGCCGCACCTCTCTTTCCTGGGACTCCGAACATTTCATTTCCTATTACTGTCACCTAGTATTTCCCAATATATAATATGATATGAATTAATAAAGATATAAGATACAATATAAAGATCGCCCTTGCGATGACGCAAAGGTCATCAATTGGGTTAATAAGATACGGACGCCCTTGCGATAACGCAAAGGTTATCAATTGGGTTTAGTCGATGCCACTGCTCAAATGGGTCGGACGCAAAGGTTCCCCCGAGCAGTTCTGGGTTCTAGAATATGGAGTCGTCTAGGTAGTTCTCGCAAAGGAGGACTATTTAGGAGTTATGGCCATAGCTTAGGCTTAGTTCTCGCAAAGGAGGGCTACGGGTGGGACGCAAAGGTTCACCCCGACATGTTTTAGGAAAGTTGCGAACGCAAAGGTTCGCTACGAGCTGAAGAAGACAGTCCGCAAAGTTTTATGATAAGTTGTGATAATAAGTGCATATGTTAAGATAAGAAGCTATTATGCCTTATTATAAGATCGATGTGAATATAAGATATGATTATGATGATATAAGATAAGATATGAATATGTATGATAAGATATGTTATATAAGTTATGGAGAATTATGTTAAGTATGATTATGACTTGATAAGTATATTATAAGATGAGTATTATATAAGCTAAGGTTTGAGTTGAGTAATGGTGTATAATATAAAGAATAAGAATTGTAGTATATAAGTCTTCCGCTGTGTTTAATTCTGTTTTTATACAAGTATGTATGCGTATGTTTGTACGCGAATGATGTATGTATTTTGTATGTATTCTAACCGTATCTACAGGGTGGTTTGTACGTATTTTTATACGTAGATTATACGTATTTCTAACCGTATTTCTGCAGGTGTATTTATACGTATTTCCATACGTACTTATATACGTATAATTATACGTACTTTTATACGTATTTTTTTTATACGTACATTTATACGGATTTTTGTATGTTTGTGTGTAAGACTTGTATTAAATTTCTTTACAGTTTTTATGTGAATTTTCTATGCTATTATGTGTTTGGCGGTCCCTTGATTAAATGGGACAGCCTAGTTACTCGCCACTGATGGTGGACCCCCACATTTCCAGGTGATGATGCAGCAAAATAGAGCGGGCTTCGCAGGATGGGCCTGAGGGATTAGCTTTATTTCTTAAGCATTTAGTTATCTCCAGAACAATTTAGTCATATTTTAGTTTATCTAATGATCCCAGCATGTTGGGACAGTACTTTCAGTTCTTCGATGTAATTTTGATTATTGGATTTTTATGGATTTTTAGTAGCCATTCAATAAAAGATACTTTTCCCATTTATTTTTATTTGATTTAAATTATAATTTGTTTGAGTGATGATCCAAATGTCGATTTCCCTTCGTAAATCGACAAGCTGAAAAGTCGGGTCGTTACAGTTGGTATCAGAGCTAAGGTTAAATCCTAAGTTACTTCTTCACAAGTAGCTTCGTGAGATGTGTGCTTTATGAACCCGAGCGAACCCTAGCCTAATATGGAAACCTTAGGTGAGAGAAACCATGGGTAGTAGCCTGGGTTAAGACGTTTTATCGTTTCGTTTCCGCGAGTTTGCCGTTTCGTGTGCCGTTTATGTGCTAATTTGTTTTTGATTTCAGGATGTCGACTCCTAGAACTCCGAACTTTCGTCTTCGTCGTCGCAACTTGGAGGATGCGATCCTCACTCTGGCTCAGAACAGTGTCCGGACTCAGAGTAACCATTCGTCCTTTGATCGTTTAGCCCGGCTTCGTCCTCCGACCTATGATGGTGCAGCTGACCCAACCATCCTCGAAAACTGGATTCGAGAGATGCGTAAGATGTTCGACGTTCTAGCATGCCCCGCGTCTGAACGGGTCCCCATAGCTACGTTCTACCTTCAGGGTGAGGCAGACAATTGGTGGAGTACTCTCCGATCAAACCCCGACACAGATCTGAATCTGAGTTGGGAAGACTTCACCAAGAGGCTGCAAGATCGTTTCTACCCCGAGGAGCTTAAGTGGCAGAAACAAGAGGAATTCCTCGCATTCACCCAGGGTAGTCTGTCCGTTCAGGCTTATACGGACAAGTTCACCGAGCTCTCCAGGTTCGCATCAGCGGTGATTCCTTCTGAAGCCGAGCGGGTTAAGAGGTACATCAAGAAGCTTAACTCCAACATCCGGGTTCATGTGGTGAGCAGTAGGGTGAAGACTTTTCAGGAAGCCTATGAGGTGGCTCTTGAGGTTCAGTCTTCAATTTCTGATGAAGACTCCGGGAAGAAGAGGGTTGCTTCAGCTCCAGCTCCAGCTCCAGCTCCAGCTCCGGTTAAGAAGACCAGGTTCGAACCTCCTTCGAGGGTGCAGCAGAGGTCTCGACCAGCTCCAAGTCAGGGCCCGAGGATTTGTCCAGGTTGCAAGAAGGAGTTCCACCCGGGAAAGAGGTGTGATGGGTCTCCGATAGTGTGCTACAGTTGTGGTCAAGAGGGTCACAAGAGTACGGTTTGCCCTAAGAGACAGCCAGCAGCAACAGCAGCCACAGGTAGTCAAGCTCCGGTCAAGAACAGGATTTTCTGCATGACACAGGAAGAGGCAGATGCTCAGCCCGACGTGGTCACGGGTACATTTCTTGTTAATGATTTATCTGCATATGTTCTGTTTGATACTGGTGCCACTGTGTCCTTTGTTGCTAGTACTTTTATTGCTAAAGCTAACCTGATGGGAGAGTCTCCTGTCAAATCTATAATAACTCTTCCTTCGGGAGAGGACTTTTCTTGTCTTCGGGAGTTCAGGGACGTGTCCATTGTTATCTCGGGGGTAAAGTTTGAGGCCAACCTGAAGGAGTTCCCTATGATTGAGTTCGATGTGATCTTAGGGATGGATTGGTTAGCTAGGTATCAGGCGACATTTCGGTGTCAAGACCAGGCTGTCACTTTGCGAGGACCAAACGCAAAGAGGGTAACTTATGTCGGGAAGCCGATGGGCACGGGATTGAAGATCATGTCTGCTATGAGGATGCGCAGGCTGCAGCGCAAGGGTGAGACAGTGTTTCTATGTCAAGTCAAGGACTTGACCAAGGAGGAACAACTAGAGGCCATCCCAGTGGTTCGGGAGTATGCGGATGTTTTCCCAGAGGAGTTGCCAGGGATACCACAGGAAAGAGAAGTGGAATTCAACATCGACTTGGTACCCGGGACTGCTCCGATTTCTAAGGCTCCGTATCGTATGGCTCCAGCAGAGTTGAAGGAATTGAAGACCCAGTTGCAGGAGTTGATCGACAAGGGTTTTATCCGGCCTAGTGTGTCGCCATGGGGTGCTCCGGTATTGTTTGTGAAGAAGAAGGACGGCAGCATGAGATTATGCATAGACTACCGGGAACTGAACAAGGTGACGATCAAGAACAGGTATCCTCTGCCCAGGATTGAGGATTTGTTTGATCAGTTGAAGGGAGCCAGCGTTTTCTCTAAGATTGATCTCAGGTCCGGTTATCATCAAATTCCAGTGAAACCAGAGGATATACCGAAGACGGCTTTTCGCACGAGATATGGGCATTATGAGTTCGAGGTTATGCCATTTGGTTTGACGAATGCTCCTGCAGTGTTCATGGACCAGATGAATCGGACTTTCCATCATCTTCTAGATGTGTGTGTGGTAGTGTTCATCGACGACATTCTCATTTATTCGAAGAATGAACAAGATCACACTCAGCATCTTCATCTGGTGTTGGGTATTCTGCGGGCTCAGAAGTGGTTCGCGAAGTTGTCTAAGTGCGAGTTCTGGCTCAAGGAAGTTGCTTTCCTAGGGCATGTGATTAATGCGGATGGTGTCAAGGTGGATCCAGCTAAGATTAAGGCAGTGGTGGAATGGCACAGTCCGAAGAATGTGGCCGAGATTCGAAGTTTTCTTGGCCTAGCAGGTATATTAAAGTTTATGTTATAGTTTTGTTATTAACTATGCAGAAATACTTACCTGTGAAATTTGTTGTATCAGGTTACTACCGGAGATTTGTGAAAGATTTCTCTAAAGTAGCAGCACCTATGACCAAGTTATTGCACAAGGATTGCAAGTTCGTGTGGACCGAGCAGTGTGAGGAGGCCTTTCAAGCACTCAAGCAAAGCCTTGTGTCTGCACCAGTTCTTGCTTTGCCGACGGAGGGTGTAGGTTTTGAGATCTACAGTGATGCGTCGAAGAAGGGTCTAGGTTGTGTTCTGATGCAAGAAGGAAGGGTGATTGCATATGCTTCGAGACAGCTCAAGGTTCATGAGCAGAATTATCCTACTCACGACTTAGAGTTGGCAGCGGTGGTGTTCGCTTTGAAGATTTGGCGACATTATCTCTACGGGGTGTCTTGCAAGTTGTTCACCGATCACAAGAGTCTGAAGTACATCTTCACTCAGAAGGAACTCAACATGAGGCAGCGACGGTGGCTCGAGTTGATCAAGGATTACGACCTCTCAGTGGATTATTGTGAAGGGAAAGCTAATAAGGTAGCCGATGCCCTTAGTCGTAAGGATCGTCATGCATGTAACAGAGTGGCGGTTTTACCTAAGGAAATCTGTTCCGACCTTCGCAAGTTGGAAGTTGAGATGGTTACACCAGGTAGCACTAGAGTGTTCTTGTGTGCTATGAGTGTCGAGCCCAGTTTGTATCAGGAGTTACGGGAGAAGCAGCAGGAAGACCCGCAACTCGAGAAGATTCGTGAAGCTAAACTTCAAGGCAAGGCAGAAGACTTCACGGTTGAACCCGATGGTAGTTTGAGGTTCCGTAACAGGTAATGGAGCTATTGTTTTTATAAACTAATTTTTCGCCTTTTGGAAACTAACCTTTGTTCCGTAACAGGTGGTGTGTGCCCCGTGTTTCGAATTTGAGAAATCGGATTATGGAAGAGGCTCACAATACTCCGTATTCGGTACATCCAGGTGGCGGGAAGCTCTATAAGGACCTAAGGGAATGTTTTTGGTGGCCGAGGATGAAGCAAGAGGTCGCAGAGTTTGTAGCACGGTGTCTCACGTGCCAGAAGGTTAAGATCGAGCATCAGCGACCAGGTGGTTTGTTGCAGCCATTGCCGATACCCACGTGGAAGTTTGACTCCATATCCATGGATTTTGTGGTAGGTTTGCCCACGACGTCTAAGGGTTTGGATACAGTTTGGGTTATCGTGGATCGTTTGACCAAGGTGGCTCGTTTCATTCCTATGAAGATCACTTGGTCAATGGAGAAGATGGCGGAGGCGTACTCGAGGGAGATCATTCGGTTACATGGTGTGCCGAAGGATATCGTGTCCGATCGAGATC
The DNA here is from genome assembly GCA_951394345.1 of Salicornia ramosissima. Lineage (NCBI taxonomy): Eukaryota > Viridiplantae > Streptophyta > Magnoliopsida > Caryophyllales > Amaranthaceae > Salicornia > Salicornia ramosissima. Next base: position 16,115,330 of record OX596234.1, on the reverse strand, counting down.
CCCGGTTCTTGTCACGGTTCTGGAAGTCTTTGCAGGAGGCTTTTGGGACTAAGCTTAACTTGAGTACGGCTTTTCACGCAGCTACTGATGGGCAGACAGAGCGGACCATCCAGACTTTGGAGGATATGCTACGGGCTTGTGCGTTAGACTTCCAGCAGTCTTGGGTTAGATCTCTGAGTTTGGTGGAGTTTTCGTACAACAATAGTTATCACGCCAGTCTTCAGATGGCTCCTTATGAGGCTTTGTATGGGCGTAAGTGCCGTAGTCCTACTTGTTGGAGCGACATCAGTGATGCTTTGGTGATTGGTCCCGATCATATCCGGGATACAGTTGAGCAGGTGAAGCTCATCAGGGCGAGGTTACAGGCAGCTCAGAGTCGGCAGAAGTCTTATGCGGATCGTCGTCGGAAGCCGCTAGAGTTCGAGGTTGGAGACAAGGTTCTGCTTAAGGTGTCTCCTATGAAGGGTGTGGTCCGGTTTGGTCAGAGAGGGAAGCTCAGACCTAAGTATGTTGGACCATACGAGATTTTGGAGCGAGTTGGTGAGGTCGCTTATCGGTTGGCGATGCCTCCGGATCTATCGAGGGTTCATGATGTATTCCATGTGTCACAGCTACGGAAGTATGTCAATGATCCTTCACATGTCATTCCGGTTGAGTCATCAGAGATCGAGCCGAACCTGACATTTGAGGAGAAGCCAGTTCGGATTTTGGATCGTCAGGATCGGATGTTGCGTCGCAAGGTGGTGCCTTTGGTTAAGGTATTGTGGCGTAGCCAGAGGTTCGAGGAGGCTACTTGGGAGACCGAGGCTTCAATGAGGGAGAAGTATCCCGAGTTGTTTGAAGCAGGTATGGGTTCCTCTGTTTTGTTTTTTTTGTTTATGTTTTTGTTGTGTGCTTGTTGTTTTGTTTTTGGTGTGAGCTCCGTTAAGTAAATTTCGAGGTCGAAATTTATTTAAGGAGGGGTGACTGTAATAACCCGGAATTTTGGGCCAGAAAATTTCGTGGTTATTAATGTTATTTATTCATTTTTAGTCCATAAAGGCCCAGTGAATTGGACTGTTTTGTTTTTAGCCCAACTCTTTCTTTTTCAAAATTGGGCCAAGGACCCAACTCTCTTTCCTTTATTCTCTTTGGCCGGCCCTCTTACTTAATTTGGGTCAATTTTATTTCTTTAATTTAATTAGTAATAATTAAACTAGTGAGATTAAGTAAAAGGTATTTATTTAAAAAGGGAATTAAACCTAGTCTAACCTAACTAAGACTAATACCTATTTTCACTCCAACTTCTTCCCCCTCCTTCTCAAAATTCACGGCAGCCTTACTATTTTTATTAGGGTTTTGTTTTTTTTTTTTTTTTTTTTTTTTATTATTTTATTTTTTTTATAAATAGGACCCTTGCTTTATTTTGGGTCCTAATTGCCAAATTTATTAAGAACCCTAAAATATATACATTTTTCTCTCTTCCCTTTCCTCTCTAAAACCGTGCATTTAATCACCAAAAGGGGTGATTTTTGGCCTTGGATATTTATGCGATTAAGGTAACTATGCTCTTCCCTTTAATCGGTGGGTAGAATAAACACATAGTAATTAGGAATTAAACATGAAAATTGTTGAGAGTTTAATCTTGTTTTGCATATGGATTGTCGAGTACTTGTGATGTTTTTTTCTTGATTTGTTTTCATGTTTTTCTTGATTTTTCATGTATGATTTATGCATGTTTGACAATTAAAATCTGTATAATTTATTTCATAATTTTCATGTTGGTTCGAAAATACTATGGCATTTATGAATTATATTTCTGATTTTTATCCTATATATTTTTCGAGTGATCCTTGCATGTTTGATGATTTTCTTTAATTGTTTTAAGCATGATCATATTAAATTTAATTAGGATAATTAAATCTTAAATCAAGAGTTTTAATCTTGTTATTATATATGTGCCGAGTGATAGTGATGAATAAAGAAAGATTAAAAATGCTATTTTTATGATTAATCTTGAACTTATTGTATAAATTATGTAATCTTTAATTTAATTCTTTATTTATATCATGTAATCTTTAAATCTTGAATTTGTAAAATGGCTCTTGCATATATGTATGAGTGCCGTGCTTCTTGAACATTTTGAGCATGATTATTTTGATGAATTTTAATTGATTTATTTGTATCAATTGTAAACCATAAAAGCTACTTGTTCTCGGAATCTTTCCGAGTGAGCCAAAGATTAAAGAAGATATAAAAATGTTATTTTTATGTGTATGTTCATATTGTTCTATTTTGTCCCTTTGTTCCAAAATTTTCGAGTGAATGAAAATAAAAAGAATAGATTTTTATCATTAATTTGGTATTTTTGGAAATTAAATTAATTAATTAAATTAGTTTAAGAAATTAATTAATTTGTTTTAATTTGGGAAATGCCGTGTGGAATTTTGGATATAGTCAAAGTTTGTTAATTTTGAGTTATTATTATTTTAGGGATAATTAATAATAGAAGTTGCGGATAAAATAATTATTAGGGACAAGTTGTAAAGTGTAGGGATAAAAGTATAATATGGCTGTTATTGTGAAAGGGCCGAAGTATTATAGTATTACTATAATTATATTTGTTTTGGGATAATGTTATAAATTAATAATAAGGTTAATATCCGAAAGGATAAAGTATAAGTATATGAATTATGGATAGTATATTATAAGCTCTGAAGTTATATAAGATATTACTAGGGATAAGAAAGGAAACAGGGTAATAGATATACATGTTATGTTTCGGTCTCTGGCTAGGAAAGACTTGGTATTTAAGGTGGCCAATATACGTGCCGCACCTCTCTTTCCTGGGACTCCGAACATTTCATTTCCTATTACTGTCACCTAGTATTTCCCAATATATAATATGATATGAATTAATAAAGATATAAGATACAATATAAAGATCGCCCTTGCGATGACGCAAAGGTCATCAATTGGGTTAATAAGATACGGACGCCCTTGCGATAACGCAAAGGTTATCAATTGGGTTTAGTCGATGCCACTGCTCAAATGGGTCGGACGCAAAGGTTCCCCCGAGCAGTTCTGGGTTCTAGAATATGGAGTCGTCTAGGTAGTTCTCGCAAAGGAGGACTATTTAGGAGTTATGGCCATAGCTTAGGCTTAGTTCTCGCAAAGGAGGGCTACGGGTGGGACGCAAAGGTTCACCCCGACATGTTTTAGGAAAGTTGCGAACGCAAAGGTTCGCTACGAGCTGAAGAAGACAGTCCGCAAAGTTTTATGATAAGTTGTGATAATAAGTGCATATGTTAAGATAAGAAGCTATTATGCCTTATTATAAGATCGATGTGAATATAAGATATGATTATGATGATATAAGATAAGATATGAATATGTATGATAAGATATGTTATATAAGTTATGGAGAATTATGTTAAGTATGATTATGACTTGATAAGTATATTATAAGATGAGTATTATATAAGCTAAGGTTTGAGTTGAGTAATGGTGTATAATATAAAGAATAAGAATTGTAGTATATAAGTCTTCCGCTGTGTTTAATTCTGTTTTTATACAAGTATGTATGCGTATGTTTGTACGCGAATGATGTATGTATTTTGTATGTATTCTAACCGTATCTACAGGGTGGTTTGTACGTATTTTTATACGTAGATTATACGTATTTCTAACCGTATTTCTGCAGGTGTATTTATACGTATTTCCATACGTACTTATATACGTATAATTATACGTACTTTTATACGTATTTTTTTTATACGTACATTTATACGGATTTTTGTATGTTTGTGTGTAAGACTTGTATTAAATTTCTTTACAGTTTTTATGTGAATTTTCTATGCTATTATGTGTTTGGCGGTCCCTTGATTAAATGGGACAGCCTAGTTACTCGCCACTGATGGTGGACCCCCACATTTCCAGGTGATGATGCAGCAGAATAGAGCGGGCTTCGCAGGATGGGCCTGAGGGATTAGCTTTATTTCTTAAGCATTTAGTTATCTCCAGAACAATTTAGTCATATTTTAGTTTATCTAATGATCCCAGCATGTTGGGACAGTACTTTCAGTTCTTCGATGTAATTTTGATTATTGGATTTTTATGGATTTTTAGTAGCCATTCAATAAAAGATACTTTTCCCATTTATTTTTATTTGATTTAAATTATAATTTGTTTGAGTGATGATCCAAATGTCGATTTCCCTTCGTAAATCGACAAGCTGAAAAGTCGGGTCGTTACACAAAAACTTGCCATACAAACAAGGGGGAAACCGGTCATGGGCTCAAATTGATCACTTGGGCCTTTTGCACTAATTCATGACTAATCATGATTATTTTGCACTTGGCCCAAAACTAAATAATTAATTAGAAAATTAAATAATAAAATTCTAATTAATTAAAATAAAATCAAATAAAGAAATATTAACCCATTATATAAAATGGTTGCACCAAAACATCAAAAATAGTCTAAAATATATTTTAGACCATGCACCGCAACAACTATAAATACTAACAACCTGACACGAAACTAGCCCAAAATCTGGGGCGTTACACCTCACCCCCCTCCTTCCTCCACGAGTGCCTTCGACCCCGCCTTCCGTTGCTCGCCGCTTCTCTCTTTCTCTCTCTTCTTCCTTTTCTTTGCTTGAGGTTTGATTTGTGGTTGTTGGGTTCGAGTGGTGGTGGTGGAGGTGATTGGTGGTGTCGATTTGAGGGGGTTCGAGTGGTGGTGGTGGGGCTGGGTTGGTGGTGGGTTCGGTTAGTGGGTTGGTGGCTGTTTAAGGCCGCATTCGATTTGGTGGGGGCATGGGGTGGTTCACAGGGGACGGGGCGAGGATGGGGGGTGATTTTGGGGGGCCGGGGAGGGGTGGGGGTGGTTTAGGGGGGGTCAGGGAGGGGTAGGGCTGGTTCCGGGAGTTGGGGAGGGGTGGGGGTGGTTCAGAGGGTCGGGATGGGGGTGTTTCAGGGAGGTCGGGGAGGGTTGTGGGGTGGTTCAGGAGGGTCGGGGAGGGGTGGGGTTGGTTTAGGGGGGTCGGGGAGGGGGGTGGTTCAGGCGGGTTGTGGAGGGGTGGGGGCCGGTGGTTGGGCAAAGGGGAGGGGGCAAGGATGGGGATGGGGTTGGGGGTTAGCTTTTTGGTTTTTTTTTTTTTAATTTCTAATTTTTTTTTCAATTTTTTATTTATTTCAGATTTCTTTTTACCTATGTAGAAGGTAGCAGGTCAAATTGTTTACTGGTTGAAATTTAGATATTGAGGTTGGTTTATTAAAAAATAATCAAAAGGTTGGTTTATTACTTGCGAATGTCTCAAAGGTTGGCTTATTAAAATCAATTAATCCTATTTAAAGTTATTTATTTATTTGGATGGAGAGAGTAATTAGGATGGCTTTTATTGTAGCTTGCAAGGTCGTTCCTAACAATTGGAGGGCTTAGGGCGAAGTAATGAGTAAGGGCCCGATAAGCTCGTTTAGATGTATGTAGTATTTGTTTTTTTAATAAAAAAACTTCATTCGGGATTTTTTTTTAGGTTGTACTCTTTATATCCCATTATATTTATCCTATGGAACGACTTTGAGTGAGCTTTTTTTAGGCTAGATGAGGTAAAGATAATAAAATGGAGGAAGTAATTTAAACATTTTAGCTTTTGACTTACATAGTATAGTAGGTGATAGTTAATTAGAAATAAACTACGGCTATATAGTGGAGCCACATTATACTAAGGGCTTCTTTACTTCAGAATAAATTCAGTTCAGTTCATCTCTATTTAGTTTTTTCAATAATTTTACTAATTATTTTCTATTATATTATTTAAGTTCTAATATTGATAATGATAAATAGAGGTGGGAAAAATTAATACGACCTGCTAACCCAACACGAAATTGACCAGTTATTAACGTGTTTGGATTGAGGGGTTTGACCCGTTTAAATAAGCGAGTCAACACAACACGGCCCATTCATTAAACGACGATGATAATGATGATGATGACGACGACGACGACGACTGCGATAATCATAATAATAATAATAATAATAATAATAATAATAATAATAATAATAATAATAATAATAATAATAATAATAATATTGATGATAATATTATTAATATCTTGATGATGATAATAATAATATTGATAATAATACAACAATGATGATAATAACAATAATAATAACATTAACATTAGCAACAACAACAATAATAATAATAATTATATTAATAATAGCCTTTCAATTAATACATCGACTGTCGTAAAATTGTTTGGGAAAATAATAATAATAATAATAATAATAATAATAATAATAATAATCGATTAGTTTTTTCTCATCTAGGAGTCTTCATAATCGGTTAGTTCTTCCTCGTCTTGGTCTTGTCCATCAACTTCGCCCGGTTCCTGGGGATTCAGTTGCATTGATTCCCATATCCGATCAGTTACTTGCTGCCGTACAACATTCATAGCTTCTTTTCTGGTGTCATTGTACATAGAATGCTCTTCTCTTGGTTCCATGGGCTCAATTTGCTGCGTGAAAGGAATACCTAGATCATGTAAACGAATGTAGTTGTGTAGAGTACATAACAACAAGCGATGATAATTTGCAATTGAGAAGAAAAATCCATCCGTGGCATCGCCTTAAGTCGTAGAACCTTCCACCTATTTTTGAGAACCGCAAAGATTCTCTTAATTACATTTCGAGTGGAAGAATGTCGGTAATTAAATTGCTCATACTTTCCTTGTGGTGGAATTCCGCTTCTGAAATCAGACAAATGATATCGCGTCCCATGTCCTACATGTGGACTCAAGTACCCGACTGTGTTAGGATACGCTGAATCGACCACATAGTATTTTCCTCAACAACAATAAGGATGTTAGTTTATCAAAGTGATGTATTTTTCCATTGTATACATGGTAATGTAGGTTAGTTTATACCAGACGGCGGATGAGGGAATCCCATTCTTGCATCTCCTAAGCTTCTCCTCCATACAACTCAATCATGTGCACTTCCTTCATAGCCTACATTGATGTGAGTGAACAACATGTTTAATGAACACACGGCCATCACATTCCATGATTTGCCCCCGTGACGATCTCTAAAGGGCTTGCTTTGAGCATCCGCAACAACTGCATGTATACCATCAATGGCACCAACACAATCCTGAAACAAAAAATGTACCATCACACATTGACTATACATTTTGAAAGTTAATTGTTAATTAATATAAAATGACATCGAAAATCGAAAGTAGGATAAGTACCTTAATTAAAGAAAGGCCATAATTTGTTGTTGTTTTGAATTTCATGAGGTATTTCATTCAAACTTTGATATGGTCGAATTATTTGAGTCGACAATGTCTCTAAAGCTTTTTATACCTCGTGGAAATACTTTGAAATAGTCCTTATCGAGTGTTGAAATCTTTCTGCAGTATCACGAATGGAAGCAGGTTTGGCTAGCATGTACAAACTCATCCCAAGTTGCTCTTCAATGCTTATATGTTTACCATTACCATCTGTCAACAGTTGTTGTTCTCTAAGGACATTAGCAAAACTTATAAATATTTCTCTACTTAGCCGAAGTTGTTCTTTGCACAAGTTATGATGGCATGTCAGCATCCTATGTATGAACTTATGACCCATTTCCCCACCAAAATGAAGAGGCGTCGAATCAAATTCGGTTGTCAATCTACGTAGCTCATGCAACGCTACACGTGTCAAACTTTCCTGCAACAGTTCATCATCCATTCTACATAGGCGCACAAAATAATAACGAAACTTGATACATACTCTTAACAAAAGTTCATACATAATCTTAACAAAAGTTCATACAAACACCTGAAACACAAAGCATATAAGATCAAATTGTTCGACCACATTACAACAACAATAGTTGAAAGTTAACTCCACATCTAAAATCCAAATACGCAGCTAAAATCCAAATTTAAAAACAGTAAGTAAACTATAAAGGTCAACAATTTGCAAGTACAGATTAGCTTAAGCAACTATGTTACCCACTAAATAAATTATCAACATCCATAGGCAGTAGTGGCCTATACACATCATCCTCAAGTAAACAGTGCTTTTTCAGGAAATGAAGTCTGCCAACATCAGAACGAAGAGAGTTAAAAAGATCAATGGCACCCGGAGTTTTACGAAAGCTATCAAGAACATCCACAACAAATTCATCCCCATACTTCTGAACAATCGTCATGGACTCCAACTTATTTTGAACTTCAACAAAAGGATTTAATGGTTTTGAAGATTGACTCACAAAAGATTTCTTCATTTGATTAAGGCATGTATTGATGTCCTCTTCCCTAGTAATTTTTTTAGAGAGCTGGGAAATATTGTCAATGCTCTTACGCTTTTTTGGCTAAATCTTGGCAATGTCATTGTTTTGGGTTGTGACTTCGCACAAGTCATCAGAGTCAGCAGATGCTTCACCTTCCTCTTCAAGGTTACTACTTCCTTTTGTATACGTGGGATTGATGATGGAGTATAAGATCTATCACCCGTTGCATAACCACTAAGCAAAATTTTATCCCATTCTTCCTCAAATTCTAATGGATGGCTACGCAACGTTTTTGCTGATGGATATCGCTCCAATAAAATAACGTTTCAAAAACAATATACTTCTTTCACACATTATGGAACAATTGAATGAATTGAAAAATGCTATAAGTTACCATGTACCTTTATAAAGGCTTGCCATTTTTCACTAGTCGCATCAACATCAGGATAACCATTTTCTTTCCATCCAATACCGGTCCATTTCTTTAATTCATTCCAAGCTTGGTGTTTTTTTTTTTCTCATACATGAACCGATTCTTAATAGGAATCTCTTCAAAATCCTTTCCACATCGCTTATTTAACGTTGCAGCAACAATGTGCCAAGCAATTTTCGAACCAAAGGGGGTGACATGGTCAGGCAAGATTGTAAAAGGTATCGTTTTCACATCGGGGGTGAAAACTAACCGATTTGAACCCATTGCAAAAAACAAAATCAAGCTAAACAACATCCAAAGACATGATTTAGTTGCAGCTCAAACTAAAATTAAAATAAAATCAAGCTAAACAACATCCAAAGACATGATTTAGTTGTAGCTCAAACTAAAATTAAAATAAAATCAAGTTAAACAACATCCAAAGACAGTATTTACGAACCAAATCAATATTTTCGAACAGTATTTTCGAACAAAATTCGAACAAAATCACTCAAAATCAATCAAAAATTCGAACAAAATCAGTCCCAACCCTAACATTCATTTTCGAACAAGAGAATTTTCGAACAGAACAAAGAACAGATCTAAGAATTATAACTAAACCCTAACATTCATTCAATTATCAAATTAAAAGCTGAAAATAACTCACCCTGAGAGGAAAACAAAGGAAGGGTACAACGGAGACCAACCGTGGACCGTCGACGCCAACCTCGAGCTCGCCTTGCCGGATGGGACAACCAATGAGTTGGTATAATGGAGAGTAGAAATGGTGAGAGCAAGGGAAGAGAAATGAGCAGGTATATGAGTATAAAAAAGAAAAAGAAAAGGGAGAGTAGAAAACACAGGGAAGAGAAATGATACAAATTTGATCTTATCTCGTGCGTTGATTCACATTTTACTTCCTCCGTTCCAAAAAAAACGCAACAGTTTCAAAATAAATGCAACAAATTTTTATTTTCCTTATATAGTAAACTATTGCTATTTAAAAGACATAAATACCCTTATTAATTCTTTATTTGTCCCCACCATTTCACTCTCCAATTCTTTAATTGTCCCCACTCTCTCACAACTCCTTTAATTGTCCCCACTTTTTCTACCCCTCACTTTATTTTAATCAATTACCCCTCACTTTTTCTAATTACCCACAAAAAAAAAATGCCTAGCAGTCCGTGCCATGACAATTGTTGCATTTTTTTTTGGAACGGAGGTAGTATTTTATTTATTTGATAAATATTTTTTCTTTTTTAATAAATCAATTGATTTTATGTGTGTTGATTCACATTTTTTTTAGTATATTGTTCATTGTTTGTTTGATTATTTCATTATAAAAACATCACTTATGTATATTATTCATCTGTATACTACTTATGATACTTACGGTTCATTAGGAAAACATTACTTATGTATATTTATTTATTAATAAAAAAATTAATCGAAAAGTGAGAAATCATTATTTTTATTTTAAAATCATTTATCCAAAAGGTAAATATTTAATTAATAAATTATTTATAATTTATTACAAAAAATTAAGGAGAGAATTTAAACATCAAATTAGGGCTCGTTTACGTTAGCTGAATAGAGATGAACTGAACTGTACTAAACTGAACTGAACTGAACTAAACTGAACTGAACCGAACTGTATTGATTGAACTAAATAGAGATGAACTGAACTGAACTGAATTGAACTGAACTAAACTGAACTAAATATAATCTGAAGTAAACAAGCCCTTAATCATTATTTAAATTCATTAATTCAAAAGTTAAATGTTTTTAATTCAATTCAGCTCTATTCAATTTAGTTCAGTTCAGTTCAGTTAATCTCTATTCAGTTCAGTTCAGTTCAGTTCAGTTCATCTCTATTCAGCTAATGTAAATGAGGCCTAAGTTAGGTTTTTTGACCCACTTGAATTTGAACATAGAAATATATCTTATAAAAGAACTCTTTCCCTAAATAATGTTAAGAATAATCTTAATTCCCAAAATGCTGCTACTTTTTCTTTAATTCCCAAATTACCGTCCACGTAGACGGTTCAATGAATTTATTTATTTTTTTTCAATTTTTGTGACAAAATCGCTACTGAGAGTAGCGGTTTTACTGAAGAAAATCGCTACTCCCAGTAGCGGTTTGTCCTAGTTAAAAAAAAAATACAAGTTTCTTAGGTAACCTATTGGCTTTCAATCTTTACAAAAAAAATACTGCACATAAACCGCTACTGGTAGTAGCGGTTTCTTTATCTGAGAAAACCGCTACTGGTAGTAGCGGTTTTTAGACAAACCGCTACTGCCAGTAGCGGTTTTTCATTTTAAAAAAATGATTTTTTTTCCTATGCTGACGTGGACGGTAATTTGGGAATTGATATAAAAGTGAATGCATTTCGGGAATTAGGAAACTTCCCAGCATTATTCATGGAAAGAGTTCCTTATAAAATATACTTCCTCCGTATCGGTTTATCTGCAACAATGAATATTATACCTCTCATATATATTTCAAATGTTGCAGATAAACCTATACGGAGGGAATATAATTTTTCAAACTTTTTCCTATAACTTTGATGAATTGAACCAATAAAATTTGTTAAATGCATTTTAACCCACTATTTTTTTTTTGAGTGTCGCCACTATAAAGCTATGCAAAAAAAAATGATATTACAAAAACCATCAATTACAAATTGTTAAGAATAAGATTTAATGTACCAAAATAATTAGAAATACTAGGAATAAAAAGATTGGTCCAATGGGTAAGAAGGAAAGTCTGAGTAATAAACTTTTAAAATTGTTACTCTAATGGTTGGAAAACTGGGTTGGGGGGTGGTGGAGAATAAAATGAATTAAAAAAAAAATCAAAAGGGATGGTTATAGGATTTGATTCCAAGACCGTTGCTATGTAGAGTATTCACGCTAACCACTAAGCTAATTTATTCGATATCTAAAATTTATTAGCTAGTTTTACTTATATTGTATTAAAAATAGTTAAGGGAAAATAGGGTGTTTCAAGCCTGGACCCTAGGCGGCTCCCCTGCTCACCCTTGCCCGAAGCCAACCTTGACAGCTTGTTTGATGATTGAAGTTTAGAGTTTAGATATTAAAGTTTAGAATTTGTAATTAGAGCTTTTTTTTAAGGGAGTTTTAATAAAAAAATTTCTTTAAAACTCTTTTTTACACTCAAATTAAAGTTTTTTTTTTGGTCAAAAGCGTAAACTCTATTCAAAAACCCCCAAAACAAAACTATAATGATCTCTGTATTTACAATTGTTCTTATTTAATACGGAGTATATGTTTTTTTACTTGGAAATACCTCTTCTTGACGTGGTGATTTCTTGGTTAGCTTGTTATGGTCTCCACTCTGTCAGTTGATCAGTTCAGAGTCAGGCTAGAAGTCGTTTTTGTTATCAAGCCTGCGTACTCGGAGTTCTCCATTGAAGCAGCTTGTATGCTCTGTCCTCCCTTGCAGCATCTTCTCCGGTAAGATTTTTTGGTTTTCTACCTTTTTTTTTGTAATCTTTGAAAACAATAATCACAATCTAGGGTTTAATCTTTTTTTTTTTTTTGTTTTAATTTTTTTATACTTGAAAAACTATGTCAGACAGTGAATTAATGCTCATAGTATAATATAATGTGGAATTTTAGTGATTGGTTATCATTAATGAAGTTATGGAATATTGTGATGAGCGACTTTGTTAGTGGAATTTTGTTTTTATTCTTAAGCCAGAAGAATTTCAAGTGATTTTTCGACTTTGGTTTGATAATTGAGTCAAATTTGATTGTTACATTTATGAGTGAGTCCTTTTGCGCCGTTTTTAATGGCGTGAACCACACTATGGGCGTCACATTCTAGCACCACACTTTCCAAGCAGTCAAGCCTCCAAGCCAGCCTATAAATAAAATATTCAGTTCAGTTTAGTTCAATTAATACACCTCTATTCAGTTCAGTTCATCTCTATTCCGCTAAGGTAAACGAGCCCTAAATACCTCAATATTAATTGACACCGTAAGGGTGAACAATTAATTGAAACAATAAAATATGTATGTAGGATTGTAGATTTAATTAGGAAGAATAAATAGAATAAAAATTACAACGTGACCTGAAATATTTGAAGAGTTTTAGATTCAGGTTTTGCAGAAAATAAGTTGCGTACTAAGCTGTTGTTTAGTAATTGGTTGGAAAAAAAAAACATAGGAACTGGAACTTCCTAGGATTTTTTTTTTTTTGAAATAAGATCGATCAATTCATTTATAAAAGAATCATACGACATCTACAAAAAAATATCAAAGCCAACAAATACAAAGCAAATTGAATCAAATAAAATTCAAACTCAACAAAACTACGATCGTCGATAAGATATGACCTTGATGAATTAACTCGTCTTTTACATCGCTGTCCTTTGCAACTTTCTACAAAGGGTCTTAGATCTGTTGTAGTTTTTGAATTGAATGCAACTTAAGCCAATTAATTGCAGGTGTAGATTTGAATGCAACTTAATCCAATTAATAAAGCCTCCATCAACGAACTAATTCCTCCAAATTTTTAATCTCCCATAAAGGAAGAGGAAAACCCTCAAATCCAAATTACACCTATTAGAGCAGAGAAAGAACCCAAAAGTTGAGTAGAAAACTCTCAAAGAGAGAATGAATATTATTTCCTAGGAATCTAAACTCCCATGTGTTGTTTGGTTGACAAGTTAATGGGAAGTAGAAATTTCTATGAAGTTTTATTTCCATGCAAATGGGGGAATTTACTCACCTAGGGGGCCTAGGTAGGTGGAACTTCTCATGGTTAACCAAACAAATTATTTGCACTTTCCTAGGAATTTCAAATGCATTGGAAAATAAATTTCCAAGGAATTTGCATTTCCTATACTCAACCAAACGATACCTAAAAAAAACGAGCGAGAAAATGTAGCTAAGATCATGCAAATAGAAAGCTAATTTAAAATAGGTAAAAATACAAAAAATAAAAAAAAAAATCAAAGAGGTGAGCCACACGAAAAGGGGACCCGGAGCCATCGCTCATAGAGCCCTCCTATGAGCCGGCTCAGGCCACTTCTACTACTCTATTGATCCTTCATTGTAACTGTTTCAATTGATCTTTCGCTGTCCCTAGTGAGTAATGACTATACCCACACCCATGCATTAGTGTTTATTACGGAGTATAAGAAAACCAACAGAGATTTGGGGGGGTGGGGGGTGGGGGGCATGGCATAGGTGCTGTTGGCTGCACATTACACGTATCTCCATAAACCAAACTTTCATATTTACTCCATATTAGGCCTTCTTTCAATAGTGCTTTTGCACCTTAGATACTTCTCCATGTCTAGCTTGGGTCATACCCCTATATGCTTCAAATACATCCACATTATTGTTATGTCTTGCTTTCAGGACTTGGTGCACACCAATGTATTAAATAACAGCCATGTGTTTTTATTTTTCTAATTTTAATTTTAATTTTTCGGAATTGAGTTGATGATAAACCCATGTCCAATGTTTGGTCTTTGTTGATGGGGTTATTTCTGAGTTTGAATTCATGTTTGAGTGATTGAACTTTTCTACTTTTCTTTGCTAGTTTTTATTCTAATTCTTCATATGAGTTGAGACAAATTCTGGTTTTTTTGGTGGGTTTTGTGTGTTCATTCTCGCCTTTTCGCATTTATGATTTTTAAAAAAAACTGTTCTTTTTCATGCTTTCCTTGTCATTTTGATCCATTTTCTTTGTTTCTATGAGGTTGATAAGTTGATCATAAGGTTATACTTACACGTTTATATTTTTACGCTTTCTGTTCGAGCGTAATTATGGATCAACGTTTGAGAGGGTATATTGGATGGAAGAATCTACTGAAAAATTTGTGGACATATGCATTGAACATAAATCAACTCTAAAGTCCAAGATAAATTGGGGATAATTGTCACTAACTTGAGGATTTACAGATAGTTAACTAATGGCAGGGAAATCAACAAAAATGAAATAAGTTACCTTTTATTGGCATTGAATGAATAGATGAAGGTGATTGCCAGATATGGAAGAAGAAATGAAATTGGTTAAAATAAAGGAGTTAACAGTGTAAAAAAGGTCCTTTTGACCTCACAAAATCTAAATCAAGTTTTCCGACATGTGGACCAAGGTGAATTTTGGGTACACAAAACCAATGGGTAAGCATCTTTGTCTTGTTGTCATCCAAAATCTAAATCAAGTTTTCCAGCATATGATTGTGGGTAGGGTACACAAACCAATGGGTAAGCATCTTTGTCTTGTTGTCATCCAAAATCTCACCAATTCTCAATTCTCATTCTAAACTTTATCTTCCAACTCTCTAATTCTCTTTAAAATTTCAAGTCTTACATGCAAAAATACTTCTGCTTCCTATTTTTGTTGGATTTTACTTTACAAATCACAAAGTATTAGATTGATCACCAATTTAGAAGTTGTTTGTGGTTTTCAAGGTATTAAAATTCTCCTTTTTTCCTCCCTTTTGAGTGTTAATTATGATATTAGGCTAAATTGTTTATGCCATAATCTACCTTAAATTGGTGAAATGTGTCTTGGTTATACTCCTTTTTTCGTTGAAATATGATATGATTTCAGGACACGAAATTCATGGATATGCCACTGGTCCAAGGATTGGCAAGAGAAGGTCAAAATTCAGATATAGATTCTATGAGATGGTTTAGTAATAGAACTGAGATTTGGAGTGAAGCAAAGAAGCAAATTTGCTTGGCGGTACCCTTGATTGCAGTGACTATATTGCAATTTTGCATCCAAATAATTTCACTGATGTTTGTCGGTCACCTGGATCAGCTCTCCCTCTCCAGTGCTTCGCTTGCCAATTCCTTCGCTTCCGTCACTGGATACTATATATTGGTCAGTTTATATATATATTTATTTATATATATGCGAATCTCCCACAAAGGCACAAAGTCGTATATTTTCTCTTTAAGAAAAGAAAAACTCCATCTTTCCCATTGGACATTAAATAACCTTTATACAAACTGCAAATACAATTAATCAATAATATCAGCTTTGTAAAAAGCTAGTTAAACCATTCAAATCAATATCTAACAACCAACTTACAAAGAAAGCCTTTGTCAAAACATATCCTCCGTTTCATAGTTAAAGCTTTTGCGAGGTTTAAAACCAATGTTAACTTATGCGATGAAAATGTATACTGAGATACACTACAATAACATTGTCATGTTCTCATTTGTCAATAAGTCACTCTTAATGATTGTCATATTCTCTTTTGTGTGGAAATATTCTATGATATCGCTTGCAAAGAGATTCCAAAAACAAAATTCAAGTGATTTCATATAAATAACTATATTTACCCGAGGTATTAGTTAGTAACGTTATGATGAAGCTCAATACTTGATCTTTTGCGTATAACTATATGGTCTGGTTGAATTTCCTCAATTGGTTTACATTTTATGGTTCATGACACAGCTACACACCTGTTGAGATGGACAACATTTTACAGTTTACAATTCCCAATTTGCAATTTAATCAAAGCTCACAAGTCTAAAATTTATTGTTATTTTGACACATGCCAGGCATGTTCTTCACTTTTTTTTTTTTTTTTTTTTAATATATATTAAAAAAAATCTAAATAATTCATAGAGTTTTTATGCAAAACCTCTACATCCTCACACATAAATTTTAGTTTTGCATATGGAAACATAGTACATAGTACTTTTTGTGTGTGTGATTTGAAGCAATTATTTGTTATACAAATGTAAATCGACCTAAACATTGGTAGGTGATGCACATAATTAGTAAAACTAATTCAGTTATATCTAAAGTTACTCCTAGAATAGGATGAGCTACCCCAATGTCCCCAATATTCCATCCCATAAAATGCTACTATATTCGAAATTATCCCTATTCTTGAGATTTTTTGTCCTACATCTTGAATTCACCTACTTATCATCTCCTATGTTAGTATCCATGGTCGTTCATGGCAGTCATGATTCGTATATGTTGATTCTAGGTATTAAAGTAGAGTTGTATTCCTGGATCTCATTGCTTATTTGTTGATAACTTGATATTATCAATAACTTGTTCACGGAGTAGGAAGTAAATGTTTGTTATGTGGTCTAGTTTATTTAATGTACCTTTAATGGGTGTATTGTTTGAGAAATTGAAGTAAAGTTGAAATAAAAGCTAATCTATGCAGCTGGGAATGAGCAGTGCTTTGGAGACTTTGTGTGGACAATCATATGGAGCCAAACAATATGAGATGTTAGGGATATACACACAAAGAGCTATGGTTGTCCTCATGGTTTGTAGCATTCCTCTATCAATAATCTGGTATTATACCTCTGAAATTCTGATTTTTCTTCACCAAAACAATGAAATAGCAATGGGGGCAGGAATTTTCAACAAGTGGATGATCCCTGGCCTTTTTGGTTATGGATTGCTTCAATGCCTCACTCGTTTCCTACAGACTCAATGCATTGTGCTTCCGATGGTGCTCACTTCTTGCATAGCAGCACTTCTCCATATTCCTCTGTGTTGGGCTCTCATCTTTAAGCTCCGAATTGGAATCAAAGGAGCTGCCTTGGCAAATGTCGTATCATATTGGTTTAGCTTCTTCCTACTAGCAATTTATATAAAAGTGTGGAACAATGCTTGGAAGGGCTTCTCCAAGCAAGCATTTTTCGATATTTGGAGCTTCCTTAAGCTCGCCATTCCTTCTGCATTTATGATTTGGTATACTATGCCTAGAAACCTTACTTTGTTTGCCACAATTTCTGATTCTATCATCACTATATTGGATAATAGTATGACATTATTCTGGTACCATCTGTTTAGTTTTGCCTTTTTCCCGTCTTGCAGCCTTGAGTATTGGTCGTTCGAAATGGTTGTGCTAATTGCAGGTCTTTTGCCAAAGCCACAAATTGAAACATCAGTGTTGTCAATAAGGTTTGTAACTTGGTGTTTAAAAGAAATGCTGATTTGTGATGAGCTTAGATTAAACTAAAACTAAAACTAAATAATTTATCTATTTATTTATTTTTATTTTTAATATAGCTTGAACACATGTTGGATGGTTTATATGATATCTGTTGGTCTTGGAGCTGCTGTCAGGTAAGGTCTTTTATATTACACTACAGAGTGTGTAAAATTTTCTTCCAAATAAAAAACCTGGAATGGGTTTACCTAATGATATGTAATATATTGTGATTACAGCACAAGAGTGTCAAATGAATTGGGGGCAGGACATCCAAAAGCAGCCCGCTTAGCTTTTTATGTCATTGGACTGATTTCAATTTCAGAAGGTTTAGCTGTGGCCGCAATTACTATTTCAATACGTGGTGTTTGGGGAAGATTGTATAGCAGTCAAGAGGAAGTGGTTCGATATGTTTCCAAGATGATGCTTCTGCTTGCTGTCTCTAACTTTTTAGATGGATTTCAATGTGCACTTTCAGGTATCAGTAAAGAATGACTGACTTAATGTTCATTTAATAGTAGCTCCGTTTCAATTTATGTGCAGAAATAATGTATATTTATATTTGTGAGGTACGAAACATTTAATTATTATATATATATTGGAACTGAGGTAGTATGTTTCTTAATGTTATTAATTCATTCTTCAATTGTGTAAATGTTTTTGAATCTAACTAATAGGTGCCACAAGAGGATGTGGGTGGCAAAAGATGTGTTCTATCATAAATCTAGTTGCTTATTACTTTGTTGCGGCTCCGCTCGCGGTACTTTTTGCTTTTGTTTTGCATATGGGTGGCATGGTAACTTGTTCTTCCCTCTCCAAATTATTCATAATTCCATAGCCACATTTTTTTTTTCATTCGCATTAGCGCCTTTACATGTAATCTGTTAAACATTACTTTTGGAATTGAAATGCAGGGACTTTGGTTAGGAATTATATGTGGACTCTCTGTCGCGGTCGTAGCATTGATCGTTGTTATCCTGTGCACTAATTGGGACAAAGTGGTGAGGGAATAATTGTTGCTTGTTTCATGGCTTGTGATATGAAATCAGAATTGAATGTCCAGTGGAATTTGAACCTTGGGGAATTTATGTGGCATTTTTAAACTAAAGATGGCACATGTGACATGTCATGCTATGTCGTGCTACATAGTGGGCCCGCCTGCCTGAAGGTAAGTTGTGATGGCATACATCCTAGTGCATTCGTGCCATTCTTACGTACATAGGCTAAATTTTAAATAAGCGTGCCTTATCGGGCGTACTTTGCTGATTGTGTTGTGTCTTGTTTTAAAATTAAAGGTGTGGCTCAGGTGAACCCACAACTTGGCACGCAACATGCGGTGCCCTTTGTTCACAACTTCACATACTATGCTGTGTGTTTTATGTGTTTGCTATGCCGTGTTTCCGGCCCGACATACTGACATAGTGCCATTTTTAATTAAAACTTCCCAAAATCAGACTTTTATTTATTTATTGCTTTGAAATCCCCTTAAAAAAACTCATTAAGGCTTTGTTTGGTTCACCTAAAATTTGTTAATCTGATTACAACTTATTTTTTCTAATCTGATCTGATCTAAATCATTGCTTGATTTGACTGAACTTTGACCACTTATATATGTTAATCCATAAGAAAACAAAATATATCAATTGACATCTTATTTTATTTTTATTAATTAGTAATTTTTTTAATATGGTAAATAATATTTTATGTTACGAAAAAGTTTAAAAACATCAAATTAAATTATGTGATCTGAAACTACTTTTTCTTATCTGATCTAAAATGAGTAAAAAGGTGTTAAATAATTTGAATCAAACTGATATGGGATAATTATGATGGAGGGTACTTTTGTAATTTTGCTTTTAGTTTGTTTGTTTATTTTGTCTTGTTGCCAAGTTAGTTATTTCCTTTAAAAGCCTGTCCTAAGAATGTAATGACATAATCAGAAAATTAAAACAAACTTTCTCTCCCTCTCTCTCTTTCCTATCTCTCTTCCTATCCTCTCTCTTTCTCAATTCCTCTGCTCTCTTCCCTATTTCTTCAAATTTCCCTTAAAATTAAGTATAATCAATTGGTGGAATTAATCCATCCTTATCAGTGGTATCAGAGCCACCTCCAATCATTCTGTTGTCAGATTGTGAGGGCGAACGAATTCTGGCGCCAGCAACTACTCGTCACAAAGCAGCCATGGAAGCTCAGGTCCAAGCTCAGGTGCAAGCTCTTGAGGAGCGCCTCGCAGCTCATTCTCAGAAATCTGATGAGAGATTCGAGGAATTAGTCAACTTAATGTAGCAATTGAAAGATAAAGAAGGCGGGGGTCCTCCACCAAGGCCATTGGGCTCCCAAGCTAGAATTTCCGAAGTTTGATGGCACTCATCCTCGCATTTGGTTGAAGAAATGTTGTAAGTATCTTACCCTTTGTAAGATTCCTGATGATCAGAGGGTAGATTTAGCCTCTTTGAACATGATTGATCGAGCTGAATTGTGGGTTACTAGTTATTTAGCTAATCGAGCTAAGGTGGATTAGAATGAATTTGTAATTGATGTTAATGCTAGGTTTAAGGATGAAACAGGGGTGAATGTTGTTCAAGAATTTAATAATTTACAACAAACTGATAGCCTAGAATCATATATTGATGCATTCGAAAATTTCAGAGCTATCATGTTGCAGAAAAATTATATATTGCCTGACCAGTATGTGCTAGATAGTTTTGTGGGCGGGCTAACTGTAACGACCCGACTCGCTTAAATCGGCGCGGAAGAAACCGACGAGTCAAGTAGTTATAAAACTAAAACTCAACACTTAGAAAATAAACTAATACCTCAAAATATTAGTATTAAACCAAAGATGTACAATAACCCACAACTTTGTACAAAAACTAAATCCAAAAGTCAAAAGTACTAAAACAAAAGTGAGATGCAACTCTAACTACATGCTAGAGTCTTATACAACAAATGTAATATCAAAAATCTGAAACAATGTCTATAGAATCTAATACTATGAAACAACCGTAATAAACAACAACAAAGCACACAAACGCCGCTCGCCCAACCCCAAAGCTAAACAAGAGCATCATCGTCAGATGTACCTGAAAAACACAACATATCCACCATCAGTGGCGAGTAACATAACTGACTCACCCCAACGGGAATACACAAGTACATAGCAATAATCAAATAACATCATACATACAATCCTCGAAGACACGAGACAACCTCAAACTCGAAATCCCAAAATCAACTCATCACTCGACATCATCCATCATACGACATCCCTATACTCAAATCTAACTCAGGTGCAATCATTCTAGTTCTAGACCGGACTAGGCTCGTACGGAAGCATCTTACGCAACCGAACTTCTACTATGTCAGGACCGAGCATAAGCCATACACCCAAATCCCACGAACCCATTTCATACTTGGAAATTCGTGTCCCTAATCCCCAAATAAATCTGAGCGTACTAGGAATAACATAGTGAGACTCCAAAACTATTCCAATACCGCGGATGGAATAGGGGCAACGTCTTAACCCAAAAACTATGCATAAGCCATACACAAAGTCAAGGGCGTCTAGAAAAGAAATCAAGCTAATCATCCCATCATATCATCATCATATCGTCATAGTTAATTAAAGACAAGAATAAGCCATACTCTTGAAATTAATAACTAAATTATCGAAGTTAACTCAAGAATTGCCTATAGCCATACTCTTGAGACTAACCAAACATCATATCATCATTCTCAAATCAATCTTTAATCAACATATCCCAAATCTTTAACTATCAAGACTCTTTCAACATCTTTCTTTAAGACTCTTAAAGAACTCATCAAACCTCAACAAGAACTCTAAAGAACTCAATCAAGAACCTTAAAGAACTCATCAAGAAACCATTCAAGATTCAAGAACTTCAATCAAGAACTCAATCAAGATTCAAGAACTTCAATCAAGAACTCATACAAACTCAAACTACACGCATGAACATCATCACTAATCCACACGGCATTCTTCATGTTTTTAATCAAAATTCAACAAATTCAAACCCAATCACCATGAATTTCAAAACATCATAAATCAATCTTAAAATATGAAAAACCACCATTAAAATCATCATTTAATACTTCAAAATCAGAATTAAGATTAAGCTTCAAAAATCATAAACAATCATCAACAACTCAATCAAACATGCATTTAATTAAAGCTATAAACATAGTACTACCAATTAAGTTGAGTTAGCATGTTACCTTGTTGAAGATTAACACACAAATTCAACACACAATTGCAGTCCAAGAACTCAACCCACACGGCACACACACGAGCACCCACGGACCGCCTTGCTCGAACACGAACACCCACACACACACGAGTGCACCACCTTGCACGGCTCTGCTGCACGGCTTCCTTGCACCACCCAGCCACGACACGGCCTGCACACGACCACCACGACCCACACGAACCCCCTTAGCACGAACACCAACCCACGAACCAACCCGGAATCAACCCAACAAGGGATCTTGATTGAATCAATGTGTTTAGGATCGTGTTTAGGATGCTTAAAGATCAATGATGTTTGAATCTTTAAGTTTTGGGCAAGGTAAGATGATGAACAATGGAGGTTCAATCACCAAAAGTGGCGTGAGAAATGGAGAGAGTAGAGAGTGTTTATGTGCTTGGCAAGTTGATGGCAAAGTAGAATGGCAAAATGAGTAAGGGGCCTTACTAACTCTCATATAAATAGAGTTAGTTAAGGTGTGAACACAAGGCAAGTGGCAAGCCTTGCCATGCCTTTGTAAAACCGGCCAAGAGAAGCCAAAATGGGCCTTGTGATCCATTGGACTAAAATACTAAATTTACATGACTAATCATGCAAAAACCGGCAGCTTGTGAAGTTCAAGACCGGCGGTATGGAACTGGCAGCATGCAAGGTCCAAGACCGGCAGTAAAGAACTGCCATCTTGCAAGCTCCAAGACCGGCAGTATAGAACTGCCATCTTGCAAGCTCCAAGACCGGCTGTATAGAACTGCCAGCTTGCAAGGTTCAAGACCGGCAGTAAAAAAGACCAAACCGGCAGCTTGAAGCCTCGTCTTTAAAACCGGCAGCTTCATCTTGAAGTCTCAATTGGGCCAATTAATAAAATAATAACTAAGATAAATAATAAAAACTAAGAAATAAAACATTTCGATTAAATCGAAATTATTCACATAAAATTAAAATAAATAGTTCAAAATAAATTTTGAATTAGCAAATAAACACATAAATACACACATAAACACCGGCAGAAATACCGATAAAATCTGGGTCATTACACTAAGACTATCTATGAGGCCTTTTGTCAGTGCATTTAAACCCACCACCACTGCCCAGGCTGTGGAGGTTGCTAGGCTACAGGAGGAGTCCTTGAGCTTAAACTCTGTCAGATCCACTAGACCTCCCTTCAATCCAACCAAAACAGCCCCTCAAAACACCATTAAAACCACAAAAAGTAGCCAATACAACCCAGCAACTCCTTTCCTTTCTAACACAAAACCTCCATTACTGTCTACCCCAGACACCAAGCCATTATACCAAAACCCCCTGCATCCAAACACGTTGAATATATTCTTGCTGATGTTAGAGCCCCTAAGATTGAAAAGGGATTATGCTACTATTGTGATGAGCCATACCATAGAAACCACCAATGCCAGTTCAAGGAACCACAACTGTTCCAAGTGGAGGTACCTGGGTTGGATGAGATAGATGCTGCAGTGGTAGGCTGGTAGCCTTGGAGGAAACCACACTAGATGATATTATCACCACTGATCTGTGAATTTCCCTCAATGCCTTAGCTGGAAGCCAAAGTTTCCAAACTATGAGGATACAAGTCACTTCTCAAGGAAGGCTAATTCATACTTTGATTGACTCGGGTAGCACCCATAAATTCTTGGATTTCACCTTGGCCACAACATTGGGTTGCAATATGGAAGCTATCACATTCACATCCCAACAAGTCCCTGTTGCAAATGGGAATCAGTTAGTGTGCAACCATGTTTGCAGAGCTTTTTCTTGGACTGTTCAGGGAACTACTTTCACTACTGATGTTCTTATTCCACTAGGAGGATGTGATATGGTCTTGGGCGTGCAATGGCTTAGCACACTAGGACCCATCTCATGGGATTTCAAGCAATTAAGCATGAAATTCCACTGGCAAGGGGGCTCATTCCACCTTCAAGGAATAGCACCCAAGAAGGTCCAGGTAGTTGAAGGAGCTCCTTCAATTAAGCTCATGCAGCAAGCAGGCTAGTTATGTCTCCTACAGGTAGTGGCTGCAGGGCAGTCCATGTGCCTGTTTCACACAGATGCTGAGCCCATTCAACTAAATGAACAATCACAACTCCAAGCCTTAAAACATTAGTATGCAGATATCTTTGCAGAGCCTGAGGGGCTTCTACCTAGCAGGATTAAACATAACCACAGAATTCCTCTAGAAGAGGGGAGCAGTGCAGTCAACATAAGGCCCTATAGATATCCTCTTAAACAAAGGGATGTCATTGAGCAGCTGGTTCAAGAGATGCTGAACAAAGGCATTATACAACATATTGTGAGCCCCTTTGCCTCACCTGTGTTCCTAGTGGGAAAGAAAACAGTACATGGCGTCTATGTGTAGACTATAGGGAATTAAACAAAAAAACCATAAAAAATAAGTTCCCTATTCCAGTCTTGGAAGAATTGGTGGATGAGCTAGCTGGTTCTGTGGTGTACAGCAAGCTGGATTTGAGGTCAGGGTATCACCAACTAAGGGTGCATGAGGATGATATCTTCAAGACAGCATTCAAGACTCATGAAGGCCATTATGAGTTCCTAGTTATGCCATTTGGCCTAACTAATGCCCCTGTTACTTTTCAAGGATGAATGAACTCTGTGTTCAAACCACTACTTCGAAGATGTGTGTTAATCTTCTTTGATGACATCTTGATATACAGCAAAAGCTTGGAGGAAGTGTTTGCACTAATGAGACAACATTCAATGTCTCTCAAAGCAAGTAAATGTTCTTTTGTAATCACCAAGGTTGAATACCTTGGCCACTTGATATCACAAAAGGGTGTTGAAACAGACCCTGCTAAGATTACTGCCATAGACTCATGGCCTACACCAGCTTCAGTGAAGGACTAGAAGTTTTTTGGGATTATCCGGTTATTACAGGAAATTTGTCAAAGGGATATGCTTCCATCAGCAAGCCATTGACTGGCTTACTGAAGAAGGGGGCTTTTGATTGGTCAGATTGTGCTCAGCAAGCCTTTGTGCATCTTAAACAAGCTTTGGTTACAGCCCCAGTTCTAGCTCTACCAGACTTCTCAAAGCCATTTATAATGGAGACTGACGCCTCTAAAATGGGAATTGGAGTTGTCCTTATGTAGCAAGGCCATCCTCTAGCCTACATAAGCAAATCTTTAGGGCCAAAGTTGTAGAAACTATCAGTATATGAGAAAGAATTGCTAGCAATGGCGTATGGAGTGCAAAAGTGGGAGCAATACCTCATGGGTTCCCACTTCATTGTGAAAATTGACCAGAAGAGTCTCAAATGGCTCCTACAACAAAAGATCACCACCCCTTTTCAACAATTTTGGTTCTCAAAGTTGATGGTATTTGATTATGAAATCCAGTACAAGACAGGAAAAGAGAACATTGTGGCTGATGTTCTATCAAGGGTGCAAGGGGATGACATCATATGTGCAGCCATCACAGTTGTAGATTCTAACTTAATGACTGCTATCCAGGCAAGCTACAGCTTAGATGACAACACTCAAGCTATTATTCAGAGACTGGAACAGGGAGAAGTGGTTCCAAATTACAACATTAAGGATGGAATACTTACGAGGCATGGAAAGGTTGTGGTTGGGCCTGACAACAACCTCAAGGGCAAGCTGCTAAATTGGCAACACGCCTCAATGGAAGCTGGACACTCAAAGAGGGACCAAACTTTCAAAAGACTCCAGGGACTCTTTTATTGGAGAGGCATGACTAAAGATGTTAGTCACTTTGTGAGGAAGTGTGCTGTAGAGTTCCAAGTATGATACTTCTGCTAAACCTGGTAAATTGCAACCCCTTCTTATACCAGAGGCTGTTTGGATAGACATTTCCATGGACTTCATCTCTGGTCTTCCTAAATCCATGGGAAATGATGTGATTTTTGTGGTCGTAGATAGGCTCAGTAAGTATGGGCATTTCATGGCTTTAGCCCATCCCTACACTGCAGTTGAGGTTGCCCAAAGTTATTTGGACAACGTTTTCAAGCTCCATGGGTAGCCAAGGAGTATAGTTAGTGACAGAGACCCCATTTTTCTCAGCCAGTTCTGGCAAGGGCTTTTCTCTCTTCACGACACTGAGTTCCAACTTTCCTCAGCTTACCATCCAGAGACAGATGGCCAAACTGAAGTAGTCAACAGGTGCCTTGAAACATATCTAAGGTGTATGACTAGTGACTATCTAAAGGAGTGGTGTAAGTACTTACCCATGACAGAGTGGTGGTACAATACCCACTTCATACTGCTACCCTCAAAACCCCTTATGAAATTGTCTATGGACAACCCCCTTCACTACACCTTCCGTATCTGCCTGGAGAATCTGCTAATTTGGTGGTTGATAGGAGTATGCAAAAAAGGGAAGAAGTAATCAGGTTGCTCAGGACCATTCTGCAGGGGGCTCAGTCAAGAATGAAGAATCAGGCTGACAAAAAGAGATCTGAAAGAACCTTTGCAGTGGGTGATTGGGTCTGGTTAAAGCTTCACAACTACAAGCAACAGTCAGTTCAACACAGAAGCAACAGTAAATTGGCAGCCAAATACTTTGGTCCTTTCAAATTTGTTGCTGTTATTGGGAAAGCAGCATACAAGTTGCAGCTTCCAAGCCATGCTAAAATCCACAATTTTTTCATGTCTCTCAGCTGAAGATTTTTCATGGTGACCTTCCTCAACTGGCTTCAATTCCATCTTTGGCAGAAACGACTAAGGAGGCTCTTGGCTCTTCTACCTCTGGCTATACTAGAGCAAAGGACTGTTCACAGGGGCACTGAAACACATGATCAATACTGGCCAACCTGCACATGAAGCTTCTTGGGTTGATATTGCAGATTTTGAAGCTCAGTTCCCTGGATTCATAATTCAGTCTTGAGGAAAAGCTTGCTTAAGAGGGGGGTTTCTGATATGGGATAATTATGATGGAGGGTACTTTTGTAATTTTGCTTTTAGTTTGTTTGTTTATATTGTCTTGTTGCCAAGTTAGTTATTTCCTTTAAAAGCATGTCCTAAGAATGTAATGACATAATCAGAAAATTAAAACATTCTCTCCCTCTCTCTCTTTCCTATCTCTCTTCCTATCCTCTCTCTTTCTCAATTCCTCTGCTCTCTTTCCTATTTCTTCAAATTTCCCTTAAAATTAAGTAATCAATTGGTGGAATTAATCCATCCTTATCACAAACAAGGCCTAAGTTATCGAAAATGACATTGTACTATTCTATAGAGAAAGAATAGAATAGGCATTGATTAATTTACGTGTGTACTGATGGTTAGTTGCTGCTTTGCTTGCAGGGTAACAAATACACCAAGATTTAACTGAAGTTAATATTCTTAACTCTTAAGACACAAGGATGAGAAACTCAGATTGCAGTTGCTCTGATGTTAAAAAAGAGCCCAACCAATAATTTTCTTCTGTCTTTTCCTCCACCCAAATCTCCTAAGAATGATAGATCCAAACCTAAGGTGCTGTTTCAAAATTAGCGAGAAATTGTCTGGGTATGCGTCTCATTTGCCGGAAATTTTGATGCTGAAAGGAAATCACAAACCATGATTGTATCAAATGATCTGATGAAAAGTTAGAAGGCTTTCATCACATATTATTTTTAATTATTTTTGTAGGAGTAAATGTATCAAAATTCGTGTATTAAATATGTATAAAATACGTATAGCAGTAGCAGTAGTAGAACACGTATGTCATTCTTGTATAGACTAAGTATATGCATCATGTAAATTTTTTTTTTAAGGTAATTAGCATCATGTATTACTAGTCTATTATGCTTGTGTTATTTTTGTAATGGTCTTGTTTGGCTCAAGGTTGAATAAGGGAAGGAAATTTTCCACCCATTTATTTGATGATGATTTGAGAGTTTTGCTTATGCATGTGATTTGGTCCAGTGTGATCACATAAGCTTTCTAGGAACTTGCAAGTCTACTGAGCCCTGAGGGTTGTGATTCTCTAGCATTAGTATGCGTAATAAGGGCTAAATTTTGGAGTTGTGAGCAATTTCAAAAGATCATCTCGAAGTCGATGCTTTGGAGTTACTTTCTTGTTTGATGTGTAAATTGAGTGAATAAACACGAATTCCACTTAAAATTGTCATTAAATTATAAGGAAACCGGCTCAATACTTTAGAGATATGTCACCATTTACATGCTTTTGGCATTAGGGGCTCAATATGAATACGAAGGGGCCCTTTGGTTGGAGATACGGAACTATAGACTTTAGGAATGGGGGGACAATGGAAAGGTTAAATATTAGATTTAGGTAGTTGTTTAGTTTAAAAAAGAAAAGGAATGAGACACTACATAACTAGACTGTTCAAAATGATCTGATTCGAGCGATCTGGACGATCCTATGTAATAAAATTGAATAATATTATGTAATTTTTTTTGGATATTTCGAATTGAATATTAGAGAACTTTCGGATATAATGTGTATCAGAAAAATTGATGTTTTGTATATTTGAAATATCCGAAATTTTAAATACTTCGGATCAGATATCTAGACATTTCGGGTTGAAAAGCATTGTTTTTTGGAAATTTCGGATTTGATATTCGGCTTTCTATCGGATACTTGGGTTCGATAACTTTATCTTTCGGATCGAATACCCGGATTTTTTGAATAATCCCAAAAATATTTAAAAACACAAAAAAAGAAAAAAAAACTCGGACCAAGTCGGATATTTCAAAATTTTGGATACCCGGATTTTTCGGATCGGATTTGTCTGATCAGAATTTTTTGGATATCTGACATTTCGGATAAGATTGGATCGATTCGAATGAACAACATTAAACACACCGGCATACATCTGCACCCCACCACCATCATAATCTAACCCGGCCCCACAACCAAAAAAGTCACCTACCTTATCGCGTAACTTCCACCGCCTCTTACTGGCACGCCTCTCCCGAGGTGGAGGGGGCAGCTGGGTGATAGGTTAGTGTAGGTTAGGGTTAGGGCTAGGATTGGATAATGGAGGTTAGGAATAGAGTATGGTGGTCCCTGTGTGATAGGTAAGTGTAGGTTAGGGTTAGGGCTAGGATTAGATAAGGGAATGGAAAAGATAGGGGGAGAGGGTTTGGAGCGCAAACTATTAGGTGCACCCGGGACTACCTAGCTTTTCGTGGTCCCTGTTTTTATTTATTTTTTTAAAAAAAATACTCAGTTGATTTTTTTCTCTCTCCTCTGATTTTTGTTTCTCTCAGATCCTATTCATTTACCTCTTCTTCATTTTATCATCTTCATCATTTGGTGCTGATTTTTTTTCTCTCCTCCTAACTGAGTGATTTCGTTCATAATATTCAATAATTAATCTCAATCACAATTTTTATTTGTAATTATTGTAATGGATGATGTTGTTGAGTCTTGCAATTTGGTATATGAGGTTTGTGATGATATGTAAGCTCTTGAAGATGATAACAATAAGTTTTTATTGATTTTTTCTTTTGTATTGATGATGAATATTCATTTTAGATTCAGTTCATATTGCTATGAATATAAATGCAAGTTTAGTTGAAAAATGAATATTAGTATAAAGAAATGAATATTTATTTTAGTTGTTGCAAAAGTGAAGGTAAGTTCGGGTTTTTTTATGTTAAAATAAATATTTCGTATTAAAAAATTGAATATTTTGTATTAAAAAATGAATATTCCATATTAAAAAAATGAGTAATCTTTTTAGTTATCGCAAAAGTGGATATAAGTTCAGTTTCTTTTTGGTAAAATAAATATTTAATATAATAAAATAAATATTTAGTATAAGAAAATGAATAAACAACATGGTTTTGGTTCATTCCATTAGTGGTTTCTTGACACAAATCCTTATCAGTATCGTTAATAGGAATCAACGATCTAGATCTTACCAAGATCAGATCACCATTCCTAGATATGCTTCAGCAGATCACTAGTCATAGCCCTTGGGCCTCTTTGCAATTTCTTTTGCAACAACTGATTCAATTTTGTTTTAAGAAAAACAAAAAGTTTATACATTTTTTTTTAAAATCACAACAAATCTCCAATTCAGATCTATGGTAAGAACAGATCATACATTTTGACACTAGATAAGTACAGAACAGATCCGATTCAGATCAGTAGTGTATCCAGGTTTTTAAACATGGAGGGACGAGTTCAATAGTTCAACTTTATCGATATATTTAACACCAATTCTGTTTGTTCCATATGCCTAAAACCCTATATTAACAAATGCATTACCACCTCAATTATCACAAACATAATGCTTGAACAAGTAACAAACAAAACAAAATGCGACAACTTTCTCCACGTCCGGCCCTAAGAGTTTAGGGGCCCGAGGCGAATTTATGACTATGGGCCCTGTAAACTAATTTAAAAGAATTTTTGATATTTTTTACAATGAAAAAAACCACATGTATAAATATGAAAACAATAATTTTTTGAAACGATATGAAAACATTTAATACTAACATATATTTTTAATTACCTATTCTATGAATATAACTTTTGAAATCTTGTGACGTATACGGTATATTTTCTTAAGCATTGTACGCCGTAGAAATATAATGTATTGAAATCTTACAAAAATTATAGTGAAATTCAAATAAAGTATTTGAAAAGTAAACTAAATTCATATATAGATACAACTCATACAAGTAATGTGTATTTCATTTCAAGTTTTTGTAATTTGGAAAAGGAGAAAAAATATATTAGATGAATTGTCCGTGTAAAAATGATTAGCAAACGATATGTAAAAAAAACGCATATGAGTTGTATATATTCTTACAACTGGTCAATAATTTAAGTAAATCATTTGCTACAAGTGGATAAGGCTGGTGAGCCAAGGTACCTGAAGGTGCTTGGACCGACATTCAATACCCTTAAGGCTGGTGAGCCAAGGTACTCGAGGGTGCTTGGACCTCGAGTACCCGTAAGGATGGTGATCCAAGGTACTCTAGGGTGCTTGGACCTCGAGTACCCTTAAGGCTGGTGAGCCATGTTTACTCGAGGGTGCTTAGACCTCAAGTACCCTTAAGGCGGGTGAGCCAAGGTACTCGAGGGTGCTTGGACCTCGAGTACCCTTAACGCTGGTGAGCCATGTTTACTCTAGGGTGCTTAGACCTCGAGTACCCTTAAGGCTAGTGAGTTAAGGTAATCGAGGGTGCTTGGACCTCGAGTACCCTTAAGGCTTGTGAGCCAAGTTACTCGAGGGTGCTTCAACCTCTAGTACTCTTAAGGCTGGTGAGCCAAGGTACACGAGGGTGCTTAGACATCGAGTACCCTTACGGTTGCTGATCCAAGGTAGTCGAGTGTGCTTGGACCTCGAGTACCCTTAAGGCTGGTTAGCCAAGGTAGTCAAGGGTGCTTGGACCTCGAGTACCCTTAAGGCTGTTGAGCAATTGTACTCGAGGGTTTTTGGACCTCGAGTACCCTCAAGGCTGGTGAGCCAATGTACTCGAGGGTGCTTGGACCTTGAGTATCTTTAAGGCTGGTGAGCCAAGGTACTCGAGGGTTCTTGGACCTCGAGTATCCTTAAGGCTGGTGAGCCTAGGTACTCGTGGGTGCTTGGGCCTCTAGTACCATTAAGGCTGGCGAACCAAGGTACTCAAGGATGCTTGGACCTCGAGTACCCTTAAGGTTTGTGAGGCAAGGTACTCAAGGATGCTTGGACCTCGAGTATCCTGAAGGCTGTTGAGCCAAGGTACTCAAGGGTGTATTTCCCTTGAGGACCTAGGACTGGTAAGCCCAGCTACTCGATCGTAGAGCCTTACTGTCTGGCTTAAGATGAATGTCTTCGAGGACACTGGGGCTAATGAGCCTCAACTACTCGACGTAGCATCCTTGCCACCTCCCACAAACCTTCGACAGGTGTGCCTACCATTGTAGGGCTTTAAGTGTTGGCTTAAAATAAACGCCCTTGAGGAACCTGGGGCTGATGAGCCCCAGCTACTCGATGTAGCATCCTTGCAGCTTCCCCCAAACCTTCGACTAGGTGCCTACCATTGTAGGGCTTTAAGTGTTGGCTTAAAATGAACGCTCTTGAGGACCCTAGGGTTATTGAACTGCTATCAGCTCGAGATTATATCCTTATTGATGGCATTTTAGTGATTATCAGAGCATGTTTGACCTTTATTTAGTTTGCTTTGACCACGCCAACCTCTTTTTGAGCCTTATTGTTCTAACACGGAGCCCAAAAGAAAGTCATGATGATGTCACTTATTGTAGATATCGAGGTGATAAATCTTCAACTTCCTTTGGTGTCAATATAGGAATACTTAACTCATTTTCACCATTAACTTTATCTCACTCAAATTTCCTCTCTTTAGAAGTTTTCTCCTCTCTTCGACGATCGTCTCTTGCTCTAGCAGTCTCTCTTTTTCGATGTTGTTAGCTTTCTAAGGTAAGCCTTTTCCTTTTCCTTTGTAATTTATTGAATAAAGAGTCTTTGTCATGTCGAGTACCTTTCTCTGTAATTAGAATAATTTAGGTATTTGACATGTCAACTACTCCTCCTACCCCTTCCCTTGAGCTCGATGGGGTACTGCAAGTCGACGTAGATTTTGGATTCAACTCCCAAAATTTCCTCAACGGTATTCCTCGATGTCCCTTGTCGGATAGACTCGAGAGTCAATTTTAGGGGGAGGGGAGGACAAAATCCCCTTTCCCTGGGAGCCTTCCATAGCATATATTAAACTAGTTCATTCTCGTTATTGACGTTATCTTGATGTAGGTGCTATCAGAGTCATTGAGGGTGAGGTAGCCTCGACGTCTGGTAAGGAAGCTGGATACTATTCTGACACAATCGAGTATCCCATCATCCCCCCTGAACGATGTCATAAGTATTTTTTTATAGCCCATCATTTCAATTTATTACTAAAACGGGATAAAGTGTCTGTTGCCTCCCAATATTGAATAAGGGAACCATACATAGTTATCCGTCCCCAAAAACTTCAAACCATGGCTTCTCCTCCCGAGGGCTTCTCTTCCTTCTTTTGTCAAGGAATTATCTATGAGTATAATCTCTTCATTTCTTCTTTAACTCCAAATACCTGGGGTAGTATAAACACCTTCCTTGTCATCTGCTCAATGCTCGATGTTACTCCATCTACTCGACTATGGAGGAACATGATGAAGTTGGTCGAGAGTCGAGCAGACGACGACCATGGAAAGTGTTGGTACTACTTCCAGGCTCGCCCTGGGTATAGGGTGGTTCAAGGCTTATTCTCGAACTAGTATGGTTTTTGTAGGTTATTCTGTTTTTTGGTTTTTGAGGGGATTCTTATCCTTTCCCTTATTTCCTCAACTGAGATCCAAACATTGGGATGAATCTCAATGTTCCCCAAATGTCAGCCGAGGAAGCCTTAGTTTCCCTCTATTGTGGACTCGATGTTGAGTATGTTCAGGGGGTGAACAAGTATTTTCCGAAGCATTTGCTTCCTTTCCCAGCAGAGCTTAAGAACGATGAGTTTCTTTCAGCTGTGGGTGTGAGTAGTGCTTATGAAAAGGGTAGGTTATGCTCGAGGTGCAAGTAGTTTTGTTAACTATGATTTGTTCTGCTAACTATAGTGTTTGCTAAGTACGGCTTGCTCGAAACAACTTATCGAAGGAAATGTCTTCTCTTCTTAGTGTTGCTTCTATTAAGGCTACTGCTGCTCGACGCAGGATCCAGTCAGGGAAGATCCCCATCCCTGACACCCCCGAGGTATATGTTTCATCCTTGGGTTTGCTTTTGCTTTGGTGATTTTTGCTTGTAACTTAACTCTTTTTCCTTTAGAGAATCCAAAACATAAGAATAAAATCGCCTCGGCATCGACCAAAGCCATGAAAAAAAGGTCCACCGAGGGCAATCCCTTCGACTTGCCTAAGTCGAAGAAGCAAAAGAAAAAGAAAGGGTCTGATGCCCCTGAGGTCGAGGGGGTTCAGGTGGATATCAGCACCGTTGTCGACCCTACTGAGGAGTCCACCCCTCACCTCGACAAGGGCCGTGTTAAGCTCGAATCTGATGTTGCTGATGATATTCCCCCCCGAGTCATCATGGGGGCCTGTTGGCTCAAATAAGTTTTTTTTAGTCTTTTGAGCAAGGAGGATCGTCGTCGACGAGTCGCTGCTGGCATCCGGAAGATGTATTATGTTAAGGATGAGAGGCCTTTCGAGTGGGTTATATCATCTTCACCATAGTTAAACAGCTGGAGACATCTCAGTGTCATAACAACGGCTGAGCGTCCGCTATCGAAGAGGACCCTCATGACCTTGGAGTTTGCTACTTTGACCTCCACGACCAAGGGGCCATTATGAGGAAAGTAGGTTAGTCGTAGAGAGAAGTGTCTAATACCATATTGGGGCAGTCTAGGACCTCGACGTTGCCTTCTGCAATTTGAAAGGTTACATTTTAAAGATCTCTCTTTCTTTCTTTGTTCGATGGGGCTTCCTCAGGTATACCCAGCTATGACCCCAGCCATCCCATTTGTTTCTGGATTGTCGCTACACTTTTTTCTCTTTACCCCCTTGTCCTTGGATAAAAATTTGTTCAGCTTAACCTGATCAATGAGATGGTCGAGGGCCTTCTTAAGTTCTCGACAGTCCTTGGTGGTATGACCACACTTATGATGGTACTCACAACACAGCTTCTTATCCCCTATGTTGGCTGAGGTTCTAACAGGTGTTGATTTTAGGAGCAAGTCTTGATTGTTGATGTAGAGGAAGATTTCCCTCATGTTAGCATTAAATAGAGGGTCATTTCCCCCATCACGATCATCCTTCTTTGAATCTGATGCCCGGCTAGGGCCCCCAGATCGACGTTGTTCACCTTTACGCTTCCCCTCTTTCTTCTTCTCAAATTTCTCGAAAGGGTCATTGATATTTGAGGCGTGCACATACTTTCGATCTCGATCCATTTCTTCAGCATAGGATGAGACCTCATTTTCTAGTAAGGATAATTTAAAATTGCCTCGCCTCATTCCTAACATGAATGCAACATAGGCTAACGAGTCTTCGACGTTGGGTATCTCGAGTAACTCTGCATTGAAGCGCTTGATTTATTCTCCCAGCATTTCGTGGTCTCCTAGTTGACACGCCATCAGGTGCATACTTGTCTTCCTTTGTTTCTTTAATTTCCAGCCACAAAATAGCTTAGGAACAATCCCTTTCAGTGTTGTGGGAAAGTATCGACACTAGCTAGCTTCGCACCTGGTCTTCACTGTCATTTGAGCTTTGTAGGCAACGATGTGATCCACTGGATCTATTTTCCCTGAGAAGAACTCGATGTGGGGGACCTTGACCTTCCTAGAATTGACCGTCTCCAAAATATCTCGACTGAATGAAGTTTTATACGTGAGGGGCCCTGATGGTCGTACCTCATTTTTTACTGGAGGTTACCCTCTGCGATTACCTTCCCGGTCCGAGACAGCGGTTGATCCTTGATTAGATTAGCCCCTTACAGTAGTTTGATGGTATCCCTCATTTCGACGAGATTCTCGAGGTGAGTTTTGGGTCTCTCGCCGTCGACTCTCGATGATTGTCCTTGCGTCAGGCTCAGTTCTCGCAGTTCGTCGACACTCGATGATGGTTCGTGCATTAGTTCATCGAGAATCAATGATTTCTCGAGCATCTCTGTTACCTATCCTCTGTCGAAGTTCCTTGACCCAAGTTTGATCGCTATAGCCAAGTTGGCCCTTGGTGATAGTAGGCTTACGCTGAGGATGCTTCTGCGAACATTGATTATGGTAACGTGATATGGTTTTAAGTAGAGCTCGATCATTCGCATATTAATAAATATTATATCAATCAAGGGATGTGATCTTTCTTAGGAGCGTTTTCCTGTAGGTTTCTTGACCAACGTAGGCAGACTATCCTTCAATTCCTGTATGTTCCTTGCGAAGGTAGCATTCATGGCGATTATGATTTGTTCAAGATCCTATCGAGTAACGAACTATTCAGGGTTTTCTCGATGATTTTCATTTTGATCACTAGTCTGGTTCGAGGAATGGTCATCCTCGACTTGCATTGATTGCCGGTTAGACAATTCATCGAGATATCCGTTGGGTTGACCAAACCGAGGTGATTTAGCACTGGTGTTTGCCATGTTTTTGTTACGGGTCCCCACAGACGGCGCTAATCTATTCCTGCTTATGAACATCTCTCTTTTGTTGAGTGTGTTTAACGTGTTTGAGTTGACTTCGCGGGCTCCTCTTCGAGAGTCTGACCTGCAAAACAATGAAAGGTTGCTAACCCGGGGGTGGAGCCCGGGAACGCCCCTTTGATGCTTAAGTCAGAGATCGGAATGAAAAGAGTTAGAAGTATAGAGTTGGGGAATAATGAATTGGATACCTGGCAGGTGACCAGACTGGCCCTTTTTATAGGCGTGCATTCCTGATATTATAGGATTGTTGAGTCAATGACAGCTGGTACGGGCCTGGCCCATGACAGATATCAACCTAGCGTTGATTCTGTTTAGTACCAAACCCTAGCATCTTAGGGTAGCAGTTATCAATGCCTATGGGTCCATTGAATATTTCCCATGGGCTGGAACAGTTCAGGTTCAAAGAATATGTCCAGGTTAAGTTAATGTGTCCAAGTTTATTATAAAAATCCAGGTTTAACCTGAATAAGTCCAGTGCAAGCATATGTGTGTCCAGGTTTAACAAAAGAAATCCAAGTGAAAGACATATTTGTTCAGGTTCAAAGAATGTGTCCAAGTCAAGTCAATATGTCCAGGCTTAATAAAAAAAAGTTCAGGTTTGAGGAATAAGTGTCAAGGCTTAACCAGTATCTGTCCAAGTTAAAAGAGTATCACTCCATGTTTACAAATATGTGTTCAGGTTTAACAAATATTAGTCGAAGTTTACAATATTTATCCAAGTTTACAAATATGTGTCTAGGTTTAACAAGTATCAATTCAGGCTTAATATAAAGACATTTAACCAGACTTTACTTTAAATGTTCAGGTTTATACCTGCCCAGGTCAAAAGAATATGAATTCAGGTTTAACAAGTATCAGTCCAGGTTTATAGAAATTTTGACCAAGTTGAACTTTATATGTCGAGTTTTATATGTCTAGGTTTATATTTATGGGTTTTTCTCAATAATACCCATGTGTTTTTGCATTATCTCAAGTGTACCCATTTTTACCCAATTTTCTTAGAGGTACCCATCAGCTGATCCACCATTAGTCAACCATAACCTAATTTGCATCATCACTAACGACGTTAGGTGAGAGTAATTACTTACGTTAGTTAAATTCAAATGCAATTAAAAAAATGAAAAATAAAAAATAAGAGGGAATTAGGAGTTGTTTCTTAGGACTGAATTTTGCTAAACTGAAATTTTATTTTTTATATTTCCATTTTTTTAATTTTTTTCTTCTTATTTTTTTTTAATTTGAATATTTTTTATTTAAATTATAATTTTTTTTAAAAAACGATCCGATTAGCTCCGATTTGCGTTTTCAATTCGCCTCAATTTGCACTTATTTATATATGTCAAAAAAATGCTCTCTCAAGGTTTTACGGGTCATTTTAACCCTTAAGGTTCAGATTTGATGTCGAAATTAGAAAAAAAGTCTAGATTAGCCCAGATTTACGTTACTAATTAATTCGCATCGATTTTCGCCATTAATCTATGTGTCAAAAAATTGCTCTCTCAACATTTTATGCGGGCCATTTTAACACATAAGAGTCAGATTTGATGTCGAAATTTGAAAAAATTACCCGATTAGCCCCAATTTGCATTAAATTATGATTTTAAAAAAATTCTTTCAAGGTTTTACACGTCATTTTAACCCTTATGGATCAGATTTGAGTTCGGAATTTGCAAAAAATGATCCGATTAGCCCAGATTTGAAAATAATAACTAATGACGTTAGTATTGAGTTAGCATTAATGGCGTTCTGGCCAGAAAAGTCAGTCGAAAACCATCGCCGGAAAATCGACAGGAAAAAGTCATCAGAAAAGTCACTTAGAAACCGTCTTGCAAAAATTGGCTGAAAACCATCACCGAAAAAGTCATCCAAAAAAATGTTGCCGGAAAATTCTAAGAGAAAAACGATGATGAAAAATTAATAACAATAACAATAACAACAACAACAATAATAATAATAATAATAATAATAATAATAATAATAATAACAATAATAATAAAAAAAAAAAAAAAAAAAAACACTCCTTTTGGAGGCGATTTGGGGGCGATGCAAGCTATCCCTCACTGCCGCTCTTCACCTCTGTTTGACGCCATCTCATCGCCGGCCATCATCTCGATTACATCACCACCGTTCGCCGTCGTCTAATTTCTGATTCCGCAGTGTCACAAGTTTAGGGGTTGCTCGTTTTCGGGGTTTGCCGATTTCAGGACTGGGGTGTTGCGCAGTACCGGATTGGGACTGCTCTGTTTTGGGTCTCCTCGGGGACCGGTTTGGGACTGCTCTGTTCAGGTTGGGGTGCTTCTTGTGGTTCAGGGTGCCGTGAGTAGGGTGGCTCGTTTGGGACCGGATTGGGACTGCTACTGGTTCGTGTTTAGGGCGTCGTGCTCTGTTTTGGGGTGCTACTGGTGGCTCGTTTGGGACCGGCATTCAGGTTTGTGTCCTACTGGTGGTTCAGGGTCGCCTTCTCTGTGGTTCTTCAGCAGCGGTCTGGTGGTTCAGGTTTGGGGTGCTACTTGTTCATCTGGTGGTTCAAGTCTGGTGGTTCGTTTGGGTTCTTGGTGGCTGTTATTGGTGGTTCGTTTGGGTTCTTGGTGGCTGTTATTGGTGTTCTTTGGCAGTGATGCTACACTTTTAGGTTGTTGGTTTATGGGCAATTCCTTTTGTTTGTATCTCACATCCGGCATTTGTTGGTGCACCCAATGTTCACTCCTATTGTAAGGTTTCATTGTCCTTTTGTGGGTCTTTGTGGATGTCGCGATGATGGTGGGAATGGCCTTATGCGGAGTTACTTGATTACTCATCTACATGATCGACATTGTAATGGTGATGCCTGGGAGATTACAAGACAAACTCTTACCACTAACTTGGATATTTTTACGGAGGCTGACGTGACCTTTCGTCGTATGGGAATTTGGCTTTGTGGGGTATGTTTTAAGACCCATGCATGGTCCAGGTTCAGTGGTTGTGGAGCCTCCGGATGTTGGGGACGGGCTAGTTCAATATGTGTTATACGGTTTTCCTGAACCACAAGCACCCTCTTTTGAACTGTCCAGACTTGTTGTTAGTGTGGGGCAATATCAAGACTTTACTGTTGCGCTACTAGACCGTTTGTTCTCCAAGCGTTTACGTATTGTTAAGTCTATTCCGCCCAAATGTCGGTTAGGATTTTCTCGGGTTTTGAAAGGAGCTCTTCATAAGGTTTTTAGTAGGCCTTCTTACATCTCTACTTGGGTTGCTTTGCTTGTGATACCACTTTGTTTTCTTAAGACCTTCAGTCCGAGGAGCAATGTGGAGTGTCGATCTGGTACCCGACGTCAGCGACAGGAGAAGAGTATCACTGCTGCGATTCGTTCTTGGGGAGAGCCCGGGGGTGGTTTACAACTTCTTAAGGAGACTTTGGCTGAGGACTCCCCTTCTTGGGTGGGTGTTGATGAGGATCTGGAGTCCGGTGTTCGTAACATTAAGCAGTGCAAGAGGAAGATTCATGATGGCCATTTTACTGCGGCTGTTCATGTTCTTTCGTCTTCTGGTGTCGCTCCTTATAATGAGGCTACTCTTGCTTATTTACAGGCCAAGCACCCATATTCTTCACCACCCTCTTTGCTTGATAGCACTACTGATCACCATCCAGTTCTTGCTACTCCTGCTGTTGTTTTGGGCCAGATTAAGAGTTTTCCACGAGGTACTTCATGTGGTAGGGATGGTTTGCGTGCGGAACATCTCATGGATTGTATGAGTGGTGATGCTTTGGCTGTTTCTGATGATTTGATTGGCTCTATCTCTCAGGTGGTCAATCTTTTCTTATATGGGAAGTGCCCGGAGGAATTGGGTGGGTACATTGCTAGTGCGCCTCTTACACCTCTTGTGAAGCCTGGAGGTGGTGTTCGTCCTATAGCTGTGGATACCGTTTGGAGGCGACTGGTTTCTATGGTTTGTGCTGCGTCAGCGGGTCCGTTGTTGAGTGGCTATTTTGATGGTCTACAATTCGGTGTTGGAATTCCTGGGGGTAGTGAGGCTATTCTTCATGCAATTAACCGGCTGGTTGAGGATCATGGGGACACTGTTGGTCTTTGTATGCTTTTGGTTGATTTCAAAAATGCTTTTAACTTAGTGGATCGTGAAGTTATGTTACGAGAGGTGCGCCTCCAATGTCCGACTATTTTACGATGGGTTGAATTCTGCTACTCTAGCCCGGCTATGTTGTATTATGGTGAGCACATCTTATGGTCTTGTCAGGGAGTGCAGCAGGGGGATCCGCTAGGCCCTTTGCTTTTTGCTTTGGTTTTACATCCCTTAGTGAGTAAGATTCGAGCCTCTTTTGATTTATGTCTCCATGCTTGGTATTTGGATGACGGGACTATCATTGGTGACAAAATGGATGTAAAAATATGTAACGACCCGACTTTTATAGGCTGTCTGTAATAACCCGAAATTTTGGGCTATTTTAAATTTTTATTTATTATTTAATTGCTTAATTTGATGGGCAAAAGATTCTAACCCGATCTAAAAATCGAGCCCAAACTCTTTACCTTGCTTTGTCAATCTAGGACCAAAGCCCAAATTAGCCCTTAACCCCTTAGCCCCACACGGCCCAAATCCTTTTTATTTAACCCTTTTAATTAATTTATTTATTTCTACTAATCTAAAAACATATCTAAGAGAAAAATCCTACTTTTATATTTTTCTCTCCTAAATTTTAGGAGTTCACCCAACCATCCAAGCATCTATAAAAACCCTCTCTTGCTATTCAAAACTCACGGCACCATCAAACACCAAACATCAATATTTTTCTATTCTTTATTTTCTCTTTTACAAATAAAAACTTCACATTAAACCTTGGAGCTCACAACAAACCATCCTAAAAAGATTGAAACAAGAGAACAACACCAACTTTATTCGAGTATCACCACCTTCGAATCTTGACCGATCAATTGAGGTAATTAGATGTTTTACCTAATCTGTGAACTAATCAAATATATAATTGTTAGAACATGTTTATAATTGCTAAAAATTATATTTTTGATGTTTGAGTTATTATTATTGATATTAAACAATTGAATGATTATAAGTGTGGTGTTGAGTGTATGAATTTATTTCTTGATCAAATCTTGTTATTTCTTGATGAATTTTTCGTGGGAGTTTCTTTACTGGTTTATTATGAATCAAGATTTATTTCGTGGCAAAATTCATCCTTTTCTTGCTTATAATAATTTAATCAGTCAAACACGTAAAATTGTCCAGATTTATTTTACAAATTTATTAAGATACCTAATCAATTAGGATGGCTACAAAAATTTAGGTTAAAGTCGGAATTAGTTTTTTATAGCTCTTTTTAATTTTTCATAATTTTTAAAGTTCGTTTGATATGGCAGAAAATTCTAAAACTGATTATAGTCTAATCTGATTGGTTAGTTATAAAATCCCTTAAAATTAGTAAATGATGTTATTTTTGGATGAAAATTATGCACGTTAAACCTTGAACCTATATGTAACTATCATCAAAATTTCCAGAATATTAAAGACCTTTAAATGGTTATCTTTAATTTAAATCGGTAAAATCAGATTTTGTAAAATAGCGTGATTAAATTAGTAAAATACTTTTAAAGTATATCTTGTGGAATATCTTGTTCAAATTATGATTCTTTATGAATTTTTTTATTTAATTCTACTAAGTGAATAAGCTCTTGAATTAAATTGTTAATCTTGATTTAATTAATTAAATTCTTTAATTATGTTTTATTGATTACTATCTATTAAGATGTCGTGAATATTGTTCATAAATAAAGTTTGGATTTTTGTTTAATTATTAGATGATTGAAATCTATTTATTTAACTATGTGTTTTTTTATATGAAATATTTATTTTGCTTTGTGATCATGTTGAAATTTATCTTTGTTGAATCTGTGTGATGTTTTCGAGTGATTGAAGTGCTTGGTTATTGAGTAGTGGATTGTCTAAGTTGTTATAGAGTCTAGAAGTCAAAGTTAGGATGTTTGACCTAGAGTTGACTAATTGATAAGTTGAGTTGACTTAGAGTTAAGTTGTAAGCTTAAATAATTAATAATAACATAATAATAATGAAGGAAAGGAAACAGAGTAAGAGGATATTGTC
This sequence comes from Salicornia ramosissima, assembly GCA_951394345.1. NCBI lineage: Eukaryota > Viridiplantae > Streptophyta > Magnoliopsida > Caryophyllales > Amaranthaceae > Salicornia > Salicornia ramosissima. The sequence goes on along the minus strand of OX596234.1, from coordinate 16,073,206 downwards.
TTGTTTCGATCTCTTTCTAGGAAAGACTTGGTATTTAAGATGACCAATATACGTGCCGCATCTCTCTTTCCTGGGATTTCGAACATCTCAGTTCCAATTACGGTCACCTAATACTTCCAAATATGGTATACTCTACCAGGTTTAAGGAATTGACGGTTGGCATATACTGATAATTGGAATTGACTGACAGTTATGCCGATAATTAAGGAATTGACGGCCGGTATGAGCACCATATAAAATACATAATAAATGATGCTAGTGTCGTGAGTCTAGAGTTTTGAGTCAAGTAAAGTTGAACTAGAGTTGTCTAGAGGTAAAGTCTTGATGAAAGAGTCAAAATTGTGAACTTGAAAAGATATTAATCTATGAAGTGACCGCCCATCTAGTGGCTAAAGCGCCATGAACATGGGTATAGTCGAAGTCACTGTCCCTTCTGCGGTTTTGGGGCAGTTCTGGATCCCAGTGCTCGGGAAGTAGATCAAAAGTGGTTGACCCGGCATGAGACAAGGAAAGTTGGGGAAAGAGTTAAGGTTTTCCCCTACGAGCATATGACTGTGTCACGTTTTAGACCCTAAAGTGAACTGGAACTTGAAAGTTAAAGAAATGAAAGACTAGAGTCTAAAGTCAGTACTAGCTTGAAAGGAAGGTCTGGACATAGTTGGTCTAGTGTATTATGTTTCCGCTGCGTATCTGATTGTGTGATGTGAACTAGTGTTATATGATTGTGAATATGATAACCGTGTTGATGCTATGAATTGAATGTGCTATGTTCTGTCTACTATATACTTGGTTGCGTTCTACAATTACGTAGAACATTCTAATTACTCCCCACTGACTGTGGACCCCCCATTCCCTTTTCAGGTAATGAAGTAAAGTAATATGGGTTAATACGATGGTTGGGTCTTATGAGCGAGCAAATGTAGCAACATTAGCTAACCTTTATTAGTAGACTTAGCCTTGTTATTGGTTTCCAGTAGGTTGTAGTAGAACAATAGTATTTTAATGTGATTTTTGGACATTTTCTTTGTTCAGTTTAATTAATTTTGAATCATAAAAGAATTAAGTGTTAGAGCTTCCGCTGATTGTCTAAGATTTGTGACATGAGTTTTTGTTATTTAATGACTCGTATTGTTGTTTTCTTCGAAAACAACGTTGCTAAAATGCGGGTCGTTACACTGTCGATTTACGAAGGAAATCGACAAAATGGATCATTACCAAACCAAACATATTAAAACACAATTAAGTTCAAGAGTTTATTTTATTATTCATTAACTAATGGAGAGATTTAGTGTCCAAATGTTCGTAAAACTACCAAATCCATTATTACATAAGAAATCTAGACCCAACAGGCTGGGTAAACTTTAAATATAAAATAGCGTAAAGTTCGGGTTTCCTCTAATAAACTTGCAAAACACGAAGCCCGACCCATGCGATAACCCAGTTATTCTTCTGCATCATCACCTGAAATGGGGGGGTCCACCGTCAGTGGCGAGTAACTAGGCTGTCCCACTTAAATGTGGAACCGTAAACGATATATCGTCATAGAATCAACCAGGAAAATGTACAGAAATACATGTATAAACGTAGAAAAAAATACATACATTAACGTATAAAAATACATACAAATACGTACATAAATACATACATGTCAGACATACGCAACGGAAGACTTAACATATCATACTTATAATAATACATAGATAAATACATAAATACGTACTTAAGAAACATAATAATATACAAATAATATACCAAACCGTGGATTACATATCTTATCATATTATTTCCCGAATCCCATCTTAACCATCTTCTTAAGTTCATGGACCGGTCATTATAGCTCGTAAGGATGCCCGTGTACATCCCAACTTTCCTAAAATGCGCCGGGAGAACCCCTGTATTCTACCCGTAGCTCTCCTTTGCAAGAACTAAGCCTAAGCTATGGCCATAACTCCTAAATAGTAGTCCGTGTACTACTACTTAGAAGACTACACATCTTAAGATCAAGAACTGCCCAGAGACCGCAGTAGGGCAGTGCGTGGCTTCGACTTAACCTAATCTGGTGACCCGTGTATCACCAAACAGGTGTCCACTTCTTATCTTATCTTATCGACATGGCCATCGTGAGACCAATACATCTTATCATCTATTCATCATATCAAAGTCAATTCCTTATCATTACAACTTATCTTCTTATTTCCTTTTTATTCCTTTAATGTTATTAAATCCTTAATTCATAAACTAAAAATTATTATAAGCCAAAAATGTAATTGATCATAATACTACTCATATCACACGACATTTTCAAAAATAACATAATAAATAATTAAATCAATTCCTTTTAAATAATCACACAAATAATTCAATAAATCAATTAAATCATCATAACCATATAATAATCAACAATTATCATAATACATGATAAAAGTATCCTTTTTCCATCCCTGCATCATTCGAACAACTCAAGTTAAGAAATAAAAACAGACACTTTAAAATATTAGTCACAATGCAACGACCCGTATTTTAGCAGCGTTGTTTTCGGGGAAAACAACAATACAGATCATTAACATCTATAAACCTTTCGTCAACAACTGCATACCTGCTTCAAAGAGCTCGGGATACTTATCCCTCATTGAAGCTTCTGTCTCCCACGTAGCCTCTTCGAACTTCTCGCTATGCTAGAGCACTTTGACTAATGGTACCACCTTACGTCGCAGAATGCGATCCTGGCGGTCCAAAATCCTTACTGGCTTCTCTTCAAAGGTCAGGTTCGGCTCGATCTCAGACGATTCCACCGGAATAATATGGGATGGATCATTCACGTACTTCCGTAGCTAGAATACGTGAAACACATCGTGAACCTTCGACAGATCCGGAGGCAACGCCAAACGATAAGCAACTACTCCGACCCGTTCCAGAATTTCGTATGGCCCGACATACTTGGGTCTGAGTTTACCTTTCTGGCCAAAATGAATCACGCCCTTCATCGGGGACACTTTCAGCAGGACTTTGTCACCCATCTGAAATTCCAACGGCTTCCGTCGACGATCAGCATACGACTTCTGTCGACTTTGAGCTGCCTGTAACCTTGCCCTTATGATCTTGATCTGCTCCACTGTGTCTTTGAT